>CATIUR010000006.1:49047500-50247500 GCA_949592205.1 Helichrysum umbraculigerum
TATGATCAAACTAACTTTTACTTTCACTAATTTGACAAGTTACTCTTTCATATTCATAATTACTATTATTCTACTTGTAACACCCGCATAATTAGGATAATTAGTTATGCCTAATTGTTTGTAACTAGTTGTAATTAGTATGTAATAGGACTAATTACAGACTCTATTTGTATATATATATATATATATATAAAGTGATTTATATATATGTGTGTGTACTTACGCGATTTGGATGACTCGTACGCATTAACCGGACGGAGTCCGACACAGTTATTTGGACGTTGGTGACAGAAATTTACTTAAGTAATGAGAAAGTATTTTGTTGTATAAAATACGCAACTGAACGGACATTATTTACATATTATCGCGACGACATTTTAAATAATGCAATAAAACGTAATAAACGCGAATTAATAATTTAAATACTTCGACAAATGTTTTTATCATTAATTTCAAGGTATTTTATTTAAATACTCCAATTATATTTTAAAAATATATAAACGTTTGGTCAAATACTAAAAACTAGTGATTTATCGATTAGGACACGGAGTAAATACCGGGTTTTGAGGGATGTTTTCCCCTCCCTTGCCTTTGGATCAGCCACCACCATCCCCCACCCAACTCTTTCATTTCATTTTTCATTTCAAAAACACACACTCTCATCCCAAAACTCTCTCAACCTCAATTCACACCAAAATTTCGGAATCAAATCTCGACCACAAAAATTACATATTCGGAATCACCATCACGAGTGGAGCAAGAATATCAAGACCTTTTTCATCATTTCATCCTCCATTTAGCTCGATTTGCCAAAGTAAGAAATTTCTAAAATCTTAGATCTATTCAATTTGGTGTAATGTTTTGATGTTTTGATGTGTACACAACATAGTTATAACCTAATACATGAAGAAAACACGTTTTTATAGCTCAAAAATCGGTTAGATCTGCGTTTTTGATCGGAAATTCTCGAAACCCGAAAGTTTCTGGGTTGGTGTTCATCATTGCGACGTCGTGGGCGACGTCGCACAAATACTCAACGTCGCATATAGCGACGCCAGCCTTTACGTCGCATTAATTCGTGAGGTCGCATATAGCGACGCAGACTCTAACGTCGCAGACTCAAACAACGTCGCACTTAGCGACGACCCATATTACGTCGCATTAATTTGCGAATGTCACACTTAGCGACGTCGTACTCAACGTCGCAATCCTTGCCTGCGACGTCGCACCCAACGTCGCAGAAATCAGAATTTTTAAAGAGATTTTCACTAAAACTATGTAGAAAATGTGCATTTTTCCCTCCGAGCTGACTCGGCAGCTCGACCCCGACCAGGGGCTCTGCCCCTTGGACCCCGCCAAGGGGTTGCCACCCCTTGGAACCCCGCAACCAGGGGCGCTGCCCCCGGACCCCCGTCGTTTCAGTACAAAATGTTTCAAACGCAATGATAATACTTTGACTATTACTAATACAAACCGTCACCAATGGGCCAAACTTGTTTTCTAACAAACGAACAATTACAAACATACGGATAAACACTGGATATACTAGTTGTGTACAACTAAACGAAACGTCTCGTGAGACGCATACTTACATAACTTCATATGATTAGGCATTTGAAGGTTACGGGTTCGGAGAACCTACTTGCTATAATTACTACTTGCTATTTGCTACAGCTTATTTCAAGACTCAGGTGAGTCTTACGGCCCCACTTTTACTGTTTTATCGTATTGGGGGAGAAACATGCTACTACTTTTCCTTGAACACAAGTACTAAAACTGTTTACTATACCAAACGGAATTGCATGAGTTGTTTACTATTTACAGAAGTCTCTCCATCATATATCGTTAGTTATGGACTTAAGCGCGAACACTAGTTAATGGATCCATTAGGGAAATGACCCTCCCCACCCGGGGCAGTAGCGCTGCCACGTACTGATTTACACGTAGAAACGGGTGACTACTTATTCGTTACTGATGCTTGCTCATTTACGAGCATGTCACGGGAGCAAACTTATTACTTACGGGTTAAGCTTCGATTATGAGCCTCATGGCAACGGTATAAACTTACTTATTTACATTTGCTGGATTGCAAATACTGGTTTTACGATTGCTGGATTGCAATTGCTGATTTTACGCCTGCGGGCATTACTAATGAAATCTCGTGTTCAAAGCTGATATTACTTACAAACCTGTGAGATTCACCAACCTTTTGGTTGACACTTTTTAGCATGTTTTCTCAGGTACCCGGATGGAGTAGGATTACTCCAGGATTTAGCTAGAGTCGCATGATTTCAACACAACTGCATTAACGGAGATTCTTAGCATTATCTTTTGTATATTACGATTATGTAATAGAATCTCCCGCTATACGCGTGGACTCTAGGGGAAACTACATTTTTGTATACGAAAACACTAAGTTTCCAAACATTATAAATATGGAATGTAACTAATTTACAAACGTTGCATATAGATGTCGTTTGCTTTATCTTTGTGCTGTGATATTTGATTAGTAACACCCCAAACTATGCTTCCGCAAAACAGTGAATTTCGGAGGTGTTACACTACTACTACCACCATCTCTAATCATTATTTCAAGCTAAAGTGCAAGATTCATGAAAAACCTTCATGAACCTTTATCATAATCTATCACTTCTAATATGAAATTAAGCATCTACTTATCATTTATAAACTAGACTAACACTAGTTATTCAATTACAAACCCTAAATTCGGATTAATTCATACTAATTAGCTAAAACCCATGAAAACCCAATTTCTAGGGTTCTTGAAGAAGGAAAATTACTTACAAGGAATCAAAGATGATGAAAAGATGGAGAATTAATCCTTTAGAGCTTGTGATGAAGATTAGTTGAATGATTTGAGATGATGAAATTGTTCTTGCGATTTCTCTTGGTTTCTAATTTGAGAGTTCTGGAATGTTTTGAGATCACAGGAACAAAACACGTATCAGTGTTTATATCTTTTATTTATTTACTATACTACACAGTCTGGAACTGAACAACTAGTTTGCGTTTTCTATTATATCTCATTATTTAGAGATCTAAAATTAAAAAGATGTATATTTTATTGTACACTAAAATAATACTGTAAAACTGAGCTATTAAAACTTATTTTCATTTACTAAAGTAATACCTTGAAAACTGGGGTGTTACAACTCTCCCCCACTTATTCTGTTCGTGTCCTCACGAACCATTCTTGGTATACCGCAGGATAGTATATCATCATCCACTCCTCCGGTTCCCAAGTAAATTATGAACCCTTCCTATGTCGCCACTGAACTTTAACTATCGAAACTGATTTATTTCTGAGCTGCTTTACTTTCTGATCAAGAATTTTAACTGGCTCTTCTATATAACTTAACTTATCATTTATTTCTATTTCTGTCAGTGGTACATAAGAAGCCTCATCAACTAAACACTTTATGAGCTGAGACACATGAAATGTATCATGAATACTACCAAATTCTTCTGGTAATTGCAATCGATATGCAACTTTCCCAGCTCTATCAATAATTTCAAAAGGTCCAATATACCTTGGACTCAACTTTCCCCGCTTTCTAAAACGTATAATCCCCTTTGTGACAACCGTCAATTTAGGACTAGAACTTTGTGCCTAAACAAGTATTAATACATGTAATTAGTTCTGTGTTAGGCTAATTAATGTATCAATTATTATATATATTGTTGAATATATATCTACACAATTATGCGGTTTGTTTAAATCGTACAAGTTTCAAATCGAATGTAATTCGGTTCAATTTAATACGGACGTTGGTGAACAATTTAATTAAATAACATAAAGATTATTTAATGAAACTATCATATCTCAATAATATTATTTTTATAATATGTCGTATTCATTCCATATCGTACAAGCGAGAACAACGCGATTAAATGTGAACGCGCAAACAAACAAAATCGAGATAACGTTTTATAACGCAATTATTAAGTACTTTATAAAATACTTCAAAAAAAATATTGAATAATATTTCGTATTTCAAAACGCATAATTAAACGCCTTTAAATACTAATTAACGTTAAAACAATCGAGAAAACGAACACCGCACGGAGCGCTTTGCGTGGACTGAAAATGGAGGAGTTCCACCAAAACCACCTCCTTTTCTTCTTCTTTCTCCATTTCCCTTTTTCATCTTCTCTCTCCCTCTTTCTTTTTTTCTCTCTAAATCAAAAACCCACACCAACTCACAAATCACCAAAATAAATATACAAAACGACCTCGGATCATCAAGATTTTTACAAAAAACGGAACCACCACGCTACGATCTACAATCCTATCTTTTCGGATTTTCAATCCGACACCGCGTAAGTTTCCGACAAATTCCTGAAACTTCTCGTTTTAGCTTGTTTTTACATATTTACGAGTTATATAACATGTATATGTCCATTACTAAGTATAGAACACGATTTCATAGCTTAAAAACGGGTTTGAAATGGGTTTTTGGCCGGAAAAATCTAAACAGCCGGACTTTCTGGGCTGATGTTCTTCCATGCGACACAAGCCTTGTGTCGCATGTTGTGTCGTATTTTGGCACTTGTGTCGTATAAAAGCCTCTGTGTCGTACCCGATAATTAGTGTCGCAAGTCCTGCGACACAACCACTATGTCGCAAACTCCATACGACACAATCACTATGTCGCTGATGAATCAGCATCTCGCATTTATGCGACACAACCCTTGTGTCGCATAGATATTGTGTCGCACCTATATGCGACACAACCCTTGTGTCGCATAACCACTTTTGTGTCGCATGATTGTGTCGCATAAAACAGCAGGTTTTCAAACTACAATTTTACTAAGTGTCGAGACCAAAATTTTATCACTTGATTTCACCTAAATTCAAGTCCAGATGCGTTTTTCCTTAAAGCAATATAGTAGAAATAAAAATTTTCCAAGCTGACCTGGCAGCTCGACCCCAGCCAGGGGCTCTGCCCCTTGGACCCCGCCAGGGGCTGCCGCCCCTTGGACCCCGCTACCAGGGGCGCTGCCCCCGGACCCCCGTACTTAGATTCCGTAAGCACATTCTTCACCAAGTGTCAAACTTGAACAACTTCAAAACACTTATACGATACAACTTTTCAAACATAATGGAATTTATTTTTCAAGCCTAACACTTCAAACAAATATAGATATGTCGAGATTATTATTTCAACTAAATCACCAACGGGCCGTACACGTTTTCAAAACATACTTTACAATCAAACAAGTCGTTGTAACTTGTATCAATTCAATCAAACAAGTCGTAGTAACTTGTAACAAAACAATCAACCAAATCGTAGTAATTTGGACATATATATATATATATATATATATATATATATATATATATATATATATATATATATATATATATATATATATATATATATAGTTAAATAGCAACTTCAATGGTAGTCTTTCGAGATACCAGTATAATTAATAACAAATCAAGTGTCGTGGACACATTCAGGTTTCAAGTCTTTGGACATCAATACACTTCAAGTTTAATTGCTTAAACACTTCAAGACTCAGGTGAGTTTCATAGCCCCATTTTCACTGCTTTTCAACTAGGGGTGTGATAATACTGCTATGTTTTGTTTTACAAGTAGAACGCAAGTGCCAAACTTCAAACACTACATGAGTTTCAAGCTAATCAATTAAAGTCCTCCATAAGCATAGTCTCTAATATTTTAGCGTGAATGTTAGTATATGATATCATATGGGATTGACAATCCTCATCCGGGTTAGCACGCACTAATCGGTCAAACGGATGTATTAGCATTTGGGAAGACGAGTGTAGATTAGACACTCGTAGGAGGCATTTCAAGTTAGGTTTCCTTAATTGGACCTAGCGCTCAAGTTAAGCTCAGACTATGTGCTCATGGATTGTATAACTTTTATTTTGCTTAACTGCAATTTAACTTCAATATAAATCTTGCGGTTCTTACAACTATACATTGACATACAAACCTGTGAGCTCACCAGCGTTTTCGCTGACCCATTTTAGTATGTATCACAGGTACCCAGCAGTAGGTTGGCTGCACAAGCAGGGATTATTAGCTCGAGTCAGCATTCATACAACTAGAGATTTGATTGCATTATTATATTTTGTAAAAGTAATTATGCTATGTAATCTCTAAATTTCAGGAACCGAGCTAATGTAACATTATTTTGATGTAACGTTTACTATATTAATGCAAGTTTAAAACGACGCATATAGTGGTCGTTCATTATATCTTATGTGCTTTGTATATTGATTAGTGACACCCAAACCGAGCTTCCGCAAATCATCAAATTTGGGGGTGTCACACCTTTCCACGGTGAAACCTTAAGCATCACCTTATCACCTAATTGAAATTCAATAGGCCTTCTCCGCTTATCTGCATATGACTTTTGTCGATCTTGTGCCATCTTTAATCTTTCTCTAATCTGATCAATCTTTTCGGTAGTCAACTGTACTATATCTGTACTTCCAAGTTCTCTTTGACCAACTTCACCCCAACAAATTGGAGTTCGACATTTTCTACCATATAACATTTCGTAAGGTGGCATTTTAATTGAAGAATGATAACTATTATTATAGGAAAACTCAACCAATGGAAGATGAGTATCCCAACTTCCACCAAAGTCAATGGCACAAGCTCTAAGCATATCCTCAAGAGTCTGAATGGTACGTTCACTCTGACCATCAGTCTGAGGATGAAAAGTTGTACTGATATGCAATCGAGTCCCCAAATCTTCTTGAAATTTATTCCAGAATCGAGAAGTAAAACGAGTATCACGATCTGAAACTATAGAAAGTGGAACTCCATGCCTAGCAACAACTTCTTTAACATAAAGATCAGCTAACTTTTCTGAAGAAGAAGCTTCTTGAATAGGAAGAAAAATAGCACTTTTTGTCAATCGGTCCACGATCACCCAAATAGTGTCATGTTGCCTAGGGGTCTTTGGCAACTTGGTAACAAAATCCATGGTGATGTGTTCCCACTTCCATACTGGTATATCTAATGGTTGAAGTTTACCGTATGGTTGCTGGTGCTCTGTTTTAACTTGCAGACAAGTAAGATAATTTTGAACATGTTTGACTATGTCGCGCTTCATACCGGGCCACCAATAGTCACGTTTCAGATCACGGTACATCTTGGTAGCACCAGGATGAATAGAATACTTGGATTTATGCGCCTCATCTAATACCACTTTCTTTACTTCACTCGTTCTTGGTATCCAGATTCTACCATAACGAGTCTTTAAACCTCTGAAATCGTCTACTAATTCAGAAAGTTGACCCGCTAAACGTTGGTTATTCGGGTCATTAGAGGCTAGAACTTCAATCTGAGCAGCTTTAATTGAATCAAATAGCTGGGGAAGCACAGTCATTTGAAGAGATTTCACTGAAAGAACGGAATGACTAACTTTTCTGCTAAGAGCATCGGCTACAACATTAGCTTTACCAGGATGATAAAGTATGTCGCAGTCATAATCTTTGACTAAATCTAGCCATCTTCTCTGACGATTGTTCAAATCACGCTGATCAAAGAAATATTTGAGACTTTTGTGGTCTGTATAGATAGTGAATTTAACACCATAGAGGTAATGGCGCCAAATTTTAAGAGCGAAGACCACTGCTGCTAATTCAAGATCATGAGTGGGATAGTTTTGCTCATGTGATTTTAACTGGCGTGAAGCATAAGCAATGACCTTCCCACGCTGCATAAGAACACAGCCTAATCCGAATTTTGAAGCATCACAATACACCACCATATCCTCGTTGCCCTCGGGTAAAACAAGAATAGGGGCTTGACTAAGCTTTTCTTTCAACATCTGAAATGCTTTGGATTGCTCTTCTCCCCACTTCCACTGAACACTTTTTCTAGTCAATTGAGTCAAAGGAGTAGCAATCTTTGAAAAATCTTGAATAAAACGACGATAATAGCCAGCTAGGCCCAGAAAACTTCTGACTTCAGTAGGACTTATAGGAGGGTCCCACTTCATTACTGCTACTATCTTGGAAGGATCGACTTGAATGCCGTGAATATTGATCACGTGTCCAAGAAATTAGACTTCTCGTAACCAGAATTCACATTTAGAAAGTTTAGCAAATAACTTTTCACAACGAAGTGTTTCAAGAACTTGCCTGAGATGTGCTGCATGCTCAATTTCACATTTAGAATAAATAAGAATGTCATCAATGAAAACTATAACAAAAATATCAAGCATGGGCCGACAAACTCTGTTCATCAAGTCCATGAATGCAGCTGGGGCATTAGTTAAGCCGAATGGCATAACTGTAAACTCGAAGTGACCATAACGAGTACGAAAAGCAGTCTTTGAAATATCTTCTTCCCTTACCTTTAACTGATGGTAGCCAGAACGAAGATCAATCTTTGAAAAGAAACTGGCACCCTGTAGCTGATCAAATAAGTCATCTATTCGAGGCAAGGGATATCTGTTCTTAATGGTAACTTTATTTAGTTCCCGGTAATCTATACACATTCTTAAGGAACCATCTTTCTTCTTGACAAACAACACTGGAGCTCCCCAAGGTGAACTACTAGGACGGATGAAACCTTTATCTAAAAGTTCTTGCAACTGTTTCATCATTTCTTGCATTTCAGTTGGAGCTAACCGATAAGGAGTTTTTGCAATTGGAATAGCTCCAGGAATAAGATCAATTCGGAATTCCACTTGTCTATCAGGTGGAATACCTGGAAGTTCGTCAGGGAACACTTCAGGAAATTCTTTCACAACTGGAATACTGGAAAGTTCTGGTACAACTTTAGAATTATCAACCACGTGCGCCAAAAAGGCTTGACACCCGTGTGACATGAATCTTTTAGCTCGAGCAAAAGTACAAACAGGAATGGATCTACTAGAACGTTCACCATAAACAACAATCTCCCTTCCGCTAGGTGCTTTCAGGAGAACTATCTTTTCATGACAATTTATCATACCCTTATTCTTTCCCATCCAATCCATTCCTATAACTACATGAAATTCCCCCATTTGCATGGGAATCAAATCTATTTTAAACACTTCACCTCCTATTTCAATAGTACACCCTCTATAAATATCACTAACAATAACTAATTTGCTATCGGCAATTTCAACTTCTAAAGGGCGTTCTAATTTAACAATAGGAGTATTCAACTTTTCACAAAATGATAACGATACAAAAGACTTGGTGGCTCCAGAGTCAAATAAAACATGGGCAGGTATAGTGTTAATTATGAAGGTACCTGTCACCACGTCATGTGACTCCTTTGCCTCATCTGCAGTAATCTGAAAAGAACGACCTTTAGCTTTCTGTCCGCCCGCTTCTCTCTTCTTTTCAGCTTCTTTAATCTGTTCATTTCTTTTCATATCTTCTAGTTTAGCAGGACAGTTAGCTTGTAAGTGGTCATCCTTATAGCAATAAAAGCACATTTTATATGGATTAGGGCAATTAGCAGCGATATGCCCCTGTTGACGACATTTGTAACAAGCTGTACTCCCTAACTGACATTCTCCTGGATGCTTTCTACCACAATTATTACACTTGGGAAATTCCCGAGCTGGAGCTTGAGATTGACAGTTTGATTGTTGAGATTGTGACTTCTGTTGTTGTGGTTGTGATGACTGCTGCTTTCCAAAAGATTTAAATTTCTTAGATTGCTGTGATTGAGAAGAGGCTTGTTCTGCTTTTCTCTTATTAGCGCGATCCTCAGCTTTCGCTTGCAACTCTTTTTCTCGAGTCAACCCTTTATTCATCATCTTAGGAATAGAATCATAAATAGTCGGGTCAACTGCTTCTTTGATATCAATGTTCAAATGTCGGTAATAATGATCCTTCATTAACCCTGGATTCGAGGTATATTCGGGACAAAACTGAGATTTATCATAAAACATGTTAGTGTACTCAGTTACCGACATTTTTCCTTGATTGATGGCTAAGAACTCTCCTATCAATCTCTCTACTTCCGCCATTGGAGCGAATTCTGCTATAAATTTCTCCTTAAACATACTCCAAGAAAATTTTGCAGCATCTTGTGCACCATGAGTTTTAACCTGAGTACCCCACCAATCTTGCGCACTATCTTTTAGTTGATGGGCAGCAAATAACACTCTTAGTCTTTCTGGACAATCACAAAGTAGAAAAGTTTCTTCTATTTTACTAATCCACCTATGACTACTGATCGGGTCCCTTTCACCATGAAATTCTGGAGGACTACAGTTTGCAAAATTTTTATACTCAAAACGTTCTTTCTCTTTATTTATCTGATTCTGAGCATTTAACATTTCACTATTCATCTGAGGGTTGGCTAAGACAGGATGCTTCTGTTCGAATTCTACTAATCGAGTACTAATTATTTGCTCCATACAGGTATATACCTTAGGAGCGAATTCTTGAAGGGCTTGCCCAATTACATCTTTCAGCAGCATCCGGTCCTCAGGATCTAAACTTCTTCCTGAAACATTCTCCTCTTCATTGGGAGAACGTACATTTGAACCCTCAGCTTCTTTATTTGGTGTAGATTCCATTTACTAAACAACAATAACAACATTATTAATATTATTGTATATGATCATTTAACATTTCTAATACAACCATTAAATGATAATTGCCTTTATTCTCATATATTCAACAACTTTGAATCTCCCACATGTTTCAGTAAAATATAACCCCGTTGGCCAGACGTAGTTATATTAAACTAATAACACATTTCTATTCAAAATTCTTAAATATATATCAAATCCAAGCAATCATTGATACTCTAATAAAAATCTACTAATCAAAATTAAATACTGCAACTAAATCATAACTGTAACTTACTACTACACATTTATAAGTGGTTTAAGTTTAGGCAATCCTACTGTGGATTGCTTAAATCTCTTAAACCATCGCTCTGATACCAACTTGCAACGCCCTGAATTCGAAAACAAATTTTTTTTTTTTTTTTTTACCATTTATTAACTTATAAACTCTGTTAATATAAGTGGTACTGAGAACTAATCTCAAAACATACATATTATAATGAGTAACTAGAACAAGTTTGTTCTAGTACTAAAACAAGCTTGTTCTAGTACTAAAACAAGGCTGTTCTAGCACTGCACTAACACCTGACAGTTCTGCATCACTTAATACCAAAATCCAAACTTTGAACGCGCATATCTTACAAACGACAAGGAATTAAAACATGAAACTTTGCAGGCACTTTAATATAGTCAAAATGAAACTTTCTGTTTTCACACTTTCTCAAAATTCTCAATATTCAGGGATTTGGACTCATGGGTCATTTTCGGCTAAAATAAACACTTTTTGCTAGTACACTAAATCTCAAACCATAGAGACTTATGAACTGAACTTTTAAACACACATTTCTATCATCAAAACAAAGTTGTGAGGCTTATCACTATGCTTCAAATCTTTATCTAACTCAATTTGGTTCATAGGTGTCATTAAGACCCGTTTTGACCCATTTTGACCCTCTAATCCAAAAGAGCTAATTTAACCCATTCAATGGCTAAACGCCCTTCAAAATTTACTAATACCACATTTGACTTTCTTTAAAACTTTCAATATGTACATAACCAAATTATCACTTCTACTACAACTTTCAACTTTACACAATCTAAAACCACATCTACTAGTCATTTACAAATTTTACACTATTACAACATAGTCTATCTAGCTATTACTTTTATAACCAAAACATGTCAAAACATTGTTTGGGCGATCTTTCATGGTTTCAAAACGACAATTTAAAGAGAAGCTTGTGTGACTTACAACAAGCTAGCAAATCCACTTCTAGCCTTTTGCAATATCTTTCCCTTTTCCGCTTTCACTTGTACCTACAACATAGCTAGACTAATTAAGCAATTTGCTTAGTGAGAATATGAAAACTACTCATTACAATGCATTATTAAATAAAACAATTAATAAGCAAAGTAAAGAAATTACTTCCCTTTTCTTGCAACTCCACTTTCACAAATCTAATCATATGTGCACATTTCTAATCAATAATTTAGCTAACATAAGTTAGCTACTATTCAAACAAAGCTAACCTTGGTTAGCTATTCTAATCAAATGTGGCTAATTTCTATTAGCCATTCTAATCATAACCTTTCATCATAATCATGTTATAATCACAACTAATCACAATCATTTACACAATTATGATCTATTCATTTCATAACTCACCTTGATTTGTAGCACAACTTGTAATAAGATGATCAAACAATAATAATTCTTCTTGAGCACATTATACAATATGCATAACACAAAATCAATAACTAATCACAACTTTAAACTACAAACATCTAATTCTCTTCTCCCCCACTATGATCAAACTAACTTTTACTTTCACTAATTTGACTAGTTACTCTTTCATATTCATAATTACTATTATTCTACTACTACCACCATCTCTAATCATTATTTCAAGCTAAAGTGCAAGATTCATGAAAAACCTTCATGAACCTTTATCATAATCTATCACTTCTAATATGAAATTAAGCATCTACTTATCATTTATAAACTAGACTAACACTAGTTATTCAATTACAAACCCTAAATTCGGATTAATTCATACTAATTAGCTAAAACCCATGAAAACCCAATTTCTAGGGTTCTTGAAGAAGGAAAATTACTTACAAGGAATCAAAGATGGATAAAAGATGGAGAATTAATCTTTTAGAGCTTGTGATGAAGATTAGTTGAATGATTTGAGATGATGAAATTGTTCCTGCGATTTCTCTTGGTTTCTAATTTGAGAGTTCTGGAATGTTTTGAGATCACAGGAACAAAACACGTATCAGTGTTTATATCTTTTATTTATTTACTATACTACACAGTCTGGAACTGAACAACTAGTTTGCGTTTTCTATTATATCTCATTATTTAGAGATCTAAAATTAAAAAGATATATATTTTATTGTACACTAAAATAATACTGTAAAACTGAGCTATTAAAACTTATTTTTATTTACTAAAGTAATACCTTGAAAACTGGGGTGTTACATTATTGTTATTATTATATATTATCTCATTATAAATGTGAATATTATTATCTCATTATAAATTTGAATATCATTATCATTCTTATTTTGTGTATGTATCGTGTAAATGGTTGTTGTAACTTATTCATTTTCGTTCTCTTAATTTTCACATATCACTTTCTCAAACTAACCAATCACATTTAGGCTGCTCCCAATGGTTTCATCAAATTGTATACTTTGTTTCGTCACTTTACTGACACCATTGGCACCGTTTCTTCTCTTTGTTTTTTCAGTTGCATTGTGTCGGTTTGGCAACGAAAGGGAAGAATAGGAAGTGGGCCAGCAAGCTTATTTTTAATGTATAATTACTTTTTGTTTAGTGTATGTAAATGTATGTATATTGGTAAATGTGAGGCCCAAAAATTGAAGTGACGAAAGGACTGTTGGTAGGGTTGTGTATGTTTTTCATCAGTTTTGGGTGTACTGATGTGGTGCTGAGCAGACACAACTGACAAAAGAAGTGACGAAACCACAGTTGAGAGTGGTGTTAATGCCTTATAGGCATTCTTTTAGTCATAGTGTAGTTCTCCAACCAAAGGGCTCTTAGCCTAGCGGTATGAGAGGACCCCTCAACCTAGAGGTTGGGGGTTCAAGCCTCACTTAAGGCAGTGAGTCGTAAATTGTCACACCCTCAAAATCGTTAATCGTGTTTATTAACAGTTTAGCGGAAGCTTTTAGTTAATTAGCGGAAGCATTTTAATAAATGTTAAGCGTCGGGGGCGGACAGATTCAATAGTGCATTCATTGTATCAGAGTATATGATCATACAGAACATACATATATTTAAGATGCCATAAGTTCAAAGTTATTACAAAAAAAAAGACTTATAAAGTCGTACATAAGTAAGGTTGTCAAAGACAACTTAAGTATTTGAAAATACATATTTATAAAAGAGGGATTTCATAAGTATAACCAATGGAATTGATAATACAAAGGAAATCCAAGTGTCCCAAAAGTGGCATCATAAATAGTCAGGTTGCCTACGTCCTTTATGCATGCAGGAGTACCTGAGTCATAATTCCCTGAAAAACATAGTAAACTGTCAACATTGAATGTTGAGTGAATTCACCGGTTTAAGTTTTGTATAAATCATTCATGTACACAAACATAATATTTATACGTAAAGTAGGAAACACAAGTATTCTAATTAAATAAAACATTTCCTATAATTAGTAAGAATGTCATTCTTACTACAATAATACTGTGTAGGAAACACAAGTTTAATCATAAACATTTCCTAATAAGTAGTCGCAGGATATACAGGTTTATCAAATAAGTTAAACATATCCATTTCAATAGTTTAGGAAAATCAGGTTTAGCAGTCAAGCAAACATTTTCCAACATATAGTTAACAGGAACTCAAGTTTAACAATAAGGTAAACATTCCAATAATAGTTATAGCAGGAAACACAAGTTTAACATTTAAGTAAACATTTCCTATAAATAGTTGTTTTTGATGGGAAACCAAGTTTAACCATTTAAGGTAAACGTTTCCTAAAAATAGTCACTCAAAGGAACACCTGTCCTATTAGTCATCACAGGGAATACCCTTCCCAAATCAAGTTGTTGTTTAGTTGTTTAGTTGTGTAGTTGTGTGGGAAATTTAGACTATAATCCCTCTAAGGTGAGCTAAACCTTTAGAGTTAAAGTAACGACACTAGTACTATAACCAAACCACGACTAGTTCTTTTGTTGTTGCCTCAGTAACACGGTAAGTATACACTCCTCGTTACGACTATCATCGATGGGGTTGGAATGACCAACGAGTAATATCCTGGGAGGGTTGTCAAATCGATAGTACTATCTGTATACTCAGTGGCTAGAGTCACCTAGCTAATGGTTATAGGTTGCAAGCACTGGGACTTTATGTGCACTACAACTACCTCGCGTAAACCTAGGATCGTACCAAGATCTGTTGTCTTATTCCCAAAATGTTGTGAAAACGTTTCATATAATTAGTTCGAGTTAAATCAATATGAAAACATTTTATCGAAATAGTTCAAGTTCAACAATATAATATGAACACCTTTCATATTAACAATCCAAGTTTAATAGCATGAAAATGATCATGTTAATCAGTTCACATAATAGCATGCAGCGCAATACAATAAAGCATATAGCATGTTATCACATTGTACTATGTTTTCCACCCCTGGTTTTAAAAGCATTTAAAACAATAAAAGTTAGGGGCTGTGAACTCACGGTTTTGCAATCTTCAGCAAAATATACAGCTAGCAAATAATCCCACAGCGTCGATCAAATACCTAGACGCAAATAATAATACTTGTATAAGTATACGGATTATTTGTTAAGTTAAAATGTTTGTAACATTTTAGTTGTTGTTGACGTTTATGTTAGAATAATCGTTAAGTTTAGGTATGTATTTATATACATATTAGTTGAATATATATATTCTAATATATATATTAATTGTCGTCATTGTTTAAGTTCATAAGTACATAGGTATATTTATAATTGTCGCGTAAATATACGTACATAAATGTAGTTGTCGTTGTTGTCGGTTATGTTTTAAAAACATAAATATATTAGTTATCAAATAACTTTGTTATATCGAATGTATAAGTCGTTTGTTAATAGTCGCGAATAAAACCTTGTTGTCGTTTAGGTTTTCAAAACGTAACTCGTTTGTTGTAAAAATATAACTTGTTTTTGGTTTATCGTATATATATCTATATAAATACACTTGTAAAAGTTTCGTATTTATTAAAATATATAAGTCGTCATTGTGTATATAAATCTTCCATTTATATAGTTGGTATTTACTAAGTTAAATCGTCCCATTTATACTTCTCGTTAAATATATATATATAAGTTGTCCGTTAGTATATATATATATATATAGTTTTATTATCGTATTAGTTTTGTCGCGTTCAAAGTGTCCGTATAGAATTATGTCGTGGATATAAATTTGTCTCAAAGTCGTGTCCGTATAAAGTACTAAGTCTCGTTGTCGCAATAATATTCAAGTAGTAAGTCTCGGTTTGTATAACATTTATTAGTTTTGTCCGCGTTATAAAAGTCGAAAACTGTTTTCTGTTTCAAAAGAGGGGAAGCCGCCGGCCTCTTCCAGGTTATAAAAGATCACGCGATCGTGTAGTTCTGAAAATGGTCCAAGAGTAAAAATGACAGGATCGCGTCATTTGAATTTCATCAATTAGACGTGTTGGGGGTGGGTTTTAGCCGCCGGTCAAGGCCTGAAGCCACCGGTCTAGGCCTGGGTTTCAGGTTCTGGTTCGTGTTCTGTTAAGTATATACATATAGATTATAGTTTTTACTTCGATTCTAATATGATCAAACAACATTATATGGTATATAATTGTATTATAACAAGTTTTTAACAACTATCAACTACAATCATCAACAATTTCATAATTTATCTAAATTTATATAAATGAAAGAAAATGGAAATAAATCCTCACAATGATGTTTAGAAGATGATGATGATGATTTCTGAGATGATGATGGTGATCTCGGATGATGATGACGACGATGAGTAGATGATGATCAAGAACCCATTTTGTTAGTGTTTTGATTTGTGAGTTTGAAATGATGAAATGAAGATGGAGGATGATGAATGTGTTGATGGTTTTGTTTTCCTTGCTTCTTCCTGTTTTCTACTTCAGTTGTCAACCACAGGGATGAGAGAAAAACACAGAAGAAATTTTAGGTGATGAATTATTTGAGATCAAAATGTAGGTAAGGGAGTTTACATATAAAAATGGTTTTGGTTCTCATTTTCAAACGTGCAGTAAGGTGGGAGTGATAAAATGTTCCCAGATATTTTGTTTTAGTGTGTTATTGGTAGTTTTTAGCCCGTTAATTCCGTGTACGGGTATAATTTGTGGTACTTAAGTCAAAATAAAATTAGGCGTTTTGTTTCTCGTTGTTTTAACTCGTTAATTGATAATTATATATTCGAAATACTTTGTCAAAAGTATAATATAATTATTTACAGTAAAAGTACTGTATAGTTGAAAACGCGTTCCAGATTTCAGTCAAATTTGGAAATCATATTTTGAGGTAATGTTCTACACATTAAAACAGTAACTTACGAACTAATACTTTTATTATTTGGAACCTCTAGGCGCGTTTTAAAATTATTTCTGTTCGTATTACGCGTAATAAAATCGTCTAAATGTTTCGTTTTCTTTTCGTTATAATACTTTTATATAATAATTTCAATATAAAAATTACTCAAAAGTATTTTCGAAGTTCATTTTGGAACTTTATTATTCTCGATTAATACGTTTATTATAAAACGTATAATTTGATATATTATATCAATAATATAATCATCTAATAGTTGTAATTAATAATTTTCGAATTATTAATTATTTTGTATCACCAACGTTATTACATTCTATTCGTAGAGTTTGATATATTTATTTCGTACGTAATTATATATACACATATAACTACTATCAAATATATCACATAACACATAGTAAGTTTATCAAAACTTAACACATAAATTGTTTTGAATTCACTAGTCAGGGAATTACTCTAGGTAATGCATGAAATTAGGTTAAGTAAATACCCTAATTGGAGGATTGTCACATTCTCCCCCTGTTAGCGAAATCTCGTCCCGAGATTTAATTTGTATTATTCGTGTCGGTTGCTTGTTCAAATAGGTGAGGGTACTTCTTTCTTATCTCATCCTCACGTTCCCAAGTAAACTCTGGGCCATGCTTCGAATTCCATCGAACTTTGACAAGTTTGATTCGTTTGTTTCTCAGTCTTTGTGTTTTCGTATCAGCTATTTCGATTGGTTCCTCCACAAAGTTAAGCTTTGAGTTTATGAAGACTTCGTCAGGAGGTATGATTAATGTTTCGTCGGAAAGACACTTCTTCAAATTACACACATGAAAAGTGTCGTGAATACTACTAAGCTCTTGTGGTAGTTTGAGTTTATAGGCGACAGGACCAATCCTCGCAAGGATCTCAAAAGGTCCAACATATCGTGGGTTCAGTTTTCCTCGTTTGCCAAATCGTGCTATCCCTTTCCAAGGCGATACTTTGAGTAGAACCTTATCTCCTACTTGAAACTCAAGAGGTTTACGGCGGTTATCGACGTAACTCTTTTGTCTATCTCTTGCAGCTTTCAATCGGTTAAGCACTTGAGATATTTTGTCTGTGGTTTCTTGGACAAGTTCGGGTCCGGATAGTTGTCTGTCATCCAACTCTGCCCAACAGAGTGGAGATCTGCACTTGCGTCCATACAACGCTTCAAACGGTGCCATCTGTATACTGGTGTGATAACTATTGTTGTAGGAGAATTCAGCTAATGGAAGATGAGTATCCCAATTTCCTCCAAAGTCAATCACACATGCTCGTAGCAAATCTTCGAGCTTTTGAATCGTTCGTTCACTCTGGCCATCGGTTTGTGGATGATAGGCCGTACTCATATCGAGTCGAGTACCTAGGGCCTGTTGTAGTGTTTGCCAGAAACGAGATGTGAATCTGCTATCTCTTTCAGATATAATCGACAATGGCACACCGTGCCGAGAAACGACTTCTTTGATATAGATCTTTGCCAGTTTCTCAAGCTTGTCAGTCTCTTTGAAAGCAATGAAGTGGGCTGATTTCGTCAGTCTATCGACAATCACCCATATTGAATCAACACCGGTTGATGTCGTTGGTAGCTTTGTGATGAAATCCATCGTTATGTGTTCCCATTTCCATTGTGGCATCACTGGTTGTTGCAAAAGTCGGAAGGTTTTTGATACTCAACCTTGACCTTCGAACAAGTTAGACACTTGCTGACATAAGTAGCGATGTCTCTCTTCATATTAGGCCACCAATAGAAACCTTTCACATCTTGGTACATCTTGTCTGCACCAGGATGAATCGAGTAGTTGGACTTGTGAGCTTCGTCCAGAATCAGCTTACGGAGTTCATCGTCGCACGGTACCCAAATTCTGTTCATGAAGTATAAAACTCCATTCTCTTTTGTTTCAAGCTGTTTCTCCATTCCTCTCAGGGATTCGTCTTTCATGCGTTCAGCGGTGAAAGCTAATTGTTGCGCGTCGCGAATTTGAGAAATGAGATTCGAGTTAATTGTTAACTCTAAGGCTCGAACTCTGTGAGGCTTAACGTTCTCTTTACGACTTAAGGCATCTGCTACTACATTAGCCTTGCCCGGATGGTATTTAATCTCACAATCGTAATCATTCAGCAATTCGACCCAACGTCTTTGTCTCATGTTGAGTTCTTTCTGGTCGAATATGTGTTGTAGGCTCTTGTGGTCAGTGAAAATTGTACACTTTGTGCCATATAAGTAGTGTCTCCAAATTTTCAATGCAAAAACGACTGCTCCCAACTCTAAGTCATGAGTCGTATAGTTCTTCTCGTGAATCTTCAATTGACGAGATGCATAAGCAATAACTTTGTCGTTTTGCATGAGAACACAACCTAATCCTTGATGTGAGGCGTCACAATAAACAATGAAGTTCTCGGTTCCCTCAGGTAAGGATAGAATCGGTGCGGTGCTCAACTTTTGTTTCAACAGTTGGAAGGCGTTTTCTTGTTTCTCTCCCCATTCGAATTTCTTATCCTTCTGAGTTAAGGTGGTGAGTGACTGGGCTATCTTTGAAAAGTTCTCTATAAATCGTCGATAATAGCCAGCCAAACTAAGAAATTGTCGAATTTCTGTGGGAGTTTCCGGTGCTTTCCAGTTCTTAATCGCCTCTATTTTGGATGGGTCCACATGAATTCCCTTATCATTGATCACGTGACCTAGGAAATGAACCTCTCTAATCCAAAATTCGCATTTGGAGAACTTAGCATACAGCTTCTCGTTCTCAAGTAGTTGGAGGATAAGTTTCAAATGATGTTCGTGATCCTCTTTCGTCTTTGAGTAAATCAAAATATCGTTAATGAACACAATGACAAACTTATCTAAGTAAGGTTTGCACACTCGGTTCATGAGATCCATAAATACTGCCGGCGCGTTAGTCAATCCAAATGGCATGACTAGGAACTCATAGTGACCATAACTAGTCCTGAACGCTGTCTTCGGCACATCCTCTTCTCGAACCTTCAGTTGATGATAACCAGAACGCAGATCGATCTTTGAGTAGTAACTTGATCCTTGTAGCTGATCAAATAGATCGTCAATGCGTGGTAACGGATATCGGTTCTTAATAGTTACCTTGTTCAACTCTCTGTAGTCAATACACATGCGCATAGATCCATCTTTCTTCTTGACAAACAAAACCGGAGCTCCCCAAGGTAAAAAGCTCGGTCGGATGAATCCTAAGTCTAAAAGCTCTTGCAACTGTGTAGACAGTTCTTGCATTTCTGATGGAGCTAGACGATAAGGTGAGCGAGCGATTGGTGCGGCTCCAGGCACCAGATCGATGCGAAACTCGACTTGTCGCGGAGGTGGTAATCCTGGAAGATCATCAGGAAACACTCCCGGATAGTCTCGTACTACAGGTATATCGTCTAAGCATCTCTCTACAGATTTCTTTTCCACAACATGCGCCAAAAATGCTGGATATCCCTTGCTTAGATATTTACAAGCTTTTAAGCAATTAATCGTTTTGACGGTGCTCGTTCTCTTATCTCCTTGTATTACCAAAGTTTCTCCAGTTGACAATGGTATACATATCATTTTATCAAAGCAAACAATCTCTGCATGGTTTTTCGACAACCAGTCCATACCGACTACGATGTCAAAACTTCCCAACTCAACCGGTAGTAAGTCTATTTTGAAAAGATGACCCTCCAATGTTAGAGTACATCCTGGTACTATTTCTCCTGATTCAATCAACCTACCATCGGCTAGTTCTAAGGTGTACTTGTTGTCTAGCTTACAAGATCTAACGTCTAATAGTGGTCTAAAGTCCTTAGACACAAAACTCAAATCGGCGCCAGAATCAAATAATACGGATGCATAATGATCGTTAACTAGAAACGTACCAGTGACAGTGTTAGGGTCCTGGCGTGCCTCTTGCGCTCCAACAACAAATGCACGACCCCTAGCTGGCTGGTTGTTGGCGTTTCCACGATTGTTGTTGTTGTTCAGGTTCGCAGGGCGGTTCTGATTGTTTTGATTGCCACGGTTCAGTTTAGGGCACTTGTTTCGGAAATGACCTTGCTCGCCACATTCGAAACATCCATTTGCTGGTCGATCCCTATTTGCTTGAGTGGTAGGGTTCGCTCTACAGTATTGGGCCAGATGCCCCCAGCGTTTGCAATTCCCACAGAAAGTACAGTCACCATCATGGTGACGTTCACACTTGCCACACTTGGGCTTACTCCCCATGTAAGTCTTTTGTTCAGCAGTATTGGCAATGTAGGCTTTCGTGGTACTAGCTTGCTTCTTATTCTTGTGACCCTGACGGTCATTCCACTTACATTTTCCTTTCCCAGCATCAGTATTGCTGGATTCAACCTTTTCAGTAACAACTTTCTTAGTAAGATTCCCCATCCTTACTGCTTCATCAGTCAAACGCTGTGCTAGTTCCACAGCAATCTTAAAAGTAGCAGGATTGGCTGATGTTACCAAACTTCGAATTTGTGGCACTAGACCCCAGATATACCTTTCAGTGCGCTTGTACTCAGGAGTGACCATGTGCGGTACAAGGCGTGCCAGTTCTTGAAATCTGGTGGTATATCCTGTGATATCAGCACCAACCATAGCAATATTCCAGAGCTCAGACTCAATCTTCTGCAGCTCACTGCGGGGACAAAACTCTTCCATGACCATAGTTTTCAAAGTTTCCCAAAACATTGAATGAGCGGCTGGACGTCCCATTGCTTGCTTTTGGGCGTTCCACCAAGTCAAAGCCTTATCACTAAACGTGCATATAGCATACATGACCATATCTTCACGAGCACACTTGCTAATCTCCAGCACAGACTCCATTTTCTCTATCCAATGGATGATTCCAATGGCACCTTCAGTACCACGGAAATGACTCGGTTTACAAGCTAGGAATGTTTTATATGAACATCCCTTATGAGTGCTCTCAGGATTACTACCTGAAGCGTTTGGTTCGGTTTCTCTACTACCGCTACGGTTTCGGTCAGTATCATACTGAGCAAGGGCTTCAGAAATTCTTCGGTTAACCATTTGTTCAGTAGTCTCCTCAACAGCAGGAGGTGGTGTGGGGTTTCGCTGGCTGTTCCTGGTAATTCTACGTTTAGGCGGCATGATTCAGTCCTAATCACACACAAGAACACTCGTAAGATATCTAATCAAGTCATCACTCATAAAGTAAGTGATAAATGTAAATATAGTATGAAGTCAATCACCAATTGATATCATTCACAATGTATGTAATAATGTAAACCAAACATAAGTTATATATATCATGATCATGGGTTAATTGTTGTTACATAAGTTTTGTACAAAGATGGGATTTACTACAAAAGATACCATTGGATCAAACATGATCTACAAAATGTGACGGATTTAACCTATACATCCATCTAGTCAAAAGTCAACCCAAATACATCATAACTATGGTCCTAATACATCATACATACGGTCTAAAAGAAATACGGTAGACTCCATCCCACAAGCATCCTAACAGCAACCATCAACATACATAAACCAACTGCAGCACCTATAGTCTCCAAACGACGCTCTAGTCGGATCAGACGTGCTCTAGTAACATCTGCAGACTCCCTGTCTACCTCAATATGCAACTCAGAAGTCGCAAGGAGTCCATATATCGCCAGCACATCATCGTCAAGACGAGAGACGTCACTGCGCATAACTCGGAGGGCAGACTGCGTACCAAAATGAAATCCCAGCAAGGTACGAATAAAGGCGACCACAGTAGGGACCGTAAGCTCCAGAGGCTCCTCAGTCAAATGTAGAGATGTCGGTGTGTGAGATGACTCCCCAGTCTCATAGGTGGAAGGAATCCTCTCAATGATCCTCCAGTGGCGTAGAATACGTGGCATCCAGTCCAGATACGGAACTCTAGCTCTCGATGTCTGCTGATCACAGCGAATCTCCCGCTCCTCAACCATTGGCTCTTTGCCGCGAGATGATGAGGGTCCTATGGGAAAATCCCTGACACACGACAGCGGTGTCCTCCTAGGTGTAGACCGAAAATCAGGCTCTCCAATAAGATGGCGTCTAGACATAGACATAGATCCTAACATAAGGGTAGCAGGATCAGTGGATGGCAATGGTGGAGTGGCTATCGAACCATCTGAAATATCTCTAGGGAATGTAGGCGGGTAAACCTCCTCAGACACGGCTATAGGTATCCCGTCGTATGATCCCTCCATGGGATCCTCCTCAGTATCAGAATCAGTGATGTGAATAGGTGCGTGTCTCGACATACCTAGTCAAAGAATCGTGTGTGACGTGTCAGACGTATGCAACAGTATGAATGCTGAAATGTGTTAGCCAAGGCTATAGTCTAGGTCTCTAAGGTTTTCAGTCACTTAAAGACTTCTAGTTCTCTATAACCAATAGCTCTGATACCAAGTTCTGTCACACCCCCAAAATCGTTAATCGTGTTTATTAACAGTTTAGCGGAAGCTTTTAGTTAATTAGCGGAAGCATTTTAATAAATGTTAAGCGTCGGGGGCTGACAGATTCAATAGTGCATTCATTGTATCAGAGTATATGATCATACAGAACATACATATATTTAAGATGCCATAAATTCAAAGTTATTACAAAAGATACGACTTATAAAGTCGTACGTTGTCAAAGACAACTTAAGTATTTGAAAATACATATTTATAAAAGAGGGATTTCATAAGTATAACCAATGGAATTGATAATACAAAGGAAATCCAAGTGTCCCAAAAGTGGTATCATAAATAGTCAGGTTGCCTACGTCCTTTATGCATGCAGGAGTACCTGAGTCCTAATTCCCTGAAAAACATAGTAAACTGTCAACATTGAATGTTGAGTGAATTCACCGGTTTAAGTTTTGTATAAATCATTCATGTACACAAACATAATATTTATACGTAAAGTAGGAAACACAAGTATTCTAATTAAATAAAACATTTCCTATAATTAGTAAGAATGTCATTCTTACTACAATAATACTGTGTAGGAAACACAAGTTTAATCATAAACATTTCCTAATAAGTAGTCGCAGGATATACAGGTTTATCAAATAAGTTAAACATATCCATTTCAATAGTTTAGGAAAATCAGGTTTAGCAGTCAAGCAAACATTTTCCAACATATAGTTAACAGGAACTCAAGTTTAACAATAAGGTAAACATTCCAATAATAGTTATAGCAGGAAACACAAGTTTAACATTTAAGTAAACATTTCCTATAAATAGTTGTTTTTGATGGGAAACCAAGTTTAACCATTTAAGGTAAACGTTTCCTAAAAATAGTCACTCAAAGGAACACATGTCCTATTAGTCATCACAGGGAATACCCTTCCCAAATCAAGTTGTTGTTTAGTTGTTTAGTTGTGTAGTTGTGTGGGAAATTTAGACTATAATCCCTCTAAGGTGAGCTAAACCTTTAGAGTTAAAGTAACGACACTAGTACTATAACCAAACCACGACTAGTTCTTTTGTTGTTGCCTCAGTAACACGGTAAGTATACACTCCTCGTTACGACTATCGTCGATGGGGTTGGAATGACCAACGAGTAATATCCTGGGAGGGTTGTCAAATCGATAGTACTATCTGTATACTCAGTGGCTAGAGTCACCTAGCTAATGGTTATAGGTTGCAAGCACTGGGACTTTATGTGCACTACAACTACCTCGCGTAAACCTAGGATCGTACCAAGATCTGTTGTCTTATTCCCAAAATGTTGTGAAAACGTTTCATATAATTAGTTCGAGTTAAATCAATATGAAAACATTTTATCGAAATAGTTCAAGTTTAACAATATAATATGAACACCTTTCATATTAACAATCCAAGTTTAATAGCATGAAAATGATCATGTTAATCAGTTCACATAATAGCATGCAGCGCAATACAATAAAGCATATAGCATGTTATCACATTGTACTATGTTTTCCACCCTTGGTTTTAAAAGCATTTAAAACAATAAAAGTTAGGGGCTGTGAACTCACGGTTTTGCAATCTTCAGCAAAATATACAGCTAGCAAATAATCCCACAGCGTCGATCAAATACCTAGACGCAAATAATAATACTTGTATAAGTATACGGATTATTTGTTAAGTTAAAATGTTTGTAACATTTTAGTTGTTGTTGACGTTTGTGTTAGAATAATCGTTAAGTTTAGGTATGTATTTATATACATATTAGTTGAATATATATATATTCTAATATATATATTAATTGTCGTCATTGTTTAAGTTCATAAGTACATAGGTATATTTATAATTGTCGCGTAAATATACGTACATAAATGTAGTTGTCGTTGTTGTCGGTTATGTTTTAAAAACATAAATATATTAGTTATCAAATAACTTTGTTATATCGAATGTATAAGTCGTTTGTTAATAGTCGCGAATAAAACCTTGTTGTCGTTTAGGTTTTCAAAACGTAACTCGTTTGTTGTAAAAATATAACTTGTTTTTGGTTTATCGTATATATATATCTATATAAATACACTTGTAAAAGTTTCGTATTTATTAAAATATATAAGTCGTCGTTATGTATATAAATCTTCCATTTATATAGTTGGTATTTACTAAGTTAAATCGTCCCATTTATACTTCTCGTTAAATATATATATATAAGTTGTCCGTTAGTATATATATATATAGTTTTATTATCGTATTAGTTTTGTCGCGTTCAAAGTGTCCGTATAGAATTATGTCGTGGATATAAATTTGTCTCAAAGTCGTGTCCGTATAAAGTACTAAGTCTCGTTGTCGCAATAATATTCAAGTAGTAAGTCTCGGTTTGTATAACATTTATTAGTTTTGTCCGCGTTATAAAAGTCGAAAACTGTTTTCTGTTTCAAAAGAGGGGAAGCCGCCGGCCACGGCTTGAAGCCGCCGGCCTCTTCCAGGTTATAAAAGATCACGCGATCGTGTTGTTCTGAAAATGGTCCAAGAGTAAAAATGACACGATCGCGTCATTTGAATTTCATCAATTAGACGTGTTGGGGGTGGGTTTTAGCCGCCGGTCAAGGCCTGAAGCCGCCGGTCTAGGCCTGGGTTTCAGGTTCTGGTTCGTGTTCTGTTAAGTATATACATATAGATTATAGTTTTTACTTCGATTCTAATATGATCAAACAACATTATATGGTATATAATTGTATTATAACAAGTTTTTAACAACTATCAACTACAATCATCAACAATTTCATAATTTATCTAAATTTATATAAATGAAAGAAAATGGAAATAAATCCTCACAATGATGTTTAGAAGATGATGATGATGATTTCTGAGATGATGATGGTGATCTCGGATGATGATGATGACGATGAGTAGATGATGATCAAGAACCCATTTTGTTAGTGTTTTGATTTGTGAGTTTGAAATGATGAAATGAAGATGGAGGATGATGAATGTGTTGATGGTTTTGTTTTCCTTGCTTCTTCCTGTTTTCTACTTCAGTTGTCAACCACAGGGATGAGAGAAAAACACAGAAGAAATTTTAGGTGATGAATTATTTGAGATCAAAATGTAGGTAAGGGAGTTTACATATAAAAATGGTTTTGGTTTTCATTTTCAAACGTGCAGTAAGGTGGGAGTGATAAAATGTTCCCAGATATTTTGTTTTAGTGTGTTATTGGTAGTTTTTAGCCCGTTAATTCCGTGTACGGGTATAATTTATGGTACTTAAGTCAAAATAAAATTAGGCGTTTTGTTTCTCGTTGTTTTAACTCGTTAATTGATAATTATATATTCGAAATACTTTGTCAAAAGTATAATATAATTATTTACAGTAAAAGTACTGAATAGTTGAAAACGCGTTCCAGATTTCAGTCAAATTTGGAAATCATATTTTGAGGTAATGTTCTACACATTAAAACAGTAACTTACGAACTAATACTTTTATTATTTGGAACCTCTAGGCGCGTTTTAAAATTATTTCTGTTCGTATTACTCGTAATAAAATCGTCTAAATGTTTCGTTTTCTTTTCGTTATAATACTTTTATATAATAATTTCAATATAAAAATTACTCAAAAGTATTTTCGAAGTTCATTTTGGAACTTTATTATTCGCGATTAATACGTTTATTATAAAACGTATAATTTGATATATTATATCAATAATATAATTATCTAATAGTTGTAATTAATAATTTTCGAATTATTAATTATTTTGTATCACCAACGTTATTACATTCTATTCGTAGAGTTTGATATATTTATTTCGTACGTAATTATATATACACATATAACTACTATCAAATATATCACATAACACATAGTAAGTTTATCAAAACTTAACACATAAATTGTTTTGAATTCACTAGTCAGGGAATTACTCTAGGTAATGCATGAAATTAGGTTAAGTAAATACCCTAATTGGAGGATTGTCACATAAATATACGGTGTGGTTGTAGATAATCGTATGTTAAATTGTAGGTTTGTCGTTATAAAAAAATAAAATATTGTAGTTCTCCATATCATTTTCTAACATATTTTTTGTTGCTTTGACAAAAAAAAAAAAAAAAAGTGATCGTATGTGAATAAATGATGGGACAAGCTAATCATATCATTTTTTTTCTACTCACCATACATTAGTGGTGTGATGAGTGGATTAGTGTACTTTAACCCAAGAATACTGTTCAAAACACTGTCCATTACACCACAAAATCATCAACAACAACATTCTTTTCAGAACACTGTAATTACAAATGCACCACATCCCATGCTCTAAATATTTTTGACCTTTAATTTATTGCACAAATTTTTATATTAAAAATAAAATAAAAAAGAAAAATAAATGATATATTTAGTAGGACCAAATGATTTCAAAAGTAAAACGTTTCATCGAAACTAAGCAAAAAGTACAACAATTATCTATCGATTTACGGAGCATTTTGTTTTGGGTGCCAAAAGGGACAACCTTCCGGAAGTCGGAGCCTAAACTCATAGTCATCGTCATCATGTATTATTCATTACTTCACACATTTGCCGCTCTTCGTACACTCTGACTCCTCTTTCTCACTGCCAACAAAATTAGGGCTCCTAACATCCAAAGGTAATTTTATCTGTATCCACATTTCTTTCAGTTTCATAACTTAATTTCAGCTCAAATTGTGCATTTTATCCATCCATTACCTTACCGATCCTTCTCAGCTATTTCGAGTTCGAAATTTCACTCACCGGTCATTGTTAATTACTGATAGTTTGATTTTTGATTGTGTAGATGTTTAATTCGCGTTTTGTTTGCTGCAATTAAAATCATTAGATTTAGATTTGATTGATTACTAGGTTTGTTTTTATGCAGGTGTGCAACTGTGCGAAGATCGACCTCCATTGAATAGGCGCAGATAGCTATGAGTTTGCAATTCTTCTAAGAAGAATGCCTGGCATAACTTTAGCTGCTCGAAAAACTATGTATGATTAATTTGAGCACCATTTAGATGTTTTATACATATAAGTATCTATATACATCCACATATATATGTATGTGTGTGTGTATGTATGTATCTTATGCAATTTCATGGAACAGGAATTCTGTTTGCAATTGCAGTCTCTCTAGAGATCAGATGTGTCGTCGAGGACATCTTGTACAGCTGTCTCCGGAAGAAGAAATTGCAGCTGAAGAAAGCCTTACAGTTTACTGCAAGCCTGTAGAATTATACAACATTATTCAGCGCCGGACAACTAAAAATGTAACTCACTCAATCTGGGTTTTTGTGTTAAAATATGTACCGTCTTTTATGGTATGATTGCTCAATTGGACGGTGCAGATTGGAGATTGTGTCATGTTTAAATTCCTGAATGTTACAGTGTTAATTAGGAAAATCATGCTGATATCTGCATGTATTGGTGATTAACACTGGATAGGATAATCTACTAGTGGTGTTGGCTTTTATATCAGTCATGTAATTCAGCTGCACGCATTAAATGATGTATTTCTATATGTTGTGGAGTGAAACTTACTGCATCCGTATGAGTTTAAAATCTATGATATCAGTGACATGTGTGAAGAATCTAACATATTGACGGGTGTTAATACTTCTATGTTTCATTTCTAACCGATGGTTTATTTTTGTGCAGCCATTATTTCTTCAGAGATGCTTGCATTACAAATTACAAGCGAAGAACAAAAGAAGGCAAGAATGCTACAACACAAAGTCAGTTATATGCATAATTGATTTTCCCGTCATCATTACTTAGATTTTTAATATTTCGTTTATCCTTAAACCAATGCATGTTTACAATTATGTTAGTTTCCTATGATAATGATTTTGTTTCCGTACTTAATTAGGGAGATGTAGGGGGTGGCTAAGGCTAACGTGGAAGTAGTTAAAACTTAAAAGTGTTTTGGAGTGAAATACGCTTATGGAATTAGTTTCAGACTGGAGAGTTTTGGGGAATACTATACGTATTTCAAAAGTCTTGATTGTTTTATACGTCTTTTCCTAATAATGTTTAGCCTACACCAACACTTTTGGCTAAAAGACTTTACTGATTGTATTTAGGCTGACTTGATTAATCTCTTTAATCTACGGCCTAGAAATTTATAGATTTGGTCTCTGTTCATTCCAGGATTCAGATAACAGTTTCCATATCTGGAGCTATTGATGATGGAATGGATACTCAGAGCCTCTTTCCCTTCTACGTATTGCTAGCGAGGCCACTTTCTACTGCAAACGTGGAGGTAGTCTTATTATTATACTTATAGGTGGATTCTTCTGTTAGGTTTTTCTCATATGTTAAATTTTGTGTCGTTACCTGCTTTCCCTAATGCCATATGGACTCTGTGGTTCTTATCTCAAGATGCAGCGTTCAGCTGTTTACAGCTTCAGTCATGCTTGTAAACTGACTGCTTTTAGTGGAGCTGGGACTTCGAGTTCTGTTCGAGCCAAATTTGTTCTCCCAGAAATTAGCAAATTATCAGCAGAGGTCAAATCTGGCTCTCTTGCCATGTTGTTGGTGAGCTGCGGTATGACATTGTCTGCAAGTTTGGTCATATTCAGAGGACATATGTATTCTGTATGTTTCTGTTGGTAATAATGTTCTATCTACTTTACAGTTGATATCACCAACCCTCAAGGAATTGATCTAACTGAGGGCCACATATTTTCTGCTTCATGTAAGATGTTCTTTTGGATAAAAGTTATTTTTGAATTGATTTTCAGATATCTTTATCTTGACAAGTGGTAGTTATCCATCCAAACCCTAGTTGCACTCTTGTCTGCTCTTTTTCTTTGTATGTTTCCGATTTAATTCATCTTCAATTATATCTCTGTATCATTATCTGCTCAAGTATTACCGCAGGTACAAGCATTAACGCGATGATATTGTAGGTATCTCATATAAATTAAATGTAGTAACAATGTAAACCGACTAAAGTTAAAAACCTCTATGGACATGTAACCGCTTCATTACATAATGTCCGTTTCCATGTTCTAGTTTGTGTCTCTTAATTCAATTATTTTTTACCAGTTATTGTCGTCCATAGAACTGTACATGCTACAAGCTTCTTTTAGATCATCATTTAGGTACACATTTTTATCGGGTTTGTTTCTTTCTTATACTCTATCCATCCTACAGATGTTGCAATGTTGAATTTAGCACATAGTGTTGAACAAGTATTTGACTGTTAGCTAAGTGTCTCGGATACTCTTAAATGTTAAGAAATAAGGCAATCTTGTGAACTGAAGTAAATGTCGATTTTTTCCTGTCATGATGCCCATGACCACCAATGAAATTTTAGTTGTAGAAGAAATGTGGCAATTTTCGTTGCGCATCTCAAAACAGAATTAAGGCACTTGTCATTGGACCAAAGGACCAATTCTTTTCCCTTATCAAACTCCTTTGCAATTTTCATGATGCTTTGATATAGACTTGTGGGATGGATATATAGATAGAAACAAAACTTCCACATGTGCTTTTGAGATGATTTTATGTTTGATTTTTTTTTATTTTTTATTTATATTTAATGAAAAGCTATAGATCGAAGAATGCGACTTATATATATTATTGTGAATGCCTTAGTTCACCCACCATACATATATATATAATTGCATTCCCCTTTAGTGTATCGTGTAAAACATTTGGTCTACTTTTTAGATTTTGTTCTGGCTCTCGTCATTCACAGTTATTAGATCCTTTGTACAAATTTCTTTCCTGTATCTGACTTCTCATTTCTACATGTTGACAGCAAATTTTGGTGGATACTGCTTACTGGGGAAGATCCCAATGGATTTACTTCATCTGGAGAGATCTCCAAACTTAAGTTTGGGGGGGAGAGCAGAGACGATGTCAACTGTCAGCATGCGTTCATGCTTTATGAAGGTATGCTAAACACAATAATCTGGTAAACATGAGACGTCATGACACATTGACACTTAATGTGTTATATTTTTTAGATAAGTATGTTCCAGCTGGCAATGCATGGTAGTGATTTACTTTTTAGATCAACACAGGCTGTTGACTGGATTATTTTTTGCTTCTATCTATTTGTGTTTTGTCTCCCGTTTCATCACTTCGTCTGCTTTTGCAGTTAAGTGGTTTGGATGAGGAAAAAAGCGTGTCCTTTCAGTTTCCACACAATTCAGAAGCAGTGGTATGTTTCTTTGTAGCAATTTGGTTAACCTCTCTGGTGATTGTATTCTTACTGCTCACAAATATATTTTATGGTGCCAAAGAGTATATTGCAGCAGGTACCGATATTCATCTCTGCAGAGGAGCTTGGTGCGAAAGATATATCAGCTTATGATTTGTATTCATACAGTGATATACCTGACGATTCCCTGCCTCATATTATGAGGTACTTATGGTTTTTGTGCAACAATTGGCGTTGCTAATATGCATATTTTTCCGCTGTTGTAGTTGTATCTTTAATAGGTTAATTTTCATCCTCATAATCTATTTGCTGGTTCCCATATGTAATGAATATTGTTTACCATATGACATTAGACAATGTAACATCTGATAAAATAGTAGAAAGTTGATCAGAACACTCGCTTAAAATTCAAATTTTGAATCAGGTTCTTGTTCCCAGCTGAACAATCTAATACTGTTATCTAAATTAATTTTAGCTCCTTCTCCATATCTCTGCTTAAACAGAATATTTTAGCTGTCTTAAGCATAATTTCTTAGTTCTGTATGTATGCGTTTTCATTTACCATACTGAGTTGCACAATCATCTTTCCCAAAATGGCTGTTATTTTATTTATATTCTCACTTAAGTAGGCAATACTTAATACTTTAATATGAAGATGGTTTGGGTTACTCATTAATTAGGTGTCTTAAAGTACAATGCTACATACTTACATGAACAACATGATCACATGCTGTTAAATTTCGATTCACATGCATAACCTATCTTTACGAGCAGAGTTGCATAACTTCTGATTGTTTTGATGGTTTTGTTATCCCGCATATACTTGGTATGATCAACCTTATGTGGTGATATCGTTGTCTTATGGATATAACATATGGTGTTTATGTATCTCTTTTTTTTTTGGCTTTTTTTCTTTTCTTTTTTTGTTTGGTATTTTGGTTCCCAATTTCTAGTATTTACAACCTTGTTTCATTTTGGTTCTTTCGATGTTTTTTGGTCTTGACCAAAGTTATCTTTCATTGCTTTTGGAATCACAAGTTAAACTTTCTGTCTTTACTGTCAGGTTGAGAACTGGAAATGTCATTTTCAACTACAAGTACTACAATGATACAATGCAGAGGACTGAAGGTATTGGAGTATTTTTGCACCACTTTTATCACAATAGATGCATCAAATTGTACGTACTAGTTTACTAGGTTGTCTCATATTTACCAATGTCACAAAACTAGTCCGAGCTTGAACATGTTTTGCTGCCTGATTCTGGTAAAATACATCATTTATTTGCATTGTGAAAAGAATTATTGCCTAAAGTTATGCTAGTCACAGCATGCTAGAATTATATGGCTCATGATGCGTTTTCAGTAGCCACATCCTATGTCGAGACTATAATTAATCTTAATTATCTCAAAAAGGTCTAGTATACACCAATGAATTGTAGTATACACCTAAGAGATAATATTATATTATTATTAGTAAGCAAGGAATTCAAAATGATTGGTATGGCTGTATGGCTTTGAATCAATACTTTAGGGGTGGAGTCAAATGTACTTGGGGTTCATAATTCAATGGGTATCAAATTTGGAGTAAATCTTATGGCTCAATTCAGGATAACGGTTTAGTAAAATGAGGCGCAGATACAAGATCAACAACTATGCTTGGTAATAAAGTAATTAAAACCATGGTATCAAATTTGGAGTAAATCTTATGGCTCAATTCAGGATAACGGTTTAGTAAAATGAGGCGCAGAGCCGCAGATACAAGATCAACAACTATGCTTGGTAATAAAGTAATTAAAACCAGGTTGAGTTCTTGGGAACATTACCTGTATATCCATATTATCTGTACGCTACTACTGGTTACAGTAATTTCAATGACCAATGCTAGGCATAGGGGGACACATTGAACATGATCCTAGTCACTAGACCTGATTCTGTTCTTTATTTAGACAGCTAGCTAGTTTAGCTAGTTGCTGTTTCTGCAGATAGCTTTGCCTCATGGCTTAGTTATATATAGAGAGGAAGTGAAAATTTGGTTATATATGTACAAGATGTTGATTATAGGGATCAATTATCTTTCCCCTAGACTACGGACAATATTAAGTAGAGGTGGAAAAGTGGGCGGGTTGGGCTGATCCGTGATGTCTAGCTGATAATTTTTCTACACTTTCTATGGCATTTTTGGTGTCTTTTGAAGCTTAATTACTTGTTCAAATATGCAGTTACTGAAGAATATACATGTCCATTTTGCTTGGTGAGATGTGCAAGTTATAAGGTAGATATGGTTCTGACCTTTTGTTTATGTTATTCTTAATGCACTTGATCTGTTGTTTGATGTGATCATTTTGTGATTATCTTGATGTTTTTCAGGGTCTGAGATTTCACCTGACCTCATCACATGATCTATTTCACTTTGAGTTCTGGGTTGGTAACATATATGAATCTTCCACAATCTTGTTGCTAGCTTTAACTGCAGTTCTTACTTCTTACAGTCCTACTTCTATTACTATTATGTAGGTAAATGAAGATTATCAAGTCGTTAATGTATCTGTGAAGGTTGATGTAAGTAAATTTGAGGTAAGAATAGGATCATCACCCTGACATAGCTTGTGTACTGTGTAGGATAGTGATTGGCACATTTTTTCTTTCTTTATTTATTTTTTCTTATAAGAACGAAATTGGAATTCTTGGAATTTCTGAGTCACCCTGCCATCAGTGGAAGCTAGCTAGCCAAAACACATACAAGACATTTACGCTACTTATCTATGTTTGTTGACATTACATGAAGACGCTCCTGTTAAGTTTCAGACAGAGATAGCTGTTTCTGTTTTTTAAGTGTTAAAATAATGTTTTGGGTGTAGGTGGGTTGTTATTATTCCCTTGATCAATTGAAGTGGACCATAGTAGTATACCCTTTATAAAATTTTTACTCTTGCTGGTCATTCTGTTGTGTCTCCAGCTTCCAAATATGCAATATTGTTTTTCTATTGCAATTTATTTCTATCTGAACTTGGCCAAAGTTTTGTATTATTTTCTGTGTAACACTCTTCTCCCTCTGTGCTCCTCAGTTTGGTGGTGTTAGTGTTGTTGATCCCAGAAAAGAGGCATTTTCATTTTGGTAAGTTACCCTCTGCCAAAAGTTAGGATATAGTTTCAGGTTTTATTTGAAGTACAACCCTTTACTAATATGGGTGTTAACCACTTTATACAGCCATAGGCCCATTAGACGCAGGAAACCGAAGTGCCAAACTCGAAATGGAAATAATGTGCATTCGCTTCCTTTGGACTCAGGTTTGCCTTCAAAACTCTATGAGTTCAAATACAAGGCTGATTTGGGATTCTAAATGCTTGTCATGTCTTGTCTATTTTGAGAGCTTTCTTGATATCTTTTTCTGAGTTGTCTGTGGTTCTTCTGTGGATGATATTGGATAACTGTTGTATGATAAGTCACTTAGGTAAAAAAAAAGACTATTCATCTGATGCTATTTGATTGACTACAGATGTTCCTGAGGGTGCAAACTGCATATCGAATGCTAATAGTGTTTCAGTTACTGAACCGGAATCTGTACAATCTGTATCTGGAAGCAACCTTACACCTCCTACTATGCTGCAATTTGCGAAGACGAGGAAGTTATCCATAGAACGATCTGACCCTAGAAGGTACGTGCTCTCCTTTTTTTAACATTTATCATTCCTTTGATCTCCTGGCCTGAATTTGGTTAAGAATGTGTATATTAATAGGTATTGCCTGATTGGCATTGATGCACAATGTTTTTTGTGTTCCTTTTTTCAGAATGACAAAGATTTTGCCCCATCCTTTTGAATGTATAAATAAATGAATTTATCATGATTACGATTCTATATTGTTAAGTATTATCTATATGTATATATATTTGTTTTTTTAGTTAACATACTACACACCATGATCGTATACAATCACATCATATATAAGTGTCTTCAGTGAGCCTTCAACCCACAACCTCTTGGTTGATGGGCTACCTACATACCGCTAGGCCATAATCCCTTTGGTTTTTTAAAATTAGAATACATTTCAGGGCACTTTTGAACCCCATTTGACATGTTCCATTTTGACCAAGTTTTTAAGTCTACCCATTGGAATTAAATCTTCCCTTTTCTAGGTAAATAGGTTGAAACTGCCGTGACTAGTGTATATGTAACCGCTTATCACTCTTGTTTTTTGTCTCAGCCGAGCACTCTTGCAGAAGCGGCAGTTCTTTCACTCACACAGAGCTCAGGTACCACCAGCACCTTATTAATATGCAATATGGCTTCGTTTATCGTCTTCCTTGGTGGATGTCTATTAGCTATTATCATGACCAAAATAATTTCTTGGCTGTTTTGCTTGTTTTCCTTGTTTAAATAGCATTTAATATGCTTGGATGTCATACTAATTGCCTAATTGGCTACGTAGTTCTCTGCCCTGGATTTATTTGGAAAAGTATTAGCTTTTTATATCAAAACCCACCTTCAGGAATTTGACTTTTAGATTCTGTTTTAATGATTTCCAGCCAATGGCTTTGGAGCAAGTTTTGGCGGATCAAGACAGTGAAGATGAAGTTGATGACGATGTTGCAGATCTTGAAGATAGACGGGTATGTCTGTTCTGCTATGGCCTTCTAGTATTATATAATTGCTTTCATTTTATATACTTGGGGTTTATTTGTGACCATCCTAGCACTCGTAATTTGTGCCTTTTCAATAAGACATTTTAAGCAAAACATATCTATAATATGCTGAGAAGCAAACAGATATGTGACTTCTTAATCCAACATAAGTATCTCAAAATGTTCACTTGGAGTACTAAAGTTCACGACTTGACAAAACTATAACTTAACTTGTAAAACCGGTTAAAGTTAGCACCATTCCGGTTTCACCGGTTAAACTCACAAGCTGGGTACAAATTTAATAACATGGCACTAGAAATATCCTATGTGTGCATGTTAAAAAAGATTTTTTGAAATAATAAATATGCAAAAGATTTAGGGTTATTTAAATCAATTTTCCATTTTCTTTCTCTCTCTTCCAAATATACTCTGCCTTCTCTCTAGAAATTCCCACAAACCACCATAATCAGCCTAAAAACCACCGCCCCCTCTGCCGCCGGATTTCTCCACCCGCCGCTACCGGATTTCACCGCTACCACTACTAGCCCATCCTCACCGTCCCCAGCCTTTCGCCCTTTCCTCACCGTCACACCGTCCTTATACCTTCCTCACCATGTCACCACCGCTATCCCTATAGTCCAACGCTGTCGAAGATCTGGTGTGCCGGAGTTGCAGATTTCTGCCAAAGATGATGATGGTGCGTTGTAGATGATTACGGCATCAGAAGTTCTAGTTATTTTTCTTCTAGATCTAATTTTGGGTTTTTTTTTTTCTAGATCCAGTTTTAGGGTTTCTTCTTCCTTAATTCTTATAAAGAGGATAATAATCCTACCATTTTCACATCAATTTTGTAAGATTTGTTAAATTTGTGAATACTATGAGAAAGGTGTTAGCTTGTTTGAGCTCTGTTTCAAACTTTAATATTAGGGTTTAGTGATTACGGGTTCTGGGTATTTCAAATTTCTTGATCTGAGTTAGTAATTCATGAGAAATCTATGTTTTTAATTTGACCCTAACTGGACTCGGTTTATTGAAAATGGATCGGCAAGTTTCTTTGATCTCAGCTCCTGTTTTTATTTGTATTTTTTTTTTTTGGGTTGTGTATTAGCAAGAAAAGATTTGATTATTAAAGTATGCAAAGTTAAAAATTAAGTAAATTAGAAAAACTATATACTGTATAAAAGAGTTTAATGAAAATGGCGTGGATCCACGTGGAAAATAACAGTTGAGCTGGAACTTACGTTTCATACATGTGGAGCTGGCATGGTAATAGTACCCGGTTACTAGAAAGACATCAATCATCATGTTAATGTAATTGAACAATTTACTAAACATTATCTATCCAAAAATAAGAATAGTATAGTCTATTAATGGTTTTGTCAAGTTGTGAAGTGTGAACTTTAGTACTCAATATGAACATTTTGGAATACTTTAATTCCCTGTGTGTATTAACCCACATAAGTACAGATTATAGAACTGGATGTTTGTTTTGTCTGATTGAATAAGGTGCAGTGACATGGACTTTCATTTTTTCAGATGCTTGATGACTTTGTCGATGTTGCCCAAGAGGAGAAGCAAATGATGCATCTCTGGAACTCCTTCATTCGAAAGCAACGGTAATATGTTCGCTGCATTTGATCACACGTAGATTCTCACATCATATTGGTTGTATCACAGCAAGATTTATAGTCAGTGACATCTTTACATGGGTTTACTTTTGCACAAGTAATTGGACTATTGAACCATAACAGCTTCTTATTGCAAACTAACTTTTATTTTGAGAATTTGCCATAGATGAACTCTACAATTATTCAAAAATATGATTTGCACAACCGATGGAAATATAGAAGGCAATGACTTTGCAGTTTCTCGATAATTGCTTGTTTTGGTATATATGGTGTTTTTACTTTATTTTTTCTCAGAAGAATGATGTTTTGTTTACTAAAACCCTGAAATCATCATCTCCTTGTAGCACTATCAAACTACTTATAACTTATAAGTGGCAAAAATGTGCTGGTCTACTGGGTTGGGCAATACATGAAACCACTTTACTTTTGAGATTCTGAAATGAGCCTCATGTTGGATGGGTTGACCCAAAGCATGTAATGGTCCAAATTAATATAATTTTAATATGTACAGTTTGCATATAAAGTTCACCATTCAAATAGTAATCTAGTTTTTTCTTATAGTACACTTTAGACAACTTTCGACCCAATTAACCCATTCACAAGTTGATAGGTTGAAATTGCGACCTCTAATGTTAACGCTCAAAGTTACTTAATTATTGTGTCAGGGTACTGGCTGATAGTCATACTCCATGGGCATGTGAGGCCTTTTCGAAATTGCATGGACAAGAGTTCTCACAGAACCCTCAACTTCTCTGGTATGCATCTGTCTTACTTCTAAAATAGAAGTTACTTTGTACCTAACAACAAACAGTTGTCTGCGAATCAATAGAAGTTGCTTCTTCTTTTTGACCCGTACTAGTTGTGATATTGAACAAGCAGTGTGTTGGTTAAAAACAACAATTTAGACTTACTTGATTTGGGTTTTGTTTTATCTCAGAGAATATTAATAAATAGTTTACGTAGAATGGTAATGGATCAGCTGCCTCTAAATTAAAATCACCCAAAGTGTATCCGCAAAATATTCATATCATCTATAAACCCAGCACTCTTGGTTGTTGTTTGTGTATTATCATTCATTCATCTAACCGTATGGAACTTGACTTATGTTATTTGCAGGTGCTGGAAATTATTCATGATTAAACTATGGAACCATGGTCTTCTTGATCAACGAGCGATGAATAGCTGTAACCTAATTCTTGAACAGTGTCAAGACATTGATACTGCTACAATTGAAAGCTGAGACCCAATTCATCAAAATTTTGCTGCTAAGCAGGCCCATCTTCTATGGAGTTGGTGGTTTACATATATGTACTCTTTACAGTTTGTAATCCTTGTGGATCTCAATTTATCCATTTCCCATATATTATGGAGTAAATTTTAAACCGACAAAAATACTATAGATTTGGTCATATATTAATTTATTTAATTTCAGTACATTATATATTAAAGTATGAAAGAAACAACTTTTTTAAAACTCGATGAGTGCTTCAGGGTTGTCACTTGCTTGCAACCCTGTTCTTCACATCTCTAGCCTTATGAGTCAATGTTTGCTTAGCCTGCTCCAGTGAGTTTGGGCCTTGCAGTTGTCTGCCCTTCACAAACTTGTACATCCACGACAAGACGGCCACCCCCGCCACTGCAAATCCGCCCGATGTGAAAAACCCGCAAGCCAATACAAATGTTGTGATTGCTGCCGGGACTAGTATCGGACTGAATATTACCAGTAATGGAGACACCAACGTCAGTGCGATTATGGTTCCGATGAATGTCAGACCTGATAGAACAATGAGGGAACCACCAGCCGTGCCTGATGTGGCTGCTTTCAATATCTGGCGTGACCGAGGGACTGGTGACTGCTGCATTGTTCTTTGTTGGTGGTGGGTCTTGGTAATTTGCAGTGGCGGAGATAAAATTAGTGATGATGATACCTGTGGATGTTGATTGTGATTACTTATGTCGGTGGTGTTGCGTATATAAATGGAGAAATGATTGGTTTTTGAGTGCCACGTGAACTTTGAATTCAGACACGTGGTTTTGTATAGTCACTGAATTCTGGTTTTCTACAAATGTCAAACCTGAGAACCATGTCTAAGGGCTTCTAGTTTTATGCTGTTTCGGGCTTAGCACACGAGACTACGAGAGTAACAAAAATAAGAGAAAAGGGGTCCGAATGTTTAGCCCATCGACCCAAATCACAAAAATTCAGCTAGTTAGAAACCGTGTTAACTAAATAATTCATATTCATAAATATATGCTATATTTAGTGAAAATGAAAAAGAGCTTACAACGATTTTTTTCCTAAAGATCAAATATCAATTTTAGTAACGACATCAAATACTAAATGGTATGTGCTTATTTGTTAAGTTTTTATTACCCGGTTTTAGTTTAGATTAATTCGGCTAGTTGAATGACACTGACTAATCTCTAATGGTATGCTCGAATTTTGGGGCCAGCTCTCATGTGTGTGGATTAGTTGGTTTGGAATAAGGGAACTCTGCAAAAATAGTGTTGTTTCTCGTTATGGACAGATACTTTCCTAGCGGACTGTGCATAAACATTGTCTTTCATATAAAAGTCCTTAAAACATAGCGTGTGGATTGATCAAACATTGTCGGTTATCAACGTAATATTATGAATACATTTGGCATACCAAAGTATCCAAACCTCTATTCCCTTTATAAACATTAACAATAAGCAATAAACTAATCCTAGGTTTGCATATTGCAACCCGTTCAAACTTTCTTAAATAACCAACTTGATATCCTTCTAAGACCTGCATAATTAGGAGATTGTGTTACAATTGAATGTATTGATATTTAAGAGTGATTACGACTATATAAAAGCAATCACTGAAATAATATAGTCGTCGTTACATTAAATCAAAGTCTCTTTGATTTGTGACATCGAAATCGAGTTGCTGAACTTGAGACATCCATAATCTAGAGTAAGATTTTTTAAAATCATGATTTGAAGAGCTGATAATGTATTTTCTCATAGCAAAACATTTTTCTTATTTTTATGCACACTTATGACTTATCTATTTCATTAATTTTAAAGATGCACACATTACCCTACTGTTCTCTATCTTATCTACAACAGACTACAAAATCTCACAAACTTTAGACCATGACATCATCAATTTATCATATTTGACATCATCAATTTATACTATCAAATCCACTTGTAGCAACTTGATGCTAAATATCCATTGATGCCCTCACACACCTTTTCCATAACCAATGAGATCAATGATATATATGTCACTTTCTCATTCTCAGGGGTATTTTGGTCAGTTCCATCGAAATCCAAATAACCCACTTTTGACAAATCAAATAACGGGTCGGACCCTCTTCCGTAATGTGTTCCAAGCTGGCATTATCCATCCACGCCCATTTTGTTCTTTTTTATAATATCATAATAAAAAACTATAAACATTTAAACTCCCTTTGGTGATCGGCTTTGTACTTCTGGCTCCAGTAGCTCAGCGGATACCTTTACATTTCTCCTCTTCACCGAGCCGCTCTCCGATGAAGCCGACGACTAGGGTGACCTCCTTTTTGAGGTCACCCTAATGGGCTCCGGCTCATTCAAACCAATCCTATGTGGGAAATTTAACAAAGCCTTCGAGCCGCGCATTCTGTACGCGGCTCGATCATATGCAATAGCGGCTTCTTCTGCCGTTTCATACGTCCCGAGCCAAACTCGGGCCCCATTTTTAGCCGGGTCTCTTATCTCGGCCGCAAACTTTCCCCACGGCCGTTGCCTCACACCTCTATGATGTTTCCCTTTCACCGGTGATGAAACAAGATTTGTGGTGGTTTCAGTATCTGGCTCCAACAAAGCCGGGTCGGTTTTTTCTATCGGCTCAGGTTTTATAGCTTGAGCCGAGAAATTAAACGGGGTCCAACCTACACTAACGGCGTCACGTAAAATGCCGTAAATTACCATATCGTCTGAGTCATCCACTTTTAATGGTAGTTCACCCCAATTGTCCGATAAACATGGGATTAGGCTGCTAAAGCTGGTGCTCCGGCAAAATGACGGAAGTTCGCCGGGGAATATCGCCGGAAATGTTTCTGTTTGCATCATTTTGGTTGGTTTTTGGTAATTTAAAGAAGTGGGTTTTTGTGGGGTTTTTAAAGTTTGAATGTTTTAAGAGAAAAATAATTTTTTGAAGGAAGATGTAGCGGAGGGGTTTATATAGTGCGAGCGTGTGACATGAACTTATGAATTAATGGGGTAATATGTTAAATTTTAATTATACAATAATATAATTACATTAGTAGTCCCTTATCAATATTGAATATGTATAACTCGTCCAATGATTGTTTTGTTTAGCATATATAGTCGCTATGCTAAAAATGTTTTTTTTTTTTTTTTTTTTTTTTTTTTTTTTCATTTGACGTTTGGGGAAAGGTGAAGTTGGTGAAAACTTCCCACATGTATTGAATTATATACGCGAATGACTTATCCTATACGTTCGGTTTCGTATGATTTAGGATATGATTCACATGATATGAGTTTCGTCAAAATTAGGGTAACTCCAACAAAGGCTTTTTTAGACAAAAAAGCTTTTGAAAAGCTTTTTTATCATTGGAGTGCAAAGCTTTTCTTTCCATAGCTTGAGAAATATCAAGTCTTTCATCAAAAGCTTTTTAGACATTGTGTGTGTGTAGAATTTAAAAACAAAAGCTTTAGAAAAGCTTTTAACATTGGAGAGAAAGCTTTTCATAAAAGCTTTGAACATGATTGATGAAGTGACATCAAAAAAAGCTTTTAAAAGCTTTTTGTTGGTGTGGATGCTCTTAGTTTATGGTCAATTACGTATGCTTGTTACTCATAACTCATGATGTATGATGTGTGACCTATCGAGTAAGTTTTGAAGAAAGAAAGTGCATACCTTAAACATCCGTGATCAAAACTTTTAGTCAAGCTTTAGAGTAAACTAAAGAACTCACATTGGTACATTAATTACATATACGCTTAAAAAATCATCTATCGTAAACTTTTTTTTAGAATGACAACCCTAATATACAACATATCCTACTTATAGAAAACCACATATATATTTTATATACCTCAATCGCCACTTTCCAAATTAATTTACATCAAATGTACGTATTCATCTCACAAAAGTATGAAGTTAAGTATATATGAATGGTCATTAGATGGTATTGGAGCATGCACGCGTCAATATGAGCTCAAGCAACCTTACAATCGATATGCATGAGCTAACGGATTAAAATTTTCAACTTGAAAATTCCACAACTCGACTTAAACAATAGGAAACCTGATGACCAAACCAAGAGATTTGTTGGAATGGAACACTAAAGATTTAAACCAGATTTACAAAATAAACAAATATTTGAGGGGTCGTTTGTGTAAATCGTCAATATTTATGTGGGGCATTGGCTGGGAGCCTCCGGCAGAAGTTTCGTCTCGTTGGGGTTCAACTTGCAAAAAGGTCAAGTTGACAGAAAAACAATTAAATATACTAACAAAAATAGTACTACTATTAATAAAAAGTATTAGAAGATAAATTATATAAAAAAAACGTGGTGAATGTACCAAACTATAGCACCTGATGACGTCACTGCTTGTTGCATCAATCTGTATTATGTCGATCCAGAAGATAAGTAAACCTTAATATGTCCAACTACTATAAATTACGAGTAATTTAAAAGAGTCATTAACATAGTAACATGGTACAATAATGTTTATTTATTTAATAGTCCGTTTTTCTTTTTATATCTTCTCACAGTAAATTTGATTACTCTATTAAATTAGACGGTGTATTTAACTATTTATATTTTGGATAATATATTATATATTCCGATCCATCACTAATGTACTATCCTTCTTTGGCTGGCCCTTCGATCCCCTCATTCACAAAGGGGCGCAAGTGAAGCTCAACTAACAATGTTATAGTGGTTGCTCCTCCTTTAATACGAAGTTTATGACTCACTAGTCACTATTAGGAAGAGGCAATTGTCATCCGAAAGAAAAAGCTATTTGTTTGTATAAGGTTCCAAACCTTCGCACCCCGATGAAAAAGCCCTTTCTTTTCTATCTTATTAGTAATTAGTAAAGCCTAAACGTCCTTATTGAAGCCTAGCTAACGATAAATCAAAACGATAACGCACATTTCCTAAAATTAGAATCGAAATAGATGAGAACGCCTCCCTTCTTGCTTTAGAAAGATAGTAGCTAGCTTGCTCGACTAATATAATAGAAAGAAAAGACCCTTCTCCCGTTTCACGAATCTACCACTCTATTTACCGAGCGAGACTCCATATATATCCCTACTAGTGGTTATTCTTTCCCGACCATTTGTTTGACAGCTTAAACTACACCCCACTTTCGATTAGATAGGTTTTGGTCTTAATTAAGATAGGTCAAGGGCGCATCGGAACGGTCAGTAGCTACGTAGTCTCATCGGAGAGTCTAATCTCCTAGCTTGTACTGCTTTTTTTCTTTTTCAAAGAGAAAAGGTCGATTTAGGCTTCTTCCCTTCCACCCCATAGCTGCAATAACAGGTGCTAGAACACTTATTTTGTTTAGAAACATATTAGATCTACCATGGATATTGAGTGTTGTTACATAATTATGTATGACATATGAAAAATATTGTTTGATGTACCCAAAAGGATGTCTTTAAAAATGTGTCTAATGATTTTAATCGGTGGATATATTTTGAATAAATTGCTAGAAAAAAACGGTAAAGAATAAATGTGATCTATGTGTCATATGGTGTTAATTATACGGTGTATATCTAAATCGAGATTATATTTTAGACACATTTAACATTACTCGTGGTGTCAATTAATAAGGAGTACATGTATATCGAGACTATATTTTAGACACATTTAACATTACTCGTAACATTAAGTTAACTTTCAGTCTAATCTTTCGAGTTTTATCATCGTACCCAACGTCTTGATATTTTCATTTAGTTTAATTTCCCTTTATTACTTGATGGATTCTGCTAAAGGAAGCCCTAAAGGCTTTCGACAAGACTAAATAAGTGCATTAAATAAAGTTAAAAATTCATTCTTTATTCACAATTACATCCAATAAAATTAATTTTTTTTAATAAACCCAAACTTTCCTTTTACCAATAATGTGTTAAATGTGATTTAAGATTATTAATGGAAATTTTAAGTGTATTTATGACGTTTATTTAGTCTTATCGAAAGTTCTTAGGGATTTTGTTTGCAAAACCCTTATTTGTTTATGTATTCTTCAAATTATGCAATCATGGGTTTTATATTCCTTTCTATATAAAAAAATGACATTTTGTGAGATAAAAAAATTAGAAAAGGGTGACTTGTTAATCAATGTTTAATTATATATATTAATTAAACAACATATATACTAATGAGTCACATGGAATATATCATGGATGGTGGTATATTCATATTTCCAACTCAAATCCACGAAATGCATATATTCCTTTAGGACACACAAACTCTAATTAATTACTACTAATAGATTTACAAGCTTTTGATGTTTTTATACTATGTAAAAAATAATAATATTAATAATAATTGCCTTATTGGCTAGCTAGACTAGATATGATGTTCTTCTTTGGTTCGACTTGTCCTATCAAAAAGAAATTCGAGTATAAACATAGAGTGAGATTCAAATGAGAATGAGATTTTTTGTAAGAATGGAGGAACAAACCACAATACGTCACGTACTCACGTGTCACAAAATTCAATTTCCTCACATTTTTAAACTTAAATATCTTCCAAACGGTAAGTCGAAAAATCATAAAAATTGCACCACAAAAGTACAGTAATAATTATGTTTTCTTTTAATTTATTCTTTTATAATAAAAATCTCCAGTCAACTGTCCAAAACACTGTCCAAAATACTATCCAGAACACTGTCCAGAATATTATTTGGTATGTTTAATATGTTGAGATATATTATTATAAGTATATAATATATATGGTGAAGATATAATCGAACATCACGTAACTATTTGTGTCACAGGAATTAAGTCGGCTACAATTTGATTTAACTTGTTCCCTAAGTTAGGTTTAGCCTATAAATATAAACATTATGTTATTTTAATACTTGAGCAGTAAATAATAAAAGAAAACTCTCTGGTTTGGCCCCGTGGACTAAACCAATCTCCAAGTTGGAGATTGGACATAACCACGTTAAATCCTTGTGTTCTTTATTGCTTTCGTTTATCTTGTTTGCTCGTTGTTTATCCGTTTATTGTTTGTGGGTGTAACCTCGATTACACGAGTGTTAGTTAGGTTATTTTTTGCTAATGAATTATCAGAGTGATCGACTGGTTATTGTTAGTTGTTCCGCTGCAAATTCTTAACAACTGGTATCAGAGCTCTAGGTTGAGCGATAGGGAACAATGGCGGATGAAAGCATGATCAAGATTGTTGATGGTTAGGGTTTTATTGGAAGATGAAAAGTTAGGGTTATTGTGGCCAAATAATCTTAGTGGATCTAATTTCGGTTGAAGATAATCATCTTGGGGAACAATTGGAACGACATGGTTTTAGGATTTGTTTGCAACATGTAATCGAGATTGACGGACTCGTTTTTTTTTTGGATCGCGACGAACTCGGTGAGTTGTTTTTTTTCCAGATTGAACTGGTTAGGGTTTTTTTTCTGGTGGCTTGTGATGTGACAACACGGCGGGAGGCCGGTTGCGTTATGACGGTGATTGTTCGCGGTGGTAAGGGAGTCGATGATCTGGTTCGATTGTTGGTTTGTTGCGGAGAGAGTGTTTTAGGATCCGGGTTATGGATTTGGGTTCATTATTCTTTGCTATCCGGTACAAAAGAATAATATAATAGAACGTTATCAAACTTGGGGTTTGATGTTGCGAGTGTAGGGACGTGATGTCTCGGGAACTTCATTGATACGGACTGAGTTATTCAAAGCTGTGAGGTTTTTTACGGAGCTCAAGAGGATGAATTTCTCTATTAGGTATTTAGGTAATAAACGGTACCACATCCGTTTGGTAACCGATAGTGGGAGTTATCGAGGGAGTTTGTTGTTGCTCGCGGGTTGAAACGGGAGACCATGTTTCTTTGGTCGGGTGTTCCATGGTTTTGGAATGTTTAGGCAGCTTATAGCTCGCACACTTGAGATTATTGGTTGATATGTAGAAGAAGTCAGATAGAACGCGTTTGGCTAGGCTCAGGTATCAGTTGATGAGTTTGGTTCAACGATTGAGCGGATCTTCTGGAAGAACCAATTGGGAATTTTCAAGTGAGTTAGAGGCGGATAATCTTGTAAGTCCTGTTGAGCTTTCGGATATTGTTGAGAGTGTCGGGAACTCTTGGGAGTTTGTTAACCGAGGGAAGTGTCGAAGCTAGTGGGAGTTTGACAACTAGTGAGAGTCTTGAGACGGTTGTGCGATTGATGGATCTCGAGTTTCTACTGGTCTAGTATGCGGATTCCGGCAACACTAGAGCATTCAGACATTCGTTGTTACTCTCCAATGGCAAAGTAATTTGCGACTGACCGGGTGTTATGAACCAGAGTCTTCTTAGAGAGCCGCAGTTGTTATTTTGATTCGTACAGTGGGAGCGGCTGAGTTGGAGAAGATGTATTCATAGAAATCATACGTATGTTTTTTGGGTCGGTGTACCAGCGAGAAAGCAAAAGTTGGTATTGTAGGTTTCAAGGTTGTGATTGCGTTCTCACGGATAAACCTTGATGATAATCTGCGTGTTAGTTCTATCGGCGATTTTCTGATTGCTGGGAAGGAAAATCGGATAAACAAAATTCTGTACGGGTGGTCGTTGACATGTCGGTGACAGGATCAGATGTGGCTGTAATCGACGAGTTAAAAGAGATGGGCGTCTCTTGTTAGAATCCTGTGGTTGGAGTTTCGCACGCTTCAACGAATCTTCTTGGGCCTAGAAGATGATGATGGTGGTTAGAGAGTGGTCCCAGTTTCATGATGTGAGTGTTCTGGTAGCTTTGTGTCGAAAGTCTTCCGACTCTGTGTGGTCGAGCGGCGTGTTCCGGATGGTATTTTGGCGGTATGAAGTTTGAACGGGTGACATTGATGAAGGGACGAGATTGTGAAGGATTACTGGTTTAGGGGTTTGATTAATCTTCAAGTGGGAGATTGTTGAGATATATTATTATAAGTATATAATATATATGGTGAAGATATAATCAAACATCACGTGACTATTTGTGTCATGAGAATTAAGTCGGCTACAATTTGATTTAACTTGTTCCCTAAGTTAGGTTTAGCCTATATATATAAACCTTATGTTATTGTAATCCTTGAGCCGTAAATAATAAAAGAAAACTCTCTGGTTTGGCCCTGTGGGCTAAACCAATCTTCAAGTTAGAGATTAGACATAACCACGTTAGATCCTTGTGTTCTTTATTGCTTTCGTTTATCTTGTTTGCTTGTTGTTTATCCGTTTATTGTTTATGGGTGTAACCTCGATTACACGAGTGTTAGTTAGGTTTTTTTTGCTAACGATTTATCAGAGTGATCGACTGGTTATTGTTAGTTGTTCCGCTGCAAATTCCTAACATAATAGCTCCCTTTATTAATTCTTCCTTTCTACACATAGTTGGGATCCTCTCTTTTTTCCCTATTTTTTACGGAGTACAACTTTTGCTTTGTCTGAAGTATAAGGTTACGAAAGGCAACCCTCATTAAGGGTAGAAGGTACATCTCATTTTCACATTTTAAGTATTGATTTCTTTGATTAATGGATTAAGTTCAATGCATTTTATACTTAAAATATGATGCAGTGAATCTTATATAAAATGCAGTGTACAATCACAAATTATTAATATATATATATATATATATATATATATATATATATATATATATATATATATATATATATATATATATATATATTAGGTAGATTAGAGTTATGTACATACACTTTGCAAAAAGTTTAAGTAAATGTTTTTAAGAGCGACAATTCTACAACCAAGTTACATATTATCATTATGTATAATCACAAATGTATATATTTACTACTTCTTTTGAGGCTTACCTCCATAGCTTCTTAATCAATGAGTCAGTGGTCATTTGATAAAAAAATTTAAGTAATTAATACACAGATTTCATTGTTCTAGTCTAGTATTAATCTGTACCTTGTATGTCATGGAACAATATTTGGTGGCAAGATTCTAGTTTGATCATTTTTTGTAACCTTTTTAGTTGTCTCTATTATTTCCATGAACTAAAATGTTTTAAAATGAAGCTTGTAAATGCAATTATTTCGCTAAACTAAAATTAAACTATCGAATTATAATTATAATAATAAAATAATATATTAATAAAAGGCAAAACTGCAAAAGCATCCGAAGCTCCAAGATAACATAAAATAAGTAAATAACTATGATACCATATTAATATCAAGTAGCCATGTGAAAAGGTGTAGCTTAAATAATTGATTTTAGAGACTACTAGGGCTTGTTTTTCAGTGGATTAATTGAGTCTTCAATATCTCCATAAAATCTGATAATGAAGACTCTGGACTATAGTATTTTAGCACATATTCACATAGTGTCAACTTCATATAATTTTCTAGAGTAACTTAAAGAGTTTAAGAATGGTTGACACTAGTTTTTTTAAGTATTCTGAGGAGAACATATATTTAAACTGAGAACCGGAGCAATGTAAGATTTTGAGCTATCTCAATGTTTTGAGTAAAAGAAATATGTATATATTTTTCAGCATTTCAGGTCGGACGTCGAGCCAAAAGACCAACTAAAACCAGAACGTCGAATATTGAGTTTTCTCAATGGATAAAAACGGTTTTCACTCCGTTTGCGCTTATAATCCTTGTATTCAACTTATGTTAGTATTTGAATGATTTTATCAAATATGTGTCCGTAAATGTGTGAGCCTTTGGGAACGCACACATCGACATTGAGATATTGCTTATTTGCCTAAAGTTATTAATTATTAAAGTTAAATGTTAAGAGTTAATAATTAAGTAACTAGAGGGATTATTTTGTAAATAATAAACTTAGGGACCAAGGTTTACCTATCTATAAATATACCTTTATAGATTAGGGTTAGGGTAATCCTAATTAATTCATAAAAAAAGTCTCTTCCCTCTCCTCTCTTTGGTTTGGCCGGAAAAACCACAAACCCCAAAGGTTTGTTTCGGTTTTTGTTCTCAAGCAAGAAGAAGGAAGTCAAGCTAGTTGACTAGATAGGCAAGTACTAGCATACAAGCATATCGATAAAGACGGTGTCGTGTACGTGAACAAAGGAAGATCTTACACTTAGATCTAAAGGTTTTCTTACAAATAGTTCAAGGCAATAAGGTATTACTTAATCCAATTTAATATTCCTATGTGATCCTATTTTCCCCTGCCATGTATTGTTTGACAATATGATTCGTGTTATTTACCTATAGTTGTATCAGCCAAAACATTGGTTAATTTTTATTTTGGATTCAAAACATCAAAAATTGTGAGGGGATTAAGGGTTGGTTTATTATTCAATAGTTAGAACCGTGAAAAGAAAAAAAACTTTATAAAATTATATAAAAAAATCATATTACCGAATTTTTTTTTTTTTTTTTTTTTTGTATCTTCGGAATTTTTTTTATTCTCGGGTACATAAATAAAATAAAGGTTTTGTTAAAAAATTGTTAAAAACTAATTAGTTAAAAGTTAAAGGATAATTAGTTGAAACCTTTATGTTTATAAAATTAAGGAGTTAATTTGAAACCAATCTACCTTGCAATATTTGATGTTTATAATTGTTACCTTTTTGCCAACGTTTATTTTTTATGCAAAATTATGTTTGTAAAGTTACATGCATAACTTTATGGACATAATTAGATATATTGATATTGTTAAAAAAAATAAAAAAAATAAAATTGAACTATTGACATAATATTAATTGTTAATTGAATATGTGCAACACCTAAAAATTTTGGATTAATTAAAAGTTGTGTGTGGTTTATTTGATATATAAATTGTTCACATATTGATAGCTTACGCAATCTAAACTTGTTTATTTGGACGGATGTATGTGGTCCGTTTCCTTTGAAACGGGAGTTAATCAATATGTGAACAATGACCATAGAGACTTTTTGCTTTAGGGTTCACCCAATTTGTTGCGTAGATTAATTCTTTATTTCATGTTATTATTATTTTTGTCAAATGGTTTTTGAAAGAAATAAACTTTAATGTGACTAAAGAATTATGTAACGGATTTAATAAAACGTGTAATTGGTAACTCATAATTAAATGCACATCCTCAGTGTATAATTCCCAACTAGGCTCACCTACATAAAGGACGATGTCTAGAAAAGTTATGCGGATGTATTCTACTCCAAATGAGGTCAGGTATTAAGAGATGCTTTGTCGTCCCCTACCCTCACATGCTTTCCTGGTCGTACCTTTTGTAGAGTTACCGAAAGGGTTTTATGATGACGATGGTACGTTTGATTATTATATACACTTGGTGTATAGGAATTAGGCAATCATAGAAACACGTTTAAAAACCAGTAATAAAAACGTTTTGTTTTTAAAACACCAAAATTATGTAACGAAGTTGTATGCATGCCTCTTCGTACATATATATATTTTGTCACCCATGGAATTAAGTCATATTGCTATCCATATTGCTTAGACAACTTGTACTTGCTCATCATTCTACGTGAGACGTGGGTGAAGGGTATCCAAGGTGGATTACCACTCATCGTGAGACGGTGGTGGATTATCTGCAGTCTTCAGTTGGACGACTTAAATCGGGTTATGCAATGAGACTGTCAATGCCGATGGCAATAAGATGCAACGAAACATGATTAATGTCACGATCACCATTTTTGATGCTTGATCTAGCCATAACATTAAGTCCCATAATCTAGGAATTGCATCGGTAAATGCAATTACTGAACGTCACTTACCTTTTGAGTATCATTTAGTTCCTAGCAGATCAACTGATGGAACGGTGATATGTCATTTGGATCCTAGGCTTAATGGAAAGTAAACCATGGGTTTTACATTTCTGTTAAGATATTATATGTCGAAAGTACTAACAAGAACTTTCTTTCTGTTTTGTAGAAATGGCACAAAAATCCACTACTGATGAGATTTTAAATGAAACCAAAACAGCGTTAAGAAGCAATAAGCTTTCTGGACCAAACTTTAACGATTGGTATCGATCACTGAGAATTGTTCTAAGAGTGATGGAAAGACTTGATATCGTTACTACACCTATGATCCCTGAGCCAAATGCCACTGCTTCTCAAGCAGAGCGTGATCAGTATAAGGCAACTTATAAGGTTCACAATGAAGTTGCTTGTCTCATGCTAAGCAGTATGACTCCTGAGTTATGTAAGCAATTCGAGAATAAATGGCCCGATCAGATGATCACTGAGCTGAGTGCATTGTATGAGAAACAAGCCGGCCTTGAGCTAAACGACATGATTCAAGAAGTACATGCATGTAAGCATGTATCTGGAACACCAGTGGGGACTCATGTTCTAGTCATGAAAAGCTTGTTTGATCGCTTGGATAGAATGCAATACTCGTATCATGACCCTGTGGCTGTAAGCATTGTACTCAATTCTCTTTCACCAGAGTTTAATGAGTTTACACGCAACTATAACATGCAGGGTATGAAAAAGTCAATTAATGAACTCCATGCTATGCTAGTGGAATTCGAAAAGAGCATTTCCAAGAATAAGGTAAATGACAACCAAATCCTTGCGATTGGTGGTGGTCAGGCCCAGAAAAAGAAAAAAAAGCAACCGCTACAAGCTAAGGGCAAAGTTGCAAAGCCTAGTAAAAATAAGCAAGCTGTTGTTTATTCTTCCAAGCCTAAGCAAACCCCTCCAGCTAAAAAGGTGCAGGTCGCTAAAGATGATGGGTGTCACCATTGTGGTCAGATGGGACACTGGAAGAGGAATTGTCCTAAGTATTTATCCGAGGTGCAAGAAAAGAAGAGAGTCGGCAATGCCGGATCTTCAGGTATCTTGACTATCGAATTATTTTCTTTCTCTAAAATAAATACTTGGGTATATGACACTGGCTGTGGTACTCATATTTGTAATTCCTTGCAGGGGTTTAGAGCAAAGAAGAAGCTGAAGATTGGATCCTTATATGTGTACGTCGGCAACGGCATACGTGTAGCAGTGGAAGCCATCGGAAGTTATGACTTACATTTACCCTCGGGCATAATTCTTGTACTAGACAATTATCATTATGTTCCTTCTATTGTTAGGGGAATTGTTTCAGTTTCAGTATTGAAAGATAGTGGTTTTAAGAATACATTTACAGATTTTGGTATTTCAGTTTCAAAGAATAATGTTCATTATTTTAATATTATTGCTATTAATGGAATTTTTGAAATTGATTTGCATGATTGTCTTTCACATACTAATAATTCAATGTTAAATATAAGCACCAAACGAGCCAAGTCTAACTTGGACTCATCCTACCTATGGCATTGTCGTCTTGCACACATAGGCAAACACCGTATTGGAAGGCTTCAACGTGAAGGACTTTTGAAATCAAGTGATGATTCATTTGATAAGTGTGAGTCTTGTGTATCGGGCAAAATGGCAAGGAAACCCTTCTCTCATGATAATCAAAGGGCAACCGACCTACTAGGAATCATACATAGTGATGTATGTGGTCCCTTTAGGCATATGTCTAGGAAAGGAGCTTACTACTTCATAACATTTACGGATGATTTCAGCCGTTATGGTTATGTTTATTTACTTAAACATAAACATGAGGTGTTTGAAACATTCAAAGTGTTTCAAATCGAGGTAGAAAATCAACTCGGAAAAACCATCAAAGATTCTCCGATCGGATCGAGGTGGTGAATACTTAAGCCTAGAGTTTAAGGATCATCTAAAAGCGCGTGGAATTGTCCAACAGCTTACTCCTCCCTATACACCAAAACATAATGGTGTATCGGAAAGGAGAAATCGAACCTTGCTTGACATGGTACGATCTATGATGAACCTTACAACTTTACCATTATCTTTTTGGGACTACGCCTTAGAGACTGCTGTACGCATTCTCAACATGGTTCCCACTAAGAAGGTTGATAAGACACCATATGAAATATGGCATGGAAAAGCTCCTAATTTGTCTTACTTAAAGGTCAGGGGATGTGATGCACTCGTTAAGCGCGATACGCCTGACAAACTCGAGCAAAGATCTGTTAAGTGTATTTTCGTAGGATATCCAACGGAAACGATGGGTTACTACTTCTATAATCCTTCTGAGAATACTGTGAAAGTTGCTCGGTATGCTGAGTTTTTCGAAACCAGGCTTATCGGTCACGGAAACAGTGGGAGGGTTGTGGAACTTGACGAGGTTTAAGAGGAAGATACATTACCTTCTACTCACACTGGTGATCAACAATTTCGGTGGGGGGCCTAGAATTGAGCCTAAAATCATGCCTTAATCTGATCCTCAAGTTGCGATTGAGCCTCATGATATGCCTCAGTCTCAAACTCAAATTGCTGATGCTCCAATTCGTAGGTCCGAAAGGACGGTACGTGCACCTAATAGATTGAACTTAAACGTTAATCTAAAGGAGGATGGCGTATCAGGGGATCTTAAAGAACCTCGAACCTTGAAAGCTGCATTATCAGGTCCTGATGCTGAAAAATGGCTTCAAGCTGTGAATATGGAGATGCAATCCATGAAAGAAAATAAAGTTTGGACTTTAGAGGATAGACCCCAAAATGCTAAAACTGTCGATTGCAAATGGCTCTTTAAGATAAAGACTGACATGGATGGCAATATACACATCTATAAAGCTCGTCTCGTGGCAAAAGGATTTACTCAAGTTTATGGAATAGACTATGAAGAAACCTTTTCCCCAGTGGCAGATATTAGGGCTATTAGAATTCTCTTAGCCATAGCGGCGTTCTATGACTATGAGATATGGCAAATGGATGTCAAGAAAACCTTCCTGAATGGTTATCTAGACGAAGACGTCTATATGAATCAGCCAGAAGGTTTTATTGATCCATTACATCCCAACAAAGTGTGCAAGCTTAAAATATCCTTTTATGGACTTAAGCAAGCATCACGAAGTTAGAATAAAAGATTTGATGAAGAAATCAAAAAGTTTGGTTTCGTTCAGAATCTTGATGAGCCATGTGTATATCAAAAAGTCAGTGGGAGTAATGTTATTTTCCTAGTCTTATATGTAGATGACATATTGCTAATGGGAAACAACATTCCAACGCTTGAAGATGTAAAATCTTATCTTGGAAAATGTTTTGACATGAAAGACTTGGGAGTGGCAACATTTATTTTGGGAATCAAGATCTCAAAAGATAGATCTAAGCGGTTGATAGAGTTAAGTCAAAATGCTTACATTGATAAAATACTGAAGCGTTTTAATATGGAAAATTCCAAGCGTGGATATATACCAATGCAAGATAGACTTAAACTTAGCATCAAGGATTGTGCTTCTACACCTCAAGAGGTGGAGCGTATGCAAAGGATACCTTATGCTTCGACAGTAGGGTCTATTATGTATATGGTAAGATGCACAAGACCTGATGTTGCTTTTGCTCAAAACGTTGTTAGCAGATTTCAACAGAATCCAGGTGAAAGACACTGGATTGCTGTAAAGAACATACTAAAGTACCTTAAGGCTACTAAAGATATGGTTCTAGTGTATGGTGGAAATCCTAAGGCTGAACTAAAAGTTACTGGTTATTGTGACGCCGGATTTCAGACTGATCGTGATGACACCAAATCTCAAACTGGATATGTGTTCACCATGAATGGAGGAGCTATAGTTTGGAAAAGCAAGAAGCAATCCACTACAGCCATGTCTGCAACAGAATCAGAGTACATAGCAGCTGCTGAAGCTGCAATGGAAGATGTTTGGATCTGAAAATTTATTTCTGGACTTGGTGTTGTTCCCACAGCCAAGTCTCCTACGGATATGTATTGTGACAACACTGGTGCAATTATCATAGCCAACGAACCTGGTGTTCAGAAAGGAGCTAGACACTTTCAGAGGAAATTACACTATGTTCGTGAGCAAGTCAATCAAGGTGAAATTCAAGTACTCAAAGTTCACACGGATTATAACTTAGCAGATCCCTTTATGAAGGCTCTGCCAAAGACGAAGCTATCGTGAGCCCGATCGGTCACGGTCGTCAACGCAACGGAAGGAGGACACGGCAGTGGAGTTTTAAATTTATAAGAGCTGGGGACCTAAGTTTTACTACGGCTGTATAGCAGCAGTATGACCTAGGGTCGTTCTTCAAGCTAATCGTATTGTGAAACGGGAGTATCAAGACAAGTTGTTTATTTTAGTGATGGGATTTTTAAAACAGAGTTTGAGTGGGTTTTTGTTACTTAGGTCCGTAATTTAAAGCAATTAAATAAAAAGTAAGTAAATGAAAAATAGAAATAGGGATGAAATCAGTATGGAGGAGATGTGTTTGTTATGACTTCGTTAGCTTATGCGGAGGTGATGCTAGGGTTATGAAAACGTCTTTTAAAGGTTTGTGTCTTATCTAAGCTTAATTGTTCGTAGTGTAAACACTAGTACCCTACTGATTGGGGAAACCAATCAATATGTCACTGAATACTAGGCCAAATTGAGTCTGATCGGAGGAGGATGCTCAACTCTTCAACGTTATCCAGTGATGGAGTAACGACCCTTCTTGGAATGTAAGTTCCTGGGTGCATGAGATAGAGTAACATACCCACTAAGGTTCCGACCTTTCTTAACACTATGGGGACAACGAAGTCAAACAAGGCATTTAAGATTAAGACTTGGTTTGGTGACTATTAACTTTATATTAATGGTTTTATTTTAGCCTAGAGCTTTCATCACGGTGTACAGTGCGACTATGCATTTCCACAGTTTTCCAGACCCAAGATGTACTAACGGTGTACAGTGCATCTAAACATTTCCACAGTGTTCCTGATCTTTTAGGTGTACTAACGGTGTACAGTGCGATCAAACATTTCCACAGCTTTGAAGTCAAACCAGGATGTGACACAGTCTTCAACCACCGACATTTCCTTAGCTCCTACGTATTTGTACTCCACCAAAGGTGTTTCCAACGTTACGCGAAGTACAGTGCCGTTTACCGTGGTCTTTCCGGGGTCACATACTTTATGGTCACTCTAGACTAGTTTAAACTACGTTTGTATTAAAGCCCAACCATCTATGATATAAACCAGCCCTCACTATTTCCCAATAAATCCCTGATTGATTCACGGTGTACTATACGAAAGGTTTTAAACAGTATTTCCACAGTTACGCAATTCAGACCATGTTTACAGTTTCAGAAAACATAGATAGGTAGTGACCTTTTGATCAAGGTTCGCGACTCCTTGTCATAAAGGTTCTAACCACGTTTAATTGGAGGAAAGGCGATTTGGTTTAGAAATTCATAAATACAAGATTAATAGGTCACCGGTTTTCATTTATATAATATAACTGGAAACATTATTTCCACAACAGATTGTGCCCACGACTTTCATAGCTTCCACGTTCCGTACTACACACATAAGTGATGATTCCGGCGCTATACAAATGAAAGCCGTATAACGTTACCTCCGTTATCTTATAATGTTATCCAACTATATGTTTAAAGTAGCATCACCCCACACATATATAAACTAACTACATCATAACAAACACACAAGGAAACTACTCACTACGCATAATAACAGATCCTAAATCTAGCATAATAACAATAGCAATTATCATTATAACAGATAAGGAAAGAAGCAACCGTTAATAAAGTGTAGATTGAATAAGCGTTTAGAGAGAGAGTACAAGCAGAACTTCCGCAATATCCTTGACAATATTACAATAAAAGCCCCTGGACTATTCCCTATGCTATTACAAAAGTAGTCCCTCCGTTAGTTTCAGTTAAATATTAACTGAGAACTAACTAGACCTAACCCTAATTTCTAGAGAGAGAAAGAAAGAAAGAAAGTTTAGAGAGAGAGAGAGAGAGTGTGTGAGAGAGAAAGTGGAAATGAAGAAATGAATGAAATGTTGAAGTGTGTCGAATGATAGAGGAGTGGCCTCCTATTTATAGGCAAAGCTTGAAATCAGTCGTACAACTCGCGAAGCACGCACGTACAAGCAAACGAAGCATATACGAGCAGCATATGGGGTATACAGGGCTGTATACGGCCTTCATAGGGCCGTATATGGTGTGTTATGGGCCGTATACGGTCTATGAAGGGCCGTATACGGTGGCCAAGGCCGTATACGGCCTCCGTCTGATTTCGTTCGTTGCTTAAAACGTCCGTATCTCCTTCGTTATGCGTCCGTTTGACTTGATTCTTTCGCCTGTGTCTTCGTAATTCCGTTACGCTTCTAATGGTGCCAATCTCACTGAAATTGGATGTGTATAACTTTAGCATAGCCGAAATCACTTTATAGGAGTTTGTAACCGTCCAGTCTTTTCCGTCCTTTATCCGATTTGCATGATTCTTGATTTTCTCGTCTCGATTTTACCTATTACATCATATCATAAGGTTAGAATATGTTTATCATAGGATAAATGAGGGTGCGAGAATTGGTTGCTGCTTATTTGCTTCGTTTTGTTCGTTATTCGGGTGTTTTTACTGATTTTTATAGCAACGTCTATACTTTGAGCACTTTAGTGAATTTTAGTAAATAATGATTGTTTTGGAATATTTTCACTAAAGATGTGCCCAAAAAGTGTGGAATAATGGCTTTGAAAACATGACTTTTTGTGTCACATCAAGTTATCCCACACTTAGACGTTGCTTGTCCTCAAGCAACACTCAGTTTTTTTTTTTTTTGAAAACATTTTAAAACAATTTTTAGAGCGAGCTTCAACATTTTTAAGAGTTACCACTGTCAAATGCAAAGAAGATAGTTTCAGGAATTTAGGGGAAGATAAGATGATCCTTCCTTAAACAAGAAAAGATTCTCTTAGGCATACATCCAAATCTCATGATCTTGGAGTACACATGACTAGGCGATCTCACTAAAGGTGGTCACTCAATTCACTCAAAGTGTATCGGGTTTCCTATCAGTCTAGAACAAAAGAAATCGCTCAAATAGCCAGTCATGCAGCACTCATCGTCATAGGCTTGGTCGAGAATCGGATCTCCACCACTTAGGTGAGGACGGTGCTAATTATCCCAAGACATTCATGAGGGTTGTAGTGTTTGGTGAGGGGTAAAGGGTATGGATAGTGGTATTTTTGGGTTGTAAGGGTTGCTTATCTTAAAACAACTGAGATTATGAACAACTTTATTTCAGAACGGAGAGAGAGGTAGCTTTTGGTCTTCTATCAGAATCTTCTTGTGAGGATGATACTTCAAAGGACTTTAAGCTTTATTCTTGCGGAGCTATTTTTCTTTCTTTTCTTTTTTTTTTCTTCTTTTTATTTTCTTTTTTTATATTTGTTTGTCCCTAACCTTGGATCTAGCACGAACCGAGTCACTCTAATTGCTAGCGGAAATAACAATTAGATCACGAATAATCACACGAACAATCAATACGCAATCAATATCAAACGAACATAATATTATTGCTTATAGTCGATCAGATTACAGAGAATTTCGACAAATTGCGTTTAGGGTTTCGTCAACCCTAAAACAGAAAACACAAATCGTTTTTATACAAAAACTGGCACCTGCGACGTAGCACGCTACGTCGCAGGCCCAAGCCCATGCGACGTCTGCTACGTCGCAGGCCCAAAACCTGACGTCGCACCTGCGACGTTGTGCGCTACGTCGCAGGAGTCAGAACACTATTTCTAATTACAAACTACGAGCTAGACCAACTGACAGACACTAAACATGTACTAACAAACTCCCCCGTGTCTTCAGCTTGGTCTTCAAAAATCTTCATTAAACCCAGCCCGCAGGAAACTGGCCGTCGGCATGAATTCCATTAGCTACACAAACAGTAACAACATTGTAAAACTGTTGTGCTAAACGTCTGTTGAATTCATTCTTCTGACCAACCCGAATCCGATTATCATAGAGTTTTCTTAAATCTTTTTCATGAAAATTAATCAAACTCATCGGATCATACAGCCTAAACGTTGCTTGCCTCAGATTCCATATACCTCCAACTTCTGGCCACGGTTCAGAATCTGGAACGAAAGTAATAACCGCTTCGCCAGTCTATGGATCAAGTTCCCATTTCACAAGTCTTCTCAGAAAATAATAAGGAACTGATTCCAGAGGTATCTCAGTCAAACATTTAGCCGGCGAATAGTGAACTTTAACCAAAGGCTTCCTGGTGACTAGATCAATCTTTTTCTTCCACGTATACCGAGTTCCCAACGTCGGCTTCAATTTCGAATAAGTCTTCAATAATACTTCCCGACGTAGACTTCTCTGAATGAACTCAGCATAATCATTCTCGAAAGGATTAATCAATTTAAGCTGAGCTAATCGATTAATCTCTCCTTTTGGCAACGTGCTCAATCTATCAAAGCGCATTCTAAAATACTGAACTCCATCTTCTCTCTTGATCATAAACAAATTCCTCTGACACTTCCAGCTTTTAATAACACCGGTATAATTCCGACTAACCCGGTACACTTGACATTTCACTGGAATAGGAACTGGATTTCGTCCCTTAGGCCACCATTTCTTGTTTCTCTCTCTCTTTTCTTCAGCAGTTAATTTCTTTGCTGCTGAGTCCGGTGCCTGTGTCTCTGAAGCTGGAGTTGCAGCAGAACTAGATTCTCCATGTTGCGCTTTATCAGAACTCTCGTCTTCACTTGAATCAGATTCTATAATTGGTGCATCATCATAAGTTTCCCCAGATTGTGCATCATCATACGTTTCATCTGCATCCAACTGTTCCTCTTCAATCGAGACATCCTCGTTCATCTCAAACACATTTTCTGTTTCTTCCTCAGAGCCAACTCCACTGGCCATCCTCTGAATAAATGATAAGTCAGCGAATGAGTAATCAACTGCCAGCGGTCTTGGTTGACCTGGAATATCATCAACAGAGAAATAATCCAAAAGAGAAATATTTTCATTAACGTTTTCAATTACAGGGTTGGGATTTACAGACACAGGTTCACTTGACTCTAAAGTGGGTATCCCAGACCCAGACTCCCCCGAGGCAAGTAACCTGCCTTCCAAAACGTTAACCCTATTCTTCGTTTCCTCAAGCTCTTTAGATTGAACCTCGATCAAAGCAGCTTGTTCAGCAATCTTCTCATCCTGAGCCTCCAGCTTTTGCTTCATCTGCTGCATATCTTCCATGATCTTTTGCATGAAAGCTGGAGTCGGTTGAATCTCAAAAACATCCTGTTGCTGTGGATTGACTGGAGCTCGTGTTGACGAAGAGCGACGAACACGACGAGGCGGTCGATAAGTCTCATCAGCAGGATCATCACCGTCGCGTGTACGTTTTCCAGTATCCCTTGGAGGTACATACTTGCGTCCTTGTCTGATTCGACGCTTAATCCTCAGATATCTGAATGAATCGGAAAGCCTGATACGTTCCATCTCAGAGGGATGCGGAACAGTACCATCAGAATGCTCAGGCGTCGGACCCCCATCCTGAGGTCCTACATTCGCAGTATCTTCAGAATCAGAATTCTCAACCGTATCATGCGATACTGGATTGTCCGAATCCACATGCCCGAACTGCTCAATGTTCTCCAAAAGAGCATCCACGTTCTCCCCCGCAGCTTGAGCAGGTATGTTCTCCCCCGCAGCTTGAACTGGAATGTTCACAAACGGTTGCTGCGGTTGCTGAGGTGCTGGAACATCCATATACTGAGGATCTGGGGGCGGTACATAATTTTCATCAATAATAGCACCGAACAAAGGAACATCCCTTGGTGCCTCGACCCCTTTCTCAAACCCTGCACAGATAGTAAAAATCCGACTCATCATCGGTGAAATCTTTAGCGGATGATCGATATCACCCTGTGCCTGAAGCTCCGGATGATGACGATTGATGTGCAACTGTACAAATCTTGGATATAAAATCCATTTCTGATCCCCAGCATTCGCATTATCAACCATAGCCCTGAAGATAAATCCCGAGAAGTTGAACGGCTTGTTGTAAATCAACGCTAACATAGCAGAAGCCAGACTGCGGCTCATCCCATCCGTTCCACCTTTCCTATTCCCCAAGCAAACAATGATCACATGCATCAAATAACGCCAGACGCGTGTGAGATTCGCTTTTCTATACTGATCAGAGGGGATCCCGGGATATCCTATCCGTTGCATAGCTCCGGTAACAAAAATATTATCAAAACCGACAGGCATATCCGGTTGATCATTCAGCTGTAAAAGTTCCCGAATGCTTTGTTCTGTAATAGTAATCTCCGTACCCAGAACAGTAGAGACCAATCGTGTAACGTCGTTTTCAGTAACGACAGTTGCGTTTCTCCAAAAAGGGTTGATCAGATTCCCAAACGCCATAGTGTTATCAGAAATGGCGTGAAATACCCTTGAGCGTCTCAAAAACGCGATCATCTGACGATACGGTGCAGCTTTGTCAGAAGTGTCAGTAAGGAAAGCAGCCGTATTGTGACGAGCTTCAAAAATCAAAGCCATATCTGCACAAACAGAAACAGATTGCAACTCGAAAAAGGTTAGAAAAATGTTATATTTTTTTAAACAAAACCTTTCAAATTCCCTGGAACTAGCGACGTAGCCGCGTACGTCGCATGAACATAGAGCGACGTAGAAATGTACGTCGCTAAAATTCAAAATAAATTGAAAAGCGACGTAAGGCCTGACGTCGCATAAAATTCGAGCGACGTCAAGGGGGACGTCGCATTTTGCAATTAATTGTGAATTTAATCACTTTAATTAAAACAGCGACGTAGAGCGGTACGTCGCATCGGACGTCGCAGTAAAAGCGACGTAGGGATGGGCGACGTAGGAAATTAATAATAATTAAATAAAGCGACGTAGGGCACTACGTCGCAGCGTACGTCGCATTGACGAACATTCATCCCCAACCCAGAAAACCCTAACCCTCGAATTTAGGGGTTTTCAAAATCAATCACACTACAAGGTGCGGCTAACGATGGTGATCACGAAAACATAAATTATAACCAGTATTTTACACGAAATACCATCTAATTTATCCCAAAACCGAAACCCCTTTAACCCGTAATATATACATAGCAATTAAACACAATATACACGGTGAAAATGGGTAAAATCGGTACCTAAGTGTGCGGAATAACGAGTAGATCAAAACTACGTGAATAGATCGGAAAGAAAACAGCAACAAATCACAAATATGCTCGTAAAAATGCTACGTCGCAAATCGCCTCTCGTACGTCGCAGGCTACGTCGCACGTGAATAGTGAATAGTGTGACGAGTTACGTCGCAGTGGATACTATTTAAAGTCTAACCCTATGTGCGACGTAGGCTGGGACGTCGCAGGCGACGTAGAGCCGTACGTCGCATAAAACAGTTGTGATCCAAATTTGAATTTTTAAACCGTTTACTCGTTATTTTAGCAAATAAAATCAAATAACTCGTGACTCGGGAAAAATAAATTAGAATAAAAATAAAAATAAAAATAAAACATAAAACTAAAAATTCTTTTTGGTATTTTCTTAAATTTTACAAAAAATAAAAATTACTAACACTCTATTTTTGGTGACGGAGTTGCGTTGTCTGATTAGGGATCATATCGGAATAACATGCATTTATTAGGAATAGTAAGTGTTATTTCGATCATCAGTATATTTGTCCACTTTAAATTTACGTGGTACATTTAAAACACCTTTTATAAAAATTATTTCAAGACAATTATTGGTATTGTTTGTCCACCTAAACATGTTACATCCGTATTTGTGAGCTAACCTTTATTGTTAGAATGAATATTAATTTTGTGAAACCTATTATATGATATACTGATAAACTTTAGTAAAACAAACACTGCATATTCACACAAGGTAGAGATTACAAGACCAAGTTTATCTCGGTTTTCTCGTAATATACACTTGATATTTATATGTAGGCATACATCAAACTGATTATGAAGATACTAGTGGCCCCAGATCTGTACTTAGTACAACAGAGGGTCCCTTAGTATGAACATAACAAGTTTGAGACTATTTGCATAACTAATGGATTCAGGTCTGTACGTGAGTACAACAATAGTCACCATTAGTTAGGCGAATAATCATATTATTACTATATGCCCATTTTACATTTACATAATTATGACAGTGTATGATAGTACTTCCATTTATCAATTAAGACTTATGTCATACATCATATAACATTTTTCACAAAGTAATAGACAAGTTTTATCATTACTTCTTACTCACTCACAAACCGGTGTGTAGCATGCCTACCAATACATCGTATGATGAATATAATTTAGATAAAAACTGTTTTAAGTGTGTCAGATAAACCTACTGACACATCCAAGATAAACCTTAAAATTCCATTTTGTGCATGTCACCCGATGTACTATCATATCCCAAGTTGTTTACAGACACAACTTCAACGTCTATTTAAAAATGTAGCAACCTTGCGTTTTCTTTAATACTAAAGAGCATAAAGAGTGGCTGTTGCGAAGTTTTTTTTTTTTTTTTTTTTTTTTTTTTTTTTTTTTTTTTAATTTGAATTTAAAAACTTAAAAATCCAAGTCACAAATCATTTCTTTGACTGAAAGAACCTTAAACCTATCAGATTGACCAGTTCAATAAAACGTGATCGCAAAAAGGCTTTTGTGAAAAGGTCCGCACACTGCTTAAGGGTCTCTATATGTACGACATCTATAAGGTGTTTCTCAAAGCAATCCCGTATGAAGTGGAACCTAAGTTCAATATGTTTGGTCTTAGAGTGCTGTACGGGATTATGAGTTATAGATATAGCAGCTGTATTATCAATGTAAATAGGAGTCATAGAGAGATTGAACCCGTAATCACGCAGCTGATGCTGAATCCAGAGAACCTGAGAACAGCAACTTGCAGCAGCAACATACTCGGCTTCAGCTGTGGAAATAGCAACCGCAGTCTGCTTTTTGCACTGCCAAGAAACTAAGCGCGATCCAAGGAACTGACATCCTCCAGTAGTTGACTTCATATCTATCTTGCAGCCACCAAGATCTGAATCCGAATAGGCAGTTAACTCGAAGTTTTTCTCGTTTGAATACCATAGACCCAAAGATGGCCTAAAAGCGAGATATCCAAAAATGCGTTTTACTGCCTTCATATGAGACACCTTCGGATTTGCTTGAAATCGTGAGCAGAGAGAAACGGCAAACACTATATCTGGTCTTGAGGCAGTCAGGTACATGAGAGAGCCTATCATTGAGCGATAGTCTTTCTCCTTGCAATCTTCATCGTCCTCATTAGGTCCAAGATTGTGTCGTGCTTCAATTGGAGTGCCGTAGTGTTTACAGTTGAGCAATTCATATCGCTTTAACATGTCAGTGACATATTTTGACTGGTGAATATATATTCCATTATCAGATTGCTCAACCTGTAGCCCCAGAAAGAACGTGAGTTCCCCCATAGCACTCATTTCAAACTCAGATTTCATCAGTCCTTCAAAATCTTTACACAACTGATCATTAGTTGATCCAAAAATAATGTCGTCCACATAGACCTGTACAAGTAACAAATCCGCTCCTTCCCTTTTGATGAAAAGCGTGCTATCAATCTGTCCTCTGTCAAAACCATTCTTCAGCAAATACTTGGCAAGTCGCTCATACCAAAGTCGAGGAGATTGATGAAGACCATACAAAGCTTTCTTCAGTTTGCAAACATGATTAGGATGCTTTGGGTCTTCAAAACCTGGAGGTTGACACACATAAATCACTGCGTCGACATCTCCATAAAGAAAGGCACACTTCACATCAAGTTGATACACGCGGAATCCTTTAAAAGAAGCATAAGCTAGAAAAATCCGAATCGATTCCAAACGAGCAACAGGAGCGAAAACTTCATCATAGTCAATACCCTCTAATTGACTATATCCTTGAACTACCAGACGGGCTTTGTTTCGAATAACAGCCCCACGATCATCCATTTTGTTACGGAAAACCCAACGAGTACCCGTCAAGTGAGCACCCTTGGGTAGAGGAACAATTTCCCAAACATTCATCTTGTTTATTTGCTGTAGTTCCTCCTGCATAGCCTCGACCCAAGATGGATCCTTTAAGGCTTGATCAACCTTTTTAGGTTCAATTTGAGACAAATGACATGAATCGATATGTGCAATAAGTCCCAAAAGTTGCTGAACTGAAGTCTGCTTTGCTTGCTGTCGTGTTTGAACAGATGCATGAGGATCACCAATGATATTATCAATGGGGTGATCCTTATGTATACGAGTTTCTGGTATGGCACCTGGCACAAGATTCACACCCAGATTGTTCAAATCTCCCTCAGTTTCGGGAGTAGCAGCAGACTCAGGAATGGCTATCTCTTCTTCTTGTTCTTCATCTTCAGTAGAAAATAAGTGAGAGTAGGCCATTGTTTCCTCCATTTCATCTTCTTCTTGAGGTTCCTCTAAAGGAGGCATATTCGGATCATATGGAAGCTCCTTTGTGTAGGTATAAACTGTTTTAGAAGGAGCAGCCGAAGATGATGGAGTAGGAGATGGTGTTGATGGTGGTGATTTGGTAGTTGTTTGTGGTTGTGTGGGTGGTTGTGTGGGTGTAGGTGTAGGTTGTGGAGGTGTAGGATTAGTTGGTGGAGGTGCGGGTGTTGCATTGGGAGATGGATCGGATGGTTTATTAGTAACAGGTGTATCTTGATTAATATCAAGCTCATGAAGTATAGAAACCAATTCTTCCGTTTCATCTTCTTCCGGAATATTGAAAGAATTGAAGAGGTTTCCATAGTTGAAAAACCAATCCGGACCCGTTCCTTGAGGAGGTTCCGTATACCTTAAACATTTCACTTCAAAATGTTCCTCAATCTGATTCGATGATTTGTTAAAGACTCTTTTGTTCGGAGAGTTGACTGAATATCCGAGAAAAATCCCTTCAACAGCCTTATCACCAAACTTAGAGACCTTATCTTTTGTAATCATGATCAGGCATGGACACCCAAATGGTTCTAGGAACTGTAGATTTGGCTTACGGTTATTAAAAAGTTCATAACACGTTTTGTTCCTTTTCTTAACCGTGAGTACTCTGTTGAGAACATAACAGGCAGTATTAACTGCCTCAGCCCAGAATATGATTGGTAACTTGGAGTCAGCTAACATAGTCCGAGCTGTCTCGATTATTGTCCTGTTCTTCCTTTCTGCAACTCCATTCTGTTGTGGAGTCCTCGGAGCACTAAATTGATGCTCAATACCTCTTGTAGCACAAAACAATTCGAGAGTTGAGTTCTTGAACTCAGTTCCATTGTCGCTTCGTATCCTTTTCACCTTCAAGTTGCACAGATTTGACAACTTGTCCAACAAATACACCAGAATCTCAGGAGTTTCCCCTTTTGTGGTCAAAAAGTAAACCCACGAAAACCTTGAGTAGTCACCAGTAACTACCAAGCAGTAAGACCGACCACCAATGCTCTTTGTAGAAACTGGACCGAAAAGATCCATATGCAGTAGTTCCAATGGAGCATTTATGGAATTCACCTGCTTAGACTTATGGGACTTCTTACGTAACTTTCCTTTTTGGCAGGAGATACAGTCATCCTTTAGAGCAAATGACTGTTTTGGAACTCCTAGCACTAGGTCATATTTAGTCAAGAAATTCATTTTTCGGAAATGAATGTGTCCCATTCGTCTGTGCCAAAGCAGTGAATCCTTTTCAGAAGCCTTAGACAAGAGACACGTATACTCGTTCGATGTCTCAACAGTTCTCATATTCAAAATGTAGGTGTCATCCTTTCTTGGTGCTCTCAGTAACACCCATTCTTCCGGAATGACATACCCAGGCTTCAGTATCACACACTCAGTCTTTGTGAACGCAGTTGTATAATCCTTATCACAGACCTGTGAAACACTTAGCAAGTTGTGCGTAAGCTGTTCCACGTAGTTCACATTTTCAAAACTAACATTGCCGTTAGTTAACGTTCCTCTTCCAGAAATAGTTCCCCCAGAATCTCCAGCAAAGGCAACATAACCTCCTGCATGTGGTTTAATATCCACAAGTAAGGATACATCGCCTGTCATATGTCGCGAGCAGCCACTGTCCAAATACCATTCACTATCTTTAACACGTTCTGACTGCTGCAACACACAAATGAAGGAGATTAGTGAGAAACGGTGACCCAAGCCTTTACAGACTTAGGTCGACCGTGGTCATCAACAATAATCACCTCAGATAGGATTTTATCTTTAAACAAATTAGAATTTTTATCTGATGTGTTATTGTTGACGACTGAAGAGTCAACATCAGACTCTTTACGTTTCCAAACTTTTGAAGATTCGGAATCGGTAATAGAAGTAATGTTGGGCTTTTGAATTGGCAAAGATTTTTGCTCAACATTACTTGGTTTCGAAACAGGCTTGGGAGAGTTTGAGTAACGCCTAGGTGGAGATTTAGAAAAAGAGTTTTTATAAACAGATGTCCTAGGCATCTCTCTCCCATATCGCTGATTTGACAGCTTTGGACATTCACGGATTAAATGTCCTTGTTTCTTGCAGTAGAAACAAGAACGAGTCTCAACAAACGGTTGAGGCTGAGGAATTACCACAGGAGGTGGAGAAACATTTCTAGAACATGAACATTGAGTACACGTCTTAGAAAATGTTTGTCTTGGTTGAGAGGTTGAAGTTGATGGTTTATCATACGAAACATTTTCATTTACTAATTTTCTTTGCAAAATCTTTACAGGTGACTGTAAAGTTTGTTGTTTCGAGTTTAAAACCTTAGCTTTTCCCTTATTTGGTTGAACCTTAATTTCAGGTTCAACCTTTGAAATCACTTTTTCAGGTTTAAATGCAACCTTCTTAACCTCCGGATACTCCTGATCCGTAATGTCCTCAATCTCAACTATCTCCTCAACACTAACAAAAGATTCATTCTTTACTTCAACATTCTCCTTATCACTAACTGGAGATTCATTCTTAACCTCAAAATTCTCCTTAACACTAACAGGAGATTCATGCACTGACTTAACAAACTTTGGCAAGGGGTACTCTGGCCGCTTGGTTTTCTCCTTTGCCGGTTTGTTATGTTTGGTCTCTTTAGCATCTATAGCTTTTAAACCATAAAGCTTGGACCAGTCAACTGGAATCTCTTCAAAGCCTTCCTTAACAGGCAGGGGACAGTGAGTAGTAGGAGGAGGAACTGAGTTGTATCCCAATCCCTCATTCTTCTTCCCTTTAGTACCATGCTTGCTAAGAATTTCATTAAAGACAACCGTTGAGGAATTTGAACCTAAGATTTTACTCTTATAATTTTCATACTCAGCTTTTAAATCTGTAAGTTCTTTATTTAAAAGTTCAATTTCAATCAGATAACTTTTAATCGCATCTTCTTGACTAAAGACTTTAGACTTATATTTTTGAGTATCTAACCGATGAGCCTCAAGATGTTTTTCATAAAGTTTCTCATTAGCTTTTAAAAAATTATTTGAGTCGGTTAGTTTTTCATTCTTTTTCCTCAACTCAGCGGTCTCTGTCTGATATGCCTTTAGAGATTCAGTTAACTTAATGCATGAAATACAATTTAACGGTTCATCATGTACCTCATTCACAATGTGAGCCATCAGACACTGTTGGTAATGCTGGGAGACAGGCGTCCAATCTTGACTTGTAGGCTCAAAAGCAATCAGGGCATTATCAGCAATCCCTTTCTTAGTAACTTCCGTTTCTTTGGTCTTTGGAGGAGTAGATGGTGTTGTGAATCCCGAAGCTGGCATTTTGGGTTTCTCGCACTCCCTGGCGAAGTGACCCAAATTTTGACAATTATAACAACGGACTTTACTCTTGTCAAATCCAAAGCCAGTCTTTCCATCACCCTCTAAGCTTTTACGCCCAGTCCTCTGCAAGAACTTTTGAATTCTGCGGGTGATCATTGCCACATTCCAAGTTAAATCCATTTGCTCCAGATCGTCTTCATCAAGCTGAGCATAGTCCTCCTTAGTCAACTCCAAAGTTAGATTCGGTTGAGTAACCAAATCCTTGTAAGAGCTTAAGAAAGCTGTGTAGATGGCAGCTTGCTCCTGAATAGCAGGTGAGACTTGAACCTGTTGTTGATTTGAAGAAGGTCCAGTCATGAAAACAGAATGAACCCCATCAGAAGAAGAAGAAGTCGATGTAGCATTTGTATTTGATACAAAGGCAACTCCTGAACCATAAGTCTTTCCAGAGTTGATCTTAACACCATACACACTAGGATTCTGAACAGCAGAACCAGACCTAGTTTCTTTCTTCTTAATCTCCATCGCGTGAGCTTGAAGATCCCCTATCAACGCATCCAAAGACATGTTTGCAAGTTCTTCATTTTCCTTTAAAAATTAAACTTTAATATCCCAAGAACTCGGCAACACATCCAGCAGCTTCTTATTTACTTCAATTGAAGGAAAAGTATAACCCCCTTCAAACAACTCACCAACTAACCGTGAGTACCTAGTAAATAAAGAAGTCGTGTCTTCATCAGGAAGGATGTCAAAGATATCGTACTGTTTCTTAATGAGTTCGAGCTTTGCTTCCTTGTACTTATCATTCCCTCCACAACGAGTTTCAATAGCCTTCCACAAATCAAAGGCTGTTTCATGAGTTCTAAAAAGCCATAGAACATCCTTCGTTAAACACATTTTAATCATTGAAAAAGATTTTCTTTCGGTATCAAAATCTTTCTTCTCCTCGGGAGACATGGCTTTATAGGGCTTTGCGGGACGAATACCCCGGTATTCTCCTTCAGCTAATGGAGCTACATAACGCTCACGTAATGGTCCCCATAATTCTGGACAATGGAAATCAATATATTGCTCAACTCGGTCTCTCCAGTACACATAATCCATGTCCGCAGTAAAAAGTGGAGGTTTATTACTTGAACCTATGTCATTGCTTTGTTTAATCATCTCCCGAAGTCCTCTAATATCCTCTTTATCAGCTGCCATTTTAATTACTTAAACGAAAAAATCAAACTTCTAATCTTAGCGACGTAGAGGGGTACGTCGCACAAAGAATATGCGACGTAGATGGGTACGTCGCAAAAAGAATATGCGACGTAGATGGGTACGTCGCAAAAAGCAAAGGATTCAATTAAGAATCAGAAAGTGCGACGTTGAAAGGTACGTCGCAGAATCAGGCTACGTCGCAAAGCAGCGTCGCAGAAGACTAGTTAAAGTCAAAATAGCGACGTAGAGAGGTACGTCGCAACGGTACGTCGCACGAACTAATTAAAGTTCAAAAACACTACGTCGCACACTACGTCGCACGCGACGTCGCAAGCAACGTCGCTATGGTACGTCGCAAAACGCGCTGAGCAGCGGCCAAAAACCATAAAAACGAATTTTTAACCCTAAAACCAAAACCACGAATGTCGAACGACTGAAACCTTCAAGAATCCCAATAATACTGATCGAAAACCTGTAAAAACACAAAACAAACGTAATAAACACGAAAACTCACGAATATCACGTCCTTTTAAAACCCAAACTCGATCCGAATCGCCAAAAACGAGCCTCACTGCTTTGAAACCAGTTGTTTGTCCCTAACCTTGGATCTAGCACGAACCGAGTCACTCTAATTGCTAGCGGAAATAACAATTAGATCACGAATAATCACACGAACAATCAATACGCAATCAATATCAAACGAACGTAATATTATTGCTTATAGTCGATCAGATTACAGAGAATTTCGACAAATTGCGTTTAGGGTTTCGTCAACCCTAAAACAGAAAACACAAATCGTTTTTATACAAAAACTGGCACCTGCGACGTAGCACGCTACGTCGCAGGCCCAAGCCCATGCGACGTCTGCTACGTCGCAGGCCCAAAACCTGACGTCGCACCTGCGACGTTGTGCGCTACGTCGCAGGAGTCAGAACACTATTTCTAATTACAAACTACGAGCTAGACCAACTGACAGACACTAAACATGTACTAACAATATTTTTCTATTTTTCTTTTCTTCTTCAGAATTTCTTCGCCAGAGAAATTCCGAGGATATTTTTCTTCTTTTGATTCTTTCAGAAATCCCTTATCTTGAACGTTTCGAGTCTTCTTGCGGTGTCAATTTTACACACCAAGGATTCTTCAATCTTTTTGAGAGCACGAAAGGGGTAGGATAAGATATTCTAAAAGATGTTCCTCATAACCTCAGAAATTCTAAGATAAGTTTTGGGGTATTTTGGGAAGTAGGGTTTATTGAGGGTTTTATGAAACGAAAGGTTTAGGCTCAACAGGGTTTACTAGGCGGATCATCGATACTAAAAATGAGTATCGGAAAGGGTTTTGGGCTTGAAGAGATATGTGAAAAGGGGTTTAAATCCTAGGGAATGTCAAGGTCATTTAATTGCACCTATACCGCGTACGGTACATACCAATGTGGTCTTGAAGCGTATGTCAAGAGCAAGTTCTAATTCAGAGATGCATGCATCGGCACACACAAGAAATGATTAGTGAAGCATTAAAGATGAATGCTATTAGGCTCAAGATACCTCACTGCAAATAGGGTTTTATGTGCTTCGTCATGCTTCCATCAGATTATTATTTCTTGTTTAAGCAATTTCTACCTTATTTTCCCTAGATTCCGAAATATATTACTCACATCAGAAAATTGCTCCTCTCAAAAGATATTTTGGCTCAAAATTAGCAGAGTTAATCAATTGATTTAGCTCATACTTTCGATTTTCTTGAAAAATTTTGAAAAAAATTGAGGAACATTTTCTGAGTTTACTATTTCGGACATTAAAAATCAAAGAAAACTAACCAATGTATTCTATACCTGCTATCCCACACTTAGAGGAACATTGTCCCTAATGTTCTCTTGAGTTGAGATTTACTGGATGTAAAATCTCACACTTAGAGTTTGAACATGTAAGAAAATGTTTCTCAAGTGTTTGTTTTGGGCTGGAATCCCACACTTAGTGATAAGCTTAGGATAGAGTATAAACTACTTTAACAAACTAACAAAGCAAATAATAAACAGAATCATAAACAAAATAGAGTAAAGGTTAAGACACTCCCCAGATAGCGAGCAGCAAAGAAGCTGAGAATCTGAATTTGTTGAAAGGAGATGTTGCCAAGATCTTTTTCTGCATTCATGAAGAGCGGCACAGCTTCAAGCGTCTTGCTATTTGGTTTTTCTTCATCCATTATTTCTTTTTGTGAATCAATCTCGTAAGTATGAACACGTTGGTCGTACCATTTTACAAACTCAAAGTATTTGCAAATGAAAAGATAAATCACCGCCTCAGAACTTGAAAAGATGTTTTCTACTACAAATCATTTTTCTAAAACATGTGTTTTTAAACGAGATCGAGCATAATGCATAAAAGTAGTATGCAAGTACCTCAAATGCTCGAAACATATGAATTATTATTTTTCAAATTGATTTCCTTATTTCTGAGACGAGTGGTTTATTTGCAAATGAGTTGTAATATCAGAAAAGTGTTTTGGTGACGACCAAGTGTGAAGGATAGTCAGAGATGTATCTTAACTTATTGACACTGTTCTCTCTACACGTCTTATTGCACGGGTTGCCTCCCGAGAAGCGCTGCTTTTAGAGTCGAGAGCTCGACTTTGCCTTCCATCAGACTAGTTGGTGCTGGAACCACCAGGACCGGAAGTGCTCAGTAGTGGAATCCTGGGGTTGCGTGGGTATATCCTCAGAAAATGGCGAGCGATGATGTCGACGATGTTCGGAATCTCAGATGAAAATATGGGGAAGCTCTGCAGATGCTGCTCTGTAATCTTTTTTATATGCAGCGGGTCCCAAGTAATCTCCTTTACTGTGCTGGAGATTATTCCGCGAGGATTTACAAAAGAGAATCCATCAGCTTCAATCATCTCTCGTTCAGGATGGTATTGTCTGAGCGAGTCCATAAATCCAAAGAACTGAAGGTGTAAAGTCTCGTGGTCTGCAATACTGGAGTTTACTCCAAGTTCTCGGATAGATTCATGAATACCCTGGATGAGACTGGTCTGGTAGTGGGAAAACGTGAGGTCGGAGTTCTTAAAGGTATTATTCATCATGTCGTAAACCTCACGTAATCCATAGTTGAATATTTGGCTGTGCTCTTCATCAGGTACTTCAGTGAAGATTTCCTTGATTCGATCAGCGAGGAAGTTCGCGATGTTAACCATCGAACCTTCAGGTATAGAAGAAGGGATGACACGCGTCCTTTCGTCAGAACTCTCGTACTCGAGATCTTCGGCAATCTTGTGAGCGTGGTACTCGATGGTGCAGTCAATGTAGAACCGATGAGGAGAAGTCTCGTCGATATGATCATTCCTAACCATAGAATCTAGAAGTCCCCTGAGATCATTCATCAACCGGATGTCTATGTCTGCGTCAGGATTCCCAGTAGCATTGTACATATTGCTGCGATAAGAATTTAAGAACTCGTGTTGCTCAGCAGAATATGGAAATGCGGATCTGAACAGCGTGTCATAGATCTTCCTGTACATGCGTCTCTGGTCTTCAAAGAACTCTAGCTCCTCAGGTGTTGGTCCAGCATTGTGGTGCTCTCGTAGCAGCTGAGCAGCAAGGTCTTCGGCAAAGGCATTTAGGCGGTTGTGGAAAAATCTGTAGTCTTGGGAATTCTCGGCTTGGTTGACCTCAGATTCGGCTATGATTTCCTCAATCATATTCCTTTGGTGTGGAGTGTAATTATTGGTGGAGTTAATGATAATGCTTGTCATCATAGGTATGTCGTTTTCGAATTCTTCAATAGCACTAATCATTTCCTCATGGTTGGAGATAGTCGGAATTTGGGGAGAAGTGGGAACAGACGAAGATGCAAGAAGTCGGACAGACCGAATATCTATTGGAACATCAGTATAGATGATGTCATCATCATCACTATCTTCAGCTGGAGTATCCCTAGCCTGGAAATCAGGGAACTCAACACTATCGGATGGTGGAAGGGAGTCATCAGTAATCTGAGATATCGGCTGAGAGGAATCCATCTCGATGTCTTTTTCCTCCTGAGAATCAGAATTACAGCTAGATCCGGAGGTACTTCCCTTCTCGAACTGACTTCGAGGTGCAGATGTGTCAAAGGTTTGAATCCTTTGGGGAAAGTCGGGATGCTTTATATGCTGCAATCTTTCTCAAGAGTTTGTCTCGAAGCTCCGGGTGCTGTGCGGATAAAGCTATAGTCTTCTCAATATTTAGCAGAGCGTCAAGTCGGGGAGACACGAGAGGTTTGGTGGGATCAATAGCTGATGCAATGAGTTTCTCCATGGTGAGACCAAATTCTGCATCGTGAGAGTAATCAGTCGGTGTATCTTCATCTGATTCATCTTGTGACAGAGGGATGAAGTTCTCGAGGTTCTCGATCTGCATAATCTCTGCTGTCGGTAAATATGAGTCAGGAAGGTATTGATGAGGTGGTGTGGACTGATATACTTCCTCGGGCTCTGATTCTTCATGTTCTTCCTCGGATTCTTCCATTTCTTCTGGTTCCGTTTCTTCCATCTCTTCTTCCTCTGGTTCTGTTTCAGGTTGTTCCTCTTCTTCTTCATCCTGCTCTGAGTCTTCCTCCTCTTCTATTTCTTTCTCTGGTTCAGTTTCTTCCATCTCCTCGTCTTCCGATTCTGACTCTTCAGTAGCTGAGATAAGACAAGTATGCTCGTATGGCCTGTATGGTTCTGGCTCTGAATCAGAAGTGTCATCATCTGAAGTAACTCTGCCCATGGATATTGCGTATATCTCTGCATGCTCCATTATTGAACAGTCGGTCTGATCAATCTTGTATGATATTGTTTGTCCATGTGCTCGTAGACTGATAACCTGAGAATATACATCAATAATAGCACGTGCAGTATTCATGAATGGCCTACCTAGGATAATGGGTATGTTAATGTCTTCCTGTATGTCCATCACTACAAAGTCAGTGGGGAAATAAAACCTGTCAACTTTTACCATGACGTTCTCAGCAATGCCTTTCGGGTATCGGACTGATTGATCGGCAAGCTGGACGCTCATTTTAGTGGGCTGGAGAGGTCCTAATTCTAGTCTGGAGTAGAGCGAGTAAGGCATCAGATTGATACTAGCTCCAAGATCGGCCAAGGAGGTTATTGTGCCTGAGTGATAGATGGAACAGGGCAAGGTGAATCGACCCGTGTCTCCTAGTTTTTCCGGTAAGGCATTTTGGATGACGGCTGAACATTCGGCGTTCAGGGAGACTTTAGGAATGGCAGGAATCTTGTCCTTAGTTGCCAGCATTCGTCGGATGTACTTAGTACTAGAAGGGATTCTAGACACGGTGTCTAAGAATTTTCCATCAAGTTTGAATGACTTGGCATTGTACTTCTTGTGCAGGCGGTTAGGGAAAGGAATCTCAACCTCACGATTCGGCGTGGGCATTGATTTGGTCTCAATTGTCGGCGGGACAGGAGAATGTTCCCTTGGAGAAGCAGTCATAGAAGGAGTTGGTTTATCAGAGTTTAAGGTCTTGGCTTTCTCGACGTGGGGGTTCTGAATGGTATTGCTTGGTAAGGTCCCTTGCGGTCGGGTATCGAGACGTTGGGCTAACTGACCGATCTGGTTCTCAAGGCTTTTTAGGACCGAGAGTTGATTTCGAAGGAATAGATCAGTTTGGTCTTGTTGAGCCGTAGTCTTTTGGTTGAAAGCGGTCTGACCTTGGATGAATTTGTTGAGGTTGTCATCAGTACTCGTGACTGGAATGATGGTCTTCGCAGGCTCAGCAGGCTGGGTATCCTCAGTGGCGGTTAATGGAAGTGGTTGATTGTATGGAAGTTGTGGTTGTTGCGGGTACGTCGGATATCGTGGCTGAAACCTGGGCTGGAAAGGGGGTTGGTTGTTCCGTGGAGGATATTGGTTTCCTCGAGTTCTGGGTGGTGAAGTTCTAGCGAAACCGGGTGGATTTTGAGGTCTGACAGGAAACTGGGCATAGTAGACTGAACCGTCAGTAGGATCTTCGTACTCGACCTCGTATTCTTCAACGGGATGGTTGGTACAGTTCTGGCAAGCCTGAACTTGGTGGATCTGCTGTGGTTGTTTCTTCAGATCTGCTATTTGTTTTGTCAGAGTCTCAATTTGATCGCTCAGAGACTTAATGGCTTCAGTTTGGCGGGTGTTATTTGCGGAGAGGGGTAGTGATGAGGATTGCTCATCAGACTTCCAATCGTGGTGATGCATCGTCATATCCTCAATCAAGCTCCATGCTTCATCATCAGTAAGTTTCATGAAGTTTCCTTTAGCTGCTGCGTCAAGATTGATACGATGGTTAGGATCAAGACCTCGGTAGAAGGTGCACACCTTGTCAGTCTTTGTCATTTGGTGGTTTGGACATTTTCTCAGTAAACTCTTGAATCGCTCCCATGCTGAGTAGATAGATTCATCGTGGGCTTGTTGGAAGTTTGCGATGTCATTCTTTGCCTGAGTTTGTTTGGATGGGGGAAAGTATCTAGCGATAAACTTATTACCCATGTCTGTCCATGAGGTGATTGAGCCGGTCTCAAGTCCCTCAAACCAGGTAGAAGCATGTAAAGCGAGAGAATAGGGGAACAAGTATAAGCGGATGATATCCTGCTAAACCCCATTCTACTTGTAGGAGTTTGAAACTTGAATGCATTTGTCGATATGAGCGTTGAGATCATCACGGGGTAGACCGTGGAATTGGCAGTTATCTTTTATGAGTTGTACGATGTGGTGTTTAAGCTCAAAAGAAGCTCCGTCAATCACTGGATAGCTAATCGGTCCTCCTCGTCCTTCGATGGATGGTTTGGTGTTGTCGGCGAGAGTAACACGAGCGGCCATTTGTGGAAAACGGGAACGTCTTTCTTTGCGGATGGTACGGATAATCGACTCAGGATCGGGTACGAAAATGAGAGATTCAGATCCGGATGATCTGGTCGAATATCGTTGTGGGATATGGGAAGATATTGTCGATTGGAACAAGGAAAAGAAAATAAGAATGGGAAAGAAGTATCACTAAAAAACTCGTCTGGATGCTTCAGAGTCTTACGATTAACTCCCCGGCAGCGGCGCCAAAAACTTGTCGTGAGCCCGATCGGTCACAGTCGTCAACGCAACGGAAGGAGGACACGGCAGTGAAGTTTTAAATTTATAAGAGCTGGGGACCTAAGTTTTACTACGGCTGTATAGCAGCAGTATGACCTAGGGTCGTTCTTCAAGCTAATCGTATTGTGAAATGGGAGTATCAAGACAAGTTGTTTATTTTAGTGATGGGATTTTTAAAACAGAGTTTGAGTGAGTTTTTGTTACTTAGGTCCGTAATTTAAAGCAATTAAATAAAAATTAAGTAAATGAAAAATAGAAATAGGGATGAAATCAGTATGGAGGAGATGTGTTTGTTATGACTTCGTTAGCTTATGCGGAGGTGATGCTAGGGTTATGAAAACGTCTTTTAAAGGTTTGTGCCTTATCTAAGCTTAATTGTTCGTAGTGTAAACACTAGTACCCTACTGATTGGGGAAACCAATCAATATGTCACTGAATACTAGGCCAAATTGAGTCTGATCGGAGGAGGATGTTCAACTCTTCAACGTTATCCAGTGATGGAGTAACGACCCTTCTTGGAATGTAAGTTCCTGGGTGCATGAGATAGAGTAACATACCCACTAAGGTTCCGACCTTTCTTAACACTATGGGGACAACGAAGTCAAACAAGGCATTTAAGATTAAGACTTGGTTTGGTGACTATTAACTTTATATTAATGGTTTTATTTTAGCCTAGAGCTTTCATCACGGTGTACAGTGCGACTATGCATTTCCACAGTTTTCCAGACCCAAGATGTACTAACGGTGTACAGTGCATCTAAACATTTCCACAGTGTTCCTGATCTTTTAGGTGTACTAACGGTGTACAGTGCGATCAAACATTTCCACAGCTTTGAAGTCAAACCAGGATGTGACACAGTCTTCAACCACCGACATTTCCTTAGCTCCTACGTATTTGTACTCCACCAAAGGTGTTTCTAACGTTACGCGAAGTACAGTGCCGTTTACCGTGGTCTTTCCGGGGTCACATACTTTATGGTCACTCTAGACTAGTTTAAACTACGTTTGTATTAAAGCCCAACCATCTATGATATAAACCAGCCCTCACTATTTCCCAATAAATCCCTGATTGATTCACGGTGTACTATACGAAAGGTTTTAAACAGTATTTCCACAGTTACGCAATTCAGACCATGTTTACAGTTTCAGAAAACATAGATAGGTAGTGACCTTTTGATCAAGGTTCGCGACTCCTTGTCATAAAGGTTCTAACCACGTTTAATTGGAGGAAAGGCGATTTGGTTTAGAAATTCATAAATACAAGATTAATAGGTCACCGGTTTTCATTTATATAATATAACTGGAAACATTATTTCCACAACAGATTGTGCCCACGACTTTCATAGCTTCCACGTTCCGTACTACACACATAAGTGATGATTCCGGCACTATACAAATGAAAGCCGTATAACGTTACCTCCGTTATCTCATAATGTTATCCAACTATATGTTTAAAGTAGCATCACCCCACACATATATAAACTAACTACATCATAACAAACACACAAGGAAACTACTCACTACGCATAATAACAGATCCTAAATCTAGCATAATAACAATAGCAATTATCATTATAACGGATAAGGAAAGAAGTAACCGTTAATAAAGCGTAGATTGAATAAGCGTTTAGAGAGAGAGTACAAGCAGAACTTCCGCAATATCCTTGACAATATTACAATAAAAGCCCCTGGACTATTCCCTATGCTATTACAAAAGTAGTCCCTCCGTTAGTTTCAGTTAAATATTAACTGAGAACTAACTAGACCTAACCCTAATTTCTAGAGAGAGAAAGAAAGAAAGAAAGTTTAGAGAGAGAGAGAGTGTGTGAGAGAGAAAGTGGAAATGAAGAAATGAATGAAATGTTGAAGTGTGTCGAATGATGGAGGAGTGGCCTCCTATTTATAGGCAAAGCTTGAAATCAGCCGTACAACTCGCGAAGCACGCACGTACAAGCAAACGAAGCACAAACGAGCAGCATATGGGGTACACAGGGCCATATACGGCCTTCATAGGGCCGTATACGGTGTGTTATGGGACGTATACGGTCTATGAAGGGCCGTATACGGTGGCCAAGGCCGTATACGGCCTCCGTCTGATTTCGTTCGTTGCTTAAAACGTCCGTATCTCCTTCGTTATGCGTCCGTTTGACTTGATTCTTTCGCCTGTGTCTTCGTAATTCCGTTACGCTTCTAATGGTGCCAATCTCACTGAAATTGGATGTGTATAACTTTAGCATAGCCGAAATCACTTTATAGGAGTTTGTAACCGTCCAGTCTTTTCCGTCCTTTGTCCGATTTGCATGATTCTTGATTTTCTCGTCTCGATTTTACCTATTACATCATATCATAAGGTTAGAATATGTTTATCATAGGATAAATGAGGGTGCGAGAATTGGTTGCTGCTTATTTGCTCCGTTTTGTTCGTTATTCGGGTGTTTTTACTGATTTTTGTAGCAACGTCTATACTTTGAGCACTTTAGTGAATTTTAGTAAATAATGATTTTTTTGGAATGTTTTCACTAAAGATGTGCCCAAAAAGTGTGGAATAATGGCTTTGAAAACATGACTTTTTGCGTCACATCAGAAGCTAACTCACATAATTGAGGGCATATGACTTCGTTTGTCTAGTAATCACATGTAAATCCGTGAACTTAGTATTTGGATATATGGATGTAATAAACTATTTTATTTATTAATGAAATTTTTATTGTGATATTTTATTTTCATAAATCCTATTTTTCATGTTTTATCCTTGAATGATGTTGTGTAATAATATTCTAAATATCCGTTGTCGGTCGATCATATGGGAATATGATTACATTAAGACAATATCTGAGTGTTTAGTCAGCTTGGCTCACTAACTCACATGGTATTCATTCTGATGCATATTGGATTATCCCACATGAATTATTACTTATGGATCTTTGTCATTAAGTATAATTCATAAAGTTGTTGTCCTTAGACTTGAGATGCAAGTTGCTACTCATGTACGTAGTGGATTATTTGATCATAGTTAATACTACTCCTGGATAAGGGTGGCAAAAAGGCTATTTTTGGTAATGTTGCGAAATACGATGACTACCAGTTGTATTCAATAAAGGATTTGTTCCTTCAGTGAAAAACTGAAGTTAGGTACTTACTGGGCCACTCATGAATACTTAAGATGTTTGTCTGGCCCGACCCTAATAAGTCCATAACTGTCTCGACTATATTCGGTAATCTTAAGTGATTCGCAAAATGAGAAACATAAGTTAAAATGGAATGACTTTGATCCATCTCCAAGTTTTAACTAGAGTATCTGTAACAAAAGGATATAAACTGAACATAGACTCACAGTGACTTTGGTGAAACTTCACTCGTGCATTTATGGGAACATTGATATGTTGCTAGACATTAATCAATGTTATCATATTTATTTGAAAATTATTCAAAAGTGGGAGCTGTTAGTATTTGAATGATTTTATCAAATATGTGTCCGTAAATGTGTGAGCCTTTGGGAACGCACACATCAACATTGAGATATTGCTTATTTGACTAAAGTTATTAATTATTAAAGTTAAATGTTAAGAGTTAATAATTAAGTAACTAGAGGGATTATTTTGTAAATAATAAACTTGGGGACCAAGGTTTACCTATCTATAAATATACCTTTATAAATTAGGGTTAGGGTAATCCTAATTAATTCATAAAAAAAGTCTCTTCTCTCTCCTCTCTTTGGTTTGGCCGAAAAAACCACAAACCCCAAAGGTTTGTTTCGGTTTTTGTTCTCAAGCAAGAAGAAGGAAGTCAAGCTAGTTGACTAGATCGGCAAGTACTAGCATACAAGCATATCGATAAAGACGGTGTCGTGTACGTGAACAAAGGAAGATCTTACACTTAGATCTAAAGGTTTTCTTACAAATAGTTCAAGGCAATAAGGTATTACTTAATCCAATTTAATATTCCTATGTGATCCTATTTTCCGCTGCCATGTATTGTTTGACAATATGATTCGTGTTATTTACCTATAACTTAAACGGGCAACGACATTGCTTCGCCTTAATTTTACTACGTACATGCTATAACATTTTTTCATTAAATAAAATTAAATTATTTATTTTTATCCAACGGGGGTATCATTGTTTTTAATTTGTTTCTTACAACTATAATAATGATATATTTTGCTTGAGGTATCTTGTGTGAACTGTGAAGTATCGATTAATTGACATTATTGATCAACTAGAATTATGAGAAACACGCATTTTATATTTGGTTTCTTTAGCAATTATCGATCGTGTGAACGAAAAGAAATCTATTATGTGAAATTAAGATGTTATATACATAATGTAACATTCATCAATTGAGTGTCACTTTCGTTTTCAAGATTATGTCAATGGTTACCAACTTTTAAATTGAATAATCTGCCACAATCAATTATCAATGTTATTGTTAAAGTTATCATCATATTTCGTATAAGATGAAGATGTATATTGACATTTCTTTTTTGATATCGATCTAGGTACAGAAATTTCAAGCGCTGGTGATATAATAAGAGAACGTTCTGAGTAGGTATGGCAATTCTCATCCGACCCGGTGGATATCCATCCACCCAGATCCATTTGTGACGGATATGGACGATCTAAATAGATGAATAGCGAATATGGATACGGATATAGATGTTTAGTGGATCGGATATGGATTACATTTTGTGATCCATGCATTCACCCGTTTCACCCGAAATAGATATACACACACCCACACATATATAAATTACATATCCACATACATATAAACCATAAACCATTAAGGTGTTATTGTATATATGAGGTCGTAAATTTTAATTATATTATATAATGTATATTTGAGGGGTTTTTTTTGTATTTTATATTTAAATAGCAAATCGAAATGCATAAATATATTGTGATGAGTCAAGTTTTGCTTCCAATCATATAGTGAAGTCACAATCCACGATAAATGACAATCAAAACATGTGTGATTAACCGATAAACATAGAGAACATAATTACTTTTGTCAAAATATATGTTTTGTTATAATTGTAACCAATTACGGAGTATGTTTCATTAACGACAATGGTTACATGCTTTTGTAAATTGATTTATGTATGTTACGTTATATTTATTTTTTTGTTACAATATTTGTTGGTTTCATTTCATATTAGGAAAATTTTTAAGCATTTTTTTAAATATCCAACGGACATCCATTAACCCGCTTAATTCATCGGATATGGATATGGATGGATGAATTGAAATTAAATGAATATGGACAAAAATATTTAAATGGATATGGATGTAGATATGGCATCATCCGATCCATATCCGATCCATTGTCATCCCTAGTTCCGGGTCAAGTTTTGAAAAAAAATAAATTCCTTTCATTGTAGCAAATGAATTTGTTTTCGAGTAAAAGTGAATTTGTAAAAAGTTTTTTTTTTTTTTTTTATCATTGAGGATCGATCTTTTAATTAGATCAAACAATACTATAAATGTACAATTGATATCATTGTATTATCTATTAGAGCACAGGGAGTGGTTGATGGAGTTTCAGTGTTTAGTTCAGTGTTCAAATGAATACAGAACTTGAACATTAAAGCTGAAAAGTGAGGTAATGGTTAACCTTGAGGTTCAGTGTTCAGTTCAGTGTTCTGTAGATTATTTTATTATTTTTTTTAGGGGAATTTTTCTTTTTTTTTTTTTTTTTTTTTTTTGTAACCGTTTGAAACAAACAAAAACAATAAAAAAAATAATAAGAGAATGGCTTGTAAGACAACGTGATGGGCAGCACGTTGGCGAAGAACACCAAGCAACAACTTCGAAGGGGAGTGGAGAACACTGAGCTTCGGTGTTCTTCTTGTTGAACGGCGACGAGAACTTAGTCTACTTCGTATGCTCCTACTCCTAATATACAATTATTTTACTGTTTATATCTGCTGATTAGTGTTATAGTGGTGTCCCACAAATTATGCACGTTATTAAATAAAAGTCGTCAATTGAAAAGGCAATTAATTAATTTTGTAGGATACAAGATAATTACTCGCAGACGCATATTGTCAAACGTACATTTGACAAAATTGATATATCCTAGACGTAATGGCACCTCAACGTATACTCGTATAGTATCACTTTTACTCGATCCTTTAACTAATATTACTTAATGCATAACTTCTATATTTTTTAGATTGTATCTCTCGGCTGACGATCAAAAAATTGTTAGAGACGCGAATGATGACACTGTATTTATAATGTTCTTATGAGCACACAGATGCTTAAAGAGTGGAGGAGTTGAAGATATTGAGTTAATAGTGTTTTCAAAACTTGTTTTTGGTATTTTAAATTAATGTGTGTGATAGAAAAAAAGTGAAAGCAACGTCATAAAAAACCCCTCCTCAGAGGAGAGCATAAGCTCCATTTTCACTCAAAGGGTTGAAGGGAGATTGTAACACCCCCGAAATTCACTGTTTTGCGGAAGCATAGTTTGGGGTGTTACTAATCAAATATCACAGCACAAAGATAAAGCAAACGACATCTATATGCAACGTTTGTAAATTAGTTACATTCCATAGATATAATGTTTGAAAACTTAGCGTTTTCGTATACAAAAATGTAGTTTCCCTAGAGTCCACGCGTATAGCGGGAGATTCTATTACATAATCGTAATATACAAAAGATAATGCTAAGAATCTCCGTTAATGCAGTTGTGTTGAAATCATGCGACTCTAGCTAAAATCCTGGAGTAATCCTACTCCATCCGAGTACCTGAGAAAACATGCTAAAAAGTGTCAACCAAAAGGTTGGTGAATCTCACAGGTTTGTAAGTAATATTAGCTTTGAACACGAGATTTCATCAGTAATGCCCGCAGGCGTAAAATCAGCAATTTCAATCCAGAAATCGTAAACCAATATTTGCAATCCCGCAAATGTAAGTAAGTAAGTTTATACCGTTGCCATGAGGCTCATAATCGAAGCTTAACCCGTAAGTAATAAGTTTGCTCCCGTGACATGCTCGTAAATGAGCAAGCATCAGTAACGAATAAGTAGTCACCCGTTTCTACGTGTAAATCAGTACGTGGCAGCGCTACTGCCCCAGGTGGGGAGGGTCATTTCCCTAATTGATCCATTAACTAGTGTTCGCGCTTAAGTCCATAACTAACGATATATGATGGAGAGACTTCTGTAAATAGTGAACAACTCATGCAATTCTGTTTGGTATAGTAAACAGTTTTAGTACTTGTGTTCAAGGAAAAATAGTAGCATGTTTCTCCCCCAATACGATAAAACAGTAAAAGTGGGGCCGTAAGACTCACCTGAGTCGAGTAGTAAGCAGTAGCAAATGGTAGGTAGTATGTAGGTTCTCCGAACCCGTAACCTTTAAATGCCTAAACATATAAAGTTAAGTAAGTAGATGTCTCGCAAGACCATCTAGGCTAGTTGTCTACACAACTCGTTATGTCCAAAGTTGGTTCGTTATCGTTTGTTTTCAGAAAACATGGTTGGCCCATTGGTGACGGTTTGTATTAGTAATAGTCAAAGTATTATCATTGCGTTTGAAACATTTTGTACTGAAACGACGGGGGTCCGGGGGCAGCGCCCCTGGTTGCGGGGTTCCAAGGGGTGGCAACCCCTTGGCGGGGTCCAAGGGGCAGAGCCCCTGGTCGGGGTCGAGCTGCCGAGTCAGCTCGGAGGGAAAAATGCACATTTTCTACATAGTTTTAGTGAAAAATCTCTTTAAAAATTCTGATTTCTGCGACGTTGGGTGCGACGTCGCAGGTAAGGATTGCGACGTTGAGCACGACGTCGCTAAGTGTGACATTCGCAAATTAATGCGACGTAAAGGCTGGCGTCGCTATATGCGACGTTGAGTACTTGTGCGACGTAGGGGTCGATGTCGCTAAGTGCGACGTTGGTCACTTAATGCGACGTTGGTACCGACGTCGCTATGTGCGACGTTGTGAGGTGTATTGCGACGTTTTGAGCTATGTCGCAGATAGCCCAGCGTCTCTGCGACGTTGCGGTCTGATGGGAAAATGGTGGCCGGAAAATCGGTCGAAAAACTTCCGTTAGGTCCAAATCTTTTACCCAACCCATTTTTGAACATTTTGAGCATATATAAACCATAAAAACGTAAAAATGAGTAAAAACGGAGAGTTTCGGGTTTTGTCGGAAACTTACAAAATGGCGAAATGAAAATCCGGAAAGATAAAGTTGTAGATCGTAACGCGGTGGTTCTTTTATTCCAAAGGAGTGGTATGATTCGGCGTCGTTTCGTGATGTTATTTTGTGATTTTGTAAGGTGGTGGTTTTTGTTAGTTGAGAGAGAAATGAGAGAAAGATGGTGAGAAGAGAGAGAGAGTGAGATGAGAAATGAGGAAAGAGTGGGGGATGGTGGGGGTTTTGTCTCCCATTTCATTCCCCGCGGTTGCGCTCCGTGTCCTAATCGTTTAAATCATTTGTTTTAATATTTAACCAAACGTTTACATTTTTAGAATGTAACTGGAGTATTTAAATAAAAATACCTTGAAATTAATAATAAAAACATTTGTCGAAGTATTTAAATTATTATTTTGCGTTTAGTACGTTTTTTTCGCATTATTTAAATGTCGTCGCGATAATATAAATAATGTTCGTTCAGTTGCGTATTTTATATAACAAAATACGTTCTTACTATTTAAGTAAATTTCTGTCACCAACGTCCAAATAACTGCGTCGGACTCCGTCCGGTTAATTCGTACGATTTATCCAAATCGCGTAAGTACACACATATATATATAATTCACCATATATATATACAAATAGAGTCTGCAATTAGTCTTATTACATACTAATTACATCTAGTTACAATTAATTAGGCATAATTAATTACCCTAATTTAGCAGGTGTTACATTCTCCCCTTGTTAAAGAAATTTCATCCCGAAATTAGCTTGAGTGCACGGACGGTGCGTTGTCTGGGAAGAGATGTGGGTATTTCTGTCGCATTTGGTCTTCCCGTTCTCAGTTGAATTCAGGACCACGTCTAGAATTCCACCTGACTTTTACGATGGGAATACGACTCTGTTTCAATCGTTTGACCTCGCGGTCCATGATTTTCATAGGTTCCTCGACAAAATGAAGTTTATCATCGATTTGAATTTCGTCAAGCGGTATAATCAGTGTCTCGTCAGACAGACATTTCTTCAAGTTAGAAATGTGGAATGTGTTGTGTACGCTGCTAAGCTCAGCAGGAAGTTGCAGGCGATATGCCACTGGACCAATCCTTTCAAGGATTTCGAATGGTCCGATGTATCTAGGGTTTAGTTTGCCTCGCTTTCCGAATCGAATGACACCCTTCCACGGTGCCACTTTGAGAAGTACCTTGTCCCCTACCTGGAACTCAAGGTGTTTGCGTTTCACGTCAGCATAGATTTTCTGACGATCACGTGCGGCTTTCAGCCGGTTTTGAATACCGATGATTTTCTCAGTAGTTTCATGAATGATTTCTGGACCCGTGAGTTGGGGATCTCCTAACTCAGTCCAACAGATAGGTGATCGACACTTACGTCCGTAAAGTGCTTCGAAGGGTTCAGCCTTTATGCTGGTATGGTAACTGTTGTTGTACGAGAACTCGCACAACGGTAAGTGATTTTCCGAAGAAGTACCGAAGTCAACTACGCAGGCTCGTAGCATATCCTCCAGTGTTTGAATAGTTCGCTTGCTTTGGCCATCGGTTTGCGGGTGATAAGCAGTACTCATATCCAAACGAGTACCAAGAGATTTCTGTAGTGATTGCCAAAAGTTAGAAGTGAAACGGCTGTCCCTATCCGAGATGATCGAGATAGGTACACCGTGTCGCGAGATAATTTCTTTGACGTAGATGCGAGTCAGACGCTCCATCTTGTCGGTTTCCTTGATGGCCAGAAAATGAGCAGATTTCGTGAGACGGTCTACGATCACCCAAATGGTATCGCAACCACTCGAAGTTTTTGGTAGTTTGGTAATGAAGTCCATGGTAATCTGTTCCCATTTCCATTGGGGAATTTCAGGTTGTTGGAGCAACCCCGAGGGTCTTTGGTGTTCGGCCTTGACTTTGGAACATGTTAGGCATTTACTGACGTACAAGGCGATGTCAGCTTTCATGTTAGGCCACCAATACAACCCTTTGACGTCATGATACATCTTGTCAGATCCAGGATGTATAGAGTATCGAGATTTGTGAGCTTCAGCCATCACCAAATCTCGCAAGTTTCCGAATTTGGGTAACCACACCCGGTTAGAGAAGTATCGAGTTCCATCGGGTTTGATTTCGAATTGTTTATCCAAGCCTCGCAAAGCTTCATTTTTCAAGTTTTCATCGTTGAGTGCTTCAAGTTGAGCGGTAAGGATTTGAGCAGGAAGCTCGTTAAGAATTGTCATAGAAAGTGCTCGGACTCGAAGGGGTTTCACTCGTTCTTTTCGGCTTAAGGCGTCGGCAACTACGTTAGCCTTGCCCGGATGGTATTTGATCTCGCAGTCGTAGTCACTAAGTAACTCAACCCAGCGACGTTGCCTCATGTTTAGATCTTTCTGATCGAATATGTGTTGGAGACTTTTGTGATCGGTAAAGATAGTGCTTTTCGTACCGTAGAGATAATGTCTCCAGATTTTCAATGCAAAGACCACAGCACCTAACTCGAGGTCGTGGGTCGTATAGTTTTTCTCGTGGATTTTTAGTTGTCGTGAGGCATAGGCAATGACTTTTTCCCGTTGCATTAACACACAACCAAGTCCTTGGTGTGAGGCGTCGGAGTAAACTACGAAATCGTCGGTGCCCTCGGGTAAGGACAAGATTGGTGCTCTGCAAAGTTTGTTTTTCAATAGCTGGAAGGCTGACTCTTGTTTATCAGTCCAATCGAACTTCTTATCTTTCTGAGTCAGTGTGGTTAGGGGAACAGCTATTCTTGAAAAGTTTTCGATGAATCGGCGGTAATAACCAGCAAGACCTAAGAATTGTCTCACTTCAGTTGGAGTGGTCGGTGACTCCCAGCCCTTGATTGCTTCAATCTTGGCGGGATCAACATGAATTCCTTGGCTGTCAATCACGTGCCCTAGGAATTGAACAGTTCGAATCCAGAACTCACACTTAGAGAATTTGGCATATAACTCTTCGTGTTTAAGAAGTCCTAGAATGGTCTTCAGATGTTGAGCATGTTCCCGATTCATAAGGTCCATGAATACGGTCGGTGCGTTGGTTAAACCGAATGGCATCACTTGGAATTCGTAATGCCCATAACGAGTTCGGAAAGCTGTCTTTGGGATATCATTGTCACGGACTCGGAGTTGATGATAACCAGACCGTAGATCAATCTTTGACTAAACACTCGATCCCTGGAGTTGGTCAAATAGGTCATCGATTCTAGGAAGTGGGTACCGATTCTTTATGGTTAGCTTATTCAGCTCTCGGTAGTCGATACACATGCGGAAAGATCCATCTTTCTTTTTCACGAATAAGACCGGAGCTCCCCAAGGCGAGGAACTTGGTCGAATGAATCCTCTGTCCAGGAGTTCCTGTAGTTGGTTAGACAACTCCTGCATTTCGGATGGTGCTAAACGGTAAGGGGCTCGTGCCACGGGTGCAGCTCCGGGCACAAGTTCGATTTGAAATTCAACTTGTCTAGGTGGCGGAAGTCCGGGCAAGTCTTCAGGAAAGACTTCCGGGAAATCCCGCGCGATCGGAACATCCTCAAGTCGCTTCTCTTCCGACTTCTTCTCCGTTACATGTGCGAGGATGGCTTGATACCCTTTTCGTAGATATTTTCTGGTTTTGTGACAGGATACAATATTCAGATTCCGTCTGCCGGTCTCCCCTTGTAGGACTAAGGTTCCACCGGAGACAAGAGGTATGCGAACGAGTTTGTCATGACAGATGATTTCAGCCCGGTGCTTGGACAACCAATCCATACCGACAATAATATCGAAGCTGCCGATCTCGACAGGGATTAAATCAATGGGAAACGTTTCGTTCGTGAGGTTAAGTGTACAGTTGTGTATGATGCTATCAGTCTCAATCAGTTTGCCGTTAGCTAATTCTACTATGTATTTAGCATCTAAGGCAGTGGGAGTAATATCAAGTAAAGGGCTAAATTTCTCAGAAATGAAGCTTCTATCGGCACCGGTATCAAATAACACAGAAGCAGTAAGGTCGTTGAGAAGGAACGTACCCGTCACGACGTTCGGGTCTTGTCTGGCTTCCCCAGCCTTGATAACAAATGATCTGCCGCGAGCAGGGTTGTTGTTGTTGTTTTTCAGCTTTGGGCAATCTTTCTTGAAATGCCCTGTATTTCCGCACCCAAAGCAGGCCTTTGGTGCATTGGTGTTGGGAGTAGGAATGTTCGTTCGGCAATCCTTGGCTAGATGCCCGAACCGTTTGCAGTTGGAGCAAGGGCAAGAACCGTCATGGTGGCGGTTGCTCCCGCTGTACCCTTTCTTCTCCGAAGTTCCAGATGAATAAGCCTTAATGTACTCAGGCTTTTTGTTGGAGGTTTGGTTGGATGAGTTGGGGTTTCCTTCCCACTTACGTTTGTTGTTTGCAGATGGGGTTGAAGTTGTGCCACGGCGGACAGAATTTGCCGTTAGTTCATGGGCCATACGGATGGCGCTCTGAATAGTACCCGGTTTGGAAGAAGTTACCAGGTCTTGGAGTCTCTCAGGTAGACCATCAACAAATTTCTCGATCCTCTTGTACTCAGGATCGACCATGGTTGGGCACAGAAGTGCCAGTTGGTGGAAACGGTTTGTGTATCCGGTGATGTCATCACCCTGCATCTTGTGGTTCCAGAATTCCACTTCTAGTTGTTTCAATTCATCCCTGGGGCAATACTCGCCCCTCAACATCTTCTTCAACTCCTCCCACGGGAGTTTGTAAGCATTAGCAACACCCACAGTCTGGGCATATGTGTTCCACCAGGTGAGTGCGGTGTCAGTAAAAGTACTAACGGAGAACTTAACTTTGTCTCCCTCCGCACAGTTGCAGATCAGAAATACAGACTCAACTTTCTCGATCCAGCGTACTAGACCGATAGCTCCCTCAGTACCTGCAAAGTTTAGAGGTTTGCAGTTCTGGAAGTCCTTGTAAGAACAAGGTTTAGCAGCAGGGGTTTCAGCGGCATCGCTGTTCCTCGTGGAACTTGGTGGAGTATTCCGAGCCAAGGCTTCAGTAACAGCCTGGGTTATAAGGGAGGTAATCTGGGCATCTGTGTATGGTCTTGTCTTTGGCGGCATGATTCTTCAATAAACAAAATGAAGATACATGAGATTTTGTAGGAACTTGTAATTGTCACAGATGTACATGTATAAAAGCAGTAATACATAACATCAACATGGAAAATGACAATTAATGTGAGTTGAAATAACAAGGAAAGTTTGATAGATAGTGTGAGTTCAAAGGTTACATCCTACAGAGATATTACAAAATGTGTCGGGAATTGTTACATCCGACTAGTTTATAAAGTAGCGCTAGATAGTCATTAGATTACGAGATAGATTACAAGACAAAGACTACACTAGTCTTCCTGTAGATTAATTTGTTCCATCAGCGCGACAAGGCGGTCCACGGTTTCTGCTAGTCTGTTGGTTTGCCTGGCGTTGTCTTCCACCAAGGCCAGTCGTTGTGTTAGTGCTCGAGAGTGATCCTCAGTCTCCTGTGAACGCTGTTCACATTCCTCTAGTCGGTTTCTTACAAGTTCATCCGCACCTAATTCGGCGGTCATGGAATCCTGAATTATGCTTACAGAGAGGTTGGTATCCTCTTGTTCTCGCTGGAGTTGGGATATGTGATCAAGTGCTCGGCGAAGCAAGTAGGTCATTCGGTGTTGTTCCCGTTCAAGACTTTCGAGCCTTTGTTCCTGACGGCGGAATTGGGTAGTCAATACCGGCATCGTGAGATGTGCCGGGTTCTGAGAGTTATGAGCAGGATAGGGGCTGGTTCGAGATGACCTCATGTTCCTCCTGGCTACTCGTGGGTTTTGTGACCCATGTGAGCGAGAGTGTGACAGATTAGGTGGTGTGTTTGCCATTCCTGTGGTAGAGTGTAAATAAGTCGAGGCTAATATATATAAGTATATAATATCCAGCCTAGTGTCTAACACGCATCAAGTAATGGTCCAGTTCTCTCGTGGTCAGAGTCAACTAACGCATCCCCGTTTAACATAACCATTTCAGACCTCACATCATCTTTCCTTAATTGTACATAGTTGATCAGGCTATGTTAAATTAAAGTCGTATGATGTAATTCCTGAACCAATTATGCCTAGTAAGGAAATACTGCCTAATGATCATAGTCTAGGCCCACTAAATGCAACCTAGTTCACTATAACCTAAGGCTCTGATACCAATCTGTAACACCCCCGAAATTCACTGTTTTGCGGAAGCATAGTTTGGGGTGTTACTAATCAAATATCACAGCACAAAGATAAAGCAAACGACATCTATATGCAACGTTTGTAAATTAGTTACATTCCATAGATATAATGTTTGAAAACTTAGCGTTTTCGTATACAAAAATGTAGTTTCCCTAGAGTCCACGCGTATAGCGGGAGATTCTATTACATAATCGTAATATACAAAAGATAATGCTAAGAATCTCCGTTAATGCAGTTGTGTTGAAATCATGCGACTCTAGCTAAAATCCTGGAGTAATCCTACTCCATCCGAGTACCTGAGAAAACATGCTAAAAAGTGTCAACCAAAAGGTTGGTGAATCTCACAGGTTTGTAAGTAATATTAGCTTTGAACACGAGATTTCATCAGTAATGCCCGCAGGCGTAAAATCAGCAATTTCAATCCAGAAATCGTAAACCAATATTTGCAATCCCGCAAATGTAAGTAAGTAAGTTTATACCGTTGCCATGAGGCTCATAATCGAAGCTTAACCCGTAAGTAATAAGTTTGCTCCCGTGACATGCTCGTAAATGAGCAAGCATCAGTAACGAATAAGTAGTCACCCGTTTCTACGTGTAAATCAGTACGTGGCAGTGCTACTGCCCCGGGTGGGGAGGGTCATTTCCCTAATGGATCCATTAACTAGTGTTCGCGCTTAAGTCCATAACTAACGATATATGATGGAGAGACTTCTGTAAATAGTGAACAACTCATGCAATTCTGTTTGGTATAGTAAACAGTTTTAGTACTTGTGTTCAAGGAAAAATAGTAGCATGTTTCTCCCCCAATACGATAAAACAGTAAAAGTGGGGCCGTAAGACTCACCTGAGTCGAGTAGTAAGCAGTAGCAAATGGTAGGTAGTATGTAGGTTCTCCGAACCCGTAACCTTTAAATGCCTAAACATATAAAGTTAAGTAAGTAGATGTCTCGCAAGACCATCTAGGCTAGTTGTCTACACAACTCGTTATGTCCAAAGTTGGTTCGTTATCGTTTGTTTTCAGAAAACATGGTTGGCCCATTGGTGACGGTTTGTATTAGTAATAGTCAAAGTATTATCATTGCGTTTGAAACATTTTGTACTGAAACGACGGGGGTCCGGGGGCAGCGCCCCTGGTTGCGGGGTTCCAAGGGGTGGCAACCCCTTGGCGGGGTCCAAGGGGCAGAGCCCCTGGTCGGGGTCGAGCTGCCGAGTCAGCTCGGAGGGAAAAATGCACATTTTCTACATAGTTTTAGTGAAAAATCTCTTTAAAAATTCCGATTTCTGCGACGTTGGGTGCGACGTCGCAGGTAAGGATTGCGACGTTGAGCACGACGTCGCTAAGTGTGACATTCGCAAATTAATGCGACGTAAAGGCTGGCGTCGCTATATGCGACGTTGAGTACTTGTGCGACGTAGGGGTCGATGTCGCTAAGTGCGACGTTGGTCACTTAATGCGACGTTGGTACCGACGTCGCTATGTGCGACGTTGTGAGGTGTATTGCGACGTTTTGAGCTACGTCGCAGATAGCCCAGCGTCTCTGCGACGTTGCGGTCTGATGGGAAAATGGTGGCCGGAAAATCGGTCGAAAAACTTCCGTTAGGTCCAAATCTTTTACCCAACCCATTTTTGAACATTTTGAGCATATATAAACCATAAAAACGTAAAAATGAGTAAAAACGGAGAGTTTCGGGTTTTGTCGGAAACTTACAAAATGGCGAAATGAAAATCCGGAAAGATAAAGTTGTAGATCGTAACGCGGTGGTTCTTTTATTCCAAAGGAGTGGTATGATTCGGCGTCGTTTCGTGATGTTATTTTGTGATTTTGTAAGGTGGTGGTTTTTGTTAGTTGAGAGAGAAATGAGAGAAAGATGGTGAGAAGAGAGAGAGAGTGAGATGAGAAATGAGGAAAGAGTGGGGGATGGTGGGGGTTTTGTCTCCCATTTCATTCCCCGCGGTTGCGCTCCGTGTCCTAATCGTTTAAATCATTTGTTTTAATATTTAACCAAACGTTTACATTTTTAGAATGTAACTGGAGTATTTAAATAAAAATACCTTGAAATTAATAATAAAAACATTTGTCGAAGTATTTAAATTATTATTTTGCGTTTAGTACGTTTTTGTCGCATTATTTAAATGTCGTCGCGATAATATAAATAATGTTCGTTCAGTTGCGTATTTTATATAACAAAATACGTTCTTACTATTTAAGTAAATTTCTGTCACCAACGTCCAAATAACTGCGTCGGACTCCGTCCGGTTAATTCGTACGATTTATCCAAATCGCGTAAGTACACACATATATATATAATTCACCATATATATATACAAATAGAGTCTGCAATTAGTCTTATTACATACTAATTACATCTAGTTACAATTAATTAGGCATAATTAATTACCCTAATTTAGCAGGTGTTACAGAGATAGTGCATCAAGCTGTTCGAAAGGAATGGCTGGTAGGATTGAAGGAATTCGGACGACCCACCATAAAAAGATTCCTCGTGTATCATCGAGAACGCTTCCACTCCCTATTTTCTTAGTTCAATCTCACTTAAAGTAAATTTGAAAATTATATGTAATGTGATGTGATTAGGCACGTATGTATGCAATCACTTTAAGAAAATGCATATGTAAATAAACTCGTCGACATATAAAGCAATATAAATAAAAATATATCATTAATTATACAATAGGCACTCCTCTTGAAAACGTGTTAAGAGGGCCAATAATCGCTATATAAGTTAAGTAGTTGAACTTCGTTTTAGATCATGATATTAAATTAAATAAATTAGAGATTAATATTTAAAAATGTACTTCACTATGATCCAAATCTATTGCGTGCAGTCGACTTTCCTTTGTTACATTAAGGACCTACTTAAATTTTAAGTTATTCATATTGTATGTATGCCACGATTTTTCATTCGGTAACTAGTACTTTTGACGATGTGACAAATGTACATGCTATCACGTCACATGACACATATCATCACCACCATAATCAAAAATATGAGACACGTCACCAATTACGAATAACAAGAAGTCATATACATAGTTACATAGAATAACAATAAGTAAAAAAGTTTTAACCGTACACTAAAAACAACAAAATAAAGTTGAACTCGTATAATAGAGTTTAGGTCATGATTCATGTTTTGATAGACTAATCATAATAAACTATCAGTTTAATGAAACAACTTGGTGTAGTATTCAACCGGTTCATTGTCTCATGTTGTTTCCTGTCTTATCGTTGAATTTTTGGTTATATTATATTAACTATAATATTACATGTTCTCATCATAAAGTTGGCTTTGAATATCTCTTATAACCTTGGATTATGGTTTCATATGAATACTCGATCGAAACTTAATTCGATGCATGATTGATTCTTTTTATTTTTATTTTTTAATTCCGGGAGAAGAAAACTTGTAACGCCTTTGCTCAGATATATAACTAACTACACTTTAAACCCGTGTATACACACAGACCATTGACTTTTAATATGAAATTTTGTATTTAGTATCTTGTTTCTAATAATAAAGTGTGTAAGTTAATGTGTATATTAAGCATTTAATTGGTTCATGATAGTATTACCTTATGTAAATGTACTTTTATAAGTAGAGATTAAAAATTAAAAGTTTTTAAACCAAGTTATTGAAAAAATTAATAATTTTGAGTCTATATTAACCTTTTCATGTAATTTTATTCGTACTCGGTGAATTAAAAATAAAAACATTACAAATCAATTTGGATAATGTTTTAATTAATTAATTAAATTTATTTTTATATGTAGGTGAGTAATTGATTAAAATTAATCCTTTTTAATAAGTTAGGGTTATTATTTTAAAATTTACTAAAAATAAAGGGCTTAATTGACAAATTGAAACTTAATTAGAATGATAACATCATAAATGTGTTTCCTATATATAATTTATAAGATTAAGAGCGCCTAAAATTAATTACGTGATGTTGCCCTTGTTTTTAATTTTTAAACAATACATACTCTACGTATTTGTTATACATAATGTCGTCCTAAATTTCAACAATTATAGTGGGAGGATCCAGAGGATGCTCTTTTTTTTTGGCGGAAGTGTAATATTCATCAGGTAACATCTTAATTTCGTCAAAATTTTTGTCAAAAATTAAAAAGTGAAAATTAATAAATGTTGATCAGAATCGATGCTATGAATGTAAAGTTTCCTTGATAAATTCTTTTTGTAAGCTATAACATCAATTGATGAATTTTATATCCAAAATCGTTAATATTCATCGTGGTGAATGTTAACTTAACATTCATCACGATGAATGTTAAAATTAAATTAATGTTATTTTTTAACATTCATCGTGATGAATTTTAACATTCACCACAATGAATATTAACGTTTTAATAAATGAATATTCATAAACTAATGTTATGATTTAAAATTGAGTTTCATCTGTGAATATATTCTTTATAGCTTGATTTTGATTACTATAAACGAGTAAAATTAATTTTATATTAGTATTGGAGAAGCTGAGATGCTCCATGATGAATTTTACACTTTTCTAACTTTCCCCAAAAAGATGCTTCCCTCTTGAGCCCTTTTAATTATATTTGTATTTTTGTTGCAGATGACTATTACTAATTAATAGCAGTTTAACTTGTCATTTGTGATATACTTTACTCTAGGGGCTTATTTAAATAAGAAGTCCTAACGAATTTGGTTTACTAAACAATAATTGTTTTTTTTTTAGGCTTGAGCTTCTAAAAACTAGGATACCAAGCCCTTAGAAGCTTCAAAAATAGAGGTGCCAAACACGCCCTTTTTTTGTAACTTTTATTTATATATAATGGGAAGATCTAACATGTGCCCTTAGGGCATGTTAAGGACACTTAGGGGCTGTTTACTTTTTTTCCTATTAAGTGCTGTTTACATGTGATGTCTGTCTGGATAAATATGTCTGTTTATAACAAGTGTTGTTTATGTAAATGTAATTTTTGTTTTGACCAAAATGATGAACTTAAATGATATAAAGTTTGAATAGAAAATGACGTGTTCAAATTCTATTGGAGAAAAATGTTTAAAAAATGTATATTTATCATTAAGAGTCTCTTTTTGGTAAAGGCTTTATTTTTCCTCCTGTTTCAGAAACAGACATTCCTTTCAGATTAAGTGAAAAAGAAACAGCAATTTATCTGTCTGGATTAAGAAGTGTCTGGAAACAGACCATTAAGTGAAAAGTAAACAGGCCCTTAATGAAGTTGAATTTTTTATAAATATTATAAATTGTACTCCCTCCATCCCAGTCAAAGTGTCCACTTTAACTTTGCACACAGATTTAGAATTCTCCACTAACTACATTTTTCACCAATCAAATAACATATCTACCCACTAAAGTCACTTTCAATTGGTTGAAACATTGAAGTAGACACTTATTTGGGACAACTCAAAATAGTAATGTGGACATTTGAGATGTGACGGAGGGAGTATTTAATAAGGATGTATAATTAAAGATCGGTGAATTTACTAAATGAATTTTATAATGTATTTAGGAAGTTCTATAACATAACATTTATCAAAGTTTATCTTGTGCCCATATATGAAAACCATAAATATAACAGAGTACTTAAATTATGAATCGGTATCAGTATTCAAAATATCCACTCCCGCAAACAAATCCAATAAATGATATTTGACTTGACTTGTGGAGAGTTTGCTTGTACTCAACTTGAAACTATATATGCCAATTATTTATTTATTGTGAAATATACTAGATTAATAATTTAATTAAATTAAAGTAACAAATTCTTCTGAATATGCTAAGTTAGAGGTCAATGAGTCGTCTTCTTTATCATTGTTGAAACTTAAGTCTTGGGCAGGTTTGATGTATCATGTATGTATATTTATACGTGGGTGTGGTTGTTTTATTACATTATACGAGTATAAAACAAATATATATATACGGTATTCATTGTGATCATGATCGATCGGTTACCTGAAATAATATAATTTGTTAACTCGTTAAAATTGTATCGAACTTCTACAACCATGGGCGGAGTCAGGATATCCAAGTAGAGGGGGCGAAATAAATTTTTTTTTAATTTTTTTGTAGTTTAATGGGGGCGAAAATTTTAAAATGTCATTAATACCTTATAAAATTTTATTTTTACGTAATTTAAAAATTTTTATGAGGCGGCTGCCTACGCTGCCCCCGCCTTGTCTCCGCTCCTGTCTACAACATTATATTGTATGATCGATCTTTATAATATTCCACTGTGTGTATTGATCTTTCTAAGACTTCTAAATCACATTTGTACGTACTAAATGACCTGCAACTGCTAAGGTAGTCAATGTTAAGTTGGCGACAATTTTTTCTTACATATAAAACATTTTTTATTTTATTTTTAAAGTTTTTTAGTTTTTTCACTTTTCTTTAGATAACTATGATTTATTTATTAAAAATTGTGCATTAGCTCATGTTCGGTATTTTATTTAGGTTACTTAAGGTTAGGGTCTAAATTGTCGTTTAGATTAGGAAGAGATGAAAGGGTTGGAGGTCAAAATCGAGAATCGGTGGCGTCGCTAGAGATTGCGGAAACGTTAGAGATTGTCGTGATGTTTAGTGATGATAGAAATTGGTTGCTAAGGTGATGTAAAGTGGTGTGGTGGTATTGCCAGGAAAAAATGGTGTTAGGAAAACAAAAAACAAAAAAAACGAAAATAAAAAAACGAAAAAAGATGTTGCTTGAGAAAATATCAAAGATGGTGGAGGCACCGAAGATAAACGGTTGTCTAATTGAGATAATAGAGGTTGGTGGTCGAGATGGTGAATGAATGAAAATATGAAATGGGGCCTTTGGCTTATCAGGCATATTAACGTAAGTTTTGCAACTTGTTATTTATTTCCTTTGAGTCAACGACAGTACCTTTGCAGTTTGCATCATGCTGTCATAGTGTCATGTTCTTAGTTATGTTTTAGCTAGCACTTTGTTTGCTACTAGCAACAATTTTAAAAAAATAAATAGTATTAACGAAATCTTAAATATAATACATGAAACTATTGACTGTTATCAAAGAATCAATTAGTTAATAAGTTCTTGTAATTTTATCAAAATTATCCAAAACTGAAGACATGATGACATCATAAATAGTAATGAATTTATCAAATGGGATTCTCGAATTAACAAGAGAATAAACACACACAAAAACCGTTTGCGAATATTTGTCCACGCATACTTTCATCGTGTTTAAGAAAAATATTCCGTGTAGCTAACTACACGAATAATTTCGTATTGTTAGTTATAAACACATGATCATTTATATATATGTGTAATAGATGAGAATTAAAAATGAAAAATGTTGAGCATTCTATAATATACGTGATTACAATACAAAATCTTTATATTGTCAATAACATAAATGTTATGCTCTATTGATATAGATAAAGACAATGATAATGATGACAATCACTTCGCTATGATAATAAAATGAGTAGTATTATGTACTACTCCACTTAATAACAATAATAATAATAATAATAATAATAATAATAATAACTTTCATAAACTTTACATCAACAATATTTTAGGATAATTATCAATCAATGCCAACTAATAATAATGGTGTATTTGGTTCGCAGATTATTTTTGAGAGAACTGGAATTCATCAAATAAAAAGACATTTCTATTCCTTTAGCCGAATGGATTGGATGGATTCTAATTTTATGAATTACTCAACCAAACGAACTAAGGAATGCAATCAAATTACAACTTCAACAAATTCGAATCAATTCCGTGAGCCAAATGGAAACCAAGTGTATTATGATAATTTGATAATGTGTATCTATCATGACGACCCATTGATCAAATAGAAATTAGTCAAACTATCAGCAGGAAAGGAAAGACCATCTTGCTTTGTTATTCTTGATATACAAAATAATCCTTTGATAAGTTTACTACTTTACTTTATTATTTTATAGTTAGCTAGTGAATGATCAGTGTTAACTACCCATTATATTAACCCCGCCATTTAATACTACCTCTGTCCCATTTGAAAATATCCACTTTGACTTTGCACGTAGTTTTAGGATTATCCACTAACTACACTTTTAACCAATCAAATATTAAATCTACCCACTAAGTCATTTTTGATTAGTTAGATATTAAAGTGGACACTTATAATGGGACAACCCAAAATAGTAATGTGGACATTTTAAATAAGACGGAGGGAGTATATATCTTTCTTTTTTTCTTCATCAAACACTTGGAACCAAATATATAATTTAATTATATCCTAACTTCTAAATAACATAATATAGTTGGCATACACAGACCGTATACGGTATATGTACGTAATGGAACCAAGTGGTCTGGTATGGACCCTAGGAACTAGGTAGCAAAGCCAAACCAAAACAAGTATTGGATTAAACGACAAACATCAAAATGAACAAATTTATCTTATTCTTTTATATTAAAACTTAAAAGACCTTAAATCCAAGTACAAAGCAATGTTTTAAAAACCGGTTTTTTTATCGACTCGGAAACTCCACCGATTCCGGACGAACCGGTTCAACCGGTCCGGTCCAACCACCCCCAAAACCGGCCACGTCACCATTATTTAAAAAAAAAAAAAAAAAAAAACCGGTTGAACCGTCCGGTTTCCGGTCGAACCGTCCGGTTTCCGGTCGAACCCCCGGTTCGTTGACTGGTCAACTTAATGTCAAAACCGGTCCATTCTAACTCGGAACTTCCTCCGGATCCGGTCGAACCGGTCGAACCGGCCGGTTCGAACCGGTTTTTAAAACATTGGTACAAAGACTCCGATAAACCTCTTATTTTCAAATTTAACACCGTCTTTTATTCTCAACCTTATCTGGGTAACGTTCAGAGCGGCAGTTAACTTCTCATCTCATCCATTTATTTATTTGATCAACGATCCAAATTTACTGCATTTTAAACGTAAAATATGATGCTGTAAATCCGACGTAAAATGCAGTGAATTCGAACTATTAATCAAAGGAAATCAATAGCTAAGATCATTTCTGCCCCTCGTGCCCCTCATATAGAAGCTGCTATCAAGGCCGAAAGTATAATAAGCATTTATTTGGTGTAAAAATCTATTGTCCCACACAAAATACCCTTTTAGCATTTTTCTGATCATTTCTCAAATACAACATTATTATAAATTTCCTATAACTCTATTGAGACGATCTAGTGATTTATTTCAAACTTTGGTCAATATTACTATTAATACGTACACTTGAGTTAAAAGCGACATCTTAAAGTCAAAGAACAAGAAAATGTAACTTCCTCCAAATTCATTGATACTTCCTTCTTCCATCCTCGAACCTCCCTCACTCCCTTTCACCTTTTATTTATTTAAATTCAAACTCTCAATCATCACTTATATAAATCCTCTTCAATCACACCTTATTTTCCACTTCAACTTAACTATTTCTAAATTCAACCCAAAATCTTAATACTCATTAAAAAAATGGATTTTGGTCATCAATCTTCAAGTACTCTAGACCTCATTCGTGAACACCTTCTAGTCGACGATCAATCATTCCTTCAAACATACTCAATTATCCAAAATAACGTACTCGATAAATTCAGCCAAAATTCATCCACAAATTCGTCATCCTCGTGTATTACTGACCACTCTGGCATTAACAGCCAGAGTGTCACTAGTAGTAACACTACTAGTACTAGTAATAGTAATTGTTTTAACGAAAGAAAACCTTTGTTAAATATTTCAGTTCCACCCCCTCCGCCAATTGTGGCAGAGGTGGTGGGTACAATGAAACATTATAGAGGAGTGAGGCAACGTCCATGGGGAAAGTTTGCGGCCGAAATTCGTGACCCGAATAGAAAAGGCACTAGAGTGTGGTTAGGGACATTTGACACCGCTATAGAAGCCGCCAAAGCGTATGATAACGCTGCGTTTAAGCTTCGTGGTAGTAAAGCTATACTAAACTTCCCATTGGATATCGGGCATGCAACAGTGGAGATGCCGACGGTGAAGAGTGCCGGGCGGAAAAGGGTTGTCCAAGAAACACAAGTGGTCCATGTTGAAAACGTAAAAAAGCCTAAAGTTGAACCGGAAACGGAAACCGTTAAGACGGATGGGAATGTTTTGGGGCCGTTAACGCCGTCAAGTTGGACGGCCGTTTGGGATTTTTGTGACGGTAACGGAAAGGGAATCTTTGAGGTGCCGCCGTTATCACCTTATCCGAATATGAACTTTTCGTCTGGTTGTGTGGTTGGTTAACGAGGTTTTAACGGCGTTTGCTAAATTTGGAAAGATTAAACGGCCACGTGGAGACACAAGTCAAGTTTGGCGGCTAATATAGAATCATGTATATATCGAAAAAGGAAATGTTTTGCTAGTATTCTTATTCATTTGATTTGTTGATTTCTTCGTATTGTATGAATAGTATAGCTACATTTTTGTAGTTAGTTGGGTTGTATCAAAGTTGGTGTGTAAACTTATGTATCTATACATCTAGTTACTTTCATTTATGTATATAGTTTATTGAATTTTAGTAAGCTTTTGGTATATATGTTAGACTGTTTGTTAAATACCGATAAATTACATACCGTTACAACTTACAAATATACTGTTAAGTTATACTCTTTTACGTAGGGGCGAAATCATATAGAAGGTAGGGGTAGCAGTTGGTACGAGTCTATCCGATATACGCAGTGTAATTTTCTTATAAAAAATGTATTTTTAGTTAAATTCTTTATTTTTGTTACGAGTTTACTAAATTGAGACACCAATGCTATTGGTCACCCCGAATCTTAGATCCGATATTACTTTTATGTATGCATCACTCAAATACGTTTAATGAAATCCCAACATCAATGGATTAGAAGCCCCTAGTATTACTTTGTGTGTGTTTGGCACAAGGCTTCTGATGGGCTTCAAGGGCTTGAGCTTCTAATTTTAATAAGCCCCGATCATAAATCTTGTTTAGCAACACAATGAAAGTGAGACTTCTTAAAAAAAACAAACCCCTAGAAGCCCTTAAATAAGAAGTTTTATGAAGTGGCTTAAATAAGAAGTTTCTCCTGTTCCGGTTTATAATTTAGTAGTTGGAATAAAAACTAAGTAATTTACAAGTTAAAATGTTTCTTGATATTTGCCTTAGGAAATTACCCAACCTACTTAATTATATTTATAATCCATTAAATTAAAGTTTGATCTTCTTAATCTTATCTTAATTGAATATATATCGTGAAGACGTGAAGGTCCTACATATATACGGAGTATGTAATTAAGTGTATAAATATTTGTCGCATGTACATAATTCGATTTCGAATTGTTTTTAATTAGTGGCTGCAGCCGACACTAAAGAGACGTGCAAATTGCAAAGCAGCAGCCGAATTAAGTCGCTAGCTATGGGTCGTATTTGTAGTTATCAAAGCCAGTTAACAGTCACGAATATATGGACATAGATAATGACTTCTGGGTCATACTTGTCCCTGCTAGCTTCATATTTGTTGGAAATTTTATGTTTAAGTAATTCATTTCCATTATTTATTTATATTAAATCTTAGTGTTAGTTTTAATATGATATGATATGATACTCTCAGCTCTTCATTAAATTGATTTAATAAAAAAATAAAGAAAAGGAATACAACGCATTTTAATGTTTTAAAATTTTCTTAAACTTGAGTTATTTCTCTAGTTTATATTACATTAAAAATTATCTTCTTTATGTATGTATCACTTCTAAAATTTATATCACTCGATATTCTCATTCTTAACATCATTTTGAATTTTTTTAACTAATTAAATGTATTGTAATCAACAAGTTATTCACTATGATGACAACAATGACCGCAGGAGTTAACCGTTACTGTAACACCCCCAAATTTAATGATTTGCGGAAGCACGATTTGGGTGTTACTAATCAATAACAAAGCACAAAGATATATAGTAAACGACTCTATATGCGTCGTTTTAACAAAATATATTAATATTGAAAATGTTTACAACATTTATAGCTTTACATAGCTCAAGTTTAAATAAAAGGAGATTTCAATACATAAGTAATTGTACAAAATATACTAATGCAAGAAAATCTCAATCGTTTGTATGCTGACTCGAGCTAAAAGTCCTGAAGCTGAAGCAATCTACTGCTTGGTACCTGCGATACATGCTAAATGGGTCAGCTAAAGCTGGTGAGCTCACAGGTTTGAAATCAAGTAATATAGTATGAACCGCAAGATTTAATAATGATTGAATTGCATCCAGCAATTGATAATGTACTAGCCTAGAGCCCGCGTAATACGGCGGGAACGCATTTCAAATCCCATAAAAACGTAGTGAAATAACATTTGAAAAATGATTTAACATATACTACTCAAATGAAACAAACAACAATAATATATGATGAACAAACACTAACAACAATAAAATGATAAGAAATTATAAAAAATAATTATGTCTTAAATGTATACATTATAGATAAAGTAGATAATAGAAAGCTGAAAATAAACTCGGATTTTGGCAAAATCCAAGAACCCATGAATAGAATGCTTGCAGATCGTCAATAATGAAATCATCTGCATTAATAAAACATAGTTTAGTTTAATTTTGGTGAAAGATTTAAAAAACTACATACAGAGCCTAACAATATGAATTTTAAAAACCAAGTCGATCAATGTAATTTTGCTAACATTTTAATATGATGTTAGTAAATGAAAGGTATTAAAATTCATGTGTAGTGACGTATTGTACTCAAATTTTTATAATAACTAAATAATTGTACCTTTTATTGATCACGCAAGACTTCTCGATATACCACGTTTGATGTGTATACACCTTCACGGTCGAACTCTTTGATGGGTTTCACTAATACCTTGGTGTTATCACGTGATATTCCTCTTGACAATGCGACATAAAGTTGTCCGTGCGAAAACACGGAATCTGGTAGATAAACACCAACATTTGGAATTGTTTGTCCCTGAGCTTTATTGATAGACATAGCAAAGCTAAGACGAATAGGAAATTGTTTCTGCTTGAGTTTGAATGGAAACATGTCACTTTCGGAAGGGGACAAAGGAATTCTAGGTATGAATACTCGTTTACCAGAGTGCTGGCCAACAGCTATTTCGGCATCAATGACGTTCCTCTGAAAACCTCTACAAATCAATCTGGTTCCATTACACAATCCATTAGATGGGTCAAGATTACGTAATAATATCATCGGGCATCCAAGTTTTAGCCGAAGACAATGAGGGGGTAAACCACTAACATTTAATGAGTTTAAAAATTCCATCGGATAGTAATTATTCTTATCATCTTCTGCCTCGTCGAAACTATAGTAGAGGTTTTCCTCACCCCGAAATCTACCGATCATCTGATCATTAATCTCGTCAACGTTAGCATTTTTAGTAGACAATATTGCCCTTGAAATAATAAAATTTGCTGATGTTTCATTCATTTGATGAGATGGAAACACTGCATCAATCAAAGACTGGATCGATTTAGCTTTATCAGTGTATGGAATAGCCATGTCATCGGGTATGCGAATAAAGCTTTCATCTAGCACTTCTTCAGTACCGTCACCAACTCGTAACAAATAATCTGAAAACCACGGATCTGTCAGGGCCCTCATATTGATGGTTAAAGGCATCTTTTTAATCACATTCCAAAGAGGTGACATTCGCAAGCTAGAATCTACACTTTGTGCTCGTGTACCATGCCTTACCACCGGTAATACTTGCCTGAAATCACCTCCTAACACCATTATCTTACCACCAAATGGGAGTCTCACACCCGTGATATCTTGCATAGTTCTATCGACAGCTTCCACTGCTTGCCTCTTTGCCATTGATGCTTCATCCCATATAATAATCTTTGCCATTCGGAGTAGTTGAGCTGACCCACTTTGTTTTTTGATGTTGCACATCGAGTTATTGTCAAGATTGAGTGGAATCTTAAATCGTGAATGGGCTGTTCTCCCGCCCGACATATTATTAGCAGCAGCACCTGAAGAAGCCGTGGCCAATGCAATGAGACCCCGAGAACGTATGTCAGCAAGTAAAGCCTTATACAAATATGTTTTTCCTGTGCCACCAGGACCATCTATGAAGAAAACGCCAGGGAGATCCTCATCAACGTGACTTATGATTTCGTCAAACGCTAATTTTTGATCGGGGTTGAGAGAGTTGCGGGCTTGTAAGTGTTCATCTTCCACAATTATTGAGCACTCTTCTTGTATTTCACGAAATCCTCCATATTCCAAATTGACTCTCGCATTTAACTTTGGAAGATCAAAATCATCAAGCTGCCTTCCTTGAGATTGTAAAGAGATGGATATGTCATTAAGGACCATATTTTGGACTCGCTCATCACTTTGACATTGGCGCTTATAATCTTCTGATAGTGAATCATAGTGTGTGTCCCATAACTTGCGAACATCTCCTGGTTCACAATAAATCAATATAGTCACGAATAGTCTTCTAAGAGCGCATGGAAACTGAAATAAAGATGCCTCTCTAAGACATGCATCTAAATTATCATCTGACTCTATTAACCCTCTCTCAAGAGCTGCTCTTTGAAATGTCGGGTATAATATGCCATTGACGGTGTAGAGATCCTCAAAGCATGTAGGCCCACTAATATGTGACAACAGGAGACGGAGGTAGTAGCGTTCTCCTTCAGCGGGGTTAGCAGATACCAGACGTCCAATCATGGGTCCTGATTTTTGAGGTTTCCAAGTACGCGTCTTTACTTCCCAGGTGAATGCTTTTGGGAAATCCTTGTACAAATGTTGTCTGGCAGTCACATCAATTCTATTCCTTTCAAAGAAAGCAGTTAACATTGATCTCTTATCTCTTTCTCTTGCAATAATATCAGTCATTACGTCATCATCTCTGAATCGAACCATCTGTTTATTTGGTAAATGGAGATGCAATGCCATGACAAATGGCTTGATTTTAGCAAGTGGGAAATTATAAAGCCTCCACATTGCCTCAGGCGGCGATACATAACGTGCATCTTGAAATTTCTTTATTTCGTTGACAACAACCTCTTCTGCATCAGGATCAATATGGACAACCTGTTTGTCATGACCCTTGTAAACGTACTTAAAGACGTATTTAACAGATTTAATGCTTGAGCAAACTTCCACATTGATATGGCAATTGAACATCATTAGTAGTTTGGGATTATAAGGAGCCACCCATCTATTATCTAGGGATTTTCCTCGTACGTCGACCTTCATTCCATTATCTCTGCGGCGATACAAAGGATAGGAGTCTTCTCCCTGCGTCGTCTTCTCATTGAATTCCTTAGGATATTTGAAACGGCAACGCTTTGGTTCGCCCTGCATGCACGGACTCGAGGTACGTAAATGACCACACGGACCATGTATCATATGTGAAACTACGTACTCGTGCATTTTAGGATGCCTTGTAGGATCTGGAATTTCAGCGCACACAATCTTGTCATAATGGTCAGGATTTGACATCTTGTGTTGTGATTTCATTACCAATAGAAAATGTGCGTGTGGCAAACCACGTTTTTGAAACTCAATGACGTACACGTACGACTCTACCTCTCCAAGGAGATGTTTCTTTAAAACTTGATCCTTGAGATCCTCTAACTTGGCGCGAAATGCTCTTGCAACCAATCCAGGTCGGTCTTGTGCTGTTTGACCAGGTTTCAGCTCATCACGGATCTCATCCCATTTCGGATTGCAAGTCATGGTTAAGAATATATCGGGTTTTCCGGCACTCTGCACTAATGCCATGGCATCCAAAAAGCGCCGTCTCATGTCGCGTAGGCCTCCGATAAAAGATGCAGGTAAAACAACTCGTTGACCGACTCTGTTCGATTGAACCTCTCCTGCATTGACGCAATCCACAATACCTTGGTACAAATCTGCTATTATTCGAGACTGATTTCTTTCACAAAAAAGCAGACGCGATGTCTCAATCTTTATGTATTGATCTACCACAAACTGTTGTAGCAACCTTCCCCCAAATAAAAGCATGTTATCAGTGGAACGGATCTGCAACTTATAACAATAGTACTCTCTCATAGTTACGGTAGTCCTTCCTTGGCTGTTCATAATTTCTACATATATGAAGGTATTATTGATCGCGTCAGTAACATGTATATTCAATGATTAATGTATAATGTACTTTTAAATACCTTCAAGATCATCATTATCATTGTTACCGCCTTCATTAATGTCATTAACGGAAACCCCATGCCTTGGAATTTTAGGATGCCATCCATGCTCGCCATTGGGAAAGAATAAAGGATAATATAATGGATCATAACAACCAAAGTGAGGCTGAATTGTCTGACTGTACTGAGATTTCCCATACACAACGATACTTCTTTCATAAGAAGTGATGTTGTCATTACCTTCTACCCAAATGCCTGCAACCTACATGATTGTGGTTTTCAGTTAGGTGTACGATATATACGTCAAATAAAATAAATAATACATATTGTAATTTTAAAGTGGTTAAGATGCGTTATAAAACCTCAGATGTGGTCGGACGATTGTACACCCGTTGGTCAAGTTCCACCGATGCATTCAATGTGACTCTATAATTATCAAGCGGTCCTAGATCAGCAAGGCTTCTAAACGTTGCAACATATGGATTAGTAGCAAGGACACGTCTTATTATTTGAACAACATTTCTATCAAGATTTGGCCAAGCCAATCTATGTGCAAACTCTGACTGTTCATCATAGAAATACAACTGTAAGTACCTCGGTTGCCCATCTCGTGGAACTAATTGATCAAGACTATGATATATCCCTCCACAAACACGGAAAGTGTACACGCCAGATGTCATACTCGCCATTTGCGTATCTAATTTTACACCCATTGATGCGAATGAAAAGCTGGTGTTGTATGAACGTATGTTGTGTCTGAAATGTTTTCCTACTTCACATTCAGACGTGAATAGATGGAGTAGTTCTTGTGGGACGACTGTGTTTGCCAACTTTGTCTTACCGCTCATGCAACAGAAACTGGGGAATTCAAATTGAAACCTTTTTGCTCCGCAGTGAACACATGGTTTCTGCTTCTTCAATACACGGTGTGTTTTAGGTACCCCATCATAAACATAGTCATATGGGTCGACACAAAGGATGTCACTTTGTAGGGAGGAATTAACATTGTTACGAACACTGCCTTTTGCACCTATGTAATTCAAATATAATGTAATGAAAAGTAATATATGCAAGTAACTGACCTTGGTAACAGGATAGTAAACCAGTAAATATATTTTGTGACTTGTTATCACTAACCTGTTGATGTGTGCACGACTTCTTGGTCAAATAAAGGTAGAAGTATACCAAGTTGACTTGCGATGCCTAATTCAAAACAAATATTGCGTAAAAGCAAATTCAAATAGTTAAAGAATTGAATCATCATGAAATAGAATGTAGTCAGGTTACCATTGAAGCTTGGTTGTTGATTTACACTTGCCGACTTCTTTTTTTCCTTTCTAGCTTCGTAATTCGCTTTATTACGAAGCTTTTTCTTTAAGGAAGCATCATTCGAACTCATTTGGATTTCATCCAAGTTCATTTGAATAAGAGGTTGTGTTTGGTGCGGTGCAATATTTTCTTTGTTTCCAGACTCAACGACACTTGAAGGAGACGCCGTGTTTGCGCTTGATGTCATTTCGCTCATACCACAATTCCTTGTATAATAAATTGAATTACTTCGACGATTTGACAATATCCCTAAAGGTGTCCTTTTTGATGGGTTTGTATAGCCTTGAGTCATCACTTCAGATGTTATAATTGGTGTACGTGAATCTGATTCACTATTTCCTTCACTGCAATCTATTTGTTTCATTTGTTTTTTCTCCTTTTGTCGTGCTTGATACTCTCTATTGTTTGCATTTCTAAGTTCTAGCATGATAAGTGTAAATAAAGAGGAATTAAGCCATTTGGTATTTCATCAAAAAGTCAAGTTACTATATTGTACATACCTTTTTCTATATCTATGTTGGCTTGAGATACATCACCGATGACAGATTTTGTGACCTTGTTACTCTCCCGTCGTCTTATTTTATATTGTTTGTTATCTAGTCTACGTTTTTCTGCATGACAAAAATAGAGAGTAAACTTTCACTTCATCATTCTCATGTATATTAGCTAAGAAAAGTATGTTTCTGTACCTTTCTGGATATCCATTTTACTCTGAGTAACATCAGTGATAAGATTTGTGTCATGTGAGCTTTGTACTACAAGCTGCAAGATCCATAATCAAATTAATATAAAATACTTAGAATATTGGTCTGCACTACTTACAATATAGGTCTGCGATAGATACAAAAATATATGTGTACATTAGTGGGCCTAATAGATAACGAAAGCAAAAGCAAGCAGAGTTCAAAGGAAAATGGGAGCATTCGGATAATCAGATGATAAAAAAACCTTCATAGAAGAGTCAAATAAGTACAACAAATATTTAATTGATCATAATGTTTTCAATGTTTCTTATGGCTTTTACCATCATTATACTAATGAAAATCATAAAATATCACTATGAGGTACTTAAAGAATGAGAAATCAAGTTTTTATATATTCATCTAACGGTCATCCATATAAGAAACATATGTTTGTTCATTCTTGTATTTCTTTATAGTTTCTTAATTATATTTCCTCAGTGGTTTGAAAAATAATCACAATCACAATATTCCCTATTCGTATATTAGAATTTTAGAATTCTTAAATAAGAGGGTGTTTTTCAGATGCCGACAAATGATGATGATATAAGATGGATGCTTTTGACAAAAATAGATGCTTTTCACAAAAATGGACGGGGAGACAATTGATGACATAAAGCGTGTCCCAACATTCAGAAAGGAGTAATACATTAATACAACTACAATCACAACGATACATATCAAATGAGTGTTGGTAACATATGAATATTTGTGACGTTTGATAAGATGTTCAAAAGCGTAGGCTACAATTAGTATTTCAAATGTAACATAAAGTTCTCTTTCTTGAATAGTTTATGACTTTTGGTTCAACCATGTTTTTAATGGCGTCTGCTTCCGGGATGTCCGGGTCGAACACGACTTCAGTCAATTCTGTAGTCACTAAGATGTTCACTGGAATTTATACATTTTAGATTTATGTTAGAGATAGTCGGCATAATTTATCTGATATATAAGATGATAAGTTAAGAAATACGCTGAATTTGTTTAAATGATAACTTACTTTGTTTTTTATGAATTAATTTTACATGACTCGCATATATTATTTCCTTCCGTTGAATGAGTTTTGCCATCATGATTGGAGGTGTTTGTAAACCAGTAACCCATATCATCTTCATGAGGTGACCACTGTGCATAGTAAAATTTCTGTTAGCTACCGTAGGAAATGATGTATTTAAACTTTAAATATAATGTTTGACTTATGTCGAATCAATAAGGAATAGTTCAATCGACTTCATTCTATATATTCCATAACCCTGTATGTATCTTACAACTCCTCCTCTGACAATTTTTCCAACGACCGCTAAGATAAAAATTAATTATTAGTAGTTTACAGGTGTTAAGGTAAATAAATGTTATTTATAAATTAAAAGCAAAAACTACTTACAGGTCATTAATTTTCGGCTAGTTTTATCTTTTGCAAGTGCTTTTAGTGAAGGAACCTTAGGATAAGTTGGTATTTCAATCTTCAATTTTTCATCAGCGGTCAAGGGAATGAATTCTGTTTTCTTTTGAATTATTATCTCTAGCTCTTGACGTAAGAAACTGTATTTTTCATATCTTCTGAAATCGACAAGACCCCTCGATTCGATTTGGAAATTTTTGATTGTAAAGATACCACCCACCAACTTCATTTCTTCATACTTTTTTATCAAATATGGTGGAACAATTGCAGCGATTATGTCTCTCTAAAATTGGTGTAGCATATATTAGATTAATAAAGAAAATTATTTTATGCTAAGAGATAATCAACTGAAATAGTTGGTAGTTTTAGTATCTTACATTTGAATCTAGTAGTAACATAAGTAACCGTTGTGCTGAGACGTCATGCCATACGAAAATTACTCGAACCGCGCGAATCGTTAGATATACATGAAAGCATTTCATTTTGGAAAAAAGTTGATGACAAAAAGGATCCACTATCTACAATATCCGTGAGAATACAATTGAAATATTTAATTCATATAAATGAATGAATGAATAAATCAACCTTCTGGGTAATAAAGTTCGAATTTGCTTATCTTAATTGCTAAACATATTATACCTTCAAAGAGAGTTTTTAACCGATCTATTGTGTATTGAAATTTTAATTACCAAACTCTCAAAGTTCTAAATATATTTGCCAACTAATCATAGTTTTTGAATTTTCGTCTTTCCTTTTTCCGTTTTAAAAAAAAACGTGCGACATAGTAACATATAGACCCCTGCATCTTTTGCTCCAATTTTATTTTATTTTTTTACTCCTTAATAAGTTTTATATTTTGTTAATTTCTCTCATTTTGGAATCTAGAAAAAAATTGTGGGTTAAAAGGAAATTAAAAAGAAAAAAAATATATAGAAAAAGGGATTCCCGTTTCTCCCGTTTCTCGGTTCCTAATCTGTCTCATTTCTTGGATTCCCTAGTACTATCTATCTCTCTCTCATTTTTTGTTTCAAACCATCGATCTCTCTCTCTCTCTCTCTCTCTCTCTCACAAGATCTCGATCTCTCTCGCTATCTATCTCTGATTTCTGTTATACTAAATCGATCTCTCTATCTCACATGAAACGGATCTCTCTCGCTATCTCTCTGCATGGGTTTCGTCTGTATATGTGGTGGTTTCGATTATGGTGGAGTTAGGGTTTTGGGAAGTTGTTATTGGAGAGTCGGTTGGGCGATTAGGTTGGTCGGAGTTCGTGGTGGGGGACTGCTGTGTTTGAGCGACGGCGGTTTCAGATTAGGGTTTCAGATCAGATCGTGGTGGGGGACTGCAATTGCTGATTTAATTTGGGTTTCAGATTATGGTTTTAGATCAGATCGTGATAATGGTTAAATTAGATCGTGTATGCTGAGATCGCCGTCGTGGTGGCTCAGATCGTGCGTTGTTTTATCGTCGGAGCGGTGGTGATGTTAGATCAACGACGGTTGTCGGCGTTTGTAAGGTTTGACTTCGAAAATGGATTTAATTCAATCGAATACGTGTTTGTTGTAAAATATGGTAAGTATTTCATTTTTACAGGGCTACGCACGCCAAACGGTGTTGGTGGACGGCCGTAAATCTTCGACGGCGGTGAGTTTCAGTTGATCGACGGCGAAGATTTTTTTATCCGATTCCGGAATTAATTAAATCGACGGCAGTGCTGTAGTAATCCCGTAAGTTTTTCAGATTATGTTGAGGAAATCGATTTGTATACGTATATGTGTACATCGTATCTGTATACATCGTATTTGTATACAGAAACTGTGTATTTACGTATTAGTATCACACAATTACCCAATTATTAGTATCGCGTAGCTACCATTTTAAATACTGGGTATACAGGAAGTATATATACGTATTGCTCTACTTCGTATTTACATACAGATATTGTACATACGTAAACTGTATTTACATACAGCAACTATTTAAACTGTTAAGGCATTATGATTTTGATTGGGAAAATTAATGACACTACAAAATTAGTTTTGTTTGTGAACATACAGAAATACAGTATAATACGTTTTTATACCTGGTATATTTTACATGTGAGTACTGTTTAATACGGTTGTGATACAGAAACACCGAAATACATGTATAAAGAAAAACAGATTTGTAGATGGTGTTTGTGATGAGTTTACAGAACATACATACATTTATTCAAGTTTAGCAGATTTGTAGAACATACTTAAGTTTAGCAGATTAGTTGAAGAACATACATACAATAGATAAATAACCAAGCAGATTTACTATGATGTAGCAAACAGTTCAACAAATATTACATCAGTTTGTTTAAAAGCAGTTCTGCCTGTTCTAAATTAAAAATGATGAGCAGCAACAAAAATATAACGAACCCATAATGGAGAAACACGTATCTAGCAGGGAGATAGTTTAAGATAATAGTGTGTAGCAGTGCGTGTAAAATCATGAGAAGTATAAGGATATGTGATTCTTCCATAGGCTAATGTTGAACGAAAGTTTTTAAGTACAAAATTGTTATGTGAAAGATTAAAATGGTTTGTTTGTTTGTTATTTAATATATAGCAGAAAATTTAGCCGTTAAAAGCCGACATGTATGGAACTTTGTAGAAATATGTAGAAACGTATAGAATTACTAAAATTCAAAATAGCCATCGTAGCCACTATTTTTGACGGTCAGTAAAATTAGAACTAAAATGAGAACTAAAATGTTAAGCCATAATGTATTAGATATGTTTGCTAAAAGGTTCATCATAGTAAGGGTACATATGTATATAACACCTTCGCATATTTGGTTTATTTATGAAACAGGTAATGTTACCTCGTCGGCATTGATGGAAGGAAGAGGAGTAGCACCAACCGCAATGGTGCTAACACCCGAAGAAGCAGAAGCTGGATGAGTAATGATAGGAGCAGGCTGCGAAGAGCTAGTATTGTTATGGAAATGCATATTTCGGTGGTGAGAGCTAGCAGTGGTGATAGTGTATTTAGAGCAGTGGTTAGAGCTGAGTGTGTTTAGAGCTAGCAGTGGTTAAGGCTGATTTGGCTATATAATGTAGGTAGATTTATTTTGTTCGAATTTGAAATGTTTCCCTCGTATAATGTTTTTAGCAGATTAGTGTTGATAATTGTTTTTAGCGGGTAGAAGTGAACTTTATAATCATTGAAAAGTAAAGTGGGTGTTCTGTGATAGATGAAATGGAAATTGGATTGATGAGTGTCGGCAGATTTGTTTTTTGAATGCAAATGGATCCCAATCTGCTTTGCTTTTAAGAAATAAAGAATAGAAAAGTTGTTGCACACTGCCAGATGCACATTCAAGGTTGAAGTTTTTAAAATTAAAAGTGAGGGTATTTATGGGATTTCCAATATCCTGCTATGGAGTGTTTTCAGCCAAACATCCACCCCAATAATAAGGGGTAGTAGATATGTATACAGCCATGAGCACATAGTTGAGCTTAACTCGAGGGCCGGGTCCCCTAAAGAGAATTCCGGGCGAGGTGCCTCCACGAATGTCGCACCCCCATGACACGTGGCAGCGGAAACATGAGGTGTCACGGGGCTACGACCAAATGAAATATCACAACACAAAGATTAAAGCAAACGACCTCTACATGAGACGTTTGAAAATATTACATTCCATAAAATACAATGTTTACATCATTGGCGAGTTCGCAAAATGTATTCCTGAAGATTCTAATACATAGTCGTATTACAAAAAGTTAATTTGAGAAAATCTCCAATATGTGTAATGCATGCAACTCGAACTAGCTAGCGCATCCTGTGGGCAACCCTAATGTTGCTGAGCACCTGAGAATACAACACTAAAAGGGTCAACCAAAAGGTTGGTGAATCTCACAGGTTTATTAGTAAAACATATTATGATGCACAAGATTTATCCGATAATGTTTAACCGAGTGATAAATGAACAAATTAATGTTTCCGATTTGCCATGACATGAGTCCACGGTTCGAAGCCTAACCCGATTTGTGCCTCCCGGAGGTGTCTAATCCAAAACACCTTTATGACAAATACTAAAGTGCCCGTTTGACGTGGTTGTAGCTAGCAACCCGGACGGGGACGTCACTCCCATAATAGATCCCAAAGAGATCTATCCTTTAGTACTCGCGCCTTCGCAGTTAACGAACCATGTGTTTGAGGACTTTAAATGGATTTTGAAAACAACTCATGCGACTAAGTAAAAATGTTTTCAAAAACGGTTTTTATAAAAAATAGTTTAAGCATTGTATCCCCCCCGAAGTTTTAAAAACAGTAAAACAATAAAAATGGGGCTGTGAGACTCACCTCTGATTAGCAAGTAGCAAGCAAATATCAAATAAGCAAGCAAGCCGGTGTGCAACCTTCTAACGCCCTAAACGCATAATGTTGTGTAAGTAGATGTCTTATAAGACCATCTATAGCGATTGTATAAGTGGGGGTTAATGTCCACTTATGCCAATCGTGTAGGTGGAGGGTTAATGTCCACCTAGAGCTAGTTCATCAACTAGTTATGTCCAAATAAGTTGTTCAAGTTCGTTTATCAAAAACGTGTACGACCCGTTGGTGAAAGTTTGTAATAATAATTCATTTAGACATTATTATTAAGTTTGCTTTGTTGTATACTATTCAGTAGTACAAATCGTGTGTTGCAAATAGATTATTTTAGTTTGTATAAGCCTTAAACCGTAGGTCAAAGTTGGTCAAAACTGGTCAAACCTGGTCAAACCTGGTCAAACCTGGTCAAAGTTGGTCAAACCTAGTCAAAGTTGGTCAAACCTGGTCAAAGTTGGTCAAACCTGGTCAAACTGGTCAAAGTTGGTCAAACCTGGTCAAAGTTGGTCAAACCTGGTCAAGGTTGGTCAAACAGGTCAAACCTGGTCAAGGTTGGTCAAACCTGGTCAAAGTTGGTCAAACCTGGTCAAACTGGTCAAAGTTGGTCAAACCAGTCAAATTGTAGCATCACTAGCAAAATGTAGCAACACTAGTAAATGTGGCATCACTAGGTTAGTGTCTCTACTTGAGACTTAGGATATTTTCAGAAATTGTAACATCACTAGCAAAATGTAGCAACACTAGTAATTGTGGCATCACTAGGTTAGTGTCTCTACTTGAGACTTAGGATATTTTGTTCAAGTGTTCTAAGTGTCGGTTTCTAATTCGGGAAAGTTTCAAAGTTTAGTTTTTGGTCCAAGTTACTAACTAAGTCACCCAAACCCATTTTTGTTACCACTTTCCAAAAATAGTAAGTTTTGTCATTTTAGAAACCGAGCCGTTTTTGTTGACTTGGTCAAACTTGCTCGGTTTGACCCGAAACTTTCCCCAAATCCCTTAGATACGTTTAAAAAGTCCCAAAAAGTCCTTATTTCTATTTATAATATACCCGAAAGTGTCGGTTTTTAAAATGTAACTTTAAAGCTTCAAAATCTCACATTTTTCGGTTTTATCGGTTTGGTTCAACATTTATTTTACACACTTTCTGGTCAAAATCAGTTCTCACAAAAATTACTCATGAATCCTCTATGTTTCTAGTGTCTAACATAATTTTTCTAGCCATTACAAAGGTCATCTAAGTATACAAATAAATTCCACAAAAGTTCATATCTCAGATTCTGATTTTACACAGGTCAGTCCTACAAATCGATTTCTAGGGAACAACACGTACGGATCTGGTAGAAACGTAAAACATGAAAGTTGTATATCTTTTCAATACGCAAATTTTTTAAAAAAATGCATCTTCTAACTCTTAGTATTCGATTTTATACGAATTTTTCTTCGTGACTGCGTTTTTGGGACAGATTCTGTGTTTTTATATATGTTTGGTAAAAACATATTTTAACCTTTTATTTGGACATAATAGTGTTAGATGAGCTACAAAACAAGTAAATAAACATCATGAAGTCAGTTTTAGAGAGAGAGAGTGGGTATTCATACTTAGAAATGATGAAGAAATGATGAAGATGATGGAGATATGCTTTGATCCTTGCTTCTAGCTCTTGTTTCTTCAAAATATGATGAATGATGATGAATGATGGTGAGGTTTGGGTCTGGTTTTTCTCCAGAAAATTGAGAGAAAATGTGGATGGATTTTGGAGTGTGAAGTGAGAAATGGAAGAAAATGAGAGTTGCATGAAGTGTGAGTGGTGTTGTAAGGGAATATCATCATGAAAAAGTAAGGGATATGAGAGGGGGAGATGGGAGGTGGGCATGTTCTCACATGGGGGCAGAGGGGGGCCGTCCTAGGGGGCCCACAAGGGGTATTTTGGTCATTTTCTTGTTTACCATTTAATTTGTTATGTTTCCCGTTCGTTTACCCGATTGTTTCGATGTTTATTCGTACGTAAAACGCTAAATGTACGTGTTTAATCAACGATTTAAATTTTGATATTCTTACTTGATATAAAAGTTTAAATACTTGGAACATTTATAAAAATGTTCCGTTAATTTATCGGTCTCGATTTGCGTGCACGTTTTACGGGGGTTAAATCGCGTAGCGTTTTAAATAGACGTTTTTCATTGACGAACTATTATATGATGTTTTCAATAATAATTTCATACCAAATAATATATTTTAATTTATTAAAATATATTTTGACTTTCGTTCGATTGTCAAGTGCGTTCCGCGCGTTTCAGTTGCGTTTGAGACGTTTTAGCCAAAACGCCTAAGTTTTTCGTGTATTAATTTAACAAATTAACAATATATGATAAATAACTGCTAAAAATAGATTCAAGTTATTTATAGATATGTTTTCACCAACGTCGTATAATTAGGCGGACTTCGTCCGGTTGTTTCGAACAATTTCAACAAATTGCGTAAGCGTAATTATAACTAATTTCGTAAGCGTATATTCACAAAATATACAAGTAGTTACAAGCAATTACAAGTATTTAGCCTAATTCTAAACTAAATACAAGTAATTAGATTTTCAACTAGGTTTAACGGTTAACCTAAATCGGCGGGTGTCACATTCTCCCCCTGTTAGGAGAATTTCGTCCCGAAATTTATTCGAAGTCGAGGTCCGTGTGTTACTAAGGTCGACCGTGAAATGCGTCAAATGATATGACATCCGATTTTGTTTGTCATTTCCTACTAGGTAAGCTTTCTATTAAATAATGTTTTTGTGAGAAAGAAGAAAAATATATATATAGTTATTCTCTAGTGGCAGATAGAAAAATTTTCTAGTATGCGAATCGAATTACATCTATCTCAAGTTTTAATGCACGATTAATGGTCCTATTTGAGACCATAGGAAGACGGACAGTCAGAACAGACGAACTTGGCGCGGTTCATGGGCAGACGATACATACTGACGGTGATATCGATGTTCCCGTTCCAAACAGATGTGAGATAAATGGGAAAAAGTTTGTTCGTTAGATTAAAATGTGATTAGGTATTACACTGTCGAACCCGAGTAATTTGCCGTTTATTAATTCTATCGTGTACTCACACCCTAAGGAAATAGGAAAGTGTTAACAGGAGATAAAATTTATCAAAGGAAGTTGTATGGATAATTCTACCTCGAGTATTGTTGTTCCTCTTCAGTTTGGGACAGTAACTTCGGAAGTGTCCCGTGTTGCCACACTCGTAGCAAGCTTTCATCCGACAATCTCTGGTAAGATGACCATAACGTTTGCACTTGTTGCATGGAGTGCCACAAGGCCCGTCATGGTGGCGGTTACAATTTGAACAGAAGGGTTTGGTTCCAGTGTATTCTTTCTTATTCCCAGATCCCGATGTGTAGGCCTTAACAGTCTCGGCCCTTTTGTTTTGCTGTTGCTGGTTGGTGTTGTTACCGGACCATTTCCTTTTGTTGTCCCCGATGGCTTTCTCAGTGGTTGTCTATAGACGGACAATCTGGGCCATGAGTTCATGTGCCATGCGGACAGCGCTTTGGATGGTCCCGGGTTTGGAAGAGGTGACATTCCCTTGGATTGATTCATGTGACAACTCTCCAAATTAGGTATTAATTAACATTTAAGCATGTGCATTCTTACGCTAATTTCCTGGTTAAGTTTTAACAAAACTTTTTGTTGTGATGTAAGCCTAGCAAGCCCAATACGTTTAAACAAAAAGTATTACAAAATATGTGATTAATTATAATCGCGTACAAATATATCGGAACGAACCCGACAAAAATAAATAATAAAAGTTTCGTGACACAAAAATAATTAATAATGTAATTATTAATTACGAGTATTTATATATCTATAACATATAGATAAAATGATCTAAATATATGTTTAACATAAAACGTATTATAACACGAACAGAAACAATTTTAAAACGCACATAAAAGGTCGAATCATAAAAATGCAAATTTTCTCATTCGTTTGGAAGAAGTTAGAACATTACTTCAAAATATGAAATTGAAACTTGACTGAAATTTGGCGCCTATTTAACTGCGCGCAGCAAAATGTACAGAATTGTACAACATTTTAAAATAATGATAACATCATTATTCTGATTATAAATAACGAACCAGGAGAACACCTACTAAATAAAAATATAAAAAGTTTACTTTTATATTGCTAAAATTATACCCGTACTCGGAATTGAGGTACCAAAATTGGTACCTAACTTCAATAATGCAGAGACGTGGTTATTTTAAAACCATACTCCCTCCTGTTTGATCTCTATCTCTCGGTCATACACACACACATACATGATCACTTATCATCTTTTCTTCTTCTTCAAAATTAACAAGATCAAAATCAGCAGAGGCAAACAACAACAGCAGTAGTGAGGTGGAAGTAACAAAAATATTAAAACATTAATAATAATCATCATCATCACCATCGGCATATCATCACCATCGGCATATCATCACCACCATTTTTCACTTGTAAGGAAACTTTCATTTCTTTGATTTCTTTACTTACATTTCGTTATATAAATCGTTTATACATCATAATCTAAACGAATAACACATAAAGATTGATGATTTGGTTGATGAACACGAAATGGGTTTATGAAAACCAAAACTTAAAATCCGAAATGTTGCAAATGAAATGAGAAATGGAACTGTAAAAAGGTTGTATTCACTTGTTATAAACGTATGGGAACAAGATTTCAAGGATTAAAAACCCAAAACTCGCGTTTGGTTGAATACGGTCTGACTGAAATAAGAGGACGGGGCGTGTCCTAGGACTACGCGGCGCGTCCTTTGCAAATATATGATCCACACGGTGTGTACCATTGGTACCCGGCGCGTTCTTTGTAAAATATGAACCAAGCGGTGCGTACTCTTTGTATGCGGCGTGTCCTAACTATAAAACGAAGAGTTCCTGTGAATATTATTTGTACACGGGGCGTCCTCAAGGACGCGGTGCGTCCTTTGCAAAATACAAAGTACGCGGCGTGTAATAAAGAACACGGCGCGTACTTCCTTGTTGTAGCCCTCTGAGTCGCGGTCGTTTCGCCAGCTTGATCGCCCAAATCCGAGTCCGTATGAGAGAGTTATAGCCAAAATGGTGCAACATAGCTAAATCTGAAAACATTAACATTATATATTTGTCTATATATATATATATATATACAAAACGACACTTTCGGGTTAACCACAAAACACAACGAGTATTGAAATGATAAACTTTATAATCATACGATGTGAATAAAAGTTATAAACTTTGTTAAATATACCTAGACAAAATGCGATTCAAAAATCACTAACAATTAGATAACAAATATACACGACTATTTTGAAGAAGTAACAAGCTTTATTTTATAAACGGAAATGAAAACGACAATTAAAATGTAACGACGTATCATATCGTTTACAAACATTATTTTGTATATATATAACAAGTAACGAACCTTCATATATATACACGTACATTTGATCAATTAGAGCTCGAGATTGAATATATGATATTCACAAACGAATGTTTTTATAAATAAAAACTTATATCCTTATACGTAATTAACGTATCAACTTATATATATACATTGGTAATATATAAACACATGACACTTATAATCATATATTTACATATATATGCAAATGGATTAGAAGTTTAACAAAAGTACGACTTAATAATATACGACAAGTATATTCACAAAAGTATATGTGCACAACTACATATGTGTATAAACACTTAACAAAGTACACGACTCGAGAAATAATAACAATATTTCAAACATAACGTCACCAACGAAATCAACAACATATATGATTAAGAACTTAACTATTTCTTCAAACAAACAAACTAATAACATAAGTTGATTTAACAAATCAAGCATACTTATGTTAATACATTATTTGTATATAGGTTAACATACCTTGGACATTCACCTGTTGGCTGCTAGCATTCATACCGAACAAACTACGATGAGTTCACAGCCCCTACTTTACAAATGTTTTATGCTTTTAAACATAGGGGTGTAAACATAGAAACTGCATGCGAACACATGCAGCAAATTATATAAATGCTTTATTGCTTTATACAACTGTTTGATATGAAGTTATATATTTCACAACTGTTTTGGGAATTAGACAACATATCCTAGTACGGACCCAGACTCCCAATGTATGCATGAAAAGTCCTTATGTCATGCAAACTATAACCATTAGGTAGGTGACTCTAGCCACTGAGTATACGAATAGTACTATTGTCATGACGACCCTCCTGTGGATGGAGCGTATACTTAACTGTCCTTCAGGCAAGAAACATAAGTTTTGGTTGTGGTTTGGTTATAGGGTTAGGTCGCGTTACTTTAACCTGCAAGGTTTAGCTCACCTTTCAGGGGATTATAGTCTAAGGATTCCCACTTATTATTTAGGATGAATGTATCCTACAACTGTTTTATACCGGTATACTTACTGGTTATATTTATATACTGGTGAACCACCAGACATACATTTTGGGTAACCACCCACATAAAACTATATTTTAGGGTGACTATCCCTACAAACTTATATTTTGCAAAATCTGCAAACATTTATTTATTGAATAACATTGCAACAATACAAACATAAATGGTTTAACATACCATATACTTATACAAAACCTGTGAATTCACTCAACATATTTGTTGACGACTTTCTTTCTATGTTTTACAGGAAATTAGCTACGTAAGTAAGAATCGCATGCATTCAGGATGGACAACCCTGGACTACTTAGGATGCCATATATTTTGAGACAGCTTTTGAGGATTTCCTCTGTATTACTGCAGACATTGCAGTTATACTCATGAAATCTTATCTTAACATATGTATTGTAAAACTTAAATGTTTTAAACTCTATTATTACTGTACGACTTACATAGTCGTACTACTTTTGTAACAACTGTTAAACTGGCATCCTTAATATATTATGTTCTGTATGATCATATGCTCTGATACAGTGAATGCACAATTGTAACGTCAGCACCCCCACTGTTAAACTGTTTACACAAGATGCTTCCGCTAATTATAACTTGCTTCCGCTAAACATTAAATAAACACAATTATGGATTTTGGGGGTGTGACAGACTTGGTATCAAAGCCATTGGTTATAGCGAACTAGAAGTCTTTAAGTGACTGAAAACCTTAGAGACCTAGACTATAGCCTTGGCTAGAACATTCATGCATTCATACATACATACGTTCGCATACATCTAACATACGACTGAAACGCCACACACAATTTCACTTGTCACAGTATGTCTAGTCAATCACTTTACCATGTTTATGCTTCGGATGAAGAGCCGACCGAGGCTACATTTGAGGGTCCCGCGATCACTGTAGAGGATGAGTCATCTGTTCATTTGAGAGATATGTCAGATGACACTAGTGACGCTTACATTGCGCCACCACCGACAGCACATGAGGCTACCCCTACTACTACAGGTATTCACCATCAGGCCGCTGAGACTTCTCGCAGGCCTGTGTCTAGGAGGACACCGAGGATGTGTGTCCGAGATCTTCCTACTGGTCCGTTAGCACCGGCGGACGAGTCTGTTGAGTCTCCACGGAGAGCACCCAGGTTTGCTCACCTAGAGTGGATGACTCCTATGTTGAGGCACTGGAGGTCATTAGAGGGTTTTCCCTCCACATTTGAGACAGGAGAGTCCTCACGACCCCCAGCACCACTGCCTACCACTGGAGAGCCGATAGAGCAGACTCTCCCTACATTAGTCGCTGTTATGCGTACATTGTTCTGTATTACTTCTAGCAGGGGTTCTCACCTTGGGCAGGTACAGGATGAGGTCTCCCATCTGTATGGGGACATGGCTGGTATGCATGAGCGTCACCACTTTCTGTTGAACCATGTGTTTACTGCCCAGGAGATAGCTGAGTCCGCACGTGCTCGTGTGAGGGCACTTGAGAGACGTGTTAGGATTGCAGGGCTTGTGGTTGGTGCTTGTGTGGTGATGGCTGTGTTGAGGACAGTCGTGGAATCATTTCTACCTTATTTCCGTTAGACCTATGTAGGGCGGGTTGTGCCTACTTAGGATTATATATACTATGTATTAGACTTGGAACTTCGGTTCGACGGGTATAGACAGACCTGTCATGTTTTGTACATCATTTGGATCGACGGTGTGTAGACAGACCCGTCACGCTTTGATTAGTCTTTGGATCGATGCGTATCTAGGATAGATCCATCCTGTTTTGTATAAAAACTTGTGAACTAACTATGATCAGTTATATGATATAACATATGTGTCTGGTTTATTATTGTTTATATTACTGTGCATTGTGATTGGATTATGGATTGACAATAGAGACTACATAACTATGGATACTGAAATATGTCTTTGTAACCTATAGATCTCTTGAAAAAATAAAAAATAAAAAATAATAATAAAAAATAAAAAATAAAAAAATTAATAAAAATGGCAGAACCTGTCATAAGTGAATACTCATCAGATGAGGACATAACCATCGACGAGCAGATACAATATGTATATGTCGATACCGAAACAATTCCGGTAGTGGAACTTGTGGAAGAAGAAATTGAAAATCACCAATTCGGCATGGTCGCCATAGAGGAGTACGAAAGAGTACGAGACCAGGCTGAAAGATTGAATGGTCAAAATTGGGAGCTTGTGTTCAGATGTAGGAACCGTGAACTAGAATTGAGAATCCTAAAGAGGCCTATGATTGTCCGAGTTAAGGATAAAATACGCTTCTGGAAGAAAGTGGCTAGTAATCGCAAGAAAAGAGTTAAGTCTTGGATCAAACGTTTGTGCAAATGCTCAACTGAGAATGATCTAGACTATTATCCGACTCTGCGATACAAAACTATGCTGGAAACACGCTACTTCTCTCCCAATCTGAATCAGGAGTAAAAGTGAAAGATCTACACTGCGACAAAGAATATAGCTAAAGATAGCTTAATAATGAACTGATGAAGAACTGTCGTAGGAATATAACTATTTTGTTAAGATCTAGGTATAGTTAAGTTTAGTCTAATTAGTACTGTAGCAACTCGTGTTGTACTGAAAACCTCTCTGGATGGATATAGAAGATTCCATCAAGTTTTGTATGAAACGATGTAAGAATGTTTCAGTTAATGTATATTATAACTTAGGTGCGATTCGAAATTTCGTGTTTATTACATTCATTCCTATATACGTATGATGGAAAAGTTATCATTTAGTAATCGTTGAAACTATTTCTTGCAACTTTGAAAACCTACTACACTTTGAATTATTGATTTTATCTTGAATTCCCTAAAACATTGATTGCGCTTGAACGATGATGAAAAGAAATATGTATTTGGCATTATATAATGACGCCTGGCCAACGTGATTATATTGTACAAAGTACATATGGGTGTTTCAAGGTCGTGCGACATTCAATGTGAAACCACATTCTTTCAAATTCTTCATACTGTTCATTTGATAGACAATGTGAAATCTTGTTCATCACATTCATTATCTTGGCATTGACTTCTGCATTTTATTCATCGCAGAACTGAATCATGCCGCCAAAATGACGAATTACTAGGAACAGTCAGAAGACAAATGTACCCCCTACACCTGAAACCATTCCACCACCTAACACTGAGGAAACTACTGAGCAGATGATTGCTAGACGTATTGCTGAAGGTATTGCCGAGTATGAGGCAAGTCGAAACCGTGAGAATGGGATTAATAACAGTGGATCGACCCCTGTTAACACTGAGACTGTTGTGAATACCCGCCGAGGGTGTTCATATAAGACATTTCAGGCTTGTAAACCACCGACTTTCTGTGGCACTGAAGGTGCTATTGGTATTATACATTGGATAGAAAAGATGGATTCTGTGTTGGACATCAGTGATTGTCTACCAGACACTGCGGTGAAATATGTCGCCTGCACACTAGCTGATAAAGCTTTGACTTGGTGGAACAGTCAAGTCCAGTCGATGGGACGACCAGCTGCTTATTCCATGACATGGGAAACATTGAAGCGTATGATGATGGAAGAATTCTGCCCTCGCAGTGAGATGCATAAAATTGAGACTGAGCTGTGGAACATTGCCATGATTGGTGCTGATATCACTGGTTATACAACCAGGTTCCAAGAACTAGCTCGTCTTGTGCCACATATGGTAACACCTGAGTATAAGCGTATTGAACGCTATGTGTATGGACTGGTACCACAGATCAGGAGTTTAGTTACGTCCTCCAAACCTGACACCTTCAGGAGCGCTGTTACCCTAGCGCAGAGTTTGACTGATGAAGCAGTTAGAATGGGGACGCTGACACAGAAAACTGTGCCGGCCAAGGTTGAGCCGAGCAGTGCAGAAGCTGGTAATTCTGGAGGTAAGAAGCGTAAATGGAATGACCGTCAGGGTCAATCCAACAAGAAAGGATCTGGAAATCCAAAGTCTTACGCTGCCACCATTGTGGAACCAAAGCCATACTTGGGTAACAAACCTAAGTGTGATAAGTGTAGCAAACACCATGAGGGTGAGTGTTGGTTTTGCGACAGCTGTAAGGGTTGGGGTCACAAAACCCAAAACTGTAAGGTTAACCCTACCCCTAAGGGAAACACTGCTCGCCAAAACCAAAGATGTTTTGAATGTGGCGACACGAGGCATTTTCGAAACCGATGCCCTCGACTCAATAATCAAAACCGTAATGCCAACAACGCTCATAACCGCAACAACAACGGGAACAACCGTGGAAACAACAACAACCGAGCCAACAACAACAATGCTAACAACAACAACAACAATCAGCCAGCTCGTGGACGCGTGTTCATGTTAGGAGCACCCGAGGCACGACAGGATCCTAACACAGTCACTTGTACGTTTCTAGTAAACAACCACTTTGCTTCTGTGTTATTTGATTTCGGTGCTGATTTAAGCTTTGTGTCCACTGAGTTTAGACCACTATTAGAAATCGAATCCCTTAAGCTAGATAACAAATATACTGTAGAGCTAGCCGATGGTAAGTTGATTGAATCAGGAGAAATAGTACCAGGATGTTCCTTAACATTAGAAGGTCATTCTTTCAAGATAGACTTACTACCGGTAGAACTAGGGAGCTTCAATATAGTGGTTGGCATGGATTGGTTGTCATTGAACCGAGCGGAAATCATCTGTCATGAGAAGATTGTACGGTTACCTTTACCGTCAGGAGAAATATTGATGATTCAAGGAGAAAAGAGTAATCGTGTGGTGAAGAGGATTACATGCATGAAAGCAAATAAGTATCTACGAAAAGGGTACCAAGCATTTTTGGTACACGTTGTGGATAAGAAACCCGAGGAGCGACGCATAGACGACGTGGCCGTAGTACGCGACTACCCAGGAGTATTTCCTGACGAGCTACCAGGGTTACCACCTCCACGGCAGGTTGAATTTCATATCGACCTAGTGCCGGGAGCTGCACCGATTGCTCGTGCGCCATATCGTCTAGCTCCATCAGAAATGCAGGAACTGTCTGCACAGTTACAAGAACTGTTGGATTTAGGATTCATCCGACCGAGCTTTTCACCGTGGGGAGCTCCGGTTTTGTTCGTCAAAAAGAAGGATGGATCAATTCGGATGTGTATCGATTATCGAGAACTGAACAAAGTTACCATTAAGAACCGATACCCATTACCACGCATCGATGACTTGTTTGACCAGCTGCAAGGGTCAAGTTATTACTCAAAGATCGATTTGAGATCGGGTTACCATCAACTGAAGGTACGGGATAAGGATATCCCTAAGACTACGTTTAGAACTCGATATGGTCATTACGAGTTCCTTGTTATGCCGTTTGGGCTAACGAATGCGCCAGCAGTGTTCATGGATCTAATGAATAGAGTATGTAAACCCTACCTTGATAAGTTCGTCATCGTGTTCATTGACGATATCTTGATATACTCGCAAACGAAGGAAGACCATGAACGACATCTGAGGCTAATTCTTGAATTACTGGAGAAAGAGAAGCTTTATGCAAAGTTCTCTAAATGCGAGTTTTGGATGCGTGAGGTTCATTTCCTTGGTCACGTGATCAATAACAAAGGAATTCACGTGGACCCATCCAAAATTGAGGCGATTAAGAACTGGGAAGCCCCAAAAACCCCAACTGAGATACGACAATTCCTTGGGCTAGCCGGTTACTACCAAAGATTCATCGAGAATTTCTCGAAGATAGCTCAACCAATTACCGCCCTAACGCAAAAAGACAAGAAGTTTGATTGGGGCGAGAAGCAAGAGAATGCTTTTCAACTGCTGAAAGAGAAATTGAGCACCGCACCTATCCTATCATTACCAGAAGGAGTAGAAAACTTTGTTGTCTACTGTGATGCCTCACATCAAGGATTAGGTTGTGTGTTAATGCAAAACGACAAAGTCATTGCTTACGCGTCTCGTCAATTGAAGATTCACGAGAAGAACTATACGACGCATAACCTAGAGCTAGGAGCAGTCGTTTTTGCCCTTAAGATTTGGAGACACTACCTATACGGTACGAAGTGTATGATTTTTACTGATCACAAAAGTCTCCAACATATATTTGATCAGAAAGAACTCAACATGAGACAAAGACGTTGGGTTGAACTGTTGAATGATTACGACTGTGAAATCAAGTTCCATCCAGGCAAAGCTAACGTAGTAGCGGATGCCTTGAGTCGTAAGGAAAGAGTGAAACCTCGAAGAGTTCGAGCCTTAGGACTGACAATCCACTTGGATCTGATTTCCCAAATTCGTGATGCTCAACAAGCGGCCTTTACTCCAGGACGTATGAAAGACGAATCCCTCAAAGGGATGGAGAAGCAATTGGAGTCTAAGGAAAATGGAGTATTGTACTTCATGGATCTAATTTGGATTCCTTGTGTTGATGAGCTACGTAGCTTAGTATTGGACGAAGCTCATAAGTCTAATTACTCGATACATCCTGGTGCAGATAAGATGTACCACGATCTGAAAGGATTTTATTGGTGGCCTGGCATGAAAAGAGACATTGCCACCTATGTTAGTAGATGTCTGACTTGTACAAAAGTTAAGACTGAGTACCAAAAGCCGTCCGGGCTTTTGCAACAACCTGAGTTGCCCAAATGGAAATGGGAACACATCACGATGGATTTCATCACGAAGCTACCGAAAACATCATCTGGGACGGACTCCATATGGGTGATTATCGACCAACTGACAAAATCATCTCACTTTCTAGCCATCAAAGAGACAGATAAGATGGAAAAGCTGGCTAGAATCTACATAAAACAAGTTGTTTCTAGACATGGAGTTCCATTATCTATCATCTCTGATAGAGATGCACGTTTCACCTCTCGCTTCTGGCAAACACTGCAACAAGCTTTAGGCACTAGACTCGACATGAGTACCGCCTACCATCCACAAACCGATGGTCAAAGCGAGCGAACGATACAAACGCTTGAGGACTTGCTACGAGCCTGTGTGATTGATTTTGGAGGAAACTGGGATGTTCATCTCCCTTTAGCCGAATTCTCGTACAACAATAGTTATCATACGACCATACAAATGGCACCTTTCGAGGCGTTGTACGGACGCAAGTGCCGATCCCTACTCTGTTGGGCAGAAATGGACGACAGACAGTTATCAGGTCCTGAGATGGTCCAAGAGACAACGGACAAGATATCTCAAGTGCTTAATCGATTAAAAACGGCACGAGACCGACAAAAGAGTTATGCAGACAATAGACGGAAACCATTAGAGTTTCAAGTAGGTGACAGAGTCCTACTCAAGGTATCTCCTTGGAAAGGAGTTGTGCGATTTGGGAAACGCGGTAAACTAAATCCACGTTACATTGGACCTTTTGAGATCCTAGCAAGGATTGGTCCTGTAGCTTATAAGCTTAAACTGCCGCAAGAACTTAGTAATATTCACGACACGTTTCACGTGAGTAACCTTAAGAAGTGTCTATCTGACGAAGCGTTAATCATACCTCCCGACGAAATCTATGTCGACGCAAAACTCAACTTCGTGGAGGAACCGCTTGAAGTAATGGATACGAAAACGCAGAAACTCCGAAACAGTCGGATCAAGCTTGTCAAAATTCGATGGAACTCGAAAAGAGGCCCAGAGTTCACCTGGGAACGCGAGGATGAAATGCGCAAGAAGTACCCTCACCTATTTGAACCCGTGACCACGACTCATGTAACACCCAGTATTTGGGTCTAGTAGTATTTAATATTTTCTGACTGTGAATTATTATTAAGTGTGTCAGAAAATAGGTGTGTTGTATTATTTGAAATAAATAGTGATAATAGTCGAATAATTTATTGTGACTAATAAATTATTGAGTGTTTTAATTTTATTTAGTTGACGGTAAAATAAAATAATGTTTCCCCGCAAATGGTTTTTAAGTTCCAGACAATGATAAGTACGAGGGACAAAACTAGTACACGTATTATCATTTATATGTGTAAAATCTCATATTGATCACCTAAAACATTCGAGAGAATTCGGGAGAGAGCGAGGGTTTGATCTAAACCTTAAACCTAATCAAAATCATCACCAATCATCAAAATCTTGTGGAATCAATCCTTGTTCTTCCCTGTTTTTGGGTTTGTCCGTACATATTAAATCACAGGGATGAGGTGTTCTTCACAAATCAAGCTTAGAGATTAAATAGAAGCCATGAAACTCTAATTCAAGCTTCTAAAATGTGAATTAAACATCTCTAATCCTTCCAATCATCTTGTAAGTCTTGAATTCTTGATTTCTTATAAACTTGAAATTTGGGTTTTTGATGTTCTTGATTAAAATCCGAAATTAGGGCTTCAAGAGTGTAAATTGATATGAGTTATGCTTTCATAACATGGTTTAATCATTCCATCATCATTATAAACATGTTGTATGTGTTAATTCTTGAGTTTTATGCTAACCTAGAAATTGGGTTTTGGTGTAAATGATGGAATTGAAGCTTGTAATGATCATATAGTTGTTAGTTGATGATTATATGTGGATTACAATCTAAACCTAGTTTAGAAATGGTGAATTTGATATATGATCATTAATAAAGTTAAAGGGTTTAGTTGATTATGATATGATCAAAGCTTGTGTATTTATTGTATGTTTGATAATTGTTGTTAGTGATCATGTTAGAGTTGATACATGATGATAATTAGTTGTGTTCAAACTAAATTGTGTAAAGTTGATTAAGTATTCATGGTGATTATGATGATTATGAAGTGTTTTAATGAGTTAGTAATAATGGAGGTTGATAATCTTGTTATATGATCTCATGATGTTAATTAACAATGATTAAGGTGTACTAATATGATAAGATGATCATGGGAATCATAAACTTGTTAAATGATTATGAATTAATGATGTTAATTGGTTATTCATAATCTAGAGATGAAGTATGTTGAATTATTGTAAATAAGTAACAATTTATGTGAATTGTGATAGAAAGTGATTATCGTGATTGAATGATGGTATTATATTGGATATTAAATATGTTGTTTGATGAAGATGAATTAATATGATGTTATATATAGATTTTAAAACAAGTAACTAACTTGTTCTATTTTGTTGTAATTCCAGTTGAGCGGAAGACTCAGTGATATTAGACTACTGAGTGGATGCCTGAGGTGGTCGGTGAGTGAAACTCTAATCCTCAGCGTAACTTGGTTGTAACAAGTTTGGTTACAACAAGTAACGTGTTATTACTTTATTGATTATGTTGATAGTAATAATACTGTTGATATGTTGACTAGTTGAATATGTGACTTGTTGATTACGTGATCACTTGAATTAATTGGCCTTCGGGCATCAGTTGTTAATGAGGCAACGAGTTGTTGAACTGTTGGTTGGGCTAGTTGGTTATCCAAAGTTTAACACACCTCCTGTGTTAGTTGAAGATAATCACTAGCTATCGGTCTCGTCCGTATGGCCATACGGATAGGTTGGATAAGTGTTCTTGGGGAGCCTCCCGGGTTTATGGTTATCCCCAGAGCCGCCGATCCTCATTATGGTGTTGTTGATTAGTTGAATTGTTGCATTGTTAATCTGATGTATTGTTGATGTGTTGTATTGTGTACTTGCTTGTTTAGTGCTAAGTGTTGTACACAAAGTTGTTGAGCTAAGTTAGGTTGTTGATTAGTTATCTGCTCACTTAGCGTTATGCTAATCCCCCACATTAACACTTCTTGCAGGGTTGGCTATTATATTGGGTGGGCAAGAAGTTGGACTAGAAGGAATGTTTGACTACGAGGCTCTACTCTGATAGTTAACTTGTATAAAATAATGTTTCATCATGTTTTTATATAACACCTCGGTTGAAGAAATTATAGTTTTGAAAAGGTTAAATTTTATAGCATTGATGTAAATTATTACTATCTATTTGGACTTACGCTTCCGATTTACTAGATTTAAATGAAAGTAAATAAGGGGTGTTATAAGTTGGTATCAGAGCATAGGTTTGGGCGAATTGGACATTGCAATGTGTTCAATCCCAAATCTATGGTAGTGTCAAGTCAAACATTCCTGAGAGTGCGGGATTAATAGTTGTATGAGAAAGTTGTTATTGAATGTGTACTAACCTATAACAAGATGCTTGAGTGTTGTTTTTATTGCAGAGACGGAGGAACATGAGGAACCGTCTGGTATTCTCAATGATTCCTCAATACTCGTGGGCTTAGATATGCCAAGTAATTTTCGATAAGCTTGGTGAATTTTAATAAGCTTTGACTATTTACTTTACTATGATATGATTGTTAGTAAAGTAAATTGAATTATTAGTAATAATTACTTGTTAATGTAATGATAGAGATATAATGAGTAATTAAGAAGGAAAAATTGAAATTTTAGAAGAGTGTTGAAATTGTGTAGATACATGGTTGACAAAGGTGTAATAGTTATGTTATGTGAAATTAAATGTATCTACAATATGAAAATAAAATATGTGTGATTATAAGTTGATAAATGCAAGGTGTAATTATAGATCCTTGCTAGGGAATTATTTGACATATGATAAATTGAATTAATAAGTTTGGAGTTGTGTGGTTGTCTAAAGTAGAAAGTGCATATTGAATGAAAGGTGTGCATTTGACTTGGAAAGGTCAAATTGTAGGTGGTTGTGTCATACTTGATGATAGTTGTGTTATAAAGTGATGAATGTGATTAGATGTTTATGTGTTTAGCATTGATCATAATTGGGTTGAATTATGATCTTTGTATTGAAAGTGTTAAGATAGAAAGTCAAAGTGGTCAACGAGTCCAAATATGTATTGACAAGTTGTGAAAAGTCAAAGTGATAATGAAATTGGAAAACTTGTTGAAATTGATATAAAAATGATGATTTTAGTGTGGATTGATTGTTTGAATTGTGGTTATATGGGTTGAAACTCAAATGGGTTGTTAAAGTGCCCAAATGGGTCACTTATGGGTCAAATGGTTAAAATGCATGTTGGTTCAAAAATAATGAATGTCAAAAAGACTTTGAGTCATAAGTATAGTAACAAAGGGCGTTGAAAGTGATTTGTGTAGTCAATGTGGTTGTTTAGTTGAAAATGCCCAATTGGACCTCTAAACGGGTCAATGAGTTAAAACACGATATAAGGTGTATATATAGGTGATGAATGTGCCCACAAGTCTTAAATATATGTAGAAACATGTTAACAAAGAGTGGGAGTCTGAAACCATGCCATTTGGAAGTTGGTGTGTCAACCAAAACGGCTAAAACGGCCTAAAACGAGTCACACGTCTGTTTTCTCGTAAAACGAGTAAATTTAAAAAGTGTAAAAAGAGAAAGTTTCGTTTTGGCATAGTGGAGGTGCCTGCAAAATTTCATGACTTAATTCTTCACGGTTTAAGAGATATGCACGTTTGAATTCCGGAAAATTGCACTAAAGCTGCAGGTCTGAAAATAGCTTAGGGAACGCGATCCCAGCATGAGGATCCGGATCGCGTTAGTATGTTGAAATTGGTTGCAGTCGAATTTGTGCTGGGGAACGCGATCCCAGCAAGTTTTCCGGATCGCGTTCGTATGTGTAAATTGATCACAGAAAGTTTTCTAAAGGTGAACGCGATCCAGCCACCTTAGTCCGGATCGCGTTTGCAAGAGTAAAGTTGACAAATTTTTGCAAATTTCAAAAGTGCATAAGTGTTTAGTAGCGTTTTTACCCATGGAAAAATTGACAAATTTTCTTTAAACTCGGATTGAGCTGAAATTTACACGGTCAATCGGAAACGGCCCAATGATCAAAGCTAAGTATCTTAGCCTAGGTGTTTTTTTGGCCATTCGGGGTCGTTTGGGGCCCGAAAATGGCATTTTATTGTTTTTCGGACCTTATTTTGGACTTTTAGTTTACGTTTTGAATTGGGCTTTTGTTTCTTTATGCCCAGAGGCCATTCCTGTGACTATATGTAATATTAAAAGTTATTTTATGAGGTCCACCTAAGTTATAATGTATGAGTTACTCTCAGGTGAGCTATTCAAGTATGAAATATACCAGTAAATGGTATTGTTGATTGTTGTTAACAAGGGTTAGTAAACATTGAATATGAAATCATGTGAACTATATTATATGGACTAAATTAAAATGTGATGAAGTAATTGGATTACTTAGAGTGCTATAAAGTGCTGAAATAAACATTTTAAGAAAATTATGATATAAGTGCATGAACTTATATATATGGGATAGTTGAACATGAAATGAAGTGTTTACCTATAATTTGACTAAAAGTACATGGATTGATGAGTATGTGTTGAATGTTATATATATTATTGATGAAATGTTTGGTACTAAATGTACTATAAGTATTAAGTTGTATAAATAATATTTAATATTGAATCCAGTAATAAAGAAGTTAATCGATGTATTCATGTCGGGCATTGTTGTAGGATGCCTGTATTGTTAATATAAACATGATGATAGGAGTAGTTACGTTCAAAGTGATCAGTTAAAAATATTAGTAAGTTAAAAAGTTAGTTGTATACATGTTGCACGGTGGTATTATATATGTGTAAAATGTTGATATCATTGTTGTGAAATATGAGAGAGAAAAGATAATAATATGGGATATCGATGGTATGAAGTGGCCTGAGAATAAAGTGTGACTGACATAATATGACGACGTCTGGCCAACGTATTTATATTATGGCATTTCACATGGAGTTGTTGAGGCTACTCAGTATCAAATAAAGTTAACCGTTTTAATATAACCGGATGTTGAAATGTAGCTGAGAAATAATCAGATATTGACTAAAATGGAATGGTAGTAAACCACTAAGTTGTTGTTACTAAAGTGGTATCTATTGTACAATTGAAGTGTATGTGTGATGCATGGTTAATTGTTAAAGTTAAAAGATGATATAAGCTAAGTAGAGGTCAGTTGAATGTGAATAATATTATTGAATGGATGATTAATGACAACACCTTGTGTTGTTGAAATACCATTGTTGAAGATGTTTGGTATTAACAGGTGTTGTCTAGCATCCCAAATTGTATGATGTGATGTGAGTTGATTACATGATAATAAGTTTAACTATAGAAATGGACCTCTACATAATGCTTATTAGTTAATCTTATATGTTGATGATTATATGATTGTGAATTCCTGTTAAATAAAGGATTTTATATAATCGAGTTGTATTTATAGCTGCAAGTTGTAAAGTAGTAATTAATGAGTTGCTAATATTTGAAAATCTAGCAAAGTGATAACTAAAGAAGTATATAATTATTAGTTAACTTGCTAGTGACGGATCGAGTTACAACTTGTTGCTAAGATGCATGTAGTAGTGTTCAGTACCACTTGTTGTTATTGTGGTTGTCGTTATAGTTGTATTTGCTGCTATAGTTGCTGTTGTGATAAAGATGCTACTTTACTTGACTATGTAAGTGGTTGATTTAACTCATTAGAGACTGGGTAGAGGCGCTGTGTTGGTGCAAGGGGGAAAAATAGAAACATTTACATTTGGATATGTGAATGTGGAAAGAATCGAAACCGTGTACATATATTTAGGAATTGCTCAAGGGAGTAATGTATGATATATGTATTTGATGATAGTTGAATTAAGTGGTGTATGAAACACAACTTATGTGTTATTGTGAATTTAATTGATATACACATTGGTGATGTGTAAGTTGATAAGATATACATATATATTGTGTTTAAATAGTTAAATATATGCAAATTGATTCGGTGTTTGTGTGATTATAGATATGCATGGGGTTATATGCATAATTGAAATAAATTGAGTGCATATATTAATGAGTAGTATACAATTAGTGTAATATGAAAGGTTAAGTATTAGCAAATTAGAAATAAAATGTGAGTTGAATCTCACATGAGGAAGGGGAGTAATAGGTGGTTGTGTTCTTAGATTATATATAGTGTGATCAGATTTCGAGGACGAAATCTCTTTAAGGAGGGGAGATTTGTAACACCCAGTATTTGGGTCTAGTAGTATTTAATATTTTCTGACTGTGAATTATTATTAAGTGTGTCAGAAAATAGGTGTGTTGTATTATTTGAAATAAATAGTGATAATAGTCGAATAATTTATTGTGACTAATAAATTATTGAGTGTTTTAATTTTATTTAGTTGACGGTAAAATAAAATAATGTTTCCCCGCAAATGGTTTTTAAGTTCCAGACAATGATAAGTACGGGGGACAAAACTAGTACACGTATTATCATTTATATGTGTAAAATCTCATATTGATCACCTAAAACATTCGAGAGAATTCGGGAGAGAGCGAGGGTTTGATCTAAACCTTAAACCTAATCAAAATCATCACCAATCATCAAAATCTTGTGGAATCAATCCTTGTTCTTCCCTGTTTTTGGGTTTGGCCGTACATATTAAATCACAGGGATGAGGTGTTCTTCACAAATCAAGCTTAGAGATTAAATAGAAGCCATGAAACTCTAATTCAAGCTTCTAAAATGTGAATTAAACATCTCGAATCCTTCCAATCATCTTGCAAGTCTTGAATTCTTGATTTCTTATAAACTTGAAATTTGGGTTTTTGATGTTCTTGATTAAAATCCGAAATTAGGACTTCAAGAGTGTAAATTGATATGAGTTATGCTTTCATAACATGGTTTAATCATTCCATCATCATTATAAACATGTTGTATGTGTTAATTCTTGAGTTTTATGTTAACCTAGAAATTGAGTTTTGGTGTAAATGATGGAATTGAAGCTTGTAATGATCATATAGTTGTTAGTTGATGATTATATGTGGATTACAATCTAAACCTAGTTTAGAAATGGTGAATTTGATATATGATCATTAATAAAGTTAAAGGGTTTAGTTGATTATGATATGATCAAAGCTTGTGTAATTAGTGTATGTTTGATAATTGTTGTTAGTGATCATGTTAGAGTTGATACATGATGATAATTAGTTGTGTTCAAACTAAATTGTGTAAAGTTGATTAAGTATTCATGGTGATTATGATGATTATGAAGTGTTTTAATGAGTTAGTAATAATGGAGGTTGATAATCTTGTTATATGATCTCATGATGTTAATTAACAATGATTAAGGTGTACTAATATGATAAGATGATCATGGGAATCATAAACTTGTTAAATGATTATGAATTAATGATGTTAATTGGTTATTCATAATCTAGAGATGAAGTATGTTGAATTATTGTAAATAAGTAACAATTTATGTGAATTGTGATAGAAAGTGATTATCGTGATTGAATGATGGTATTATATTGGATATTAAATATGTTGTTTGATGAAGATGAATTAATATGATGTTATATATAGATTTTAAAATAAGTAACTAACTTGTTCTATTTTGTTGTAATTCCAGTTGAGCGGAAGACTCAGTGATATTAGACTACTGAGTGGATGCCCGAGGTGGTCGGTGAGTGGATCTCTAATCCTCAGCGTAACTTGGTTGTAACAAGTTTGGTTACAACAAGTAACGTGTTATTACTTTATTGATTATGTTGATAGTAATAATACTGTTGATATGTTGACTAGTTGAATATGTGACTTGTTGATTACATGATCACTTGAATTAATTGGCCTTCGGGCATCAGTTGTTAATGAGGCAACGAGTTGTTGAACTGTTGGTTGGGCTAGTTGGTTATTCAAAGTTTAACACACCTCCTGTGTTAGTTGAAGATAATCACTAGCTATCGGTCTCGTCCGTATGGCCATACGGATAGGTTGGATAAGTGTTCTTGGGGAGCCTCCCGGGTTTATGGTTATCCCCAGAGCCGCCGATCCTCATTATGGTGTTGTTGATTAGTTGAATTGTTGCATTGTTGAACTGATGTATTGTTGATGTGTTGTATTGTGTACTTGCTTGTTTAGTGCTAAGTGTTGTACACAAAGTTGTTGAGCTAAGTTAGGTTGTTGATTAGTTATCTGCTCACTTAGCGTTATGTTAATCCCCCACATTAACACTTCTTGCAGGGTTTGGCTATTATATTGGGTGGGCAAGAAGTTGGACTAGAAGGAATGTTTGACTACGAGGCTCTACTCTGATAGTTAACTTGTATAAAATAATGTTTCATCATGTTTTTATATAACACCTCGGTTGAAGAAATTATAGTTTTGAAAAGGTTAAATTTTATAGCATTGATGTAAATTATTACTATCTATTTGGACTTACGCTTCCGATTTACTAGATTTAAATGAAAGTAAATGAGGGGTGTTATAACTCACGACACAAATTAAATCTCGGGACGAGATTTCCCTAACAGGGGGAGAATGTGACAACTCTCCAAATTAGGTATTAATTAACATTTAAGCATGTGCATTCTTACGCTAATTTCCTGGTTAAGTTTTAACAAAACTTTTTGTTGTGATGTAAGCCTTGCAAGCCCAATACGTTTAAACAAAAAGTATTACAAAATATGTGATTAATTATAATCGCGTACAAATATATCGGAACGAACCCGACAAAAATAAATAACAAAAGTTTCGTGACACAAAAATAATTAATAATGTAATTATTAATTTCGAGTATTTATATATTTATAACATATAGATAAAATGATCTAAATATACGTTTAACATAAAACGTATTATAACACGAACAGAAATAATTTTAAAACGCACATAAAAAGTCGAATCATAAAAATGCAAATTTTCTCATTCTTTTGGAAGAAGTTAGAACATTACTTCAAAATATGAAATTGAAACTTGACTGAAATTTGGCGCCTATTTAACTGCGCGCAGTAAAATGTACAGAATTGTACAACATTTTAAAATAATGATAACATCATTATTCTGATTATAAATAACGAACCAGGAGAACACCTACTAAATAAAAATATAAAAAGTTTACTTTTATATTGCTAAAATTATACCCGTACTCGGAATTGAGGTACCAAAATTGGTACCTAACTTCAATAATGCAGAGACATGGTTATTTTAAAACCATACTCCCTCCTGTTTGATCTCTATCTCTCGGTCATACACACACACATACATGATCACTTATCATCTTTTCTTCTTCTTCAAAATTAACAAGATCAAAATCAGCAGAGGCAAACAACAACAGCAGTAGTGAGGTGGAAGTAACAAAAATATTAAAACATTAATAATAATCATCATCATCACCATCGGCATATCATCACCACCATTTTTCACTTGTAAGGAAACTTTCATTTCTTTGATTTCTTTACTTACATTTCGTTATATAAATCGTTTATACATCATAATCTAAACGAATAACACATAAAGATTGATGATTTGGTTGATGAACACGAAATGGGTTTATGAAAACCAAAACTTAAAATCCGAAATGTTGCAAATGAAATGAGAAATGGAACTGTAAAAAGGTTGTATTCACTTGTTATAAACGTATGGGAACAAGATTTCAAGGATTAAAAACCCAAAACACGCGTTTGGTTGAATACGGTCTGACTGAAATAAGAGGACGCGGCGTGTCCTAGGACTACGCGGCGCGTCCTTTGCAAATATATGATCCACACGGTGTGTACCATTGGTACCCGGCGCGTTCTTTGTAAAATATGAACCAAGCGGTGCGTACTCTTTGTACGCGGCGTGTCCTAACTATAAAACGAAGAGTTCCTGTGAATATTATTTGTACACGGGGCGTCCTCAAGGACGCGGTGCGTCCTTTGCAAAATACAAAGTACGCGGCGTGTACTAAAGAACACGGCGCGTACTTCCTTGTTGTATCCCTCTGAGTCGCGGTCGCTTCGCCAGCTTGATCGCCCAAATCCGAGTCCGTATGAGAGAGTTATAGCCAAAATGGTGCAACATAGCTAAATCTGAAAACATTAACATTATATATTTGTCTATATATATATATATATATATACAAAACGACACTTTCGGGTTAACCACAAAACACAACGAGTATTGAAATGATAAACTTTATAATCATACGATGTGAATAAAAGTTATAAACTTTGTTAAATATACCTAGACAAAATGCGATTCAAAAATCACTAACAATTAGATAACAAATATACACGACTATTTTGAAGAAGTAACAAGCTTTATTTTATAAACGGAAATGAAAACGACAATTAAAATGTAACGACGTATCATATCGTTTACAAACATTATTTTGTATATATATAACAAGTAACGAACCTTCATATATATAAACGTACATTTGATCAATTAGAGCTCTAGATTGAATATATGATATTCACAAACGAATGTTTTTATAAATAAAAACTTATATCCTTATACGTAATCAACGTATCAACTTATATATATACATTGGTAATATATAAACACATGACACTTATAATCATATATTTACATATATATGCAAATGGATTAGAAGTTTAACAAAAGTACGACTTAATAATATACGACAAGTATATTCACAAAAGTATATGTGCACAACTACATATATGTATAAACACTTAACAAAGTACACGACTCGAGAAATAATAACAATATTTCAAACATAACGTCACCAACGAAATCAACAACATATATGATTAAGAACTTAACCATTTCTTCAAACAAACAAACTAATAACATAAGTTGATTTAACAAATCAAGCATACTTATGTTAATACATTATTTGTATATAGGTTAACATACCTTGGACATTCACCTGTTGGCTGCTAGCATTCATACCGAACAAACTACGGTGAGTTCACAGCCCCTACTTTACAAATGTTTTATGCTTTTAAACATAGGGGTGTAAACATAGAAACTGCATGCGAACACATGCAGCAAATTATATAAATGCTTTATTGCTTTATACAACTGTTTGATATGAAGTTATATATTTCACAACTGTTTTGGGAATTAGACAACATATCCTAGTACGGACCCAGACTCCCAATGTATGCATGAAAAGTCCTTATGTCAAGCAAACTATAACCATTAGCTAGGTGACTCTAGCCACTGAGTATACGAATAGTACTATTGCCGTGATGACCCTCCTGTGGATGGAGCGTATACTTAACTGTCCTTCAGGCAAGAAACATAAGTTTTGGTTGTGGTTTGGTTATAGGGTTAGGTCGCGTTACTTTAACCTGCAAGGTTTAGCTCACCTTTCAGGGGATTATAGTCTAAGGATTCCCACTTATTATTTAGGATGAATGTATCCTACAACTGTTTTATACCGGTATACTTACTGGTTATATTTATATACTGGTGAACCACCAGACATACATTTTGGGTAACCACCCACATAAAACTATATTTTAGGGTGACTATCCCTACAAACTTATATTTTGCAAAATCTGCAAACATTTATTTATTGAATAACATTGCAACAATACAAACATAAATGGTTTAACATACCATATACTTATACAAAACCTGTGAATTCACTCAACATATTTGTTGACGACTTTCTTTCTATGTTTTACAGGAAATTAGCTACGTAAGTAAGAATCGCATGCATTCAGGATGGACAACCCTGGACTACTTAGGATGCCATATATTTTGGGACAGCTTTTGAGGATTTCCTCTGTATTACTGCAGACATTGCAGTTATACTCATGAAATCTTATCTTAACATATGTATTGTAAAACTTAAATGTTTTAAACTCTATTATTACTGTACGACTTACATAGTCGTACTACTTTTGTAACAACTGTTAAACTGGCATCCTTAATATATTATGTTCTGTATGATCATATGCTCTGATACGGTGAATGCACAATTGTAACGTCAGCACCCCCGCTGTTAAACTGTTTACACAAGATGCTTCCGCTAATTATAACTTGCTTCCGCTAAACATTAAATAAACACAATTATGGATTTTGGGGGTGTGACAATTCAGGTAGCCCCCAAATATATCTCTCGATACGTTTGTATTCGGGGTCCACCATGGATGGGCAAAGAAGAGCAAGCTGGTGGAACCTGGTTGTGTAGCTGGTGATGTCGTTTCCTTGAACTGTGAGGTTCCAGCATTCCTGTTCGAGCTGTTGGAGTTGCTCACGAGGACAATATTCTTCCCTCAGCAGGTTTTTGAGTTCATCCCAGGATATTTGATAGGCAGCATCAATACCATGGGTTTGGGCGTATGAGTTTCAGAAAGTGAGTGCACCCTCAGCTAGTGTGCAGGTAGAGAATTTTACTTTGTCCTCCTCTTGGCAGTTACTTATTCGGAAAATGGACTCCATTTTCTCAATCCATCGCATGAGACCGACGGCTCCTTCGGTTCCTTTGAAATGAAGGGGTTTACAATTCTCGAAATCTTTGTATGTGCAAGGCTTTGGCACAGGTGGGTTGTTGCCTGCCCCTCCAAGGTTTCCTTGGTTTGGATCGGGATTGTTTCTGGCAGCTTCTAGGGCCGCTTGAACCCTCTGATTGACGAGTCGTTCGATATCAGCGGAGCTCATTTGACTTTTTGGTGCCATGATTCTAAAAGTAAGAAAATGAGAGGCACGTAAGATGTCGTTGAGTAGGATTTAAGTCATTGTAGGTGTATGAAGGAAAGTAAAACAGGTGTTTATGACACGTCGAAATAATTAAGTAAAACAAGGAAGCAAATTTCTATAACCACACTAAGGCGCAAGTTCAAAATGATTACAAGACTTAGAAGGTTCTCAAAATATGCCGGGCAACGTTACATCCGGTCTTAGTTCAAGAGTTTACAAAGATAACAAAGATAGATAGTTGGGCACATCCCGCCCTAACATGTTACAAGGTCAAGAGATAAACTAATCATGAGGGGAACTTGGTGATGGAATGAGTGTAACGACTTGCTCCTTGGTTGCAAGCATTCATTACGGCAGCGATCTAAATGGTTTAGTTGTTATTAAGATAGTTGTGTTCAGAGTAGTCAAAGTCATAATCCGAGTTATGCGTAAGTTGTTGGAATCCATTCAAGTGTTGGAAATATTATTCTTAATGTGTTGGTGTTGTGGTTAGCCGATTTCATTGGCGGACATATGTGGAAAGACGGTTCTTAAGGTTGAAGTATCGGTAGTAGTGGTAAGAAAAGGACAAGGTCTAGTTCGAGGTGGTGTGCCTGTTCTTCTAATCGTGTGTAGCACGCGCGCTCCATGGGTCTATGATACAAGTGGGAACGAAGAGTGCGAAGTGACGGGAGGAGGTGTAGTTCATCTAGGTGTCGAAGTATCGTACGGTATAAGTTCTGTACGTGTTCCCGAGTGATTTGGTTGCGAGCGGAAAGAAGAGGGTGAAGTAGGCGTCACTTATTTGGGTGGCGAATCCTTTGGTGGATTCTCCTCAAGTGAGTCCTATTCGATTATATCGTTGCCCGATGCGGTTGGGCGAGCGGGCATCGTGGAAATCTCCGCAGCAGTAAGTAAGGTTTGTGTTTCGTTTTCGATGTCAGTTGACATAGTTGTGGGAATGGTTGTCGTGAATAGTGGCAAATAATTTCGTATACGTAAGGTTAAGGTTATATATATATATACAATAAACTAGCACATAAGCACGTATAAAGGTTGGTCCCGTTCTATCCTCGGTCTACGTCTGCTACTGTATTCTCGTTCACTATAACCATTTCAGGTCTTGCATCGATTCTCCTTTAATTGTACATAGTTGATCAAGCTATGTTAAATTAATTTCAAATGATGCAATTACTGAACCAGTCATACCAAACGAGGAATACTAACCTAACGGTTATAGTCTAGGTCACTAATGCAATCCTAGTTCGCTATAACCTTAGGCTCTGATATCAATCTGTCGCACCCCCATGACACGTGGCAGCGGAAACATGAGGTGTCACGGGGCTACGACCAAATGAAATATCACAACACAAAGATTAAAGCAAACGACCTCTACATGAGACGTTTGAAAATATTACATTCCATAAAATAAAATGTTTACATCATTGGCGAGTTCGCAAAATGTATTCCTGAAGATTCTAATACATAGCCGTATTACAAAAAGTTAATTTGAGAAAATCTCCAATATGTGTAATGCATGCAACTCGAACTAGCTAGCGCATCCTGTGGGCAACCCTACTGTTGCTGAGCACCTGAGAATACAACACTAAAAGGGTCAACCAAAAGGTTGGTGAATCTCACAGGTTTATTAGTAAAACATATTATGATGCACAAGATTTATCCGATAATGTTTAACCGAGTGATAAATGAACAAATTAATGTTTCCGATTTGCCATGACATGAGTCCACGGTTCGAAGCCTAACCCGATTTGTGCCTCCCGGAGGTGTCTAATCCAAAACACCTTTATGACAAATACTAAAGTGCCCGTTTGACGTGGTTGTAGCTAGCAACCCGGACGGGGACGTCACTCCCATAATAGATCCCAAAGAGATCTATCCTTTAGTACTCGCGCCTTCGCAGTTAACGAACCATGTGTTTGAGGACTTTAAATGGATTTTGAAAACAACTCATGCGACCAAGTAAAAATGTTTTCAAAAACGGTTTTTATAAAAAATAGTTTAAGCATTGTATCCCCCCCCCCCCCCCCCCCCCCCCCCCGAAGTTTATAAAACAGTAAAACAATAAAAATGGGGCTGTGAGACTCACCTCAGATTAGCAAGTAGCAAGCAAATATCAAATAAGCAAGCAAGCCGGTGTGCAACCTTCTAACGCCCTAAACGCATAATGTTGTGTAAGTAGATGTCTTATAAGACCATCTATAGGGATTGTATAAGTGGGGGTTAATGTCCACTTATGCCAATCGTGTAGGTGGAGGGTTAATGTCCACCTAGAGCTAGTTCATCAACTAGTTATGTCCAAATAAGTTGTTCAAGTTCGTTTATCAAAAACGTGTACGACCCGTTGGTGAAAGTTTGTAATAATAATTCATTTAGACATTATTATTAAGTTTGCTTTGTTGTATACTATTCAGTAGTACAAATCGTGTGTTGCAAATAGATTATTTTAGTTTGTATAAGCCTTAAACCGTATGTCAAAGTTGGTCAAAGTTGGTCAAAACTGGTCAAACCTGGTCAAACATGGTCAAAGTTGGTCAAACCTAGTCAAAGTTGGTCAAACCTGGTCAAAGTTGGTCAAAGTTGGTCAAACCTGGTCAAACTGGTCAAAGTTGGTCAAACCTGGTCAAAGTTGGTCAAACCTGGTCAAGGTTGGTCAAACAGGTCAAACCTGGTCAAGGTTGGTCAAACCTGGTCAAAGTTGGTCAAAGTTGGTCAAACCAGTCAAATTGTAGCATCACTAGCAAAATGTAGCAACACTAGTAAATGTGGCATCACTAGGTTAGTGTCTCTACTTGAGACTTAGGATATTTTCAGAAATTGTAACATCACTAGCAAAATGTAGCAACACTAGTAATTGTGGCATCACTAGGTTAGTGTCTCTGCTTGAGACTTAGGATATTTTGTTCAAGTGTTCTAAGTGTCGGTTTCTAATTCGGGAAAGTTTCAAAGTTTAGTTTTTGGTCCAAGTTACTAACTAAGTCACCCAAACCCATTTTTGTTACAACTTTCCAAAAATAGTAAGTTTTGTCATTTTAGAAACCGAGCCGTTTTTGTTGACTTGGTCAAACTTGCTCGGTTTGACCCGAAACTTTCCCCAAATCCCTTAGATACGTTTAAAAAGTCCCAAAAAGTCCTTATTTCGATTTATAATATACCCGAAAGTGTCGGTTTTTAAAATGTAACTTTAAAGCTTCAAAATCTCACATTTTTCGGTTTTATCGGTTTTGTTCAACATTTATTTTACACACTTTCTGGTCAAAATCAGTTCTCACAAAAATTACTCATGAATCCTCTATGTTTCTAGTGTCTAACATAATTTTTCTAGCCATTACAAGGGTCATCTAAGTATACAAATAAAATCCACAAAAGTTCATATCTCAGATTCTGATTTTACACAGGTCAGTCCTACAAATCGATTTCTAAGGAACAACACGTACAGATCTGGTAGAAACGTAAAACATGAAAGTTGTAGATCTTTTTAATACGCAAATTTTTTAAGAAAATGCATCTTCTAACTCTTAGTATTCGATTTTATACGAATTTTTCTTCGTGACTGCGTTTTTGGGACAGATTCTGTGTTTTTATATATGTTTGGTAAAAACGTATTTTAACCTTTTATTTGGACATAATAGTGTTAGATGAGCTACAAAACAAGTAAATAAACATCATGAAGTCAGTTTTAGAGAGAGAGAGTGGGTATTCATACTTAGAAATGATGAAGAAATGATGAAGATGATGGAGATATGCTTTGATCCTTGCTTCTAGCTCTTGTTTCTTCAAAATATGATGAATGATGATGAATGATGGTGAGGTTTGGGTCTGGTTTTTCTCCAGAAAATTGAGAGAAAATGTGGATGGATTTTGGAGTGTGAAGTGAGAAATGGAAGAAAAGGAGAGTTGCATGAAGTGTGAGTGGTGTTGTAAGGGAATATCATCATGAAAAAGCAAGGGATATGAGAGGGGGAGATGGGAGGTGGGCATGTTCTCACATGGGGGCAGAGGGGGGCCGTCCTAGGGGGCCCCACAAGGGGTATTTTGGTCATTTTCTTGTTTACCATTTAATTTGTTATGTTTCCCGTTCGTTTACCCGATTGTTTCGATGTTTATTCGTACGTAAAACGTTAATTGTACGTGTTTAATCAACGATTTAAATTTTGATATTCTTACTTGATATAAAAGTTTAAATACTTGGAACATTTATAAAAATGTTCCGTTAATTTATCGGTCTCGATTTGCGTGCACGTTTTACGGGGGTTAAATCGCGTAGCGTTTTAAATAGACGTTTTTCATTGACGAACTATTATATGATGTTTTCAATAATAATTTCATACCAAATAATATATTTTAATTTATTAAAATATATTTTGACTTTCGTTCGATTGTCGGGTGCGTTCCACGCGTTTCAGTTGCGTTTGAGACGTTTTAGCCAAAACGCCTAAGTTTTTCGTGTATTAATTTAACAAATTAACAATATATGATAAATAACTGCTAAAAATAGATTCAAGTTATTTATAGATATGTTTTCACCAACGTCGTATAATTAGGCGGACTTCGTCCGGTTGTTTCGAACAATTTCAACAAATTGCGTAAGCGTAATTATAACTAATTTCGTAAGCGTATATTCACAAAATATACAAGTAGTTACAAGCAATTACAAGTATTTAGCCTAATTCTAAACTAAATACAAGTAATTAGATTTTCAACTAGGTTTAACGGTTAACCTAAATCGGCGGGTGTCACAATGAATGCCTAATCAACATTCGTCTTCCCAAATATTAGTACGTCCGTTTACCCGGTTAGTGCTTGCTAACCCGAACGAGGAGGGTCAATCCTATATGGTACCATATACTAATATTCACGCTACAACGTATTAACAACTATGCTGACGGAGGACTTTAAATGATTAGTTGTGAAAAACTCATGTAGTATATGAAATGTTTGTACTTGCGTTCACATGTTAAAATGAGCAATATATCACACCCCTGAGTAAAACGGTAAAAAGAGGGGCTATGAGACTCATCTAAGTCTTGTAAGTTTAACTTAATAAACTTGAGTTGATTAGCCGAGTAATGAAGTCCAAAGACTTGTAACCTGAGGGTGTCCACGACACGCGATGGTTATACACATGATTGGGTATCTCAAAAGATCACCCTTGTAGTTGTTACACAACTATATATATGAACAACTAACAAGTGAAAAATACTAAGAATCGAAAGGTTTCGGGATTTTGTCGGAAACTTACAAATTGTCGGATTGAAAATCCGAAAAGATAGAAGTGTAGATCGTTGCGAGGTGGTCGTGAATCTCTAAAAATATTGATGATCCGAGTGCGTTTCGTGGTGTTATTTGACGGTTTTGTGAGTTTGTGGGTGTTTGGAGAAAAGAGAGAAAAGAGAGTAAGAGAGAGAAAGAAAAGAAAGAAATGAGAGAAAGAAGGTGGGAGGGTGGAGGTTATCCTCCACTTTTCGGTTTCGCCCCGATCTCCGCGTGGTGTTCGTTTTCTCCGTCATTTAACGTTTTAATAAATATTTAGCGCGTTAATTATCCATTCCTAATTACGGATTTTGTTTAATAATTTAATTAAATTGTTTTACCAATTATCTAATAATATTAAAGATTTAAAATGTGAATTAAATAGTTTGCGTATTTTGTTGTTAATTTGGTAAGTTTTAATTGTACGCAGCGGACAAGTTTGGGAATAAAATTTAAACAGTAGTTTGGACCCAGTAATGTTTTCAGATAATGTTTTATACTTAAATATAAATTGTGTCACCAACGTCTGTATTTATAGAATCGAAATACATTCGATTTAAATTGCGTACGATTTAATCAATCGCATTTTCGTATATATTCAACAATATATATAATTCGATATATTAATTAGCCTAACACGGAACTAATTACATGTATTAACATATGATTAGGCACTAAGTACTAGTCCTAATTTGGCGGGTGTTACAGTTACAACTTACAATTATACCGTTAAGTTATACACTTTTTTGGTATATATGTTAGGCTATTTGTTAAATACCGATAAAAACATACTGTTACAACTTACAATTATACCGTTAAGTTATACACTTTTACTCTTTTACGCAGGGGCAGAATCATTTACAAAGTAGGGGTAGCAGTTGCTACGGGTCTATCCGATATACGCAGTGTAAATTTCTTATAAAAAATGCATTTTTAGTTAAATTCTTTATTTTTGTTAAGGGTTTACTAAAATTGAGATACCAATGCTATTGGTCACTCCAAATCCTAGATCAAGTACTACTTTTATGTATGCATCACTCAAATACGTTTAATGAAATCCCACCATCAATGGATTAGAAGCCCCTAGTATTACTTTGTGTGTGTTTGGCACAAGGCTTCTGATGGGCTTCAAGGGCTTGAGCTTCTAATTTTAATAAGCATCGGTCATAAATCTTGTTTGGCAACACAATGAAAGTGAGACTTCTTAAAAAAAACAAACCCCTAGAAGCCCTTAAATAAGAAGTTTTATGAAATGGCTTCTGAAGAGAAGCCCCAGCTCCAGCCTCAAGCTCCAACTTCGGCCCGATGTAGCCAAACACACCCAAACCCAACGCTTTTGGCACCAGTTTAATCAATTAAACCTAAAAATATGCCATTTTCTCCTGTTCCGGTTTATAATTTAGTAAATTACGTAGTAGTTCGAAAAAAAAACTAAGTAATTTACAGGTTCAAATGTTTCTTGATATCGCCTTAGGAAATTACCCAAACCTACTTAATTATATTTATAATCCATCAAATCAAAGTTTGATCTTCTTAATCTTAATTAAATATATCGTGAAGGTCCTACATATATATGTAATTAAGTGTATAAATATTTGTCGCATGTACATAACTCGAATTCGAATTGTTTAAAATTAGTGGCTGCAGCCGTCACTTAAAGAGATGCAAATTGCAAAGCAGCAGCCGAATTACGTCGCTAGCTATGGGTTGTATTTGTAGTTATCAAAGCCAGTTAACAGTCACGAATATATGGACACAGATAATGACTTTTAGGGTCATACTTGTCCCTGCTAGCTTTATATTTGTTGGAAATTATATTTATGTTTCAATAATTCATTTCTTTTATTCATTTATTTTATTTTAAATTTTAGTTTTAGTTTTAACATGATATGATATATGATACTCTCAGCTCTTCATTAAATTAATTAATTAATTAATAAAAAATAAACAAAAGAATACAACGCATTTTTATGGTTTTAAATTATCCTTAAACTTGAGTTATTTCTCCAGTTTATATTATATTAAAAATATTCTTCTTCATGTAGTATCACTTCTATAAGTTATATCACTCGATATTCTCATTTTAACATCATTTTTGAGTTTTTTTAATTAATTAAATTTATTGAAATCAACAAGTTATTCCATGATAATTATTACAAATGTATACGCCACAATTATTAAGTTGTTCATGTTAAATTAAGTGAAGTTGAATATAATAGTAAAGTGTAAGACCACTCACTATGATGAAAGCAATGACCGAAGCAGCCGTGAACAAAACCGGGTACTGGGCCTACCCGACCCGTACCCGGAACCCGAACCGGGTACTATGTCAAATGATGAGAACCGGGTTGTTGACCAACCCAACCCGACCCGAACCGGGTTTTTGACCCACGAATACCGGTTTTTAAATCGGGTTTTTCCGGGTTTTATACCGGGTTTTCCAACCCGACCCGCTTCCTACCCGGTCCCAACCCGATTGTGAGATCCGAAAACCCAAACCGGTTCCGTACCCGGCGGGTACGAAAAAAACCCGAACCGGGTTCAAAAAAACCGGTTTTTTCCGGGTTCGGTTCCAGGTTTTTTTTCGGGTTCGGTTTCGGGTTCGGGTTTTTTGTTCATGCCTAGACCGAAGGACTGAACTGTTAGCTCAGTTCTACATCAACACTTTTTTATAAAGATTGGACACTGCATATGATGACAGAAAAACTGAATTTTTATGGACCTACATTTACCGATAATAATACCTACAATTATACACTAAAAAAAAATAAAAAAAATCTCGCCCTATTCCCTTCCATCTTGACTCCGTCGCTCGCACGACGCTTGAATCGAAGACGTGCCTGAAAGACTGATGTGCCTATGCTTTCCTTAGAAGGACTCCCACACGACGGAGCGTCTTTGGTCCCTATGGGACCAATCTAATGACATGGTGAATTTATATGTAAGTTAAGCACTACAAATGTATATAATTTTTCTCGTCAAACATCTATAACTTAACAATTTACGTGTGAATTAACTAATTTAATTTACAAATACACAGTGTACTTAAACATATAAACGTTGTCATTTGTCAATTACCACTAAAATATTCAAGTTAAATAAAACAAAACTGATGTAGATGTAAATGCAAATGCATTGAATTATATGCACACCTTTTCAAATATACAAAGAATGTCAACATACATGCTTGAACACATCCTTATTTCCACATCTTAACCTAGTTCTGAAAATATGTGTATGAATTAAATTTTAAAAAATGTCATATAAATTAACGTTAATCCCAAATAATATTATCGTGATAGGTCCTAATTAATCATAGTTTTGATCCAATTTGTTGTTATAATAATAAAAATCTACTTAAGTCGGCTAACTAATTCTCCGTACTACTATTCATATACATCCCACATCCCTACCATATACATCCCACTTAGTCTCTAGTACGAAACTACGAATTCATCTAGTTGGGCTTGGGTCAAACAATATGATGTAGACTGTTTTTACTATTTTCTTATGATTAAATGTTTCAAATCATGAATCAATATACATGAAAAGGGAAACACGAGAGTTGCAACTGTATGATGTTATGCAAGCTAACAATTAAAACGTATGAAAACTATCAAATTCATTGGATCTATAAGATCAATCGTAGTTATAACTCAAATATCATCCATGACTTATGTGAGCATGACTGACGCACGACGAAAAAAATGTTCAAAGTCATGACATACCACGACTAAAACCTGGCCCCAAAAAAAATACGGAGTATTTACATTTAGTTATTTATAAAATAAAAAAATTATTATTTTAAATACACAAACAAATATCATGCTTGAGTTCTTTATATATATTTAAATAAATATGACATATAATTACATTTTTCATATTATTAGAGGTGCATATCCAAACCGGGTTTCAAAACCCGACCCGATTATAACCCGAAACCGAACCGGTCAAAACCGGTTTTGACCAAAACCGGTTCGGGTTTTCTAGAACCCGGCGGGTTGAAACCGGTTTTGGATATGGGCATTTGAAACCGGGTCGGGTTGGAAAAACCGAAAAAAACCCGAAAAAAAATCGAAAAAACCCGGAAAAAGTCAAAAAACCGGTCAACAAATAGGTTCGGGTTGGTCAACAACCCGGTTCGGGTTGAGTCAAAACCGGTTTTTTGACTTTGACCAAAAACCGGTTCTGTAACACCCTGAAATTGGGCCCAGTAGAATCAGGTATTTCTTTAAATTTAAATACGTAAATTTAATTGTTTAAATATGTTTGATTGTGAAATTAATAGGTAAATAAGTCTCAGGAGATATTGTGACTAGTAAAATAATATTTGTTTTAAATAATCTTAGATAACGGTAAAATAAAATAATTTTATTGCAATTAGTATTTAGGTTCCAGACAATAGATCAAAGAGGAGTATAATATGGTACTGTGATTAAGTGAGTTGGGCTTTAATAAATGAGGAGGCCGATCATATTTTTACCCAAATTTCATTTCCTCTCTAGTTTAAAACCTAAGTCAAATGCTACTACAAAAATCCTTACCAAATCAAAAGATCATACAAATTGCTTGATGATTGAAGCTTGAAATCACTAAGATAATCATTCTCATCATCCCATTCTTGATTCCTCTCTATCTTGTAAGTTATATTTATATATATAATGAGTTTTAGGTAAATTATTGATTATTATGATTGGAAGTTTGATGAGTTAATTTAGTGTTTGTATATCGATTTGATGATGATGATTAAACTTCTTGCACTCGATTTGGTGATAAAAACATAATTGTTCTTGAGTTTTGGTTTGAAGATGTATAAGTTAGGTTATAAGTGATTTTGATGTTTGATGTTGAATTATTGTTTGAATCATAGTTGTATGATGTTATTAGGTGTTATTGTACATAGAAATCGGTAAAAAATCTGAGTTACAAGTTGAGTTTTAGTAGATTTTGTGGTTTTGGTTCGTGCTGTGTAATTGCAGGTTTGAACCTCTGCTGAAAAATTGAGGAACGCGATCCTGCATCATTACCCGGATCGCGTTGCCATGTGTTATTTGTTTACCGCATGTTTTGTTCCTATGAACGCGATCCTGAAGCCCCTTACCGGATCGCGTTGATCAGTAGAATATTGTGTTCGTTTGGATTTGTTCTTGTGAACGCGATCCAAGCTCTTTTTCCGGATCGCGTTCCACAGTGTATTTTGGTGACAGAATATTTTCCTTAAGAGGAACGCGATCCCAACCCAATAGCCTGGATCGCGTTTGCCTTTATAATTTTGAAGATTTTGATAGTTTGTGAACTTATATGAATCTACCATTTACATTATTTAAATTATCGATATTTCTTGATTATTAATGTATGTAATGGAGTATAGTCATAATTAGTTATGAGACGAGTTATTAACTTGTGTTTTAATTGTGTGTACAGAGACACCGAAGACTCAATAAAATAAGACTTTTGAGTTTGGAGAAGGAGACTAACAGGTGAGTGGACTTTGATCTCTCACTATGTTTGGTGATCACTCATGTGGTTACTTCAAGTGTTAATTATGCATTCTTGTGTTAAGGCATATTGTGAAGTAGAAGCATGTGTTAAGAAACTTATTGGTGATTGTGTTAAAGAGGTCAATATTGTTGGACGTTTTACTACAGGTTAGTCAACACGAGAGTTGTGAACATGTGTTGTGAATAGAGCTTGTGTTGACTAAAGGTAGCAAATCATTATCGGTTAACCACTGTATTGGCCTGCAGTCGGTGTAAGTGTCGCTTGGTGGGCCACCGCGGCTGAGGGTGCCACAAGGGCCACCGATCCTCTAGTGATGTTGAGTCAAAGTGTTAATTGTTGTAGACTCATAGTGTTAAACTAAGTGTAGTGTTTGTGATGAGTTAACTCACTTAGCTTCGTGCTAATCCCTCGTTGTTTACTCCTTGCAGGTTAATATATTTTGTTAAGGACGGGTCTCGGAGTAAATTGAAGGAATGTTCGACAAGGATGAAAACTCTGATGACTTTTGTACTACTTTAAAAGTTTTGCTAAAGTAACGCCCATCTAGTTGTGTAGCTGTATAACGAAATACATATGTAAATGATTATGTATATTTTGGTTAATCCAAGGCTATATATATATATATATGGGATATTGCTTCCGCGATGTTTTCTAATGTTTTTAAAAAAAAAAAATGTTCTAAATTTGGGGGCGTTATAAGTTGGTATCAGAGCTTAGATTTGGGCGAATTGAACAACTCAGAGTGTTTAATCCCAAATCTAATGTCGAGTTGTCAAACATTCCGGGTTGTGGGATTAGCTATAGTGTGAAATGTGTTAGTATGTTAGTACTAACAATTAATAAGTGTTGAGATGTGGTTTTTATGACAGATGGCAGAAAATGAGCAACCACCCCGTACTCTCTATAATGTCTCGACTGTTCACTCCGCTCCAGATGACGTGGATCATAATGGTACTTCGAATCCGGTAAATACTGAAGTTGAAACTAGTCAAGAGTATATATTAAGATTAGAGAATCGTGTAGTAGAACTTGAGAGGGAACGTGCAGAGTCATCTCAACGATCCATCCCTACTTATTCGCATGTTGCTACTACTACTCCTCCTATTACTGCTTCTACTCGGATTCCGGTTACTTTTCCTCATGTTTCACAACAACATCAACAGGGTTATGATTTTCAGACATCAATACCGTTTCCTTCTTTTGGATCGACTGGTTATCTGGCACAGTTATTTCCACCATTTCAGGTTCCGAAGAAAGGATGTTCTCTTAAAACCTTCATGTCTAGTAAACCATCCTCTTACTCTGGAAGTCCTGATCCTACGGTTACTTTGGACTGGTTGCGAGATGTGGAAAGAAAGTTAGAGGTTTGTCATTGTGATGAGGAAGACAAAGTTCCCTATACTGTACAATTGTTGAAAGGTGAAGCTATGTCGTGGTGGGATTCGATAACTGCTCATTTCACTCCACAACAAAGGAGTTCTATTAAATGGCAGGATTTTCATGCCGAGGTATGCAAACAGTTCTGTTCGGAATATAATCTTGATCGTGTCAGACAGGAATTTATGGAGTTACGAAAGACTGATGAGATGTCAATTGATGAGCTTATCCGACAATTTTCTGAGAAATTAAGATTTGTGCAACAGTGGGTCCCGACTGAAAGAAACAAAATTAGCCACTTTGTGAAAACCTTACCACCAGATTATCGTACCACTGTGAGAATGGCTAATAGTATTTCTCAGGCTTTTGAGTGGGCACGATCCGTGGATAGTGATGTTATGGCTAGGAGGTTGCAAAATAAAGAAAAATATGCACTGAAACCGAAGAGTGATTCTTCCGATAAAGGAAAACAAAGATGGCAACCTTCTCAATCAAACAAGAAAACTAGTTATGGTGGTGTTCCGATGGATAATTCCTATTGCGCAAGATGTCGATCAAAGCATACCGGGCCTTGTTCTATTAGGACTTCAAGGTGTATGAAATGTGGGGTGTTGGGTCATAATGCGATTGATTGTACTTATCCAAATAATGTGTGTTGGACGTGTCACAAAGAGGGACATCGAGCGGGTGATTGTCCAGATGCAAGGAAGCATGGTACGGGGGCGGCTAGAGGTTCCTCATCTTCTGGCCAGAAAAGGAAGATTCCACCAGCTGCTACGGGTCGAGCTTTCCGAATGACCGTGGATGATGCTGTGCTTACTGATGACGTGATTACTGGTACTTTCCTTGTTAACTCTGTACCAGCCCGTGTATTATTTGATTCTGGAGCGAATTGCTCGTTTATATCTGTGCAATTTTGTGATAAACTGAAATTGATGCCCTCTGTGATTTCTAATCCCTTAGAAGTTGAGGTAGCTGATGGTAAGACAGTTCCTGTTACCACATCGGTAGCCGGAGCTAGTATATTAATAGAGGATCATGAATTTCCAGTGTCTTTCCTATTGATGCAAATCCCTAGTTTTAATGTGGTTCTTGGTATGGACTGGCTGAGTCAAAACAAAGCCGACATCTCTTGTCATAAGAAGTTAATAAAAATCCCAGTTTCCAATCTATCATATGTTGTGGCGCGTGGGGAACGTGCAAAGGGTAGTATTTCGGTAATATCCATGATGAAGGCTAGGAAGTCTTTAGTTAAGGGTTGTGAATCCTTTGTGGCCTATGTGGTAGATGTCAAAGTAGAAAAGAAATCCATCTCCGATATTCGGGTGGTTTCTGAATATTCGGACGTGTTCCCGGATGAATTGCCTGGCCTTCCCCCTGTAAGAGATGTAGAATACCAAATTGACTTAATTCCTGGTTCGTCTCCTGTAGCAAGAGCTCCTTATAGATTAGCTCCTTCCGAAATCCGTGAAATGATGGGGCAAATTCAGGAATTGTTAGATAAGGGATTTATTAGGCCGAGTTCATCGCCGTGGGGTGCTCCCGTATTGTTTGTGAAGAAGAAAGATGGTACTCTCCGTATGTGCATCGATTATAGGGAATTAAATAAGAGAACGGTGAAGAACAAATACCCGTTGCCCAGAATTGATGAATTGTTTGATCAATTACAAGGATCCTCATATTTTTCGAAAATTGATTTGAGATCGGGATATCATCAAGTCCGAGTTCGTGAGGAAGATATTCCTAAAACCGCTTTTCGCACGAGGTATGGTCACTATGAGTTTTTGGTTATGCCGTTCGGGTTAACGAATGCTCCTGCAATCTTTATGGATTTAATGAATCGGGTGTGTCGTCCCTATCTTGACCAGTTTGTGATTGTGTTTATCGACGATATTTTGATTTATTCTAAGTCTGAAGCGGATCATGAAATGCATCTGAGATTGGTACTTGAAACACTGAAAAGAGAGCATCTTTATGCAAAGTTTTCGAAATGTGAGTTTTGGTTACGTGAGGTGCAGTTTTTGGGACATATCATTTGCAAAGACGGGGTTAGAGTGGATCCATCTAAAGTGAAAGCTGTTATGAATTGGAATGCACCTAAGTCTCCTTCAGAAATTAAAAGTTTTCTTGGATTAGCAGGATACTACAGAAAGTTTATTAAAGATTTTTCCAAGATTGCGAGCTCATTGACTAAGTTAACTCGGAAGGATGTGAAATTTCAGTGGACCGAACTACAAGAGACAGCTTTTCAGACATTAAAGCAATTATTGTGTCAAGCCCCTGTTTTGGCGTTACCTGATGGGACGGATGATTTCATTGTCTATTGTGATGCATCGCATACCGGATTAGGTGGTGTTTTAATGCAAAGAGATCGCGTAATTGCGTATGCTTCTAGACAGCTTAAACCACATGAAAATAATTACCCAACACATGATTTGGAGCTTGCGGCTGTGATTTTTGCCTTGAAGATTTGGAGACATTATTTGTATGGTACGAAATGTGTAATTTGCACGGATCATAAAAGCCTTCAGTACATGTTTTCGCAAAAAGAATTAAATATGCGTCAGAGGCGATGGTTAGAATTGATTAAAGATTATGATTGCGAGATCCGTTATCACCCGGGTAAAGCTAATGTGGTTGCGGATGCATTGAGTCGAAATATATCTAGTGACAAGATTTGTTTTATGCGATTAGAGGTGTCCTCTGATTTGATTTCTCAGCTAAAAGTCGCACAGATTGAAGCTTTATTGGATATTAATTTGAAATCCGAGATCATGTTGAAACGAAAGGATTTGTTAGTTGATGATTCACGTGGGTTGAAAACTTTTCAGTCTCGGGTTTGGGTCCCATTTATTGGTGGACTTCGTGAGTTGATTTTGACGGAGGTTCATAAATCGAGATTATCCATTCATCCCGGTAGTACAAAAATGTATAACGATTTGAAACCTCTTTATTGGTGGCCAACAATGAAAACGGATGTAGCAAGATTTGTGGAATCATGTCATATTTGTTCCCAAGTAAAAGCCGAGCATCAAAAGCCTTATGGTTCGTTGAAACAATTGGAGATACCCGAGTGGAAATGGGAACATATCACTATGGATTTTGTCACCAAGTTACTACGTACGCAGAAAGGCAACGATATGATTTGGGTTGTTGTGGATCGCTTAACTAAAAGTGCCCATTTTCTGGCGACCAGTGAAACCGCTTCTTTGACTCGTTTGGCTCAATTGTATATTAATGAGATTGTATCGAGGCACGGAATACCATTATCGATTGTGTCAGATCGAGATTCTAGGTTTGTGTCAGGCTTTTGGCAGAGTCTTCAGAAAGAGTTAGGTACTCGAGTTAATCTGAGTACTGCATATCATCCTCAGACAGATGGACAGTCAGAAAGAACCATTCAAACTCTCGAGGATATGTTGAGGGCGTGTATTTTGGAGTATGGGGGTTCGTGGGACTCTCACTTACCTTTGGTGGAATTTGCGTATAATAATTCGTATAATTCAAGTATTGGTATGCCGCCATACGAAATGCTTTATGGACGTCGTTGTCGAACGCCGACTTGTTGGTTAGAGGCGGGAGAAAAACAGTTTGCAGGTCCCGATATTGTTCAGATTACGGCCGATAAAGTTGCTATAGCTCGCGAGAAATTGAAAGCCGCTAGAGATAGACAGAAACAGTATGCTGATCCGCGTCGTCGACCAGTTAATTTTGTCGAAGGTGAATTAGTTTATTTAAAAGTGTCACCTTGGAAGGGCGTGATTCGTTTTGGTAAGCGTGGGAAATTGGCTCCGAGATTTATAGGTCCATTCAAAATTCGCCAAGTAGTTAATGATCAAACTGTGGCCTTAGATCTTCCTTCTGAATTAAGTGGTATTCACGACACCTTTAATGTTTGCTATTTGCGGAAATGTAATGTGGAGGATCCAACTCAAATCCTTCCGTTACAAGATTTTAGAGTTGACCAAGGTAAGAAATTAGTAGAAGAGCCCACTGAGTTAGTTGATAGAAAGGTGACTAAATTACGCAAGAAGGAGATACCTATGGTTCTAGTGAAATGGAAACATAGTTTGGGAGAAAATCTTACTTGGGAGACCGAGGCGAGTATGAGGGCCCGTTACCCTAGTTTGTTCGAGTCTAGTTAGATTTCGGGGACGAAATCTTTTAAGGAGGGAAGATTTGTAACACCCTGAAATTGGGCCCAGTAGAATCAGGTATTTCTTTAAATTTAAATACGTAAATTTAATTGTTTAAATATGTTTGATTGTGAAATTAATAGGTAAATAAGTCTCAGGAGATATTGTGACTAGTAAAATAATATTTGTTTTAAATAATCTTAGATAACGGTAAAATAAAATAATTTTATTGCAATTAGTATTTAGGTTCCAGACAATAGATCAAAGAGGAGTATAATATGGTACTGTGATTAAGTGAGTTGGGCTTTAATAAATGAGGAGGCCGATCATATTTTTACCCAAATTTCATTTCCTCTCTAGTTTAAAACCTAACTCAAATGCTACTACAAAAATCCTTACCAAATCAAAAGATCATACAAATTGCTTGATGATTGAAGCTTGAAATCACTAAGATAATCATTCTCATCATCCCATTCTTGATTCCTCTCTATCTTGTAAGTTATATTTATATATATAATGAGTTTTAGGTAAATTATTGATTATTATGATTGGAAGTTTGATGAGTTAATTTAGTGTTTGTATATCGATTTGATGATGATGATTAAACTTCTTGCACTCGATTTGGTGATAAAAACATAATTGTTCTTGAGTTTTGGTTTGAAGATGTATAAGTTAGGTTATAAGTGATTTTGATGTTTGATGTTGAATTATTGTTTGAATCATAGTTGTATGATGTTATTAGGTGTTATTGTACATAGAAATCGGTAAAAAATCTGAGTTACAAGTTGAGTTTTAGTAGATTTTGTGGTTTTGGTTCGTGCTGTGTAATTGCAGGTTTGAACCTCTGCTGAAAAATTGAGGAACGCGATCCTGCATCATTACCCGGATCGCGTTGCCATGTGTTATTTGTTTACCGCATGTTTTGTTCCTATGAACGCGATCCTGAAGCCCCTTACCGGATCGCGTTGATCAGTAGAATATTGTGTTCGTTTGGATTTGTTCTTGTGAACGCGATCCAAGCTCTTTTTCCGGATCGCGTTCCACAGTGTATTTTGGTGACAGAATATTTTCCTTAAGAGGAACGCGATCCCAACCCAATAGCCTGGATCGCGTTTGCCTTTATAATTTTGAAGATTTTGATAGTTTGTGAACTTATATGAATCTACCATTTACATTATTTAAATTATCGATATTTCTTGATTATTAATGTATGTAATGGAGTATAGTCATAATTAGTTATGAGACGAGTTATTAACTTGTGTTTTAATTGTGTGTACAGAGACACCGAAGACTCAATAAAATAAGACTTTTGAGTTTGGAGAAGGAGACTAACAGGTGAGTGGACTTTGATCTCTCACTATGTTTGGTGATCACTCATGTGGTTACTTCAAGTGTTAATTATGCATTCTTGTGTTAAGGCATATTGTGAAGTAGAAGCATGTGTTAAGAAACTTATTGGTGATTGTGTTAAAGAGGTCAATATTGTTGGACGTTTTACTACAGGTTAGTCAACACGAGAGTTGTGAACATGTGTTGTGAATAGAGCTTGTGTTGACTAAAGGTAGCAAATCGTTATCGGTTAACCACTGTATTGGCCTGCAGTCGGTGTAAGTGTCGCTTGGTGGGCCACCGCGGCTGAGGGTGCCACAAGGGCCACCGATCCTCTAGTGATGTTGAGTCAAAGTGTTAATTGTTGTAGACTCATAGTGTTAAACTAAGTGTAGTGTTTGTGATGAGTTAACTCACTTAGCTTCGTGCTAATCCCTCGTTGTTTACTCCTTGCAGGTTAATATATTTTGTTAAGGGCGGGTCTCGGAGTAAATTGAAGGAATGTTCGACAAGGATGAAAACTCTGATGACTTTTGTACTACTTTAAAAGTTTTGCTAAAGTAACGCCCATCTAGTTGTGTAGCTGTATAACGAAATACATATGTAAATGATTATGTATATTTTGGTTAATCCAAGGCTATATATATATATATATATGGGATATTGCTTCCGCGATGTTTTCTAATGTTTTTTTAAAAAAAAAATGTTCTAAATTTGGGGGCGTTATAGGTTCGGGTTCCGGGTTCGGGTCGGGTTGGGCTAAAACCGGTTTTTGCACACCCTTTAATTATATCTCTTTGAGCTGTCCAAATCAAGAAGAAAAAAGCCCAAAAAATAAGCCCATTAGATTTTTACTTTTTCTTCCTTCCCACTTCCGGTTGGTTCTTCATAGTTGCAACTCTTATGTCTTTCTTATTCATTTTTTCCTGTTGCTTGGATAAAAAAGTTGTGTAAAGAAAATGAAAAAGCAAGTGGGCCCCACTATTTCTCCGTTGAGCTCGTTGAAATGGTAATGACGGGTGACGAGCACGGAACTCCCGCAATCGTGACAAATCATTCCCGCTCCACAACGTTGTCGAAAGTGGTGCCACTCCAGGTTGTCTAAGCTAGTTAAATATTATGTTAGTTAGTAGAAAGAACTTGTATAAAACCTTTTTAATGAGAAATTAACCATTATAAATGATGAGAAGAGTTCAATTGAGACCATTTATTTTGTGTGAGAATGGGGAAACCAACTATAATATGCCACGTGTCACTTTTTTCTCTCTCATCCACGTTTTTAAAAATTAAATATCTCACAAAAGACAAATCGAAAAATCATGAAAATTGCACCATATTTTTCAGCGTTTTATCCTCTTCGATTTGCCGTCCATCAATGCATACTTTCGACGAACTTTTTTTTTTTTTTTTTTTCATTATTTGGTGGGTTTTACATATTAGTAACACATGTGTTAGTGATTGATTGTACATTTGATTTAGGGTTTAGGGTTTAGAGTTAGGGTTTAGCAGGGTTTAGTGTTAAGGTTTAGCAGGGTTTAGTGTTAGGGTTTAGCAGAGTTTAGGGTTTAGGGTTTAGTATGATTTAGGGTTTAGAGTTTTATAAAGCGTTTAGGGTTTAGGGTTGGAAGTTTGGGGTTTCATCCCGAAACCCCAAACTTTCGTCCCGAAACCCCAAACTTCCGTCCCAAAACCCTAAACCCTAACCCCTAAACCCCAAACACTAAACCCTAAACGCATCAATGTAACACACGTGTTAGTAATGTGAAACACACCAAATATAATGAAGAAAATAAAACTCTTCGAAAGTATGCCTTAATGGACGTCAAATCGAAGAGGATCAAACGCTGAATCTAATGGTGCAATTTTCATAATTTTTCGATTTGTCGTTTGTGAGATATTTAACTTAAGGGGAAAATGTGTTTTGTATTTTCTTTGTACACATGACATCATATCATTGGTTCCTCCATTCTCACAAAAATTTTTAGTCTCATTTGAACCTTACCCTATAAATTATATATATACTTGATGGTTTAAAAAAGTTCTTTTTGTAACATACTGTTAAAATTTAAAAACTATTGAGTAAACTAGTGGTCTACTCATATGGACCCCTACGAGATAACTTGTCAAACATGTTTTAAGGACTAAAATTGTTAATGAAAATGCTATTTTTGATTTAAAACCTTAATGTTGAATTTTCAAATAAATTTTATACCTAGGTCAAGCTTTGGACCCATGCACAGATTCTTTACAAAGCCCATTCGTATATTCATTCATACATGACATAATAGTCGGGGCTAAAAATAATAAATGATAACCAAAGTTATTTAGGCTTATATTTACAAGCCCAGTTTTAATTGGGCTTTCTTTGGTTTACTTGGAGGCTTGGAGTCCAATGAGCACTACTTTAGATTTTAGATATATGGTAACATTTTTAGTTTTTTACTACAAAGTACAAACCCCGTTTTCGTTGGGGGTTGTTTTCTTATATCAATTTTGATTTATTTATCAAGAACAAGGCGATGTAATTTGTCTTTTATATAAGACCATATATAAAGTAGGTACTTGTAAAAAAACATGTTTTAGTAATGCTTTTGTAGAATTCCAAGGTTTTATAGGATTTAGAAACCGTTTAATTTCAGTTAATCCAGATCGATTAAATCAGTTTTGACTTAGAATTCAATTCGATTGCGGTTGTTTCTGTTATTGACCAATTACCGTTTCTTGTTTTTTTTCATCCACACTTTGTAGTTTAGATTTGGCAAAGTCTAGTTCATACCATGTTTTACATTTATAAAACGTAGTATTAGTTGGAATGTATTTATACATAAATTACTATACTTTTTATTAAATGATGAAGGGTCTTTTCAAATAATCCGATTCGATTTTTAGACAAACAGCAACCCAACGGAAAATATCGGTTAACCTAAACCAAACCATCGATTTTTGTTTTGTTTCAATTGTTTTGACATTTTAGCGGGTTAAATTGATCTATTTCCTTTATTTTCATTATTTAATTTACGGTTCAACTTTTGCACATCGTAGTCATAGTTGAAAAAAAACTGAGGACTTACTGTATTTTTTCTTCTCACAGATATCATGATCCATCAAGTGTCAATTAAATCAAAAGTGGCACGTCTAATCTACCTTCTTAATCTTAATATAATCAATCAATTAATACGTTGTATAAATAAATAGAAAAAACAAAAACGCGTTCATAACTTAATAAATAAATTGCAAATGATGGCCGGCCTAGCTGGTTTGATGCAGTGGAGTTTTACCCACAAGGCCCAGGTTTGAGCCTCGCTCGGAACCTTGTGGGGTTTTCCTTCTGGAAGCAGTGGGGGATAGTGACCTCGCCAGCGCATCGAGTCCACTAGCTTGCCTAGTGGCCGTAACCGCCAGGGATCACTCTATTGCCTTTCAAAAAAAAAAAAAAAAAAAAACTTAATAAATAAATACATCAGCAATATTACGTTTATCACGCCAAAGCGTCTATATTAATTAATTAATAATTAATAAATATAATTATATACATAAAGAAAGCAATATACGTTTAACACGCCAAAAAGTCAAACTGTTACAAACAACGAATCTTTGTTCCTTAGCAACCAATCCTAATTTTTCTTCCGTCACTATAAATACCTTATTCACCAATCAGCTTTTTTATATCTTTTTTTGTTAATTTGATCTTATTGACATGAATCTAATCACAACTTACCTATTATTATCTCTCATTCCTTTTACTTTCTGTCACCAAAATTTGATCATCAAACTTCCAGAAAACTTGGAACATATCGATAATTCGATCGAACAAGAAGTTAAAAGCTGGTGTACTAGTTGGAGGATTGCGGTTGAGGCGAATAACTTGAGTCCGTGGAAAAAGGTCCCGGATGAATGTGTGAATTATGTTAAGGAATACATGTTAAGTAAATCGTATGAGATTGATCTCCAACTCGTGTCGAATGAAGCCATCGAGTTTGCGAAGAGCGTCGAGTTGAGTGGAGATGGAATGGATGCTTGGATTTTCGATATCGATGAAACGTTGCTTTCGAATTTGCCTTATTATGCTCAACATGGTTATGGGTATGATTCCTGTTCATCTTAGACTCTTTTTGTTTTTTGTTTTTTTGTGAATTAATGATTTAGGGCTTGAATTATATCTTATACTAGAATGTAGGTGTTTTTAATTGGTGATCCATTGGGATTTAGGGTTAGGAGTTTCCTAATTACATGAATTTAGTTCAAGTCGATAATTAGGTATTGTATCCGATGTAAAGGGCAAATTTCAGAGTCGGGTATTATAATTACCAAAAAATTTCAATATAGGTAACCAAACATCGTTTCACAGTCCAATTTCATCTACATAAAACTGGAAGTAAACGATATTTGGTTACTTGCAAGGAATTTGGTAACTATGTTTCCTTCTTGAAAATTTCCTTTTGACAACATCACTCTTCAACGACTTTCCCTTGCGTTTGAGTGTTGATCTTTCTACCGATAGTGTAGTCCATTGAGCTAAATTCATTTGTTCATTGTATTGTATTTATAGGTTTTCTCTTATCAATGAGAACACATAATTGAATCTTTATCATCATTGCATAACCACACCCAAATCTCTGAACTAATTTTATGAAATTTAGTAGATACTGATTCCTACATCTGCAATAGTGAAATGTGGTACCAATTACACTAGAGTGATTGAAGATGTGAGCTGTTTTGTACCTTCTTAGAGTTTAAGAATTGTACTAACATTGAATCTACATCTACGTGTAACTAAAAACTGAATATCTGGATCCTGCTTAGAGATGGCAAATTGGGCGGGTCGGGTCACAAGTCAGAATAATATTTAGTGTGGGTGCCGTTCACAACAGTCAACAGGCCGGGATGGGTAGAACGCCATATAATTACAATTACATTATGCATTTGAACACACTTTTTCGTAAATTGACCTGTCATTATATAATTGCCACCTCTGACTTATACTTCTGCACATCTAGTAATGAGCAAGTCCGGCACATCTAGTAATGAGCAAGTCAAGATTTCTACAGACATTGTTGATTTCATTTACTTTGTTATCTTTTTGATATGTTATGGATGTCACAGGTCAGAGATTTTCGACCCTATTCAATTTGAAACATGGGTCCTCGAGGGAATGGCACGCTCGATTGAACCTAGTTTGAAGCTGTATGAGGAGGTTTTAAGGCTAGGGTATAAGATATTTTTGTTAACAGGACGCGCCGAAAACAAACGAAGTATTACTGTAAATAATTTGATGAAGGCTGGAGTTTCGCATTGGGACAGACTCATTTTGAGGTAAGATTCAAAACTTCAGTAACACTTTCTAATACTGAGAAGGTTTATCATTTCGTTGTATTCTAATATAATAAATACTGTCTAAATAGTATTTGAATTGTTGCAGAGGTAACGAAGATCATGGAAAAACAGCGGTGGCATTTAAGTCGGATAAGAGAAAAGAGATCATGGAAGAGGGATTTCGGATTATTGGAAACTCTGGTGATCAGTGGAGCGACTTAATAGGTTCATCGGTTTCCATGAGATCGTTTAAGCTTTCAAACCCAATGTATTTCATATCTTGATTGCGACAACATTTCTTACCATAACAATTGTAAAGAATTGAAGTGAGTTAACAATATATGCATCTTTATGAACTGTAAACTGTGTGGTGTTTTCTGTACCCGAGTGACTGTACCATTACAGATATCAATAAGTATGTCGAGAAGTATAAACTATTGTTATTGTGATTTACCGGAGTCGTATCATATCGAATTAGATGATGAACAAGGACCCAAGCACACCAGTTACAATAACATATCTAATACATTTGACTAATTTAAGTCAACCACTGGAAAGTGTTGGCCAAAGCTTCCATGACAATCTTCTTTTCATTAGTTTCCATTGCAATCTTTTAACATGAAAACACGCCATAAATACATGAACTCTTCTTTAAGACACTCAAATTACACCAAAGATGGTGAGCAAAAAAGCCAAAATCCAGAAAACCCAAAACACCCTCCAGCCACCTGCTTATCGCAGCCTTTAATCACAGATAACAATAATTTTTTATCGGTTCCAATGATGACCTATTAACCGAATCCTACGTATGTTTCCTGTTACTTCCATCATTCGTTTCAAACATGTATCCAAACACTGAATATCTCTTTTGAGTTACGGACGTTTCTCCTTCCTGTATGAAAATTTTTTGGTCTCGAATGGTCCTTTTTTTGGCAATTTTTATGTCGCATTTGATGTTGAAAAATAAAGCACTCCACCTATCATGATCGCGGTGTTATGAAAATTGTTCATTCTTGTAATGGATTACTGATTCGCTGCAGCGAAAGACGGCACACGTGCTTGTAAATATTGAGTGTTTAACGCACCCCATCCGTCCAAGGAGGTCAGGAGTCTCATTAAGTTCTATGATCGTATGCACTTTTACAATTCCTATAATCACAATAGACTTTACATACGTATTGGCAACAATCAATTTGGAATTATAAACACTTAATTGGTCACAAATAGCTTGAACCCACACTACCTGTTCACGATTATTATTTATAATCACGAATATTTACAAATTGTCTTTCACGAGTCTTGAACCCACACCAAAGCTTCACTACGTACCACTAAAAAATATGTTGTACTCAAAACAAATACTACAACTTAGTTTTGCACATTCTTTTGCCTCAGAATATGAGTATCATTGAGCTTTTATGTAAAAACATTATCATTACACATGTACCTTTATGTACAAAAAAGAAGAATTTTTGAATTTAAATTTCCATATTGTGCGCCTTTAATTGCTTGTTCCACTTTTAATCACATCTCTTTTCACTTGGCAATCAATCGACAAGCAAAGTCTATATTTATTTCTCTTTATGAAGCAGGAATTACAAAATAAACACATATTGTAATAATTTATTATTCAAATTATTCCTAATTTTTTGTACTCAATCTCTATTCTCAGCTCTTGATTTGGTAAAAAAAATTTAGCTTACATCATATAAAAATAGTTCCTTTTGTATTCGACGTGGGATATGAGTTTGTACCTAACGATCCTCCCCACAAACCCAAATGTCGGGATTCATATAATATGAGGTTCAACTCTATAACTAATTGGTGATAACCAAAAACTTATATATATACTTTGGTTTCTTTATATGTCCGAGATGAGATATGATTTGTACCAATACGTTCTATATATGAAAACTCTAATCTACTAACATTTATAATACACTTGATAATCACATATAACTTCAAAACATCTAACAAGATTGTTAGTACTAAGAACAATCACTCACAGGGTATTTATTTATTTTTTTTTTTTTTGTGTTCTACAACACATATTTTGGAATATTATAATGTAGTACTTACGCATTAATGATGCGTTTTCCTTTCTGTTAGGATTGTTTTTGGAAACATAATAATGGTAGATGACATGGGACCAATTGCATTGGAGATGACCTATCTTTTTCACTCAACAAACACAAATAAATTCAATAATTATGGACCATCGAAGCCGAACCACGGACCACCAATCTTGAGATCAAATCACATTTTTGGTCTTAGCTATGAGCCCATGAACAATGATCATTTCCATAAAGCCTATCTATTCAATTTATTAATTTTTAAACTTCTATAGTATGTTATCATTAACATTAATAAGAGCTTTATTTTTTCGCATGCTTTTTATAGAACGACAAACCTGAACCCTGTACCATCTGATTACATATAAATCACATAGGGCCTGTTTACTTTCCACTTAATGGTCTGTTTCCAGACACTTCTTAATCCAGACAAATAAATTGATTTTCTTTTTTACTTAATCTGAAATGAATGTCTGTTTCTGAAATAGGAAGAAAAATAAAGCCCTTACCAAAAAGAGGCACTTAATGATAAATATACATTTTTTTCAACATTTTTTCTCCTATAGAATTTGAACACGTCATTTTTTATTCAAACTTTATATCATTTAAGTTCATCATTTTAGTCAAAACAAAAATTACATTTACATAAACAGTACTTGTTATAAACAGACATATTTATCCAGACAGACATCATATGTAAACATCACTTAATAGGAAAAAAAAGTAAACAACCCCTATAGTATTATCTACAACAAGACTAGAACTCATAATTTATTGGGTTTGGTTATGTATCAAATTTTACACATTTTGTCCTTTAAAGCCATTGTACTATCTTACGGAGCCATTAAAAGTTGGTTTTTATGTCCTATGAGTTATTATTCGCATGATTCATTGGTAGAGCCGATAAATCCTTGATGATCGAGTCAATTTGAAAAATATTCATTCACTGAGAAAGACAAATATTCACATACACATGTATCCCTAGTTGTATCAGAACCCACTAAGCTTTTATCATATATGACGTCAATAACTATTGAATCAAGGTCTTTTGTTATATATCTTGAAGTTTCTTTGTAATAATTGTTTTGGATTTTTTTTTTTTTTTTTTTTTTTTAACATTCACATCCTTTCCTAAGCATAGTTGAAGTTAATAACTCTTAGACAAGTTTTCAAGTTTGTTATACTAATACTATTGAATTGAATTTTAATATAATAATTGATTAATACTCAAATACTTCTATTAATACATATTCTGTTCACCTCATCAAACACTCGTAATAATTCATTCATTTTACAGCTAAAGTAATGCAAACAATGATTCAAGAATCCAAGTCCATTTAAAAAAACTCCAGTTTATAGGCACTAAAACTCAAACCATTTTTTAAACCCAAATATGAAGTCAACGTGATTTGGTGTTCCATGAAATATTAACTAAAGTCAAACCCTATTTGAAATGATTACGATGAATGATAGAATGTAACTATTCTATATTAATTTCATACAAATGAAGTTTTTGATTTATATACAGGGTTTATTGTTTTAAAGTGTATTATACTTTAATTTTTTTAATGTTGTACGGATGTATTAAACATGTCAATTTCGTTTATTGTATGTATAATTTTATTTTATGAAAAAGCCGAAAAAAGAAAGTTTTCTTTACTGTCCAGGCAAAAAAACCAATTAAAATTGCCAAGTAATACAATTTGAAACATTAAACCCTTATATGTATGTGTTAGTCTCGAGCTAAATAATGTATAATGTATTTTATTTATTGTTATGTTGTCATTGACTATTAGAAATTGATGATGCCTATAAAGATCCTTCTATAGTTCTATTTGAAACCCCCACTGGACTACAAATTAAGGAATCTTCCACAAAGCCATAAACTTCCTTATCTCAGTCTTCAAGAAAATAGAAAACTCTTGCAAAAAAGCATGTTCCAAATTCCAAACAGAACAAAATTTTTTTTAACCTTTTCTCTGTAATTCCAAAATAATAGTGGCTTCTAGTTCTGTCTCTTAAATACCCTTTTTCTTTTTTTACCAACCCCACTTCCTTAATGACATTTCACTTACCAACACACCCAAAACCCAAATATGTCCAACTTAAACATGAAAGATCCTGTCTAAATTGATAAACCCACAAAAAAGATTCAATTTTTTAGCTTTCAATCAAGATTTTGCTCAACCCCACATGGAGGCCAGGCACAAACTTATACTAATTGTTACATTATCATGTTTCTTTGCTTCTTTATTCATTATTGTAACATTGATTTATATCTGCCAAAGAAAATGGTGTTCAAAAGATGAATCTTGGGGTGAAGAATCAAACATTGAAGTTGAAGAAAGGGAAACAAAAGGTGAGTTGATAAAGTTTGAAGGTGGTCAAGATTTAACTAGTTTTGATGTATTGGATGCACCTGGTGAGGTTATTGGTAAGTCAAATTATGGTACTTTGTATAGGGCTAATTTAGTGAGAAGTGATTCAGTTGTGGTGTTGAGATTCTTGAGACCAGCTTGTACTAAGGATGTACAAGATGTTATGCATGTGGTACAACTTCTTGGGTCAATCAGACATCCTAATTTGGTTCCTCTTTGTGGGTTTTATGTTGGTTCTAGAAGTGAAAAGCTTCTTGTTCATCCCTTTTACAGGAGAGGAAATCTTGCTCAATTCATTAAAGGTACATTTTGTATTTTTATTATTTTTTATTTTATTTTTTATATTTTTTGAGGCAATAATAATATGCATTGAAAAGTAGAGATAGATGAATATATGCAACAAACTTTTGATCTTTTAATTGGGTTTTGTTTAGTTTTGATTGAAACAAGTTTTTTAAACATCTTAAAATGTAGTACCAAAATAGCAGGTAAAGATCCCAAGATTTAGCTAAAAACCCACTCATTTTGGTTATGCTGTTATTTTGCTGCAACAAAGATTTGATCTTTTTGTTGGGTTCTGTTTGGATTTACTTGAAACAAATCATCTGAACTTCTAGCAATGCAGTAACTTATGTTTCTTTTGTTGTACATTGCTCTACCTTATAAGGCGCTCTTGTGTATCATTCAATTGGGCAGATGGAAATGGTGAATCACAGAAATGGAGTGTTATTTATGAAATATCTGTTGGCATTGCTAAAGGATTAAATCATCTTCATAGAGGCCTTCAAAAGTCAATTATCCATGGAAATCTAAAATCGAAAAACATACTTTTAGGCCCAAATCGCCAGCCATTTGTTTCCGATTTTGGCCTACATCTTCTCTTGAACCCACCAGCAGCCCAAGAAATGGTGGAAGATGCTGCTGTAGAAGGTTACAAACCACCCGAACTGATTAAACCAAATGATGCAAGTTTTGAAACAGATATATTCAATTTTGGAGTGATCTTACTTGAATTACTCGGTGATAAGAGACCGAATAATACTGACAAACAAATCCCGGATCAAAATATTACTAGTGTTCATGCAATCTCGGATAACCGGATATTGGATAGAGTTGATGAAGAAAACATTCTGAAATTGTCTCAGCTTGCAATCGCTTGTTGTTCGCCATTGCCTTCTTTTAGGCCCGACATAAAGTACATTTGCAAGAAGTTACAAGACATGGGATCATGGGGACCGGAATCGCGATAAGGGCAGTCTTTATTAGCTGTTAACATGATCAAGCGTTATTTTGATAGCCCAGAATCTTAAAGACTCACTGACTTTGGTATTCAAGGTGGTTAATGGAAGTTGCATTTGTTTCGTGCAAAATAATGGAAACCATGGGTTGTAAATTGTATCATCATTTTTTCATTTTTTGGTTGTGAAAGATGGTAGTTAGATGTATTAGTGGGTTGTGCTGTAACATACACTTTGTTCTTTAATTTTGGGAAGAAAAAATAGTCAAATGGTAGTTGACACCTGTGCATGCTGATCTACAACAGATTTAAAATTATCTAGAAAAATCAATTAATCCAAGTACTTGATAAACCAATTCAAATCAAAGATTTCGAATTCATACTTTGAGGGATCTTGGTCGCTTTGAATCATCTCAGTATGCGGCTAGAAGCTCGTCAAGCTTGACATAGTACTTGATAAACCAACCCAAATGATCTCTTAACCCACTAAAGCCTTTGATATCACTAAAGCCTTGGCACATTTGACCACAATAAAAAAATACTTGAACAAAATTAAAATTGCTAGTGTCTTAGATCATGTGCTATACAGGCCTTCAAAGGCCAATCATTGGAAATTTGAAGTCAAAACTCAAAAGTCATACTTTAAGGTCAAAAGCCAAAATCAGCAGCTGCTTGTATCCAATTTCAGTCTAAATCTGCTGTTGAACCCATCAGCAGCCCATGAAATGGTGGACTGATGCTCCTTCACAAGGTTACATAATCCTGTTCAAGTAGTTATGAGATCTTGAACAATGCCAAATAACAATTTCACAATAGACGCTTTAAACCTTAATGAATTAGATACTTTGCCCGTTCGAGGAACCGAAATTAGTCATATGTTGGCCCTTGTATGAAAAATGATCAACGTCACGCAAAACATTTTACTATTTGAGTTTAACTGCACTGCACTACACTGCACTGCACTGCACTGCACTGCACTTTAAGTTACTCTTCTGTGCAGTAATTAGACTGATAATGATCTCACATACAAAATTCATTGATTCTAATTATAAAAAATATATTATATCGAAAGAGACCAAGTCTGTGATGTAAAAAGCCAACTGTTTTAGACATCAACAAGACAACCACCATTTTTGTTCAAACATATATATAGAAAATGATAAGTTTCAATAGTCTAATAGTTTGATCAACAGAGTCCAAACATGATACATCGCCTAAGCAATTATAAAACGTTAAACAACCAAAACACATACAAACATCATAAATCACCTACACATACTGTTTTAATAGTAAGTACTAATATATATAGTTATAAGTTCGACTGATTACATGATTCAAACTGAATAGTATCATATAATCATCTCCAAACATAACTTGTGTTAGAAAGACCCTATGGTTTCAATGTAACGGTTCACTTCTTTCCCATGCTTGATTCTTTTATGGAAATGGTTGTTCAGATCAAATATCTTCCCAGAAATTCTCACCACCATAAATGTATCTTCGTCTTTGTCACCTCTAACCAAATCAAATATTTCAACCTGATCTTTGATATGATATTTGTTCCGACAGAAGATAAATGCTTGAGGGTAAGTGGTCATAAGCTCATGAAAATCCACTTGGTACTTGAGAAACCACCCAGAATGATCACTCAACATCTCATACACATTCAAGTGTAAATGGTTACCAAAATTCAGGAGAAAATGGTTACCACGATTATGATGTGTAGGTAAATCTCGATTCACGTGTAAAAAGTTATTAGCATTAGCGAACTCCACCAAATGAAGATGTGAGATTCCCCAAAGTAAAGTGACGTATATCCTTTTCTATAGCAGCCACCATTTACCACCTCCCTCGGCAATGGCAAGGCTTGCAAATGTTCAACATCGAGCTTAAAGTACAATGGATTAGGGAAAGATGGAGCCCAGTGAATAGCTCAATTCCAATAAACTCCAAACAGAAAATCCTTATAACGTGCAGAGAAAGATTGATCTAAAATCTTCCATTCCCTTGTTTCAGACGAGTAGATTTGAATTTGTACTGATTTCTTACCAAGAAAACAAACAAGGTTGTAGTGAATAAAATTTGTTGGATGAAATGCTAGACCCATAAACTGAATTGTTTGAATAGCACGTGGACCTCCAATGACGGATGAGATGACCTTAAATTCCTTGGTGGTGGGATTAAATACGTAGTGTTTACGAATTGCATATTTCTTCCCATGATCACTACAGCAGAGCAGCAACCCTATATGATTGCAGAATTCGGATACCATGGACATCTGGGTAAAAATGAAGTCTACGAAAAGGGAACATACAAATCGCGAACAAAAATACCAGGACAGATCAAAAGCTTATCAAACATGAGAGTGAAACGACGTTGACTCAAAATCGATAACCAATGTTTGGATACAGATTTAAAACGAAAGATGGAAGTAGCAGGGAGACGACATAGGATCTCAGTTAAAATGTCATCGTTGGAACCTATCAATTCTCCAGATTTTGTCGGTTGATCATCAGACTCGGAAGCAGCCTAGGGGAAGCATATTTTGAGGGTGTTTTCAATTTTTTTTTTGAGTTTGGCTCGGGTGTTCATCATTTTTGAATTTAAAGCCTGCAAAAGTCATAATAAATTAGGATCCATATATTCTACCCACAACTAACTAAACAATAACATTACCCTGCTTCAATTAGTTATATGTAAAGGTTGCAACTCTCGATACAGTCGGATTACCACACGAAACACACACATGTTACTCGCATGAGTCGTGACTAAATCTGTTTACATATATATTAGACTGACTGTGGTATGCAACCAAGCCCATTCCTCATCAACAGCATTTCTATATTTTATTTTATTTTTTATAATAATAAAAACACCTTGTGAACTACCATATTGTTTACTTAGATAACTAGCAGGATCTTGTAAAACATCTACTACTGTAAAAATGAAATGTAAACCAAAATATAAAGTTCTCAATTGAGGTTACTTACTGCTAATAGAAATGCAAAATCAAAACAACAATTATTAATAGTACTAGTAAGTAGTAACTAGTAACAAGTTATAGGAAGCTGACTATAAAAATGAAAAGAAAAACAAAATCAAACTGATATTGACATAGTGAAGCTATTGTAAATAAAAATACAAATTACCAATGTGAAAGCAGAGGCGGATCTATAATAAAAATTACGAGTTTGTCATAATTAGTTACAAATTACCAATGAATCTATAATAAAAATTACCAATGTGAAAGCAGAGGCGGATCTATAATAAAAATTACGAGTTTGTCATAATTGATTCGCTAACAATCAAAAGTGAATCGACTGTAACCTATACATTGTAGTGCAAATACTTAGCACCACGTAGATTCTTACATACTGTAGCACACAGCATAACTAGTTACAAAACACAACTTATATACTTTTATCAGAAAGAACCTAGAGTTCCAATGTAACGATGAACTTCCCCACGTGTGATTCTTCCATCGAAATTGTTGTCATTCAGATCAAATATCTGCTTGAAACTCTTGTCCAGAACATTGTACCTTATGATCTTCCCAGATATTTTCACCACCATGAACGTATCTTTTTCTTCTTCGCCTCTAACCACATCAAACACTTCAAATTCATAGCTTGACACATCTTCATCGTTTTGGATCATGTCAGGGTACACGCTCGGTAAGTCATCGAGTTCCACTTGGTACTTAATAAACCACCCTGAATGATCGCTCAGCATCTCATACACATTCAGGTGTAGAGGTCTTTTGCGATCAGCTGTCTCCACTAAATGCAAATGTCCTCTAGATTCTCCAAAGTAAAGTGGCATCATCCTGCTACTATAACCGCCAAACGATGCAACGTTAACGGGCAAAGGAGACGGTAAGGGCAATGATCGCAACTGTTCAACGTCAAGTTTAAAGTACATCGGCTCAAGGCAAGATGGAGCCCAGTGAATAGCTCCATTCCAATAAACCCCATAATTAAACCGCCTATTGGATAAGGAGATAGAGTCATTTATAATCCTCCACTTTCCAGTATCTGACGAATAGATTTGAATCCGAAAAAACGGCACCACACAAGCCATTAAGCAACAAGTTTAAAGTGAACACAATCCGTTTGATGAAATGCCAGACCCATAAAACAAATCAAGTCGCGAGCACGTGTACCTCCAATGATCGGTGGGATGACCGTAAATATCTTTGTGGTTGGATTAAATACAAAGTATTTGCTGATAGGTTTCTTCCTATAGCAAAGGAGTAACCCATTACATGATTGTACAATTCCAAAACTACAGATATCAGGAAAGTGATCAAGACTAGGAATAGGAGGAGGGCTTTTGTCTTCAGCATCAAAAGGAATATACGAATAGCCAACAAAAAGGCCAGGAGACAACAAAAACTTGTCATATATAAGAGTGAAACGATTGTGACTCAAAAGTGATAACCAATGTTTGGATACAGATTTAAAACGAAGGATGGAAGTAGCAGGGAGACGACGCAGGATTTCAGTTAAAATGTCATCGTTGGAACCTATCAATTCTCCAGCCTGGGAGAAACATCTTTCGAGTGTGTTTTGGATTTTCTTTAATTTAGCTCTGGTATTCACCATTTTTTAACGAGAATTGTATATAATCAGCTTCCTCAAACTGCAAACTGAAAATTTTAAACCACCTTCATGAGTAAAGCTTCAAAAATTATTTACGATCCACAAATTGTGCCAAAACAATTAGCAACTATCAACATTATCATATTTAAAAACTACATAAGCAATTAGGCATTATTCATTTTCATATACTACTCCGTACAATATAAACCTGCTATCTGAGAAAGTTTTTCAAAATCAAAATTGAGTTCACCAACCCAGTTATGTATTGGTAATGAACTTGAATTTATGTACAAGGTAGAATATTGTTGCTTTTGAGATTATATAAGCATTTGTATGCTTTTATTGTGTGCTTATCATTGATCTGAATTCCTGATAAACATTTGATATTCAAACAGGTAAACAATTTGACCCAGGAACCCTTGAGACCTGTCAAACAGCTAATTGTTTTACCCATTTAAGTAAACGGGTTACGTGGGTTAGATTTACAAATCCCAACCCGTGTAACTAACCTGCCAATCACACTCTTTTAGACTGCTATGGATCCCCTATTCTTATCAATTTATAATGGCAACACAGTATGGTTTTAGGCCCAAAAAAAAAAAAAAAAAAAAAAAAAAACTACATTTTAAAAAAGATACCTAATTCCCAAACAATTGAATTCTATTGCCTATCAAAACATAAAAAAGGCAAACATGTATTTTAGTACGCTAAACTTGGCTAACGAGGTGTTTACTACTTTACTACCCTAAACTATCAAAGGTACACATAAACATAAAAAAACGGTAATTTTACTTAACTCGCTCATTCACGTTTAGTCACGTGACTAAATATGTATGATTGTCCTGCACCTCCTGCCAAAGAAGAAATGCCCACCAACATATGGCTGCAACAGATGGTATCCTTACTTGATAAAATTAGACTGCGCTATTTAACGAAGCTCTTTTCTCATCAAATACCACTGCTACAATAACACTGTACGTGAGAGTTTTTTTTGTTTATTTGTTAAATAAGGACCTTATTCTGCTTATGTGCTAACCCAAACACCTCCTAAAAAAAGAAAAAATAACTAATATTTCACCAAACTGTTTACTTAGTTAGGGGAAGTTTCAAGTAGGAACACTTATTATGGGTGGGAAATGTTTTTGATAAAAAAACGGTCATTTTACTACCCATACTCAGTTAACTCGCTCATTCACGTTTAGTCACGTGACTAAATATGTATGATTGTCCTGCACTCCTGCCAAAGAAGAAATGCCCACCAACATATGGCTGCAACAGATGGTATCCTTACTTGATAAAATTAGACTGCTATTTAACGAAGCTCATTTCTCATCAAAATACCACTGCTACAATAACACTGTGTGTTGAAAGCCAGTGTTGAGAGTTTTTTTCGTTTATTTGTTAAATAAGGACCTTATTCTGCTTATGTGCTAACCCAAACACCTCCTAAAAAAAAAACTAACTAATGAATCACCCAACTGTTTACTTAGTTATATGTAAAATATTTAAACACCTATCATATAAATGAAATATAACCCCAACTTACAATTATCAGCCGAAGCTACTCAAATAAAACAATCATCATTAATAATATTACCGGAAGGTTACTGTAAAGAAAACCAAAATCAGACTAGTACAGACAAACTGAAACTATTGTAAATAAGGAAAAAAATACCGATATAAAAGGGGATTACGATTAGGTAACGGCGGTCGACGTTTCGCGACGGCAAGTACGGCGGGAAACGGCGAGTGGTAGGTGATCGCTCCTAGTAGGGGTGTTTACTATTCGGATTATCCTAGTAGTAGGGGTGTTTACTATTCGGATGTAACCGGATTATCCAAAGGTCTATTCAGATTGGATCGTTCGGATCGAACAATTTGGTTTTTTGGATAGGATCGGACAAAAACCAAATTAGTATATCGGTTATTGGATTGGTTTTGGTTACTATTATTGGAACCGGATTATCCAAATATACCAAAAATAGTACTATCAGTATATGTAATGCTCCTATGTAATACAGTTGTTAATCTATCAAAATATATGTTAAATATTTATTTGGTTATTTTTTATATGTAAAACCTTATTATATAATTGGTATTTTTAATATATATCATTGTATATAACTTAAAATTAAGTTTTGATAGAAAAAACTAACACCACATTTTAGTGAACCCTCAACGCAATATGACAATCCATAGCCGTCGATATCGCTCGTGACATTACCCTTTCACGATTCAAAACGATACCCTTTTGCAGTCTACGGAAAAACCAAACGGTTAGAACCAATCCATCCAAATAGTAATTTGGTTCGGTTCAGTTCGGATTCGATCTTGTTTGGATGGATTCGGTTTCACATTTTGAGAACCAAAATCCAAATGGATTTATGTAAATGGATTGGATTTGATCCAATCTATCCAAACGAACACCCCTAGCTCCTAGGGCTTCTTTTACCGCTTCATTTTTACAGTTTTACTTTTACACCGACACACTCATTTCAATTTTTACATTCTAAATTTAAAAGACGCCGACGGTCTCGCTACAAATTTACTTGGCTGTCTCAAATAATTTCAACTTTCTTATTGCAACCAATAAAATAAGGGTGTTGATATTTCCATATGGAAATTGATAAATCCACCACAACAATGTATTAAGTAGTTGTACTGTACACACAGTTGATGCACTGTTGTGGTGGATTTATCAATTTCCATGGTGAAAATATCATCAGCGATAAAATAAGATTTTAGTGAGTAAGTTGTTATTCTAGTTTCACTATTATTGTCCCTAACAAACTTTTTGTAATTTATAATAAGTGGAAGAAATGACAATATAACCCATGTAATTAAAGCAAGTTTTACCGGAAAATGTTAGAAATTAAATTATTAGAGGAAATAAATGAGGGTAAAATTGAAAGTTTAATTATTTTTTGTAGTTATTTTCTGCAATTCAAAGTCGGTATTTCTAGTGGAAAGTAACTTAGATAGCGATGGGTGGATGTATCTTTACCACAAATAGCATAAGATTTTGGGTTCAAGCCCGGACACCTTTATAGGCACAACCGTTGAGAGAGTGTTCGGTGTGTTTGGCAACTCTAAAATATGGGCTTTTAGGGGCTTGGGTTTTAGCTTTTAGAAGCTGAAGCTCTTAAAAAATTAATCCTTATTTGGTAACATAATATAAGTGGGGCTTGTTGAAAAAATAAGTCCATGGAAGCTCCAAATAAAGAAGCTATTTGAAGTAGCTTGAGAAATAAGCTCCAGCTCCAGCTTCAGTCATAATCACAAGCTCTAGTTCTAACCCGTCGTTACTAAACACACCCTTGTATCCCCCACATTATGGACAAACAATCGATTGTGAGTCGATCCGAGTTGCCAGTTATCAACCTTTCACCATAAGTTCAAAGTCGGTATAATTTTTTCTTTTTTGAATTATTAAAAAGTCTAACTAGCAAGAAGTGGTTACAAAGAAGATAAATGTGATGAAAATAGGATGGCTAAGCCAATCACACCATTTAATTTTAGACTTTTTTTCACGTATTTGAGATTTTAAAGAAAAGTAAGTAAAACTACATCATCTCCCAAAGTGAGTGTTGACGGCTTCTTAAGACAAAATGTAAAGTCATTTCTACATCTCCAAATAATCCAAAGAGTTGTGTGAACCACGACATCAAAACATTTGCGTGGGTGAGCTAATAGCAGGGTAGATTTGGAGATGTTGGTCACCCCGTTGATGTTAAAGTTTAGATCTCTCAATTTCCAGCACTTTGCAATAACTTTCCATAAGTCGCGAGCCACTCTACATTTTTGCAAATATGTGAATTGAATCCGTTTCTTGATCCTCATCACAGGTTGGACATGTTGTAGAATTTATATCCATACCACGTTTGTCTAGATTTACTCTTGTAGGAAGTCGTCCGTTAATAATTCTCCAGAAACAAATATTAACTTTAATAAGTCTCCAGATGTTTATTCCATCTTGTACTTTGAATCGTATAATTAGCATTAAGAGAAGCCAAATCAATTTGTTTCCTCGTGCTTTTGACTAAAAAAACACGATTGGTGTGGCAAGAAACCAAATCAATTTGTTTCCCCGTGCTTTTGATCGAAAAAAAAAAACACGATTGACTTCATGTTTCAGTATTTGATCCAAAAAACACAATTTGTTTTCTCATTTATGATCACCTTTTTGAATGAAGAACTTAGGGCTGAAAATAGACGCCAGCTCAAGATATCCTATATATATATGACCAGGCCAACCAATTTGTCTAAAGTATAACAAGCTCACCTCAAACCTTTATAAGATAACCCAACTGGCCGGGTACAGATTGACCAAATTTCAATAGTCCAATATTGATTGTTTCCTAGATGCACCCAAAAATTATAATATATGCACGTGTTTGATCAAATAATTTTAGAGTCATGCAAACTATGTGAGAATTCAAGAATAGTTTCAATATTTGATCCAAAAAGAGTAAACGCATCCAAACATTATCTATCACCTACATGTAATTTCAATCACAAGTGACTAAATGATCCAAACTAAGTACTATCACCAAAAAAAAAAAAATTTTAATTAAACAAAACAAAAACCCCTAAAACGATTTCAAACATTAACCATGTTAGAAAGGACCTAAGGTTTCGATGAGGCGATGTACATCATCTGTTTCACTGGCATCAGAGATATCCATAATCAATTTGAAACTCTTGTCCGCAACACAATATTTTATGACCTTATTGACGTGATGAATTCTTATCACAATGAATGTATCTCGTTCTTCTTCACCTCTAACAACATCGAAGACATCTATATCATCATAAACGGGTGTGAATGGCTCATCGGGGTAATAGTAGATCATCTTTGGGTAAGTGGTTGGGAGCTCGTCAAGCTTCACTAGGTACTTGACGAACCACCCTGAATGATCACTAAACATCTCATACACATTCAAGTGTAGGTGGTTATGATGATCAACGGTGTCCACCATATGTAGATGGCCTCTAGATTCCCCAAAGTAAAGTGGCATGTATCCGTTTATATAGCCGCCAGATTTTGCAAACGTCGTTGGGAAAGGCAACTTTTGCAGACGTTTGACGTCGAGCTGAAAGTAATATGGATTAGTGCAAGTGGGAGCCCAATGAATAGCTCCATTCCAATAAACTCCAAAGCTAAAATTCGTATAGTAAGTCGCTGAGTAGTAATGATTCAAAATCTTCCATTTCCTCTTTTCGGAGGAGTAGATTTGTATCTGTAACAGATTCGTACCAAGAAAACATACGAGTTTGTAGTGAACACAATCTGTTGGATGAAATGCCAGACCCATAAAACGGATTTTTTGACCAGCATATGGACCTCCAATGACCGGTGGGATGACGGCGTATTGGTTGGTGGTGGGATTAATTACGTAGTACGTATGACTTACACGTTTCCTCTCTTTACAGCAAAGCAGCAATCCGTTACATGACTGAACAATTTTAATACCACTAGGATCAGGATGGAAATCTAAAACACGAAAAGAAGGACGAGTATTCTGGTTTTCAACATCAAACGGAATATAGAAATCGCGAACAAAGAGACCAGGAGAGATTAAAAGTTTGTCATACAATAAAGTGAAATGACGATGACTCAAAAGTGATAGCCAATGTTTGGATACAGATTTGAATCGAATAATAGAAGCAGCAGGGAGACGAAGAAGGATTTCAGTTAAAAGGTCATCATTGAAACCGATCACAGCTGCAGATTCACCTGGTTGATAATCTGTTTCTGCCATGGACGTAGCCTAGGGAAGCTGGTTCTGAGAGTATATTTAACTTAAGACCTGCAAAATTCAATTATGATCGATTAGGATTCATATATTGTGTCAAAAACCATACCGTCTTGATCCGGAGTGGTCCGCCCAAGGTTGTGGCTTCAACGCTGCTTTAACGAGTTTAACCCTTTTTTGTTTAGGTTTAAAACTATAAGAAGTGGTGTGTTACAATTTTCAACGTGTGATGACAACACGTAAAACTGAGTTTAACGTTGTAAGTTTTCGGTGTGGTACGTGTAACGGTGTAACCATACATTTTGCTCTTGAATCAAACCAAACTTAAAATAGCACGATATTGAGAAAAGGAAAAAATATTACAGAACGTATTAAACATCCGATTAAAGCTATACAAGATAACAAAAGAAAGTAAAAAATAAAATAGAAAAAATATTAACAGAATTAACCTACTTTATAATAATAAAAACTAATCCGTATAAAAGAAGAAAGAATACCAAAATGAAAGAACCTAACACCCAGGATTGGCGACGGGGTGGGGGTGACGCTAGGGTTTTTTTTTTTTTTTTTTAATTTCTTCCTCTGTATTGTCTTTTTTAACGTATCGTTTTATATGCAAATAAATATGCATGTAAAGTTAAATAAAATATTATAGGGTTAAAAAAGATTACACCTTATATTTGTGCTATAAGTGTCAAAATGATTTGAGTCGGGTCGGTTTGGGTCACTGATCAAGATAAGTTTGGGTCTAATTGGGCCGGGTCTAAATGGGTCATTTAGAAGGACGTTTCTAAATCGGTCCACGTCAAATGGGTCGCGAGTCGGGATGACACATCTTTTTTATTTGAGTGTAAAATGAAAAAAATAATAAAAATGAAATGAGGTGCTCAACAAAAAAATTTTTCGCTAGACCCGTTGATTAATTGTTATACAATTAGAGGTTATATCATATATCTGTTTAGACCCATCTGAAAAAATAAAGGAAGATCCAACAAACCCATTACCTCATAAATAATACCCTACTTGACCCATAAATAATCAATAGATCTAAAATTGTTAATGTATTTTTAATCTGGAGTAATAAAATGTACATATGCTATCCCATAGCTTTAGATATTATTTATTTTTATTATTATTGCAAATACAATACAATCGTTTATGAACATTTACTAAAAGTTTGTTAACAATTTGGTGTGAAAATTTAATGCATATATTGAAGATGAATCACATTTAATGCAATATATAATATAGTGTATGATGCATATATTGAAGATGCCTAAAAAGTTAAGGCCTCCTCAATCTAATTAATAGAAATTACTTTGTTTACAACAAAAACATTATGTGTTACCCAGTAATAACTAATAATTTGATAATCATATCATTTCCGTTATGATAACTTAGTGATTGGGGATATGGAGCATATATATGGAGGTGATGAGTTCAATCCTCATCCTTGTATTCAATTCCATTTACAACGGGTTACACGATTTACCTTCTCCCCTATTTACTGTTGGGATCACTCGGTGGAGAGTCATCAGAGAGTTCGTTTAACCTTCTTTATTATTTCTTTTTAAATCAATCAATAATCTAACAAACTTCTATAGTTTATATTAAAAAACCGAATACTACGGACAAAAATGTCCACGATCAATATATTGGTTTTGATGCAACCTCGAATAACCGGATATTGGATTTAGTTGATGAAGAAAACTTTCTGAAACAACTTGCAATCGCTAGCTGTTCGCCATTACCTTCTTTTAGGCCCGACATAAAGTACATTCACAAGAAGTTACAAGACGTTGGATCCAAAAGATCAGATTCTCGATAAGGGCAGTCTTCAATTAGCTGGATCAAGTTTGTTCTCCATATGTTGAACCCTCATTGACTATGGAATTCAAGGTAAATGGTAGTTGCATTTGTTAATTACAAAGTAAGGAAACAACGTGTAATGTTAGTTATTTTGGTGTAATTTGAACTTACTCGAGACTAAAGGGTATTACAAGTTAAATTATAAAATGAGTTGGTAAGTGCGAAGAGTACGCTTGTTTAAACTAACTTGGACCGCCACTTAAAAGCGGGGGTCAAGGGGCAGCGCCCCTTGCAGGGGTCCAAGTTGCGGGGGTCTAAGAGGCCGAGCCGTTTTTTCCGCCAAAACGAACATGTTTAACAGACAAAACTGTCTGTTCACTAAACATCTCATCTTTTCTCGAAGGGCCGTGTCTGTTCGTTGATCTAACCTCCAAAATGAATATGTATATAATAGAATTAACACAGAAATATTTGGCTCTCTTGGACAAACGAAAACACAATATAATTTCTTTGTTATACTCAAAATTCTATGCCAAGATATTTAGTGATTTCTTGAAATTATTCCAATAAGGATTTCGTGATAATTAGGCAGTGTTGGATCGAAATACTTTATTGTGAAAGTGATTCTACATTAGTAAAAATAACATTTTACAATAAAAATAGTTAATGTAAATTAGTAGTCAAGCCTTCCTCTTCGTTTTTTTTCGAACCCAAAGCATACTTTTTTTTTTTTGTTTTATTTTTTTAATTAGAGTACATTTTACCTTAACTTTTAGAATTATAATTTTTTGTACGGTTTGTCAAATACTTTTTCCAGAAGGTGAATTTCCCATAAAACAGTTTTTGGAAGCTTCAACCCATTTCGCCCAAGATTTTGAACTCATTCTCGGTCCATTTAACTTTGGTTTATTGCATTTTGTATGCTACGGACCATACACATTTGTAACTTTGTATCCTTATTGCAGTCTACATTTGCTCATCGATCAACAACCAAGGTGAAGATGCTGCTGTGGAAAGCTTACAAAAACCTTGTTCAACACTCTACTTCTATTACTGAAATCTAGGATAACCAGATAATTATTCGATCTGGTCATGATAGCAATCACAATTTCAAATTGCTTTCGCCATTGCATAACATTAATCGACAACAAAAGCATATCCAAACATCATTTATCACCAGAAGAGGTATACTTATAGGCATTAGGGCGTAAAAGCAAATTAAATCATCATCTATCACCTATAACCCATTTTAAGTAGGACTACTTACATAATTTTAACTAGTTTCAAATCGCATCATCTCATGGTACTCTCATTAGGAAGAACCCAAGGTAATGTAACGATGAACATTCCCAAGTATGATCCTTCCACGATAACTCCCATATGCGTTTCTTCCATATAGACGGTTGCTGTTCAGATCAAATATTAGCTTGAAACTCTTGTCCACAACATTGTACCTTACGATTTTCTGAGAAATTCTCACCACCAAGAACGTATCCTTTTCATCTTCACCTCTAACCACATCATACACTTCAAATTGCACATCGCTTTGGATCATCTCAGGGTAAGCGGAAGAAGGCTCATCAAGATCCACATGGTACTTGACAAACCACCCTGAATGATCGCTCAACATCTCATACACATTCAGGTTAAAAGGTCTGTCAAAATAAGGAGTCTCCACCAAATGCAAATGACCTCTCGATTCCCCAAAGTAAATTGGCATCGATTCATAAGCGATCAAGCTAAAACCGCCGGACGGTGAAACCTTCTCGAGCAAAGGTGAGGGCAATGTTTGCAACTGTTCCACGTCAAGCTTAAAGCATAACACTTTATGACGAGACGGAGACCAGTAAATAGCTCCATTCCAATAAACTCCTAAGCTGAAATTCGTATAATAACGTCCAGCGACGGACTCAATTGAAATCTTCCATTTCCCTGTATCATGGGAGTATATTTGAATCTGTAGTAGCTTATCAAGCGACGAAGGAAGAATACAAACAAGTTTGTAGTGAGGACAATCTGTTGGATGAAATGCTAGACCCATAAAACGGATTGATTTGCGAGCACGTGGACCTCTGATGATAGGTGGGACGACCGTAAATTGCTTGGTGTTGGGATTAAATACGAAGTATTTATCGGTACGTTTGGTCCCATGGCAAAGCAGCAAGCCATTACATGATTGCACGATTGTCATATCACGGATACCAGGGCAGAAATCAAGACTACGGATAGGAGGGGGGCTTCTGTCTTCAACATCAAACGGGATATAGAAATCGCGAACAAAAAGACCAGGAGAGATCACAAGTTTGTCACGCAGAAGGGTGAAATGACGGTGACTCAAAAGGGATAGCCAGTGTTTGGATACAGATTTGAAACGACGTATGGAAGCAGCAGGAAGCCGACGTAGGATTTCAGTTAAAAGGTCATCGTTGGAACCGATCAATTCTACAGATTGTGTGGGTCGATCATCGGACTCTGCATCGGCTTTGAATGTGTTTCGGATTTTCTTAAGTTGAGCTCTGGTGTTCACCATTTTTGAAAATCAGAACTGCATCATAATTTATGCAAAACAGTTTTTTTAAGTAAAGCTTCAAAAATAATTCAAATCCATTTGTTGTACTAAAACAAGTAACTAAACGGAAAATTAACACTATCCGATCAAAAGAATACATAAGCAATCAGGCATTAATTCATAAAAAAGTATAAGAATCACCAACTAATATAAAATTGAAATTAAACAAAAAATATCAATCTACAATTGAGGCTACTGGCAAATAAATTGTGAAATAAACTAAGGAATGCAAAATGAAAGGAATACTAACACTGATTATGAATCTTGCACCGACGAACCGCGACGGACGTTGGTGGCCGAAACGGCGGGTGATGGTGGCTAGGGTTTTTGTTTTCACACTCTCCACAACATGTCTTTTTACTAGTGTTTCTTTTTGATTTTGTAAACAATAGAAATGAGTAGATTTTATTTTTTTACCGGTTTTATAAAGTGTGAAAATATTTTGTACAGATTTTTAAATTATTTATTAACTAAAACTAAAAATAATATTTATGATTAGTATAACCCACATTGATAGTTTTTTACAAAGCTTTTTCAATAAAATGGTGTAAGAGCTTTTTATAAAAAACTTTACAAAAAACTTTAACCCCAACCATAGTTGTTAAACTCTTACGATTCACGAGTCGACTCTTACGAGTCGGCTCAGAAATTCAAAAAACGATGCGACTCGGACCCCGACTCGTAAATGGCTTTGACTCTTACGAGTCATTTATTGACTCTTCGAGTCGTGGGCGACTCTTACGAGTCTTGGACGACTCTTACGAGTCATAAACCGGACACACGTTTAATGTAATTTAATAAAAAATATAAAATGACAAAATATGATAGGAAATGACTAATAATCCATTATAAATTAAACATTTGTGTTATTTGATGACTTTCATCATGTTTTACTTCAATTAAGGATAGAAATCTAAACAATAATATACATATAGATATAAATATATGTATTTATTGTAAAATTATGACTCTTACGAGTCGAGTCGAGTCACGAATCACGAGTTAAAAATCAATACTCCGAGTCACGAGTCGAGTCACGAGTTAACAACTATGACCCCAACGACAAAAAACTTTTCTTACACAAAAAACATTAAAATGAAATAAAATGAAGATGAAAGAAAGTGTAAAAGCTTTATAAATCTCAAGCTATAGTAATTTCTTTCGTCTTCATTTTATTTGATTTTAGTGATTTTGGTGTAAGAAAAGCTTTTTGTTGTTGGAGTCAGGGGCGGAGCTAGAATGGGGGCAGCGGGGGCAACTGCCCCCACACAAATTTCAAAATTACGTAAAAAGGAAATTTTTAAGGTATTTATGACAATTTTAGAACTTTGACCCTTTAAAACTATAAAAAAGCACACAATAATTTTATTTTTGCCCCTCTGTGTAGGTTTCGTAGCTCCGCCCCTGTATTGAGTTAAATTTTGTAAAGCTTTTTATATAAAGCTCTTATATCATTTCTTAGAAGAAGCTTTGTAAAAAGTGATCAATGGATGCTCTTATGAATATTTTTCACATCATGACTTACCCTAGCAGATACTACGTAATACGGAGTAAAACAAGTGTATTAAATAAATAGTAAGGTTTTAAGATAATTTATCATGACTTAACAGTTTGAATGTTAGACCAATTGATGCATTAATAGGTGTTATATAAGCATCACGTTAACATTTTTCAAAACTGACTAACAATTGACTGAACATTGTCAATCCTAAAACATCACTCAGTTTTCTGGACCTCATAATTTCATTAAAATTATAAAACATTACATTAATTAAAAATAAAACATTACAATAATAAAAAAAAGTAAAATACACACTACAATAGAAATAGTAAATGTAAAATAGTAGTCTAGTGCTAGCCTTTTTTTTTGTTTCATTTAACGATTAGTTGAATTGTAGTACGTTTCACTTCAACTTTGGAATTGTAGTTTTTTTGTATGGTTTCCTAGAAACTTTTCTCGGTGGTGAATTTCCCATCGGACCATTTTTGAAGCTTAGACCCACTCATCGTGCAAGGTTTTGCAGTAATTCACAACGGATGATGGTGTTTGGATATTTTGGAGATGATTTTGGAAAGAATTGTGGTGATGTTTAGACATTTTTTGTAAGGTGTAAAAATAACTGTTATGGTATGTATATATATAAAGTGTCTAGATTTGAGTAAGTTGTATGTGTATATAGGAAAATAATCAGATTCTATTATTTTTAAAATTCTCAACTTGGCTTATTTAGAATGATTAGAGATTTTTAGAATTTTTAAAACAAAGAATACACTATTTTGTTCCACTTTTATTACTGTATAAACGGATAAACGGGCGATATTTTGCATGTTCGTGTTGCATGTTCATGTTGTTTTAAGAAGGCCAGATACTTTTTACTCAATGTACACGACTTAATCGGATATTCTATGACCGTTCTAGTAAACTTTGAATGTTAGAACTCTTGTGATAACATCAAAACGTCTTGTTTACACGATATGAATAGATAATGGGTACTTAATACTCTTATGAAGATTAGGGAGAGAATGCCTTCACTCCGCTTTCCCTTCATACGCCTATGGAGAACGAAGGTACCTTTAGATGGGCTGCAGGACCACACGATTTCAAAACAGAGACCGCATGGAAAGAATTTCGTGATGAGAGATTATTTATTTTTATTTGGGGCTTTTTAGATGTCAATATTATTTGTTGATGACTTAAAGTGATATAGTGCATACTAAAAAGGTATGGTATGTTGCATAACTTGGTACATCTGTCAAATTATGTTGGTATACATGTTACCCTCATAATGAAATGGTGCCATTCATAACTTCCAAAGCCTTGCTGCAATTTAAAGTCATGTCCCAGTATATAGCTTGAACTTAAATCAACCTGCTAGTGGATTAAGTCACCTGCTACATACAGGCCTTCAAAAGCCATAAGGCCAAAATCAGCAGCTGTTTATATCCAATTTCGGTCTAATTCTGCTGTTGAATCCATCAGCAGCCCAAGAAATGGTTGAATAATGATCCTTAATTTACAAGGTTACAAAACCCTGTTCAACATGTCAGTTCTTATTAAAGAAATCTCGGAAAACCGTTTTGATCACCAAAATACTTCTATCTAATTAGACAGCATTCAACTGCAAAAGCACATTCAAATATCATCCATCACATACAACCCATTTTTAGCAGTACTAATTACATAATTCACAACATTAGTTTCAAAACGCATCATCACACCTTACTTTTTTCAAAAAGAACCTATAGTTCCGATGTAACGATGAACTTCCCTACGTGTGATTCTTCTAAAGAAATGGTTCTCCAAATCATATATCGCCTTGACACTCTTATCCACCAGATTGTACCTTACAATCCTCCCGAACATTGTCACCAATATAAACGTATCTCTTTCTTTTTCACCTCTAACCACATCAAACACTGAAAACTCATGGTCGATCTTATGGAGGTACGCACCGCGTAGTTCATCAAGATCCACTTGGTACTTGATAAACCATCCCGAATGATCGCTCAACATCTCATACACATTCAGGTGTAAAGGTCTTTCGAGATCAGCTGTTTCCACCAAATGCAAATGTCCTCTAGATTCCCCACAGTAAAGTGGCAACCTCCCGCCAGTATAACCGCTAGATGATGCAACCCTGGAGGGCAAAGGAGACGGCAACGGCAATGATCGCAGCTGTTCAACGTCAAGTTCAAAGTACACCGGCTGACTGCAAGAAGGAGCCCAGTGGATAGCTCCATTCCAGTAAACCCCATACTTAAACTGCGTACGAAAACGTGCGCGGATATACTCAGTTGAAATCTTCCATTTTCCAGTATAAGATGAGTAAATTTGAATCCGAAACAACGGCACCTCATGAGACTGTAAGCGATGAATACAAACAAGTTTAAAAGGAACACAATCCGTTTGATGAAATGCTAGACCCATAAAACAAATTGAATCGCGAGCACGTGGACCTCCAATGATCGGTGGGATGACCATAAATTGCTTGGTAGTGGGATTAAATATGTAATATTTACCAGTACGTTTCCTCCCATAGCAAAGAAGCATCCCGTTACATGATTGCACAATTCTGAACCTACGGATATCAGGGAACTCAAGAGTACGAATAGGAGGACGGCTTTTGTCTTCAGCATCAAATGGGATATACAAATAGCGAACAAAAAGACCAGAAGAGATAGAAAGTTTGTCATACTGGAGAGTGAAACGACGGTTACTCAAAAGCGATAGCCAGTGTTTGGATACAGATTTGAAACGAAGTATGGAAGTAGCAGGGAGACGACATAGGATTTCAGTTAAAAGGTCATCATTGGAACCGATCAATTCTCCAGATTGCGTGGATTGTTCATCGGACTCAGACTCGGGTAACCAGGTTTTGAAGGTGTTTCGGATTTTTTTAAGTTGACCTCTGGTGTTCACCATTTTTAAAATTCAGCTCTCTCTCAACTGCATAATGAATTATTCAAAACAGTTTTATGAGTAAAACTTCAAAAATTTAAAAGTAATAAGATCCATATGTTGTGCCAAACCAATTAACTAGAACTAAAATTAAGGAACCCCTATCAAAACACTACATAACAAATTAGGCACATTATTCGTAAGCAGTTAGGCATAATTCATAAACAATGGAAACCTATAAATAATATTTTTTTAAAAAAGAAAAAATAACATTATTCATAAACACCTTATGAATCACAAAATTGTATAATCAAGATATCTGTACAACATCAAACATCTGCTTTAAAAATGAAATATAAACCAAAGTAAACAGAGAAGGTAACTGTAAAATAAAAACACATAATAAAATCAAATTAATACTGGGAAAATTGAACCTACTGATAGTGAAAAAAATGAAAATGTTACCAAGATCAAATGAGATAACAACCAGGGAACAATGATTAGGGATCTTCCACCAATGAACCACGACGGACGTTAACGGCAGGTTCGGCAGGTGACGACGAGAGTTGGGGTTGGGACTTGGGAGATCACTAGGGTTTTATCTTTTACCGTTTGTCTCTATGTTTTTATTTCAGCCTTTTTTACTGGATCCCTTTCTAAAATGTAAAGGGGTGGGGGGACGGGGGGGTGGTTTCAACATAAAACGATTAACAAGCATCATATTTAATTTGATGGTATTTTTTTTAATTTTTTCATTTAAAGAATTTAGGTAAGTGTAATTTTCTAATTAAAATGACCTAGACCTAGTTAGTAGTTACACTTACTGGGGTGTTCGACTGTTCGGTATTCGGATACAATCGAATTATTCAAATAAATTATTTGGATTAGATTGTTGAAAAAAAAAGAAAAATGGTTTTCGAAGTGATTTTGGTTACTATGATTAGAACCGAATAGTTTTTAACAATATATGTAATACTCTTTATATGTATCAAACTAAATGTTATACATTCGTTTGTTTATTTTCATCAATAAAACCTTATTATAGAATAAGTAATGTCAATACATATCATTGTAACTAATTTAAAAGTGACCTCTCCATTTTTATAAACCCTTAAAGCAACACGACAATACGTAGCTACTATACGTACCCCTCGTGACATTGCTCTTTCATGAGTCAAAAGGAGACCCTAGTGAAATCAATGAAAAATTGAATGGTTTTCAAATTGATCCGTCCGACTGGTAACTTGGTTCGGTTCGGATTCAATATTATTTAGATGAATCAAATTCTCATTTTAAGAATCAAAATCCAAATGAATTCATGTAATTGGATCGAATGTGATATGATCCATCCAAACGGAAACCTCTAAGTCAGTGTGTAACTTATATGATTGTAACTCAAAAACGTCAACTATTTTATGAGCTTAATCGAGCTCGAGGTCAAGCTATGAAACGAGTTAATTTACCAAACTCGAATTTGTAAATGAACAACTAGAGCTTTAAAATTATATGTAGTTCACTGTGATAACATTCAAATAAGTAAAAGAATGTTGACTTCTTTAGCTTAAACAATAACAAGTTGTCCAAGTTTGAGCAAGAACATAATTACCAATATTTGTTTGAGTTCGATAAAGTCGAACTCAAGTCAAATGATTATTACGCTACTTTATTTCGAATTTTTTGATACTTTGATTTGGCTCTAATTGTTAACAAACACCACTGGTTTCCTATATGATCAAATTGTGCCAAACGCTAAAACCCAATAAATTTATCTCTAAATTTCTTTTTCTTCTATAATTAAATTCATAATATAGTTATAATCTATACTAATATATTAAGCATCTCCATGTTTTATATTTAGAACCTTTTAAGAGTAAGACTAACACTTATATAATTAACATTTTTAATTTAATTCCCATTTTTTTTTACAATTTTGTTATTTTCATGACATTTCACTATTCACTACTATACTAGGTCATCATCACGAATTTTTGTCGGTGAATAACAGAATTTTTTATTCCGCTTCATTGTGCAGGTATTACGCTAGTTTATCTTATCAACCTCTCAAATTATCGAATTTATCATGGTGGCTAATAAAGTCATTTTCTTACAAGAAAAACAAACCTTTTGCCTTATAAAAACATAACTCTCCTGGTTGTCGCTACTTTGAAAGTCGGAAATGAACTTGCCTATTTTGTCGTTTACCGTCGGCGGATTCTTGTCAACTGAACGAATGAGCCCTTAATTTTGTCAGTAGATTATTGTGTTTATTATTTTTTAATTTAAAATAAATATAATATGTGACAATGACTATATTATAAATTTTAAAATGGTTTACAATATTGTCAATCAAGAGGTTATGACTGGTGAGAAAAACAAATTAATGTTGGCATCAAAACACCAAATATGACGTACAAGCGTGTAATCAAAACATTAATCTAATCTAAACTTCTTTAATTATGATGAATATAATAGCAACCTACTAACTTATATATATACCAAATCTAAGTAACATTATTTTATGAGTTTTGATAACGGAAGCCCTTAGGGCTTCGTTAAGAGCTTCAGACATGAATTAAATATTGTACTATAACCATAACAAACTTTTTGTCCCCCTTTGAATTTATTTTGACCCCCTGGTACAAATTCTTTATGCATGTCTGAAACCCTTAACGAAAGTCATAAGAGTTTCCGTTATCAAAACCCTTATTTTATCTTTAAAGTTAATTAATTAATTTTGATGACGACACATCATAATTAAAGTAGCTTATCACTACTTTGTACATCGTTAATACGGAGTAATTAATTTGGATTTAGATATAGTTGTTGAATTGAATGAATTTAAATGTAAAAAACAAGAACTGAAATCTCGTCATATAAGTTATAACTTGCCAAAAATGTCATTATTGTAAATGATATTCAATCATTAACTTGATCTTATTCAAGTCGTTCAAAGAAAGTAGAATTTTGCTAACATAATCTTAGGATTGCAGTCAAATAATTAGTTAAGTATATATGCTAAAAATCTAAAATACAATCACAAACTTAGTTAAATATAAAGTACGTGAGTACATTGGGAATGACTAACTTGTGCCCTAAGGGCATAGGTTAAGGGTTATTAAATGCATTAAAACCTTCTAAATATATTAGAAAAAACACATTTATTAAACTCACTAATTTTCAATTATACATGCATATTAATTGTGATTTATATTATTTATGGAAATTTTAACATCATTAAATGACCCTTAAGTTGTGCTCTTAGGACACAAGTTAGATAATCGCGAGTACATTTTATATTTATGCTCACTATATATGAGTACATGTGTTCATTTTTTATATCTGTAGTTATAGCTTATAGTTTTAAAAAATTATCATTAACTATGAAATTACATAAAAAGAAATTAAGGAGTTAACTATAAACTGCATGGTTGGTAAAAACTAATAATTAATTTACCCATTTTTGGAAGCTTATTTGATGTGTTTAAACTCAGGGGCGGGGTCACGTTGAAGATATAAGTAGGGATGACAATCGTCACCCGATCCAGTGGATACCCACCCGATCCATCCACTTAATAGTGGATATGGACGATCTAAATGGATGAATAGTGGATATGGATATAGATGTGGATGAATAGTGGATCGGATATGGATGACAATGTATCATCCATGGATATATCCATTATCACCCGAAATACGTACACATATACATATATATATATATATATATATATATATATATATATATATATATACACACACATATAAATTTACATTTCCACATATTTATAAACCATAAACTATTAAGATATTATTGAATATATAAAGTCGTAATATTTAAATATCTAATGTATATTTGTTTTTTTTGTTTTTTGTATTATTAGTTTATATAGCAAATCGAAATGCATAAATCTATTGCGCTGAGTCAAGTTTTGCTTCCGAGTTCTGACCATTTAGTGAAATCACAATCCACGATAGATGACGATCAAAACATGTGTGATTAACCGATAAACATAGATATTACACATTTACATTTGTCAAAATATATGTTTACTTGTAATTGTAACCAATTATGATTCATTGACGACAATGGTTATACGCTTTTGTAAATAGATTTCGTATGTTACGTTATACTGTATTTATTTATTTGTTACAACATTTGTTTGTTTCATTTCATTTCAGGAAAATTTTTTAACATTTTTTGAATATCCAACGGACATCCATTAACCTGCTTAATCCATTGGATATGGATATGGATGGATGAATTGAAATTAAATGGATATGGATATGGATGTGGATGAAAATATTTAAATGGATATGGATATGGATATGGCATCATCCGATCCATATCCGATCCATTCCCATCCCTAGGTATAAGCAACTGTTGTTACGGGTCCATTCACTTATAACGAAGTGTAAATTTCATATAAAAATTGCATTCTTTCTTGAATTTTTTGTATGTATTACGACTTACGAGTTCACAAAAATTGATATACTGCTGCTACGAGTCACTTTAATTCCCGAATTCCCCAATGTTTTAACTTCGAAGGTTAAGTAAATGGTTAACTGAACCAGAATATATCAAATTAATTAAGTTCTGACATATATATATTCGAAACTAAGAAACGAACTTGTTATTTTTTAACAATTTATGTATAAGCTAGTACGTTCATTCAATGCCTAGACATGCATAATTAATTTGGATCAAGTACGTGTGCCGACACGTTGTCATTGCGGGTATTTATTTTTTTAAGAACTACAAACACGTACTCGCACAATAGCCCACCGATGATGTCTAAATTTTTACTTTTATGAGACGAGATCATACACTACTAGAAAAACTGCCAATACCAACAACCAAAAGTCGTTGGTAAAGGACCATATTTCGTTGGTAATGGGTGTTACCAACTAACTTACCAACGAAACATGGTCGAGGGAATTATGCTCGTCGCTAAACTAATAATACCAACGACTAGCACTAGTCGTTGGTGTATTACCAACGACATACCAACGACATACAAAGTTGTTGAAAATTTTCATTACAATCTTAAGTCGTTGGTATTTTAGAAACTAGCAACGATATTAACATTGTTGGCAAACATCCATAGGTCGTTGGTAAAACATCAACAACCTATCCAATGACTTAAGTCGTTGGTAAAAATAGCAACAACTAGCCCAACGTATATGAGTGGTTTTTATAATCATCAACAACCATTATTGTCGTTGCATAAATCATTTACCAACAACTTCTAAATTGTCGTCATCGTTGCTAAATTGTCTACCAAACATGAATTACAGATCCTGAACAAATGATTAAACCCAAAAATATATAGCATAAGGAAATCGTTTTCCAAAAATATATAGCATAAGGAAATTGTTTTCCATAATAATATCATACTACAACACAAACTACAACATATGAATCGATACGATCCATCTACAATTTGTTCCACAATAACCCATCAAAACAGGTAGCTGAAGTTGAAGTATACAAAAATATTACAAAAGCAGCTACCGAAAGATTAGTAATCATATACCATGGATGGGTTAGACAAGAACAAATTACTCGCTTTGCGGCATAGAACCTTGTCGATTCATAAACATTTCCTTGATCTCCTTCATTTCAAGCTTGCATGCTTCAACTTCAGCTTTCATCTTAGCATTCTCTTCTTTGTTCACTGCATTTTCTTCTTTTAGAGAAACAAGCTCTTCTTTTAGAATAATAATTTCTTCTTTGTTGTCAACAGTCGTTGTATGGATGATAGGCTCCTTGGTGAAATTTGCACGTGCCTGATTACGAATCATGACAGCTTCTTTAGAAGTCCCGAACCCATATACACCATCCTTGGTAGGAACCCCAATTGCATCTACCCACGCTTTTGGGTCAAATGGTAGCTCAGAAGGTAGATTGACATCATCAGCAGGTAGGTTGACATCATCAGCTAACTCGACATCAACATCCACTTGGACTTCATCATCTAGTTCGACTTCATCATCTAGTTCGACTGAAGGGAGATTTTCTTTAGCTTTCTCAAAATACTTGGTTACAACATTCTCAGCTCTTTTATCACACCACTCGCCTTTACCTTTATTTCGTTTGTGAACCCTCTCATTCAATTGAACTTTCGACGCTGGCCCTCCTAATTCTTCTTCCTGCTCAGAAAAATAAGAGTGCAACAATGAGTAATTTAACACAGGTGGTTAACACAGATGGTTATGCTACTGACTCGTCTGACTATATATATAACTCGGTCATCATATTAGTTTTCCAAATTGACAGTGCACCAATACAACACAGCAGACACACTTTCAAGCCAAGTATAAATATAAATAACCTATTTGACCCGTTAATCACATAATGACATGTGCATCTGTTCCAGCCCTTTAACCACAAGAACATCAATACAACACAGCAGACACACTTTCAAGCCAAGTATAAATATAAATAACCCATTTGACCCGTTAATCACATAATGACTTGTGCATCTGTTCCAGCCCTTTAACCACAAGTACATCAATACAACACGACAAACACATTTTCAAGCCAAGTATAAATATAAATAACCCATTCTACCTGTTAATCACATATGACTTGTGCACATGTTCCAGCCCTTTATACACAAATGTAAGCATCAAATCTGTTTTATAAGCCAATATACAATTATACAACCTACTAGACCTATTTCAAGCCAACTATGCATATAAATAACCCATCCGACCCATTTCCCAATCATTTTTTAGTACTTCATACTTCCGACAAGTAACATGTGACTCATCTAATACACGTTTATGCTACAGATCTGCATACTTGTGAACCATCAGCCCTTATTTAATGCATATTTTTAGTTTATATGGTATAATATTTGAGATTCAAGTGTACTTACCAATCGCATAAGATGTATCCCAAAGTTGCATGACCCTCCAGTGTCTCTAACATACGACATGGTACCTGTATCATCCCCAGGAACCTTTTTCCTATTTTCTGTTCCAACTTCTGATCTCCTCTGCCATTCAGGTGTCATCTAAGTCTTCAAGATACCTTCCCAATCATCTTGGTAAATGAACTCGGGGCAGCACTTCTTCCAATCAGTCGGGTTGTCACTCTTTGTCGTTTTCTTACAAGTTGCCCTAATCCCATTCCATGTACCTCGAGAAAGAGCCTTTGACCTTGCTAACCACACGTCTTTAGCTAGCACGGGGCATACTGGTTCAGCATATTGAAAGCGGTCCTACAAAACATGATGGCTCAGTATATAGTTTAGAAATATCAAAACCTTAAACGCATATGCAAAGTAATAACCTGAAAGCACTTGTACAAGTGTTTAACTAAATCTGGATCGAGTTTGCTCCATTGGCTTTCTTTTCCACAGAAATTTCCCTTGTAATCCTTTGAAATGATTCCAGGAACATCTTGTTCCAAATAGCTATACAATTCAGGATGCACGTGGTGATTATTTACATCTCATTGAAATTAGAAATAGAAATTGAGCATACTACTTACTGCAAACCAGAAATACGTATCACTTGACGATCAGCTGGGTTTGTCGGTATATTTTTGCTTAAGTGTGCTCCCCTAGGTCCCCTTTTTTGATGAGACGATTCTTGATCTATATAATTAACAAAAAACATGCAATCATTATAACAAGCAATAATCAAAGTTGGGCCATCAAAGTTAATAAGAATAATAGGGTGTTCAACTTTTTTACTTGTGCTAGAAGAACGTGCACAACTTTCTCCAGTCCCGGGTGGTGTTTCAGATTCAGGTGGATTAGATAGCAATGCATCTTCGACTGGGATCTGAGGTGCCCCCAATGTTGGGGGTGGAGTTGATGGAGTTGTTGAACTAGTCCTCGTTCCACGGAAGCCCCTACCTCTACTTCCTTTATATGAAGTTCCTCGAACCATCTGTAATGTAATAAATCAGCCATCAGGTAATTTCGTTATGGATAACTCACTACAAGATCTATATTAGTGAAAAAAGTGATAACTAATAAAGAAATATATATATACATGATAAATTAATGCACCATTCACTCACTGCAAACAAAGAACTTTGCTGCTTGAGAGTTTGGGGCTTCTCTCGTAATTTCGCCCCTTAATACAGGACCAGCAGCATCAATCACCATATCTCTATAACGGTTCTCAGTCACTCCCTGCACATCATCATTTGTAACCTGATCTTCGTGATTTTGTTGCGTCGTTGTCTCCCCATGTGCGAACCACGTAGTATAAAAGTTTTGAAAACCCCATTGGTAAAGGTGTTCAGTAATTGTGTCCCTATTATGAAACTTTAAAAGCTGACACTTGAGACAAGGGCATTTGATTACTTCACGACCTAGAGCTCATGGATGGTTAAACGCAAAATCTAAAAACTCATTAACTCTAGTTTTAAACTCTTCTGTTAATGAGCAATCTTGAGGGTCTAGTCGACGCTTCATCCAACTTCGATCAGCTGACATCTTGTTGTGCTTTAAGAGCTCTATAGGTTATGAATAGCCTAAATAAGTCAACAATAGGTTGCTGCCCAAATGTAAATGCACAAAACAACACCAAAACAATTTTAAAGTGGTATGCTTGATTGTACACTTATGTATGATGTATATGTAAGCAATTATATATGCATAAATCTGTACCTAAGCAACAATAATCATGAAAACATTAAAATATAAAAATGTTAGCATAATCTTATAAACATCATAGACCAAGTCAATATTATATTCAGGTCAACAACATTAAAATTTGGCTTATATTATATACATGTCGATGTGGTGAAGTATCAATTTTATATTCAGTTTATATACAGACACAGATCCAAACAAAAACTTTTTATGCCAAACAAAAAAAATACTACTAGTATATAGATCTCGAAGCACAAAGAGAAACACAACGCAAAAACTTGGGACCATCAAAAAACTTTTGATAGCAGACAAAAACAAAAATAAGCACTTTTCATTAGCAGACAAAAACAAAAATGAGCACAATTGTATCTTCAATCGAACTATACATAAGATTTTTAAAGCAAACAAGAAAGGTAAAAAACATAATCGGAACTAAATCCAATAAATCGAGATATAAAAACCCCAAAATAGAAATACGACATCTACAAAAATTGAGATAAAAAACAAACCGTGAATGCTACAACAAGGTTGCGATTGCGATGGCCAGATTATGGTTTGAAGTGTCTATTTTGACGCATCAAATGTGGGGGAGTAGAGAGGCGCTGGAGTGGATAAGAAGATAGCGATGGATTAGTTAGGTACCAGCTCTTTTTTGTAAGATATACTCCGTATTAAAAGTAGAAGTAAATAACTAATCTTTTATATCCTTTTAATTTATGATTATAAAATTATAAATACTTTTGGTCTATTGATACAACATCATCCAATTTACTTGACTTTAATTTATTTTTGTTTTTCAATGATTTTAAAATATATTGAAATTATAAAGGGATAAGTGTCCTGAAATGCTACCAACTTTGGACGAATATCTATTATGTGTAACTAATGCAACCAACTTTCAAAAAGGGTGTTTTAATGTAATTTGTTGATGTGTCGCTCGTTGAAGGTGACACGTGACGTACGGATGTGCCGCGTGGCATCCGGAGAGTTTGACAACGCAGTGACATGTCAGCAAATTACATTAAAATACTCTTTTTGAAAGTTGGTTGCATTCTTACACCCATCGCTTAGTTAGTTACACACAATAGATATTGTTCAAAGTTGGTAGCATTTCGGGACACTTATCCCAATTATAAATTATAGATATAAAACAAATTTCATATAATATGTTTTATATATAGAGTTTCGGAATATGTCGAGTCGAGCTCAAGATATTCGAGTAGAGTTTCGAGGCGAGCTTGAGTATTACAATACTCGACTCAAGAGGCTCGCGACCTAATCGAGCTTGCACTATATATCATATTATTTAATAAACTTTGATTCGATTCGAGTACGAAAGCATCGATTCGAGTCGAGTCAAGCTTGAACGAGTCAATTAATATTAAAATTTTAATTATTTAATAATATTATTTTTTTAATCGATAATCGAGTCAAGCCGAGCTCGGAGTTTTAAAATACAAGCTCGGTCGAGTTTTAAAATACAAGCTTGTTAAAAGTGTCACTTTATATTAGTCAAGTCGAGCTTTAAAATACAAGCTCGGTCGAGCTTCACGCTCGGAGTTTTCTAATCTACTCGAGCTTGACACTGTATCGACTCTACTCGATTACACTCCTAATGTATAGGGCAGTTGTATAACAATATACATATATATTGGTGTTGTATGTATATGTATTTAATCATATGCTTAATGCTTGTAAGGGTTGTGATCACCTCCTCCTTATGAATGTGTTATTAATTTTGTCACAAGAGATGTTCGGATGTCTCGAAAGTGATGGGGATCGGCCGTTGTTACTATAATTAAGGGGAGCGTTGAATCTCATTTCATCAAAAGTAGACGTAATTAGACAACTAGATAAGAATCAGTGCTTCACTTTGCATATGAATTAAACCACAAGCTCCACCCGTCTCTTGGGCCTACATCAATTCCTTTGTATGTCTCCAAAGTTGATATGATTTGTAAGTTTACTGGTTCCAGTTTGTATTTACTTTCGAATTGAACTAGGTTGCATCATTTTACATGTACATATACAATCGTGTATATGCGGTGTATGTTATGAGTGTATGTCTATACGTATATACCAACAATAGAAGGGTATGTCTCTACGAGTATATTGTATACAAGTAGTATACTTGTGCTTGTACTAGCAATTTCCTTGTGTGTATACTATTATTATATACATTATGTGTGTATGTACTAGTGGTTTATTATGTTTGTAACTTTTATAAACGGGTTTGATATGATCACCTTCTTGTCGTTGAACGAGTTGTTGTGTCGAGCGTCATTCACATTGTATGCGTCGTATAAAGCACTTCTCTCAAGTTGTTTCACTTAAATAAGCCCACCATATAGATTTTCTAACAAATTTAATTGTTATTTTTAACCAAAATATTTCCCAACGACTAAAAGTAGTTGATAAATAAATAAATGATTGTTGGTAAAAGAGGGGGGAATTTTTCCCTCCAAAAAATGTTAAATATACATAATTTTCATAAAAAGTCATTGGTAAAAACGTTGGTAAATGAACTTATTACCAACTACTCAAACATTGTTGGAAGCTTTTTGTTGTTGAAATAGTTATCAACAACTTTTAATCGTTGCTAAAAGTGGAGGGAACTTTCCCTCCAAAAACCATTTGAGTTCCAACGAATTTAGCAACAATTATATTGTTGGTAAAAGTGGCGGGAATCTTCCCTCCAAAAATCATCAATATTCCAACGACATTACCAACGATTATGTCGTTGGAATTCAAAAAAGTTTGTTTTAACAAATATTGTTGGTAAAGTCATTGGTATAGTTCATATTTACCAACGACTCTCTGTTAGTTGGAAAATAGTCGTTGGTATTGGCATGATTTCTAGTAGTGATATCCTTACATTTGTGAAGAACTTACCTGATTCAGCTCCTAAACGAAGTAGGAAAAGCAAGACTATATTATACGGAGTATTCATCTATTATTGAAGGTCTTGCTTTTTGAGACGAATATATACGTACACATTCATCCACAATATAACACGATCAGCTCGCTGATCACCAGGCCTAGCGCCTATAGTTTGCTCCGATCCGGCCTATCTTTCACTTGGATCTTGAACAGAAGCAGGAAACTTAACCTTGAGTGGGTGGATTGGATGTGTAATCCAAGCTTTGGCTACCAAATCTTATGTAATATGTGAATTTTCTTTACCTTAGTCTGATCTTGATAATGGCTTGTAATAGAAATTAATTAAACTGCTGTTTTTTTAAAAAAAAAAAGGTGTACGTACGTGCTACTCAATGAACTTAACCTTCCCCATAACACCCTACTATTCAATACCAATTTTTTTTTTAAAAAAACATCGGAAGCGTAATATAAACTTCATTCATCATGAATTTCATATATAGATAACATTGCAAGATACAAGTCGTTTGTGCACGATAACACCAACCGATATTATCAAGATAACCATAGTTACAATTAGGGAGTTATATAAAATTTAAACAAAAGGTTTAACTATTGACTTGGTTAAATAATCAGAGTGGGAGCCATCAAACATTCCATCAAAAACTCGGACATTCTTGCTACCCACAATCAAAAGTATATCCTGCAAGAATTAAGGAGGGAGATTAGCACAAAGCTAAGTGAATAGATATCTAACCATCACCCTAACTCAGTTAAACAATTGCCTACAACAAAGAATCATAAACAACTAGCTTCAAAGAGGATCGGTGGTCCTTGAGGAACCCTACTGCCGCGGTGGCCCCCAAGCAACACTTACAACCACTGAAGGCCAATTCAGTGATCTAACCGATAGCGTGGTACTATTACCATTTACAACACAATTTCAGTGTACAACACATGTACAAGGCACTTGTGTTATTCAAGTAATAATACCAAGCCCAAACCATGTTGACCTCTGAACAATTCACATAATCCATAATCATCATGGCAATATGTAAACTAAACAACATAAACAGTAAAACCATGTTTACCCGTTGTAACCCGATTGTTACAACTGATTTAGACAGAGAGTCATTGATCCACTCACCCTTGACAATCACAGCCTCCACTCAGAGATCTAGTCTCACTGAGTCTTCGGGTTATCTGAGATCACGAGCAAAACCAAGTTAGGAATTCATAATAATACCACTCATTTTCAGGCATATTATTTAATCTCCTAATAACCAAAGTTTCAACGGTTAATCTCATGTATAAATCTTATTTGCACGTAATATACGTATATACATATTAGTGGTACAATCCCGAAAGCACACAAGACAAGAGCTGATTTTTGACCACATTTAGACCCACAGCCGATCGGCATTGGGGTCCCAGCCGTTCGGCTAAGCCCAACCGATCGGCTATACCATAGCCGATCTGCTTTCTTAGTTAATTTCAAGCTTCGGTTCAAGTGGCTAAGTTATGTGATGATTTTGAACTAACATAGCCGTTCGGCTAAATTAAGCCGATCAGCTTAATGGCCTTAACCGATCGGCTTCCCATAGCCGATCGGCTATCAATCAGAAACCCAGGTACCAAGCTTTACTACCCAGATTTCCCCGAACCCAAAATCCCCAAATCATACAAATCAGTTGCAATACTCGAAATTTAGCTAACAACAACCTCCAATAACATTATACAACATATCATAACAACAATCAACTTCATCAAACTTCAAAATCAACCTTAACATCATTTTAACCTAACTTTATAAATTTCCATTTATAACTCATACACATACATGATTCAAGGTAAATCAACTTACAATTTACAAGGAAAATGTGGTGATGATGATGATGAATAATTCAATCCAATAGCACAAGAGCTTTCCTCATTTTCTTTGATTTTCTTAAGTTTTGTGTGTGTTTTTGGTAGAGATAAAGAAAGAGAGAAATGGGGAAAGTGAAGGAGTTAGGTTGATATTTATCAACTAACTCCCAAAGCAAGGTAGTGCATATTATATCCGTCCTAAATCTATTGTCTGGAACCTAAAACCGTTTTGCGAAACAATACATTTTATTTTACCGTCAGCTAAGATAAATTAAAGAAAATAACATTTCACTATCCACAATAAGTCATCAAATCAATTTACCTATTTATTTCAATAATTCACATAATACCGATTATTTTAAAACACAATTAAATCATCAAATAAAATAAGAAATTACCGAGTTTCTCCTAGGCCCAGAGAGAGGATGTTACAAATCTTCCCTCCTTAAGGAGATTTCGTCCCCGAAATCTCGCCATGCCCAAAAAGACTAGGATACCGAGACTTCATGCTTTCCTCCATTTCCCACGTAAGGTTGGCACCCAAACTATGTCTCCACTTAACCAAAACCATTGGGATTTCCTTCTTACGAAGTTTAGTCACTTTTCTATCTAAAAGTTCAATTCTTACTTAAATCAACACGCAAATCTTGCAATGGAAGAACTTGGGATTGGTCCTCCACATTGCATTTTCTTAAGTAACACACGTTAAATGTATCATGAATACCCGCTAATTCAGGAGGGAGATCAAGTGACACAGTTTGATCGTTAACTACTTGCCGAATTCTAAATGGGCCAATGTATCTAGGGGCCATTTTACCTCGCTTACCAAACCGAATCACACCCTTCCAAGGTGAGACTTTCAAATAAACCAACTCACCAACCACAAAAGAAACTGGACGACGTCGTGGATCGGCATACTGTTTCTGTCTGTCACGAGCAGCTTGCAATTTCTCACGAGCAATAGCTACCTTATCCGCTGTAATCTGAACAATATCCGGACCCGCAAACTGTTTCTCACCCACTTCTAACCAACAAGTAGGTGTTCTACAACGACGCCCATACAACATTTCATACGGAGGCATGCCGATACTAGAGTGGTAAGAATTGTTATACGCAAACTCAATCAAAGGTAGGTGCGAATCCCAGGACCCACCATATTCCATCACACAAGCACGTAACATATCCTCTAAGGTCTGAATGGTACGTTCTGATTGACCGTCCGTTTGAGGGTGATAAGCTGTACTTAAGTTGATTCTAGTACCCCAATTCCCGTTGTAGGTTCTGCCAAAATCCAGACACAAACCGAGAATCCCTATCTGAAACAATAGACAACGGAATTCCATGCCTAGAAACGATCTCATTGATATACAACTGCGCCAGTTTACTCAACGATGCCGTCTCACTAGTTGCTAGAAAGTGAGCACTCTTAGTCAACCGATCCACAATCACCCAAATCATATCATTTCCTTTAACTGTTCGCGGAAATTTGGTTACAAAGTCCATCGTTATGTTTTCCCATTTCCACTCAGGAATATCAAGTTGTTTCAATGATCCATATGGTTTCTGATGTTCGGCTTTCACTTGAGAGCATATGTGACAAGATTCCACAACCTGCGCCACATCCGTTTTCAAAGTTGGCCACCAATACATGGGTTTCAAGTCGTTATACATCTTTGTACACCCCGGGTGAATCGATAATTTAGATTTGTGTGCCTCATTCAAAATCATGTCACGAAGTCCACCAAGCAAAGGGACCCAAACACGAGACTGAAAGGTCTTTAATCCACGAGAATCATCACATAATAAGTCCTTTCTTTTCAACATGATCTCCGATTTCAAGTTATGATCCAATAACGCCTCTACTTGTGCCAATTTCAATTTGTCAATCAAATCAGAAGAAACCTCTAATCGCATGAAGTAGATTCTGTCAGGATTTCCTTTTCTGCTTAATGCATCGGCTACCACATTTGCTTTACCCGGATGGTATCGAATCTCGCAATCATAATCCTTTATCAATTCTAACCATCGCCTTTGTCGCATATTGAGCTCCTTTTGTGAGAACATATACTGAAGACTTTTGTGATCCGTACAAATAACGCATTTGGTACCATAAAGATAATGTCTCCATATTTTCAAGGCAAAAACCACAGCCGCAAGTTCCAAATCATGGGTAGGATAATTCTTTTCATGAGGCTTAAGCTGTCGAGAAGCGTAAGCAATGACCCGATCACGTTGCATCAAAACACCACCTAGGCCCGCATGCGAGGCATCACAATAAACAATGAAATCATCGGACCCATCAGGAAATGCTAACACTGGAGCCTGACACAGAAGCTGCTTCAGAGACTGAAAAGCTGATTCCTGAGGTTCACCCCACTGAAACTTAACATCCTTTCGAGTTAATTTTGTCAACGGACTCGCAAGTTTAGAAAAATCTTTAATAAACTTTCTATAATAACCCGCCAGCCCAAGAAAACTCTTAATCTCAGAAGGAGACCTAGGCGCGTGCCAATTCATCACTGCCTCAACTTTAGACGGATCGACTCTAACCCCATCCTTACAAATGATATGTCCCAAAAACTGAACCTCACGAAGCCAAAACTCACATTTCGAAAATTTAGCATACAATTGTTCCTTCCTTAGAGTTTCCAAAACCAATCCCAAATGTATTTCATGCTCGGCTTCTGACTTAGAATATACCAAGATTTCATCAATGAACACGATCACAAATTTATCAAGGTAGGGCCGACAAACCCTATTCATCAAATCCATAAAGACTGCCGGAGCGTTAGTTAACCCAAATGGCATAACAAGAAACTCATAGTGTCCATATCGGGTGCGAAAAGCCGTCTTAGGAATATCCTCCTCACAAACCCGCACCTGGTGGTAACCCGACCTCAAATCAATCTTAGAAAAGTAGGAAGACCTTTGTAACTGATCAAACAATTCATCGATTCGGGGCAAAGGGTATTTATTCTTTATGGTTTTCTTATTCAACTCCCTGTATTCTATACACATACGAAATGTGCCATCATTCTTTTTAACGAACAATACAGGTGCACCCCAAGGAGAAGAACTGGGTCTGATAAAACCCTTATCTAACAATTCCTGAATCTGACTCATCATTTCATGGATTTCGGAGGGAGCTAATCTATAAGGATTTTTCGCTACTGGTGTAGAGCCAGGTATCAAATCAATCTTATACTCTACATCCCTAACAGGAGGTAAACCAGGCAACTCGTCGGGAAAAACTTCTGAGTATTCCGAAACCACTCGGACGTTGGTAACAGTTCTCTTTTCTATCTTAGCATCAATAACGTAGGCCAAAAACGATTCACACCCTTTGACTAAAGATTTTCTAGCCTTAATCATGGAAATCAAAGGTATGCTACCCCTTTCCCTCTCCCCTCGAGCCACGACATATGACTCGCCCGAGATTGGGATTCTTATCAACTTCCTATCGCAATCAATGTTAGCTTTATTTCGACTTAGCCAGTCCATACCTAGAACCGCATCGAAACTGGGAATAGGCATCAATAGAAAAGAAATCGGAAAACTATGGCCCTCAATCAATATTTCAGCTCCCGTCACCGATGTGGTAACGAGAACCATCCTACCATTTGCTACCTCAACCTCAATAGGATTGGCAATAACAATGGGAGCTAATTTCAATCTATCACAGAATTGCATAGACACAAAAGAACAGCTAGCTCCAGAATCGAATAAAACACATGCTGGTACAGAATTGATAAGAAAAGTACCAGTTATGACATCCTCCATCCTGACAGCTTCATTAGCTGTCATCTGAAATGCCCTGCCAGATGCTGATTATAACGCCCCTCATTTAATACAACAATATAATATTAAGCCTGGCGGAAGCGACTACTTGAAATACATATTCTATTAGAACCTGCTAGAAATTTTCGCAACCCTTTGTACAATATGTTTAACTACTAAACAACCATAATTAACATGTTTACCAACCCGGGGCATTATATACTATAAAACATTATTTATTACAAACTGGATCAGAGTTGCAAGTTTCAAACATTCCCAGCATCAAAACATCCTTCCTGACTACCCACATATTATACATTACCTGCAGGAAGTAAATTGAGGGATTAGCACGAAGCTAAGTGAATGAATAATCAACTACAATTCAATTTAGCTAGCAATCTGTTCACAATCAATAATGCAACAAATATCGTCAAGAGGAACGGTGGTTCCTAAGGACCCTGTGCCGGGTGGCCCCATCAGAACACTTACATCAACTGTAGGCCAAAACAGTGATTAACCGCTAACTAAATGCTAATCTCCATCAACACATGTACGCAACCCTGTGTTGACCAACATTAGCAATCAAGTCCAACCAACAATCTAGTTGACCTCTGGATTATACATTTCAATTCAATGTTCAACAAACAACCAATCAAATGGCATATCATTTCAAGGTTAACATACTATCAATAGTAATCCTATAATTACTTATTGAAATCAAACTGACACAACCAAATCAAACTGTGAGTTTCAAATCCACTCACCTGATTATCTCGTTTCACTTACTCAGCTGTCTTATCTCGCTGAGCTCTTTGCTTATCTGAGAATCAACAATCAGGTAAAAGTTAGAAATCAAGATCATAACACTTGAATAACATTAATTTAAATCATTAGGAACTTAGTCAAATTAACATCACAATTATCATAAGTCCCTAAATACAACTACTATCATGTGTTGTCATGTTAATAAGTACAATTTACATTGCAAACAACAATTTAGAACAAGTCTTAAAGGTCAAACAAAATATTTGCTGGAACACACTACAAGCCGCCGGCTTCCTATAGCCAGCCGCCGGCTTTTCCATTCCAGCCGCCGGGTGATTTAATTTTGGAGGTAACAGAACTTAATTGCGTTTTAAAGCTTCTATTGGCCGCCGGATAACCAATCAACCCGCCGGCTATGGCTTTCAAGCCGCCGGCTTGGGTAGTTCACCCGCCGGTTTCCTTTCTACACAACGAAGCCGCCGGCTTCAGGGTACCAGCCGTCGGGTTCAACCGACGTACAGGGGATACCCAGTTCAGCTATGGCAGAAACTCAGCAAACAAATCACAACATATAAACCACAAACTCGATTTCAGTAGCATATATTCACTCATATAGCATCATTTAAACATGTTATAACATACCATAACATCAAGATCATCAAACACATGTATTCACTCAAAGTATAGATTAACAAAAATCAAAACTTACCACTTAGAACTAAAAACAAGTTGGTGGTGATGATTTACTAGCTAAAATCAAGATCAAAATCACCTCAAGATCACTATTTGGAATTGATTTCAAGATTTCTAGCTTGTAGGTTCAAGGGTTTTAAAGGGTTTTAGGGTTTTGTTTCTAAAAATGGAAAGTAAAGAAACTTTCCTAAAAAGGAAACTATATAAGTCGGCTCACATTTTACACCGACCCGCATCCACTTAAAACTAGTCCCTTTTCATTCTATTGCCTGGAACCTAAAAACCATTTGCGAGAAACTTCTTTTATTGCACCGTCAACTATAGTAAATTAAAACAATCAATAATTTACTAAGCACAATAAGTCCTTAAGCTTATTTAACTAAGTTTCGCAAATAAACAATTAATATCAAATAATTTCCAATACAATTAAATATATCAATTTAAAATTAGAAATTACCGGACCAGAAGAGAGGATGTTACAACTCTCCCCCCCTTAAGAAGATTTCGCCCCCGAAATCTCATCACGATCAAATAATCCAGGATATCTGGATTTCATAATATCCTCTGTTTCCCACGTTAGGTTTTCACCTAAGCTATGTTTCCATTTCACTAACACCATGGGAATCTGTTTCTTCCTAAGTTTAGTCACTTTTCTGTCAAGAAGTTCTACTGGTTCTTCAACTAACTTCTGACTCTGATCAACTTTCAAATCTTTCAAAGGAAGAATCTGAGTCTGGTTTTCAACGTTACATTTCCTCAAGTAACAAATGTTAAACGTATCATGAATACCAGCAAGCTCTGGAGGAAGATCCAATGTAACAGACTGATCATTAACAATCTGTCGAATTCTAAAAGGTCCAATATATCGAGGAGCCAATTTGCCACGTTTTCCAAACCGAATTACCCCTTTCCAAGGCGAAACTTTCAAGTAAACAAGTTCACCTTCAACAAAAGTAACTGGTCGACGTTTAGGATCAGCATATTGTTTCTGTCTATCACGTGCAGCTTTCAACTTTTCACGAGCCACTGCCACTTTATCAGCTGTCATTTGAACAATGTCTGGACCTGCAAACTGTTTCTCACCTGTCTCTAGCCAACAAGTTGGAGTTCTACAACGGCGTCCATATAGCATTTCATATGGAGGCATGCCAATACTAGAATGATAAGAGTTATTATAAGCAAACTCAACCAATGGCAAATGAGAATCCCAAGAACCACCATACTCCAAAATACAAGCTCTCAACATATCCTCCAATGTCTGAATCGTACGTTCCGACTGACCATCTGTTTGAGGATGATAAGCTGTACTAAGATTCACTCTGGTGCCCAATTCATGCTGCAAACTCTGCCAGAAATGAGATACAAACCTTGGATCTCTATCAGATACAATCGATAATGGAATACCATGCCGAGTAACAATCTCATTCATATACAACTGTGCAAGCTTACTCAGAGATGCAGTATCACTAGTAGCTAGAAAATGAGCACTTTTGGTCAATCGATCAACAATAACCCAAACCATGTCATTTCCACGGACAGTTCTAGGCAGTTTGGTTACAAAATCCATAGTCAAATGTTCCCACTTCCATTCAGGAATCTCGAGCTGTTTCAACGACCCATACGGCTTCTGGTGTTCAGCTTTAACTTGAGAACAAATATGACAAGAACTAACAAACCTTGCTACATCCATTTTCATTGTAGGCCACCAATACAAAGGTTTCAAGTCATTATACATTTTAGTACTTCCTGGATGTACTGACAATCTGGACTTATGGGCTTCATTCAGAATAACATCCCGAAGACCACCAAACAAAGGTATCCAAACACGAGACTGAAAGGTTTTTAATCCTCTCGTATCATCCAATAACAATTCCTTTCGATTCAACATAATTTCATATTTCAAATTATGATCTAACAAAGCCTCTAACTGTGCAGCTTTAATCTGACCCACCAAATCAGAAGAAACTTCTAAACGCATAACATAAACTCGATCAGAAGTCACCTTGCGGCTTAAAGCATCAGCAACCACATTGGCTTTCCCTGGATGGTATTTAATCTCACAATCATAGTCTTTGATTAGCTCTAACCATCGTCTCTGACGCATATTCAACTCTTGCTGTGAAAATATATACTGAAGACTCTTGTGATCTGTACAAATAACACATTTGGTACCATACAAGTAATGCCTCCAGATTTTTAAAGCAAACACAACTGCTGCAAGTTCTAAATCATGGGTAGGATAATTTCTTTCATGAGGTTTGAGCTGACGAGAAGCATAAGCAATCACACGATCTCGCTGCATTAATACACAACCTAAACCAGCAATAGATGCATCACAATAAACAATAAAATCATCGGACCCATCTGGCAATGCTAACACAGGAGTCTGACATAACAACTGTTTCAGAGTCTGAAAAGCTGTTTCCTGTTGTTCAGTCCATATAAACTTTTCATCCTTACGGGTCAATTTAGTCAACGAACCGGCAATTTTAGAAAAATCTTTAATAAACTTCCGGTAATAACCCGCCAAACCAAGAAAACTTTTTATTTCTGAAGCAGACTTTGGAGCTTTCCAATTCATTACAGCTTCAATTTTCGAAGGATCAACTTTAACACCATCATTACAAATAATATGACCCAAAAACTGTACTTCCCGAATCCAAAATTCACATTTAGAAAACTTTGCATACAAATGTTCTCTCTTTAAGGTTTCCAATACCAACCTCAAATGCATTCCATGCTCTGATTCGGATTTAGAATATACCAAAATGTCATCGATAAACACAATCACAAATTTATCAAGAAAAGGTCGACAAACACGGTTCATCAAATCCATAAAAACTGCTGGAGCATTCGTCAAACCAAAAGGCATAACCAGAAATTCAAAATGACCATATCTGGTTCTAAATGCAGTTTTAGGAATATCACAATCCCTAACACGAACTTGATGATAACCTGATCTCAAATCAATCTTTGAATAAAATGAAGATCCCTGCAACTGATCAAATAAATCATCTATCCGAGGCAGAGGATATTTATTCTTTACTGTCCTTTTATTCAATTCCCTATAGTCAATGCACATTCTAAAAGACCCATCTTTCTTTTTCACAAACAGAACTGGTGCACCCCAGGGAGAAGAACTAGGTCTAATAAACCCTTTATCCAACAACTCCTGTATCTGATTCATCATTTCACGTATCTCAGACGGAGCTAATCTATAAGGGGCTTTGGCTATAGGTGAAGAGCCAGGAACAAGATCAATCTGGTATTCAACTTCCCTAACCGGTGGTAAACCAGGTAATTCATCAGGGAATACTTCCGGATACTTAGAAACAACCGGTACATCAGAAAGGGACTTCTTTTCTAGCTTAGCATCAATCACATAAGCTAGATACGATTCACAGCCCTTAGACAAAGATTTCTTAGCTTTCATCATACTAATCAAAGGTATACAAACATTATCCCGTTCTCCTCGAGCCACGACATATGACTTTTCAGAGATTGGAATTCTAATCAGCTTATTGTGGCAATCTATGCTTGCTTTATACTGACTTAACCAATCCATACCAATAATCACATCAAAACTAGTAATTGGCATCAACAGAAAGGAAATTGGAAACGTCTGGCTATCTATCATAATACTAGCTCCAATTACCGAGGTGGTAACAGGAACCGATTTGCCACTAGCTATTTCTACTTCAACTGGGTTTGTTATCACAGTAGGCATCATTTTCAACTTATCACAGAAGTACACAGATACAAAAGAACAATTTGCACCAGAATCAAACAAAACACGAGCTGGTACAGAATTTACAAGAAAAGTACCCGTGATCACGTCATCTGTATGGACAGCTTCATCAACTGTCATTTGAAAAGCCCTACTAACTGCAGATGGCGGAGTCTTCCGCTTCTGACCAGAAGAAGCTGATGAACCAACAACTGTCCCCGAACCCTGTCTCTTAGCCTCAGAACACTGATTTGCACGATGACCTTCCTTATGGCAATTCCAGCACACATAAGTAGGAAAAACACAATCTTTGGCTTCATGCCCAATCACACCACATTTCACACATCTAGTGGTTTGCATAGTACACGGCCCAAAATGTCTAGCTCTACACTTAATACACCAATTGGGACGATCAGAAGTACCACCACGACTTTCTTGTTTCTTACCCTGCTGATTTCCTTGCCACCGTTGCTTACCTTTACCCGTAGATTCACTCCTAGATTTCTGAGAAACTATTTCTTTACTTGGTACTTGTTGAGGTTTCAAATCACTGTCAACAGATCGAGCTAACATAAAAGCTTGAGGAAGAGAGCTCGCTAATCTCACTGAAGTTCGATAATGATTAGGTAAAGTACCCACAAACTGTTCTATTTGAGTTCTCTCATCAGGAACCCACTGCTGAACAAATCTAAGTTTCTCTGTGAACTGATTTATCAAATCATCCATTGACATGTTATCAGTTAATTGCAAATCCATAAACTCTTTTCTAATCCGAGCTATATCATAGTTTGAACAATACTGCTTACAAACTTCATTACGAAAATCAGACCATCGGATAGAAGCTTTCTGAAAAGAAGATAATACAGAAGTAATCGAATCCCACCAATTCATAGCTGCTCCTTTTAAAAGTTGAGATGCATAAGGAACTTTCAATTCCTCTTCACATTGACAAACTTCAAATTTCTTCTCAACATCTCTTAGCCAATCCATAGTTACAGAAGGATTTGTACTACCCGAATACACAGACGGATTACTGCTCATAAAGGTTTTAAAAGAACACACCTTTTGCTTTGGCGGTGAAATCGTACCAAACACAGGATGAGATGATTCAACCTCTTTTTGTTGTTTATACATTCTAAGCGCTTGGTTTTCCTCTTCCAAATGAAGCAAATACTGGTCCCTTTCTACCTCCTCTCTAGCATGGAAAGAAGTACCAGCATTTTCATTCCGGTCATCATGAGTCTCAGCAGCAACTTCAGGCCTTGAGGCATTATTAGGGTTAACAGGTAGTTGCTCGTTATCCGCCATATCTGTAAACACCACAACAGCTTACAAATCATTAGTCGTTAGCACCTATTCTACTAACCGATTCACATTCAGTACATAATCCCTTTCCCAAGAATGTTTGACACAACACAATCAAAGTTTAGGATTGAACATACAATCATATTCAATTGCCCCAAACTACTGCTCTGATACCAACTTATAACGCCCCTCATTTAATACAACAATATAATATTAAGCCTGGCGGAAGCGACTACTTGAAATACATATTCTATTAGAACCTGCTAGAAATTTTCGCAACCCTTTGTACAATATGTTTAACTACTAAACAACCATAATTAACATGTTTACCAACCCGGGGCATTATATACTATAAAACATTATTTATTACAAACTGGATCAGAGTTGCAAGTTTCAAACATTCCCAGCATCAAAACATCCTTTCTGACTACCCACATATTATACATTACCTGCAGGAAGTAAATTGAGGGATTAGCACGAAGCTAAGTGAATGAATAATCAACTACAATTCAATTTAGCTAGCAATCTGTTCACAATCAATAATGCAACAAATATCGTCAAGAGGAACGGTGGTTCCTAAGGACCCTGTGCCGGGTGGCCCCATCAGAACACTTACATCAACTGTAGGCCAAAACAGTGATTAACCGCTAACTAAATGCTAATCTCCATCAACACATGTACGCAACCCTGTGTTGACCAACATTAGCAATCAAGTCCAACCAACAATCTAGTTGACCTCTGGATTATACATTTCAATTCAATGTTCAACAAACAACCAATCAAATGGCATATCATTTCAAGGTTAACATACTATCAATAGTAATCCTATAATTACTGATTGAAATCAAACTGACACAACCAAATCAAACTGTGAGTTTCAAATCCACTCACCTGATTATCTCGTTTCACTTACTCAGCTGTCTTATCTCGCTGAGCTCTTTGCTTATCTGAGAATCAACAATCAGGTAAAAGTTAGAAATCAAGATCATAACACTTGAATAACATTAATTTAAATCATTAGGAACTTAGTCAAATTAACATCACAATTATCATAAGTCCCTAAATACAACTACTATCATGTGTTGTCATGTTAATAAGTACAATTTACATTGCAAACAACAATTTAGAACAAGTCTTAAAGGTCAAACAAAATATTTGCTGGAACACACTACAAGCCGCCGGCTTCCTATAGCCAGCCGCCGGCTTTTCCATTCCAGCCGCCGGGTGATTTAATTTTGGAGGTAACAGAACTTAATTGCGTTTTAAAGCTTCTATTGGCCGCCGGATAACCAATCAACCCGCCGGCTATGGCTTTCAAGCCGCCAGCTTGGGTAGTTCACCCGCCGGTTTCCTTTCTACATAACGAAGCCGCCGGCTTCAGGGTACCAGCCGCCGGGTTCAACCGACGTACAGGGGATACCCAGTTCAGCTATGGCAGAAACTCAGCAAACAAATCACAACATATAAACCACAAACTCGATTTCAGTAGCATATATTCACTCATATAGCATCATTTAAACATGTTATAACATACCATAACATCAAGATCATCAAACACATGTATTCACTCAAAGTATAGATTAACAAAAATCAAAACTTACCACTTAGAACTAAAAACAAGTTGGTGGTGATGATTTACTAGCTAAAATCAAGATCAAAATCACCTCAAGATCACTATTTGGAATTGATTTCAAGATTTCTAGCTTGTAGGTTCAAGGGTTTTAAAGGGTTTTAGGGTTTTGTTTCTAAAAATGGAAAGTAAAGAAACTTTCCTAAAAAGGAAACTATATAAGTCGGCTCACATTTTACACCGACCCGCATCCACTTAAAACTAGTCCCTTTTCATTCTATTGCCTGGAACCTAAAAACCATTTGCGAGAAACTTCTTTTATTGCACCGTCAACTATAGTAAATTAAAACAATCAATAATTTACTAAGCACAATAAGTCCTTAAGCTTATTTAACTAAGTTTCGCAAATAAACAATTAATATCAAATAATTTCCAATACAATTAAATATATCAATTTAAAATTAGAAATTACCGGACCAGAAGAGAGGATGTTACACTGATGGTGGATTCTTTCTTTTCTGGCCAGATGACGAAGACCCTCCGACCGAACCTAATATTGGTTTACTCGTCTCGGTACACTGTCCCGCTCGGTGTCCCTCTTTCTGACAGTTCCAACAAACATGCTTCGGGAAAGTACATTCTTTAATATCATGACCGTACTGTCCACACTTGATGCACCTATGAGTCTGAGGAGTGCAAGGTCCTGTGTGTTTAGATTTACAATTTTGGCACCAGTTTGTTCTATCCAACACATAACCACCACCCTGACTTGGTTTCTTACTTTGGGGAGATCCATGCCACTTTTTCTTTCCAGGACTACTCGAAGAATCACTCTTGGTTTTCAATGCCCATTTGCCCTTAATCTCCAAATCTTTGGCTCTAACATCTCCATCCACGGATCGGGCTAAATCAAAAGCATGGTAAGTGAACCCGCTAGTCTCACCCTCGTCCGATAGTCATGGGGCAACGTCCCCACAAAATGTTCAATCTGAGTACGTTCATCCGGTACCCACTGTTGTACAAACCTCAGTTTTTCGATAAATTGAGAAATGAGATCATCCATCGTCATCCTATCCGTCATTTGCAAGTCCATAAACTCTCGTCGGATACGAGTCATTTCAAACCCAGAACAGTATTTCTTACCCACCTCATTATGGAAATCAGACCACCTAATAGATGCTCTTTGTTGAGGGGTGAAATGTGAGGTAATGGAATCCCACCAACCCATTGCCGGACCCTTAAGTAGCTGCACCGCAAAAGGAACCTTTACCTCCTCTTCACACCTACAAACCTTAAATTTCCTCTCGACATCCCTCAACCAGTCCAAGGTAACAGAAGGATTTGTACTACCCGAGAAATCCGAGGGTCCACAAGACTTAAAAGTCTTGAAAGAACAAAGCTTAGGTAGATTATGAGCCAGAAATGACGGGGTCCGATAACCAGAAGACCCAGAAGCAAAAGGTGTTGAAGTCTGATAATTACTATACGGTTGTTGTTGATGATAAAAAGGCTGAGACACGGGAATATGAGTTGTTACAATAGGAGGTGGCACAGCACTAACCAGAGGTGGCATCGATTGCAAAACCCTCTGGGAGGACAAAGTCTGCTGTTGTTGCAAAAATTGTTGTTCAATGGCCTTGAGTCTAATGTTTTCAGACTCCAAATGTAACAGGTAATCCTCCTGGTCAAATTCTTCAGCTACATAAGTAGTGCCAGTCGGGCCTTGACTAACATTCTGGCTTTCTGGAGGGGCGACGCTTGTACTTGGAATCCCAGTGGGTGGATCGGTCGGATGCTCAGTATCTGCCATATCCTGTATTTAAACACATCTCACCATTCATTAATTGTTAGCACCTATATACTAACCAATTTCTCCATCTTAGCTAAATCCCACCTTTCCGGAATATTTGACTATCACAATAGATTTAGGATTGAACAATTAACCCATGTTCAACTCGCCCAAACCTAGGCTCTGATACCAATTTATAACACCCTACTTTTCAATACCAATTTTTTTTTTAAAAAACATCGGAAGCGTAATATAAACTTCATTCATCATGAATTTCATATATAGATAACATTGCAAGATACAAGTCGTTTGTGCACGATAACACCAACCGATATTATCAAGATAAGCATAGTTACAATTAGGGAGTTATATAAAATTTAAACAAAAGGTTTAACTATTGACGTGGTTAAATAATCAGAGTGGGAGCCATCAAACATTCCATCAAAAACTCGGACATTCTTGCTACCCACAATCAAAAGTATATCCTGCAAGAATTAAAGAGGGGGATTAGCACAAAGCTAAGTGAATAGATCTCTAACCATCACCCTAACTCAGTTAAACAATTGCCTACAACAAAGCGTCATAAACAACTAGCTTCAAAGAGGATCGGTGGTCCTTGAGGAACCCTACTGCCGCGGTGGCCCCCAAGCAACACTTACAACCACTGAAGGCCAATTCAGTGATCTAACCGATAGCTTGATACTATTACCATTTACAACACAATTTTAGTGTACAACACATGTACAAGGCACTTGTGTTATTCAAGTAATAATACCAAGCCCAAACCATGTTGACCTCTGAACAATTCACATAATCCATAATCATCATGGCAATATGTAAACTAAACAACATAAACAGTAAAACCATGTTTACCCGTTGTAACCCGATTGTTACAACTGATTTAGACAGAGAGTCATTGATCCACTCACCCTTGACAATCACAGCCTCCACTCAGAGATCTAGTCTCACTGAGTCTTCGGGTTATCTGAGATCACGAGCAAAACCAAGTTAGGAATTCATAATAATACCTCTCATTTTCAGGCATATTATTTAATCTCCTAATAACCAAAGTTTCAACAGTTAATCTCATGTATAAATCTTATTTGCACATAATATACGTATATACATATTAGTGGTACAATCCCGAAAGCACACAAGACAAGAGCTGATTTTTGACCACATTTAGACCCACAGCCGATCGGCTTTGGGGTCCCAGCCGTTCGGCTAAGCCCAACCGATCGGCTATACCATAGCCGATCTGCTTTCTTAGTTAATTTCAAGCTTCGGTTCAAGTGGCTAAGTTCTGTGATGATTTTGAACTAACATAGCCGTTCGGCTAAATTAAGCCGATCAGCTTAATGGCCTTAACCGATCGGCTTCCCATAGCCGATCGGCTATCAATCAGAAACCCAGGTACCAAGCTTTACTGCCCAGATTTCCCCGAACCCAAAATCCCCAAATCATACAAATCAGTTGCAATACTCGAAATTTAGCTAACAACAACCTCCAATAACATTATATAACATATCATAACAACAATCAACTTCATCAAACTTCAAAATCAACCTTAACATCATTTTAACCTAACTTTATAAATTTCCATTTATAACTCATACACATACATGATTCAAGGTAAATCAACTTACAATTTACAAGGAAAATGTGGTGATGATGATGATGAATAATTCAATCCAATAGCACAAGAGCTTTCCTCCTTTTCTTTGATTTTCTTAAGTTTTGTGTGTGTTTTTGGTAGAGATAAAGAAAGAGAGAAATGGGGAAAGTGAAGGAGTTAGGTTGATATTTATCAACTAACTCCCAAAGCAAGGTAGTGCATATTATATCCGTCCTAAATCTATTGTCTGGAACTTAAAACCGTTTTGCGAAACAATACATTTTATTTTACCGTCAGCTAAGATAAATTTAAGAAAATAACATTTCACTATCCACAATAAGTCATCAAATCAATTTACCTATTTATTTCAATAATTCACATAATACCGATTATTTTAAAACACAATTAAATCATCAAATAAAATAAGAAATTACCGAGTTTCTTCTAGGCCCAGAGAGAGGATGTTACATTCCCCTCATCTGTGAAAGTTCAGATCGATCCATGGAGATGGAGGTACATGACAATACTATGATTCACGGTACATATATCACCAGACCCTACCAAATTATGCATTTCGTTTGTGGACCGTTGTGTGCATCACTCGATAATCAGGGGTGTACGTAAATTAAGTACCATATACAAACCAAAAAAATATATAATCATTACAACTGTACACGATATGCATGATCATCTTATAACGAAAATAAACTTGGCCGGATATAATGCTAATCAAGTAATTGTGTCAATAATCGAATTGCCTTATAATCAAGTTGCATTAGCAGATAGCCAGATACATAATAGTTAATTGAATATCTTTTGGGAATGATCAAATTTAGTAGATTACTGACAATGGATGTAATTTTATATTTAGAATCAATTAAACTGCATAAACAAACACCGATTTATTAAACTATAGTTTATCTGATTATTAAGTGGGAATTATCAAATCTAGTAAAAGTTTGACTGGATGTATATACCATTATATATAGATGACTCAAATAATACATGCCCTCCCACATACACTGGCAAGTAGCTGTTACATATAAATTAGTTAAGCATGAACCTTTCACCATATATTGACTTTTCTGCAAGTCAACAACTCACAAATTCACAAGGCAAGAAGATGAAGCAATACGTTGGCGTTCGAAGGCGGCCATGGGGAAAATTTGCAGCAGAAATAAGGGATTCAACAAGAAATGGGAAAAGGGTTTGGTTGGGGACATTTGATACTGCAGAAATGGCCGCTTTAGCGTATGATCAAGCATCATATTACATGAGGGGTTGTTCGGCTATTACAAACTTTTCGTTTGAAATTGTGGAAGAGTCTTTGAAAGGAATTGATGAATACTACTTTAGTAACATGGACAGCTGGCAGTCACCTGCACTTGCTATAAAGAAGATGCATAAGCTTCATAAAATGTCATCGTCTCTGTCTTCGAATTCAAGAGAAGTAAAAAAGCAGCGGAAAGACGTGTTGGTTCTTCAAGATCTAGGATCTGAACTGTTAGAGGAGATGTTGATGAGTTCATGAATCATAAGATGATTACCTACTTAAATATACAGATTATATATATAAATTAAATTCCCCTATATGATTTTCAGCCATTTATTGATAATTATATCGTGTTTAATTATAATGAAAGTGAATAATGAAGATCATGTTATAAAAAACCAAGCTAAGAGCTCTTGATTATAAGGTTATACATGCTTTAAACTTATAGGTTTTAATCTTGGCATAATCCATATATATACTACCTGCAGATAGGTGGATAAAGGTTCTAAGAGCTCTTGATCATATCACTTTCTGGTTGTATTTTGTCCATATTTAAATTATATATGTATGGTGTAAACTTTCTGATTGATGAGTTTGTAATTTTGGTTTGGGACTGAAAAAACTACCCTAACTCAAAACCAGCCAGTTACCCAATATAACGAAAGTTAATTTTTCTGGTTAAGCTGCACCGAGAATTTGCTTGAATTATCTGACCCATATTATGATGAAGAGAAAATTACACAAATCATCCTTTATGTTTTGCTCAAATTTCACTGACAGTCCTTTACAAACTTTAATTACACCAATCATCATTTATTTTGAAACTTGTAATGCCAATAGTCCTTTAAAATAACGACCGTTAACTATTCGTTAAAAGGGACCATGTGTGAATTTTTTTTCCTTTGAATTTATTTTCCTTTGAGTAAGTTATAAATTATAAAATCCAAAATATGTATAGACACATTATTAGGTGTATAAAACATCATTTTCAGCTTCCCCAAATTACTTAATAAAATCGTCACCAAATTCGACGATTTTCCCCGGAGAAACATCAAATGTTATAGTCCATTACTATCTTTCACCACCCAAACATACATTTGTGACTTAAATATTATTAGTCACATAGTTGGCTTACATATTTCGACGTCGTTATACTTTGAAGTTAGGGTTGATGACTCGGTGATGGAGGGTCGCAGGGTGATGAAAGATGGTGGTTGATTTGGGTGGTAGACCATAAATATCGATGTTTAATTGGAGAAGATGCCCAAATTTGGTGATAAATTGTTAAGTGAAATGAGTAATATGAAAATGATATTGGTGCACATAATAATGTATTTATACATATTTTAGATTTTATAATTTTTTATATATTACTTATAAAAAAATAAATTAAAAGAAAAAAAGTATCACACACGGTCCATTTTAACGAATAGTTAACGGGCGTTAGTCTAAAGGACTATTTGCGTAATAAGTTTCCAAGTAAAGGATGATTGATGTAATTAAAGTTTGTAAATGACTGTCAGTGAAATTTTGACCAAACATAAATGACGATATGCGTAATTTACTCTATAATGAACTAGTCCAGCAGTTTAACACTTATTGTGAGATAGTTTAACGAAAATAAGATCATATAATCGAGTGGAGAGCTCATGTGCTTTTAAGCTCACTTTCAGGTTTGGGTGGGACTCGAAACTTCTTCCTTTTGACGGACAAGTGCATCCATGGAATGATTTGTTTCAACAAAAGTAAACATTCTTATATGGCGCGTTTGGAGCGAAATAATACTCACACTCCTTGATCTTAACAAAAGGAGTGTAGATATTCATTATCGAGTCCACTCTACGTACAATATTTCAATTGAAACAGTATAACACACTTTGTGGACTGCAAGGTTATAAAAGAAGTATGGATGAAACTTATGCGATGGGGGGCTTGGACTCACAAATGGTGTGCGTCTCAAATTGTCGTTCTCTGGTTTTTGTACCATATCATTTAGAACTTTTAGGCATTGTGCCCATAATATATATTTGAAGCCGTTGTTATGGTTGCCATTTGTTGTGGCCATAAAAGTTTGACATCCATACACCATTTTAAGAGAAAACTAAACCTCCTTAATAGTAAGCCTCCTAAATTGCAGAGTCTATAAATGTTCGAAACATGCTCCAAAGCTTAATGATGTAAAATGACCTCACACTCGGCGTTCTGCTTTAACCAATCCTATAAGTCACCTGGACTCGGTGGCATGAGCCGAATTCCCTATACGTACTTTCATATAAAATGACCACTTCTGCTTTGTATCTTTCAACTCCTTTTATCTATGCGCAGTTGAGCTTTATCAAAAGTAGACATGAATTGAACTATATCATCTTTCCGATGAAAGACAAGTTTTAGATATACCAAAACAAGTACCGGATATATCAATATATAGTTGTTTTGTGATGTTATTTTTTTGCTCGACAGCTCAATAAAATCCTACGTGTTATCCTCAGGCTCTCTCAATGCATTAACTGCCACGTCAACTCTTCACGAATTTATTGAAATATTTTGGCTTTTTATGATGATCCTCGAATAGAAAATTCCTTAAATTCCTTTCAAATATTTGTTATCCTTAAATATATTTCTTATCTACTAAAAGAATACCCGCGCAAAGCAGCGAGATATCCATTTCGTTTAGTGTTAATACATAAATAACAAATTAAATTTAATCGATATAATTTTTTATTTCAAAAAGTAAGAATATAACTTTCGTATTCTAACATGAACTTAATATCTCCTTGATTTTCAAAAGATAAATTTAAAATTCGTTAGATTTTTTGTTATGATACATCCTACTTTAAAAATTCAAAGTATAAGTCCACCTAAAATTATCAATGATTTTTTTTTTTGGTTGACATTTACCTTATATAGGGTTAATTAATTTGACTAACATCATTTCATTGCTTGCTTTATTTAGATATCATAGGGGCAATTTAGTCATTGACTTTAGTTGAGTTTAATTTTATAATTAACACCAAGATGCTTTGTACACTGTGTACAAAGATATGTAGAGATTTTTGAGAGTACATCCTTTCTTAATTTGCCTTGTGTGTTTTTCAAAAGTTGATATCTTAATCTGATATAATCATATTTATGAAAAAAGATCATGAGAGTATAAGGATTTTGAAAAGAATGGAAGTACCAATGGAAAGGTGCCATGTGTACAAAGAGAATACCCACATGTTAAAAACCCATTTACCCTCTAACTTAAATATCTCACAAACGACAAATCGAAAAATTATGAAAATTGCACAATTAGATTCAGCGTTTGATCCTTTTCGATTTGCCGTCCATCAAGACATACTTTTGATAAAAAAAAATTTCACCTTTTTTTAGTGGGTTTTATTAATTATTAACACATGTGTTATTACATACTTGAACATTTAATTTAAGATTTAGTGGTTAGGGTTTAGTATATTTGATGGTTTAGGTTTATAAGGGTTTAGGGTTTAGTAAAATTTAGGGTTTATCAAGGGTTCAAGGTTTAGGGTTTAGAAAAATTTAGGGTTTAGCGTTTTGTAAAGCGTTTAGGGTTTAGGGTTTGGGGTTTAGGGGTTAGGGTTTAGGGTTTGAGGTTTGGGGTTTCTCCCCGAAACCCCAAACCTCAAACCTAAACCCTAAACCCTAACCCCTAAACCCCAAACCCTAAACCCTAAACGCAACACTTTAACACTTTAACACATGTGTTATTAAAATGTGAAACTCACCAAAAATTACGTGAAAAAAAAACTCGTCGAAAGTATGCCTTGAGGGACGGCAAATCGAAGAAGAGAAGACGACGAATCTAATGGTGCAATTTTTATAATTTTTCGATTTGTCGTTTGTGAGATAATTGGTGTTGGGGGTAAATGGGTATTGTATTCTCTTTGTACAAATGTCACCCTCCCATTGGTACTTTCATACTTTCCATAATTCATGTACTCTCATGATCCCTTCTCTCATATTTATATTTTGGCAGGATATTATGTAAAGATTTGGTCCATTCCAAAAAAATTTCATCCATTTATGGAAAATTTGACCATATATTTGATGACCTTTCAAATATTTTATGATTCTTTCAATCCATTTCAAAGTTTTTGACTTTTCTACTTGAAATACATCTCTCCATATTATACCATTATACATAATACGAAAAAAAAAAAAAAAAAAAAAATTCTTTCTAAAACGCTCATTCCAAACTTTTCATCACCACCATTTTTGAAAGATAAAGCCAAAAAATCAAGATCGGTGTATCAAAGTCAGAGTTTTACAAACTTTGAGGTCAACCATTATGGGTAGAAATGAAGCGATAATGGAATATATTTTACTAGATGAAGAGGCTGTACACAATTTAATGTACACTTGTTTATAGATCAATTTACAGCTCATGTATATCTTAATATGATTTATTTTTTTCTTCAAGAAAATAATATTTAAGGATCGCTGAAGATCAGGTTGTTGTCAGAAGTGGAACAAAATGTCACTTTAATCAATTGTTAGTGTTCGTAATTTTGTTGTTGGTGACGATGGTGTTGGGAAATGACCACGTAAAATAAATGCATGTCCGGAAAATATTTAAGCCTACGAGGTCACACGTATAGACACTTATGCTCAATATAATTAGTTGATATATATGTAAGATATATTGATTAATACGTTCACGTTTATTGAATGAAATATTCTAGAAACTTGATCCAACCGCCGGTTGGATGTGTCAACCGCCGGTTGGAATCAAATATGGTAAGGCGGTGGAACACGCGGGTCGTGAAGTAGATACTTGGGTCAAAAGACAACCCAACCGGCGGTTGGGAAGCTCAATCGGCGGTTGGAGGTCGGCTCCAGCAAGTATAAATAGAGGCTTAGCCTCAGCCTTAAACCATACGAATTTTGAAAGCTTAATTCGATCTTAGGGTTAAGATTGCGAATTAAAGTGCGACTTAGGAGCTATTTGAAGGTTTTCAACCCTAACGAAGATCGGTTCTTGTGTGGTTCGACTAAAGAAGAAAAAGTACAAGGGTTGTGGGTATTGTGAACGGCGTATTAGCATACCTGTTGAGTTGCTGTCGTGTGTGCGATCGTAGAGAGGTTTTATTTTAAACCTTAATAGTTTTTCTGGAGCTCTGCTAAAAGGTACATGATCTTATCTTAACTAATTATATATACGTGCTTATTTGCTTCCGTAATTGTGTGACAATATCATTATCTGAATGCTATACTCTAATAGATGGGTCTAACTCTAATAGATGGGTCTAAAGTTGCTACGTTATCCGACATCATATATAAGATGATCTTCACCAATAACAATGTGCTGACAACTTAATTAAAATTTCATAATTCTTTGCATGGTTTTAAGTTTGTGCGATATAACATCCAAAAAGTAAGATGAACATGAAACGTTTTGGTGAGTAATTTTTTTCTTATTTGATTTACTTTTTTACCTTTGGTATTTCTTGAATGACAAACGTTATACAAGTAAGTGTTTTCGCTTTTCGGCAACTTTACTGATGATCTTGATGCATTGTCATCTAAATAAGATAGTCGAAGTCATTGTGTTTTCATTGTTCAATTTGGAAAAATTAGTTTACCTTGGTATTTTTAAAAACTATATTAATCCTACCTTTTCATTTCAATATGCATTGTTTATGTAACTCATCAATTCCAAAATATTGTTGTATTTATGTGCTATATACGAGATTCGTAACTTATTTAATCATTTTTATATTTGGTTTAGCAACAATTTTTTTTTTTTTTTTTTTTTTTGTACTTTATGAACCTTTCAAAATATAATTAATGAACTTTTGTTATATAATTTTTTTCATTTTTAACCGTACAATGGAAGAAATTAACATAAGTGATATATATATATATATATATATATATATATATATATATATATATATATATATATATATATATATATATATATATATAAAATATATCCATAAATATACAACTAAACATGACAAGGTGACATGGAGTGTACTAATTAATTAAGCACAAAATCTCAAATCATCACTTCACTTTATCATGTATAAATTGTCAAACCAACAAACATGACATCTTACGTTTTATTTAGTACTCCCACCTGGTTTACTGACCTCACATTATATTATTTGTAAATTCGATTATAATTAATCTACTTGTGTTAGAATTTCAAGTAGATATTTTGGAAGTGTGGAGGGTTTAATTGAAAATTATATGTTTTTTATTGTGACATCCTTCAATGTACTTGATCACAAATAATAGCTTTAACTTGATCTATGTTTTCATTAATCAACAACAATATTACTACGTATATGTTTATTCACAGATTCGATGACATTATGGTACCTTAAATAGATTCGTTGACTTGGGATACCTTGAATCATCATAATAATAAAGTTATGCTACTAGATTTGATGGCTATTAAGTTACTATTTTATTTGTCGTATGTTATAATAATTCATCATATCATATGCCATCACCCATGGAAAGGTCCACAAGTTACAAAACTGAAATCTTGATTATTCTTTTAATTAAGATAAGGGAAAGATTTCTAATGTGGATCAGATTTAAATCTTACGATCTTACGGTCTTACGGTCCAGATTGAGATCTTAAGGAGATCATACGCTTGCAAAGAAATGAACTATCGAAAATTATCTTCAGAAGGGATTGTTTAACAATATGCATGTGCTCGAGTACATGGTAAGAGGTATTGATCGAATAAATATAAACTTGTACGTCTTTCATGCTAATACCAAAATACATTTAATGATACAAAAGCTAATCGTGTATATTTAACTATAATCATATAATTAGTATTTTAATTTAATGACATATAATATAATATAATGCTCTTTATACTAGTACTTGTAATATACGTATAAAAATAACAATAATAAGTGCTATATGCAATTCTATAATACGCCACTTTTGATTTGACGCTTCGACGTTTTTGACGCTAAGACAAAATAATTAATTATTTGACGATAAAGAATGAAATAATCAACCAATTAAGGCAGGTTTAATGGCCTTAATCATTTTAGTTGTTCGGCCTGATTCTACTAAACAATTGGAACTCACTAATTATGTGCATATTAATAATCATTTTGGTTATTTAGTCTTCCTTTTTTTTTTTTAAAGGCTAACAGAAATCGCCTAGGTACTCCGTACGGGGAGACCCAATGGCAAAGTCTCCATATACTGGCCCAATCCAGCCGTACGGAGCCCTTAAGCGCCCCAAGTTACTTCAAATCCTGGAAAAACCCACTAATCCGTCCGCCCGAAGGCACGATAACGAATTAATGGTAAAACCCGCTGGCCTCAAGGATCGAACCTGGGTTTCCCAGGTCTCCTATCATTGACCCCCAAGCCTCTGACCAGTTGAGCTGGACATCATTGGCTTATTTAGTCTTCTTAAGCATCATAAGTAGGCGTAATTAAATATTGGATGTTAGAGGGAAATTATGGCCATAATAATCTTAAATTTCTCAAAATGAACTATGTCTACAGTTCACTTAATTTAGACATACAAGTTGGAATATTTAAATTTTGATGTTTATTAAATGTCTATATTATATTAGATAAAATTATATATATTATGATATGATGAAGTGATAAGTTAAGATATTGATCGGCAATGGTTAACTAGATAATCGTGTAAATAAATTAGAACCCAAAAAATAAATCAAGGCACAAAATGCATAACAAAAAGGTTCGAAACCAGTATATATATTCATACTACATCTTAATCTTAAAATGTTAATTAATATTAATATTAATTAATATTAATATTAATATATGATGATAGCTTATTAATTTTTTTTTTTTATAATATATAAAGGAATCTTCAATATCTTTATGTCGCCTATTACAAACTAGCCTGTTCGTTGAAGGGAAATTTAGATGGACCAAGAAAGTTGAACAAGAAGTTCGTCTTAAAGAGAAGTTGACCATGACTAATTGACTATGACATTATTTTGCAGAGAAATTTGAGCATTTGACCATGAATCTCATGTTCTCAATTTTACTTATGTACCACAAGACCACCTACAATCGTAATGCCAGAACGTCTCTTTTTTAGATGTCACGTCAGCACAACATCATAGTACCATTTTACCATTAACAATGGTAACACCAGAACGACCCCCTTTTTGCCCCTTAGATCCCACAACACCATCTATTTTGAATTAAAACAAGGGAAGAAAATTAAAAAGAAAAAGGAAAAAGGAAGTGGGGTCCCGCTCAACACCTCTTTTTCTCTCGTTTTTTTTTTTTTTTTTGAACAACGAAATTGGGATCACCCAAGGGGGGTTAAACCACCCGCGCGATCATCTCCCGTTTCGACAAATTCGATACAGCGAATTACACCCACCCCCCATTCGCTGTCCGGGAGGAAACCTTGAATCCGATCCAAGGGCACGGCCAAGTAAAACCCCCCATCCCTTTACCCTCACTTAGAAGGTGCCCCGGGTGATTCCGACTGGGCGGGATAGAGTTGCATTTAAATGTTGTCTCCCAGCGGAGTCGAACTCCTGACCTCAAGTGTGTTAGAGGCAGGCCACTACCACTGAGCTACAACTGCAACTCTATGCACGACGCCCCTTGAGAACTCCCTAGAACGCACCCCATTACGAGCGTTGTGGCGTTTTGAATTCGAAATCCGACCAGAAAACGACCCATTGTAGGTCTAACATCACAACGGAAAGTCAACAACCCAAAAATAAGTGTTACTGACTCGAAGTATCAGTCAATTAATTTTAATTTTTAAACTTCCTTTCTAGATGTTTGGATCTTTTTTCTTTTGGAATGAAAGTTTAAATTCATTAGTCGGAGAGAGCCTTAGCAAAACCAAACAGGAGGAAGGATTCGCCTTTTTTTTCTTTTCTTTTTTCTAAAACTATTATATTAAACTCCCAAGAGAAAAAATCGGAAATACTAACGAAGTATCTTAAAAAAAATCCAAAAAACATTACAAAACTATATAAAAAAGAAAGAGGGTTAAAAACCAAAACAAATACCGCCCGAACACAAGTTATTGTAATTAACAAAAGGGGAAAATATAGAAAAATGTAGTATAATTTTCACCTATTTTTTATTTAAGGTACGAATCTTTATTTTTTTTTAATTTAAAGTATCGGAATTTCAATTCGTAATCAAGTTAGGAACGTGAATCACAAATGACGAGTTGTCACCGAATTTATTCTTTATAAGTAACATATCTACTTAATCGATTAATATTCCCCGTAAAGTTTTTAAGAATATTGAAGAAAAAGAGAGATTTTAAACTTGAAAGTGGTAATGCGTTTTTGTTAAAGGGTTTATTATTTCGTTATGTATTAAACTTTATACTTTTTACTATTGTATAAGACATACTTTCATTTGTTTTATTGTATGTACCGACCTTGTAAATATCGTCTATTGTATGTAAATTTTCCTTTTTGGGTAAGGCCAAAAAAGGAAAATTTCCTATTTTGGTCTTACCCAAAAAGGAAAATTACATACAATAGACGATATTTAGAAGTTCAATACATACAATAGAAGTTTTCAAAGTTCGACTCATACAATAGTAAAAAGGTTTAAACTTTAATACATAACGAAACGATAAACCCATTGTTAAATTCTCTCTCTTCGCTCAATATTATTTAAAATTAATCGAGAAAATTAATCGATTAAGTAGATATATTATTGTAAAGAAGAAATTCGATACAACTCGTCATTTGTGAAATTTGTACCCCTAACTTGATTATAAATTGAAAATATTATACCTTTTATTAAAAAATTTAAAATTGTGTAGCTTAAATAAAAATAGCTTTTCCCATTGCCAAACTCTCGAAAACAGCCTTAACTTGTTGCCTTTGACATCAACATAGCATGCTTCATTTATTTGATCAGCTGTAGAAGATTGCCTCGAATGTATATATGACAAAATTAGCTTGATTAGAAAATGGTCTTCTTATGGATCCGTACTTTGAACACGGTCTTTGTTGTTTCACATATATATTTGTACCAAAAATGTTAGTCAGGGGCGGACCCACATTATAATCAGCGGTAGCACGTGACACAAGCCAATTAACTCAACTTACTGTAAATTTAGTTGAAAAGTTATTGATTTTTTAAGAGTGCTACCACTCATAGTTAGGAGGTGCACCTCATGTTTAAGTAAATTTAATAAACCACCAAGTCGAGGGAACTTTAAAATTTTTGTAACACTGGTGATTAAATTTTCTGGGTCCGCCTCTTATGCTAGTATATGAATTATGAAGTTGTAAAACAGGAGTCTAAAATTATGGAGCTACGGAACTCAAGTCAGAGAAGTTCAAGACGCCAGCTTGAAGATCGATCGTGGAACATGAAGAAATATGGGCATGTATATCTGAATATTCAAGTCGAAAGTCTACATTTGTTTTAAAGCCTTTTGATTCTCTTACAATAATATCGAAGTCTTCATTTTTTTTTTCAAATAATAATTCTAAAGAGAAAATTTTCAAGAATACGAATCTCTCAATCAATTAAACTAAATACTTCATTAACTATGGGTGTTGATATATACAACAAACTTTTTGATTCATACACCAAAGATATGTATTGCAGTATTGTACAGTACTGCAACATGAAGCATAAAGATTGGTATATGGATCAAAAGATTTGTCGTATTTATCACTAGGCATTAACTATTGCTACCTATGTAAAATTATAGATGGCAATAACATTGAGTAGAAAGACTCCTTCAATGTATATTTGTGTCATCATTTCGTTTATCCAACTCAAACCAGAATATATTTGTTTTTTATAATTGATATTTACTTTGTTCTGAAGCATTTCATATCAAAAACATTTATATTAACTTACATTACATTCGCTTCTTTATCATCGTTTAACCAATTACGGAGTTTTCGTTACCCTTATAGCAGACTCAAACTCAATTATAAATCGGTATAATACACAAATAGGTCACTATACATTACGAAAATATTCATTTGGGTTACTAAACTTTAAAAATGTTCAATTGTGTTACTGTACTTGTAAAAATGTTCAATTAGGTTACCAAACTTTAGACATAGTTGCTATGGTCAAGATAACGCCGTTTACTAAACTTAAAATGTTCAATTGGGTCACTATTTTTATAAACGAAATTAAGCAAAATAGGCGGGATGACACCAATCAACAAGTACAGTGATCCAATTGAACATTTTTAAAGTTTAGTAACCCACAGGGGCGGAACTAGTAGGTCGGCGGGGGTAGCACGTGTTACTGGTAAAAAAAATCCGAGTAGTGTAAAATTTTAAAAAATTATATATTTTAGTAGAAATGCAACTAGTGAAATTCTTTTGTGCTACTAGTGAAATTCTTTATTGCAACTTGTCCCTTAGAATAATTACTAACCAAAGTACTAAACTATGTGTCTATTTTTATTACAAAAAGAATAGCCCAATATATACTTAATTGAAAAATGGCTCACAGATGTATTGTCACGACATCTTCAATAAAAGGGTCATGATATATTGCAAGCGGCTTTTTTGTTATAGGAACTAAACGAGCATTACAAGAGTTTAGAAAGACAGGATTTACATCATTTTGAAGAAAGTCTGTTCTTTCTATCAAAAACATGATCTTCCTATGGTGAAAATGACAGATTTGTATGTTGCTTCAAGAAATCGAAGGACCAAAATCACTAATCAATATCATTTTGAGGATGATATTTTTAACACGGTTTTGGATATGAAAATTCAAGAGTTTGGTGATCGTTAGATGAGGTAAATACAGAATTGATTGAAACTATGATGGCTTTAAGTCCATGCGATTCATTCTCTAACTTTAACCCATCAAAGTTCGTAAAGCTTAGCGAGATCTATCCAAATGATTTTAGTATCGATGATTGGTTATCTCTCATGTCTCAAGGTGAGATTTGTTATCAGATTATGAAGAGTGGTAACAGGTTTGCTAACTTGAATAATATAGCTGACCTTGTTCGTGTGATGGTGGAAATGAAAATGCATCATTCTTTTCGGGTGGTCTATCTGTTGAGTCACTGGTCGCTGACCATAATGAAGTCGCTGGTCGCTGACCAACTCAACTATTTACTACTCGATGAAGAAATGGATTGTATCGAAGCTGCTGTTGCTGATGATAGGTTTCGCTGATCGTCATTCATTCTGCTTGATATGCTGAGGAAGATTAAAGCTCAACTTTGTGTGTCGCTGATCAACGTCAGCGAGAGCTTTACTTCAAATCAATAAAGGCAAAAGTCACTGCCAGAATAACAGCTAGTCACTGAAGATCTCTAGTTCAAGTCATTCTACAAGAGCATGTTAGCTCGCAGTGAGTGAGGAGGATTACTGCATCTTCAGGGACTATTCAATAAAGCCTCTCAATCATCAAGTACAGAAAGTACTGTACTTATCTATACATCAGCAAGAGTGTTCCAACTTGAAGTATGTCCGAAAGACTACGTGGCAGCAAATGATTGGTTTTAAGGTAACGAGATATTTGCGGTAACAGAATTGGGACCCGCAGAATGTCGGTTCATCAGAGATCAAGCCAATCAAACAGCGACACGTGTCATTCCAAGATCCTATTTTATAGGCGATATTTTAGGAACTCTTGTAGTATAAATAGTTCAGTGTTTTGTACTGTAGAGGCTAGTCGTTCAATCGTACTTATCGCTTGTGTGTCAGTGATCAGTTTGTCTAGAGTACGTATTAACGATCCAGCGAGTGAACAGTCAGCGTGTTTGTCCACTGCTGTTCATCTCATTTGTAATAGATTAGCTAAGTGTTTGAATTGGATTAACTTTGGTTAATCCATTCCGCATTTAACACTTGTGAATTGTATGATCAATATAATTCATCATTTTAGCTATCATTACTTTATTACTTTGATATTGTCATATTCGTATATCTGTTATACTCAGTTACTATCATTTATACTCTGTTTCTGTTAAACAATTTAAAACTCATCAATCAACTAAACTGAAATCGGAAATAGTTTTAAATTGTATTCAACCTCCCCTTCTACAATTAAACTTTACACTTTGTGATTCCAATTCACTAAACAATAGTGATTACGGGACTCTCAATTGGTATCAGAGCAGAGTTGGTTTAAATTCAATTAACCAGGTCTGCAATGGAATCAGTAAAGTACAGCTGTGTTGACTCTGATTATCAGAAGGGAAATGGTTCTACAACCAAACCTCCAGCTTTTGATCCATCAAGGATTGAAACTTGGATGTCCCGAATGATGATGTTTTTAGACCTAATTGACGACCGTCTATGTAATACAATAACCAATGGTCCCCACATTCCAACCACAATTGTTCCTGCTGTCATGGCTACAGCTACTACTCCTGCTATATCTGAAATGGTTGTCCCCAAAAGAGAGGAACAATGGTCGGATGAGGATAGACGATTGGTTAGATTGGATAAACAAGCTAAAATCTTCATAGGCATGACACTTCCTGATGAAGTGTTCGAATCTATCATGCTTTGTAGAACTGCTAAAGACATGTGGGATACCCTTAGGAATATATATATTGGAACTCCTGATATTATTCGCTGTAGGAAAGTCAATCTCACTCGTCAATATGAGCTATTTGTAATGGAGCCCAATGAATCTCTATCTTCCACTTATACCAGATATCAATCGCTGATGAACAAGATGGAGAAAGCTGGTGTAGGAAAGGAGCAGCGATTTGTTGTTGAAAAGTTTCTGGAGTTGCTGCCAAGGAAAATCTGAGAAACCATTGCCACGTGTACCAGACAGAGGAATGATTATTCAGTTCTTAATCTCACTCAAGTCTATGGTATTTTGCTCAACTGGGAGCAGTCAAAAAAGCAAGCTGATCAGAGTGAGCATATTCGTGCTACTCTTGGAAGTCAGAAGATATCCAATGCCCTTGTAGCTGAGCTTGATGAAATTGATCAGAGACAGAAGTCAAAAGTGTCTAAGAAAAGCTCGAAGTCATTGATAGCTGAAGAAGAAGGTGGTCAAGATGAAGAACAGTCAGAATATGAGTATGATGAAGGACTGGAGAAGCTTGAAAAAGATATGGCCATGATGGTTGCTAATTTCAGAAGGAACACCAGATCAAAAAGATTCGCTGGTGCTCCATCATCTGATAAATTTCAAACTAAGGGAGAGTGCTACAATTGTGGAAAACCTGGTCATTTTGCAGCTGAATGTAGATCAAAGTCAGTAAACCAAGTCCCTGAACCAGTGCCAGACTTCAGAAATGATAAGTATAACAAGTACAAGGCAAAGTACAAAAAGCTGAAGGCTATGTCCAAATCAGGGAAGAAGAAGAGAAAAGGATTTGTCACTGAAGAAAGTTCACTCAGCGACTCTGATTCATCCTCTTCATCCGATGATGAAGAAGCAATGATTTGCTTGGACAAAGATTATTGTTTGATGGCTGATGACACTGAATTCCATGAAGACATCAAGGAAGTAGCTCAGAAATGTTCAGCATCTGGTTGGGATTCTGATAGCATCTACAAAGGTATTCTTAGAGAGACTATCTGGTATTTGGACAGCGGATGTTCCAGGCACATGACAGGATGCAAGTCTCTGCTCAGTGACTATCAGGATGAAAGAGGTCCTGATGTGGTATTTGGTGATAACAAGGTTGGAAAGACCAGAGGGTATGGAGTCTTAACCAATGGTAAAGTAATGTTCAAACGAGTAGCATATGTAGAAGGCCTGAAGCACAATTTGTTAAGCATCAGTCAGTTTTGTGATTCCAAGAACAAGGTACTATTTGATCATGAAGCTGGTGTTATTTACAACAAAAAGAGAAGTGATGTTCTTGCTGCAAATAGGAAAGGGAATACTTATGTGGTCAATATGGACTCAGCTCAGTCAGGAACATGCTTCTATTCCAGAACTGTTTCAGAAGAAAAATGATTATGGCATAAGCGACTCTCCCATCTGAATCTCAAAGCAATTAACAAACTGAACAAGAATGGTTTAGTCACTGGACTACCAAAAATGTCTTATGACAAAGACAAGCTTTGTTCAGCAAGTGAGAAGGGAAAGCATCACAGCTCGTCTTTCAAAAGTAAGCAGACTTCATCAGTAACATAATGTTTTTACTTGCTTCATATGGATCTGTTTGGTCCAGTGAGTACTCCAAGTCTTGGAGGAAAAAGGTATTGTTTAGTGATAGTCGATGAATACTCCAGATACACTTGGGTATTTTTTCTCAAAGCCAAAAGTGAAGCTGCCAGCGAGATCATATCCTTTGTCAAGAAAATGGAGAATCTGAATAATGTCACTATAAAACATCTGAGAAGCGATAATGGCACTGAATTTTGAAATATTGACCCGGAAAGTTTTTGTGATTCAAAAGGTATTTCTCAAAAAATTTCAGCACCTAGAACACCCCAACAAAATGGGGTGGCAGAAAGGAGAAATAGAACTTTGATTGAATCTGCCAGGTCAATGCTCATTGATGCTGATCTTAAGACCTATTTCTAGGATGAAGCAGTAAGTATTGCCTGTTACACTCAGAATAGGTCACTGATTGTCAAAAGACACAATAAGACAACATATGAACTGTTAAGGGGGAGAAAACCTGATATAAGTTTTCTTCATGTTTTTGGTAGTACCTGCTACATTTTAAACAAAAGAGATCACTTAGGAAAGTTTGATCCCAAAGCTGATGAAGGAATATTTGTTGGTTACTCAATCATCTCTAAAGCTTTCAGAGTTTATAATAAACGAAGAGAATGTATTGAGGAATCAATGGATGTTACTTTTGATGAATCATATGATGAGTCACTCACTGATCCAAAAGAATATGAAAATCTCATTTTTAACAAAACGGATAGTGACTTATCACTTAAAGAGAAACCAGCTGATAAGAAGTATGAAAATTTCTCTTCAGATTCTGATAGGGAAGATAATGTCCCTGAAAACAATTCTTGCTCTACTTCAGCTGAGAATAATTCAGGAACATCTTCTTTACCTACTGATAACCCATCATCACCTACATGTTCAAATCAAAGTCCACAAGATAATAACTCAGATAACAACATGCATGCTTCTAATGCTGATCTTCCTGTTCAAACCCAAGTCACTGATGAACCTCAGCGAATCACTAAGTGGACAAAACATATCGATAATAAATTGATTATTGGTAACCCACAGTCCAGGGTTCATACAAGATCAGCAACTACTAATTTTTGTCTATTTGTTAGCTTTGTGTCTCTGATGGAACCAAAGAAGGTTGATGAAGCACTCACTGATCATCACTGGATAGCTGCCATGCAAGAAGAGCTATCACAGTTTGAAAGAAACAAAGTTTGGAAGCTAGTGCCTCAGCCCACGGGAAAATCAGTGATTGGAACAAGATGGGTATTCAGAAATAAAATGGATGCTGATGGAATAGTCATCCGAAACAAGGCTAGACTGGTTGCACAAGGTTACTGTTAGCAGGAGGGCATTGACTATGACGAAACTTTTGCACCAGTAGCCAGACTTGAAGCAATCAGGTTGTATCTGGCTTATGCAGCCCACAAGAAGTTCAAAGTGTATCAGATGGACGTGAAAAGTGCCTTTCTGAATGGCAAGCTGCAGGAAGAAGTATATGTCAAGCAACCGCCTGGATTCATTGATCCCAAACATCCTGGTTATGTTTATAAACTTGATAAAGCATTATATGGATTAAAACAGGCTCCTAGAGCCTGGTATGACACTCTCTCTGTCTATCTGATAAAATGTGGCTATGTCAGAGGTAAAATTGACAGCACATTATTTATCAAAAGAGATAAGAGGGATGTCATACTTGTCCAAATTTATGTGGATGATATCATTTTTGGGTCTACTAACAGTGACATGTGCAAGGAATTTGCTGATCTCATGACTAAAAGTTATGAGATGAGTATGATGGGTGAATTAACATTTTTCCTTGGTCTGCAAATAAAACAAACCAAAACTGGAATTTTTATAAACCAAGGAAAATATGTTAAAGATTTATTAAAGAAATTTAAATTTACAAGCTGCTCATCCCTTGCTACTCCCATGTCACCAGCAGTAAAGTTACATGCTGATCTTGATGGTAAAACTGTAAACATCACTGCTTACAGAGGAATGATCGGGTCGCTGCTGTATCTAACTGCTAGTATGCCAGACATTATGTTTGCTACATGTCTTTGTACTAGGTATCAAGCTGATCCTAAAGAATCACACTTACTTGCTGTCAAAAGGATATTCAGATATCTGAAGGGTACACCCAATCTTGGTCTCTGGTACCCATCTGGTTCAGATTTTTTGCTGAAAGGATATTCTGATTCTGATCATGCTGGATGCAAACTGGATAGAAAAAGTACATCTGGTAGCTATCAATTTCTTGGAGAAAAGCTAGTTAGTTGGTCCAGCAAGAAACAAAACTCAGTCTCAACTTCAACTGCTGAAGCTGAATATGTTGCTGCCAGTGCCTGCACTGCTCAAATTCTCTGGATGAGAAATCAGCTCGCTGACTATGGCTTTGACTTCAGTGAGATTCCAATCTACTGTGATAGTCAAAGTGCTATAGCCATTGCCAACAATCCAGTGATGCACTCAAGGACAGAGCATATTGATGTCCGATATCACTTCATCAGGGATCACGTAATGAAAGGTGACATTGAACTGCATTTTATCCCAACTGATTACCAACTCGCTGATTTGTTTACAAAACCTTTAGATGAGAAAAGATTTAACTTTCTTATCAGCGAGCTTGACATGTTAAACTTGAATGACTAGCTCAGCTATCAAGCTCAGTTAGTTATTTTTGTTTAAAAACTTTATTTTTTTAATAAATTATCTGTTGTGTCTTCATATGATCTATATTTTATTGTCCTATATTTTTCCTTAAACTGATTTAGTTAGTATTCTAAGTTGTAACCAGATCAGTGAGAGTTAATATAGTAAAGTATTATATAGTTCATATCAGACATAATCTATACTCATTTTTCTTTCATAAACAAAAAATAATATAATAAATAAAAAAAAAAATTTATCTCAGAGACCTATTCCTTTCTTAGCTGATCTTGTTAGTATTCTAAGCTGTAACATTTTCAGTGAAAGATAAGTCTCTGTGATATAACTTTTATACAAGACAAAATTTATATCTTGTTTTAATAAATAACATTCATATTCAAGAATAAAAGCCATGATTCATATTTGTCAGTGATCAAATCTCTATGACTTAGTTAGTATTCTAAGTTGTGACTAAATCAGTGAGATAACCTCTCAGGCAAATAGAAAATTACGATTAGTATTCTTGAATATTTGTGTTTCTTTTCATTTCATAATCTTTCCATATGATTATAAGCTTCAGGGACTCCCTGATCCTTTCATCATTAATGGTGAAGGGATTAATCATTTCGGTGTGTCACAAAAGTCACATCTCTGACACAATCTCTATCTTACGTCAAGTGTACTTTTTCGGCGCACCTTTCCAATCACCATTAATACCACCAGGTTCTACAATCATCACTCCTATTCCACTAACCACCGTCAATTATCACCCCTATACCACCTCTACTTACCACCATCATCAGCCACGACGATTCATTTTCAACCACATAATTCTCACATACCTCCATTATAAAAACGACTATTCATCTCATTTCACGTAACGCCTATTTAACGATCATTTCCCTGTCACTCTGTTGTGGAAGTAATTTATTTTTCATTAGTAGCAAGATCAAAATCAAGTTTTACTTACATCATTTCTGCAAAAGTTTAAAGCTCCTCGAGCCTTTGCAGAAATTAAAGATCTTGCTACGTCAATCTTTCAAAATTATCAAAGAAACTTTTTGTGTTCAAAAACAGAGTATGTGAAGATACTGATCACTGAAGTAAAATGTAACACCCCCGAAATTCACTGTTTTGCGGAAGCATAGTTTGGGGTGTTACTAATCAAATATCAAATCACAAGATATACAGCAAACGACCTCTAAATGAGACGTTTTGTAAATTTGTTACATTCCATAGATATAGTGTTTGAAAACTTAGTGTTTTCGTATACAAAAAAATGTAGTTTCCCTAGAGTCCGCGCGTGTAGCGGGAGATTCTATTACATAATCAAAATATACAAAAGATAATGCTAAGAATCTCCGTTAATGCAGTTGTGTTGAAATCATGCGACTCTAGCTAAAATCCTGGAGTAATCCTACTCCATCCGGGTACCTGAGAAAACATGCTAAAAAGTGTCAACCAAAAGGTTGGTGAATCTCACAGGTTTGTAAATAATATCGGCTTTGAACACGAGATTTCATTAGTAGTGCCCGTAGGCGTAAAATCAGCCATTGCAATCCAGCAATCGTAAAATCAGTATTTGCAATCCAGCAAATGTAAATAAATAAGTTTATACCGTTGCCATGAGGCTCATAATCGAAGCTTAACCCGTAAATAATAACTTTGCTCCCGTGACATGCTCGTAATTGAGCAAGCATCCGTAACGAATAAGTTGTCACCCGTTTATACGTGTAAATCGGTACGTGGCAGCGCTACTGCCCCGGGTGGGGAGGGTCATTTCCCTAATGGATCCATTAACTACTGTTCGCGCTTAAGTCCATAACTAACGATATATGATGGAGAGACTTCTGTAAATAGTAATTAACTCATGCAATTCCGTTTGGTATAGAAATCAGTTTAGTACTTGTGTTCAAGAAAAATCAGTAGCATGTATCTCCCCCAATAAGATAAAACAGTAAAAGTGGGGCCGTAAGACTCACCTGAGTCTTTGCAAGTACGTTTATATCAATAAACGAGTAAATAATATCAACCGTAGGTTCTCCGAACCCGTAACCTTCAAATGCCTAAACATATAAAGTTAAGTAAGTAGATGTCTCGCAAGACCATCTAGGCTAGTTGTTTACACAACTCATTATGTCCAAGTGTTTGTTTAGTAATCCGTTTGTAGTTTGAAAACAAATATGGCCCGTTGGTGACGGTTTGTAATAATGATTCAAAGCGTTATCATTTATAACGCAATTTAGTGTAATTGTGATTGAAAGTATGTTCTATGACGTTTGTTAAGTCGTATGACATAAGTATTTGAAGTTGTGTAAGTTCGACCCTTAGTAAAATCTGACTTTTCAAGGTTCTGGTTTGTGCGACGTAGCATGCGACGTAGGGTGGTACGTCGCATGATGCGACCTTCGCAAATCAATGCGACGTAGGTTCGGTTTGCGACGTAAAAGTCTACGTCGCTATGTGCGACGTCCGCAAGTTAATGCGACGTAATAGGCTGCGTCGCTAGTGCGACGTTGGGATTTTTGTGCGACGTAGGCCGCGACGTCGCTAAGTGCGACGTTGGCCACATAATGCGACGTTTTGAGCTACGTCGCAGATAGTCCAGCGTCTCTGCGACGTAGCGGTCTGATCGGAATTTGGTGGCCGGAAAATCGGTCGAAAAGCTTCCGTTCGGTCCAAAACTTTTACCCAATCCATTTTTGGACATTTTAAGCATATATAAACCATAAAAACGTAAAAATGAGTAAAAACGGAGAGTTTCGGGTTTTGTCGGGAACTTACAATTTGTCGGATAGAAAATCCGAAAAGATAGGAATGTAGATCGTGTGATGGTGAACGTTTTCTTCCAAAGAGAGGCTATGATCCGGCGTCGTTTAATACGTTTATTTGTCGATTTAGTGAGGTTTTTGGGTGGTGGTGTTTGAGAGAAAAAGAAAGAAAAGAGGAGGAGAGAGAGAGAGTGTGTGTTGAATGAGGAAAAAGGGAGGAAGAATGGGGGTTTTGGTGAAAGCCCCCATTTTTCAGTTCACGCGCCGCGCTCCGTGCGGTGTTCGTTTTCTCCATCGTTTAGGCGTTAAATCAAGCGGTTATATTTTTAAAAGATGACGGGAATATTTTAATGAAATTCCTTGAAATTAATTATAAAAACAATTTGTCGAAGTATTAAAATTCTTAACTCGCGTTTAATACGTATTCGCAACTTATTTAAAATGTCGTCGCGATATTATAAATAATGTTTGTTCGCTGTGTATTTTATATAATAAAATACGTTCTCATTATTTAGGTAAGTTTCTGTCACCAACGTCAAAATAATTGTGTCGGACTCCGTCCGGTTAATTAGTACGATTTATCCAAATCGCGTAAAAAAAAAAAAACACACATATATATATAAATCAACTTATATATATACAAATAGAGCCTGTAATTAGTACTATTACATACTAATTACAACTAGTTACAATCAATTAGGCATAAATAATTATCCTAATTTAGCAGGTGTTACATTCTCCCCTTGTTAAAGAAATTTCGTCCCGAAATTAGCTTGAGTGCACGGACGGTGCGTTGTCTGGGAAGAGATGTGGGTATTTCTGTCGTATTTGGTCTTCCCGTTCCCAGGTGAACTTAGGGCCGCGCCTAGAATTCCACCTGACCTTTACGATGGGAATACGACTCTGTTTCAATCGCTTGACCTCACGGTCCATGATTTCCATAGGTTCCTCGACAAAATGAAGTTTATCATCGATTTGAATTTCGTCGAGCGGTATAATTAGCGTCTCGTCAGACAGACATTTCTTCAAGTTAGAAATGTGGAATGTGTTGTGTACGCTGCTAAGTTCAGCAGGAAGTTGCAGGCGATATGCCACTGGACCAATCCTTTCAAGGATTTCGAATGGTCCGATGTATCTAGGATTTAGTTTGCCTCGTTTCCCGAATCGAATGACACCCTTCCACGGTGCCACTTTAAGAAGTACCTTGTCCCCTACCTGGAACTCAAGGTGTTTGCGTCTCACGTCAGCATAGCTTTTCTGACGATCACGTGCGGCTTTCAGCCGGTTTTGAATACCAACGATTTTCTCAGTAGTTTCATGAATGATTTCTGGACCCGTGAGTTGGGATTCTCCTAACTCAGTCCAACAGATAGGCGATCGGCACTTACGCCCGTAAAGTGCCTCGAAGGGTGCAGCCTTAATGCTGGTATGGTAACTGTTGTTGTACGAGAACTCGCACAACGGTAAGTGATTTTCCCAAGAAGTACCGAAGTCAATTACGCAGGCTCGTAGCATATCCTCCAGTGTTTGAATAGTTCGCTCGCTTTGGCCATCGGTTTGCGGGTGATAAGCAGTACTCATATCCAGACTAGTACCAAGAGATTTCTGTAGTGATTGCCAAAAGTTGGAAGTAAAACGGCTGTCCCTATCTGAGATGATCGAGATAGGTACACCGTGTCGCGAGATGATTTCTTTGACGTAGATGCGAGACAGACGCTCCATCTTGTCGGTTTCCTTGATGGCCAGAAAGTGAGCAGTTTTCGTGAGACGGTCCACGATCACCCAAATGGTATCGCAACCACTCGAAGTTTTTGGTAATTTGGTAATGAAGTCCATGGTAATCTGTTCCCATTTCCATTGAGGAATTTCAGGTTGTTGGAGCAATCCAGAAGGTCTTTGGTGCTCGGCCTTGACCTTGGAACAAGTTAAGCATTTGCTGACTTACAAAGCAATGTCAGCTTTCATATTCGGCCACCAGTAAAACCCCTTGATGCCGTGATACATTTTGTCGGATCCCGGGTGGATAGAATATTTGGACTTGTGAGCTTAATCCATCACCAAGTCTCGAAGGTTCCCGAAATTAGGCAACCAGATTCGGTTAGAGAAGTACCTAACTCCGTTGGGTCTGATCTCGAATTGTTTATCCATGCCTCGCAAGGCCTCGTTCTTGAAGTTATCGGGTTTCAGGGCTTCGAGTTGGGCATGATGCATTTGGGTGGTGAGATCGTTATGAATGGTAATACTGAGTGCCCGGACTCGGAGTGGTTTTGTTCGTTCCTTACGGCTGAGAGCATCAGCAACCACGTTTGCCTTGCCCGGATGATATTTGATCTCACAGTCGTAATCGGTGAGTAATTCAACCCATCTACGTTGCCTCATGTTAAGATCTTTCTGGTTGAAAATGTGTTGGAGGCTTTTGTGGTCGGTGAATACAGTGCTGCGGGCACCATAAAGATAATGTCTCCAGATTTTTAAAGCGAACACCACGGCTCCTAGCTCGAGGTTGTGAGTTGTGTAGTTTTTCTTGTGAACTTTAAGTTGTCTGGAGGCGTAAGTAATGACCTTGTCTCGTTGCATCAGCACGCAACCGAGACCTTGGTGAGAAGCATCGCAGTATACCACGAAGTCATCGGTGCCTTCGGGTAGAGATAGGATGGGTGCACTGCAAAGCTTGGATTTCAACAGTTGAAATGCCGACTCTTGTTTCTCGGTCAAATCGAATTTCTTTTCCTTCTGAGTCAGCACGGTGAGGGGTTTGGCAATTGTTGAAAGGTTTTCGATGAAACGGCGGTAGTAACCGGCCAATCCCAAGAATTGGCGTACCTCGGTTGGAGTAGATGGCGCTTTCCAGTTCTTGATTGCTTCGATTTTTGATGGGTCTACATGAATTCCCTGACTGTCGATAACGTGTCCAAGGAATTGAACGGTGTTTATCCAGAACTCACACTTAGAGAATTTTGCGTAAAGTTCCTCGTGTCTAAGTAGTTCTAAGATGGTTCTGAGGTGTTGTGCGTGTTCCTGCTCGTTTCGCGAATAGATAAGGATGTCATCGATAAAAACAATAACAAACTTGTCGAGGTAAGGTTTGCACACCCGATTCATAAGGTCCATGAATACAGCCGGTGCGTTGGTTAAACCAAGGGCATTACTTGGAATTCATAGTGTTCGTAACGGGTTCTGAATGCGGTTTTCGGAATGTCAGCATCGCGAACACGCAACTGATGATAACCTGATCGAAGATCAATCTTTGAATAACAGCTTGATCCCTGAAGTTGATCGAACAGATCATCGATTCGGGGGAGTGGGTATCGGTTTTTGACGGTTAGTTTGGTCAACTCTCGGTAGTCAATGCACATTCGGAAAGAACCGTCCTTCTCTTTCACGAACAGGACCGGAGCTCCCCAAGGTGAGGAACTTGGTCGAATAAATCCCTTGTCCAGGAGTTCCTGTAACTGAGTAGACAACTCCTGAAGTTCGGATGGGGCTAGTCGGTAAGGGGCTCATGTCACGATGCTTGGATATCAATCCATATCCGACGATGACGAGTTTGTTTGCGAGATATCCGGTTTGTAGGGTCGATCAGTACCAAAGTGAGTGGATTACTACGTAGGGAAACTGCCGTCTTTCGAAAAGCAGTTGTCGGGTGTTGTTGGCGGTAAAACGGGGAAATTGAAGTAAAGGAGCGGTGAATGAAGGTTCGAACGTCGTCGTGTTTAGTATCCCGCTACTAACTAGTTGTTGTTTGTTATACGGTGAATATGAAGTGATGGAATTAAAAGCGAATATCATAACAAGGGTTGGGTAGTATGTTTGTACTGAAAATTTTTGTTTAGGTATTTCAAATTTGTATATGAGTAAATTGTGAGATTTAAATAGGTGTTTTGATCAGCAGCGATGGGGGTCGTAGCGAACTTACGTTTTGTTAAATTTGGTTAGACGTAGGCATATCAATGATCGGATCGTGTTTGAAAAGTAGTGAATGGCGACCGTGTTACTATTTCGAGGTGAACAAACGTTCGGTATGAGTAGTGAGTAGTCCCGTCGCGGCAAGTCCTTATTGCCATAGTGATCAGAATGATCGATTTGTCGTGGGAATAGTGGTGGACTTAGTCATCGTGAGTGTCCCTCACGGCACTAATCCAGTTGAGAATTGAACAATTAAATTGCGAATCGAGTCAAATATTAACCGGTGGGTTTCGTCCAATGGTGGGAAGATGTTTCCAATACGTAGGGGTTGTGGTTGACCAATAACCTTGGGGGGTGTCAATACGATGGCGTGTCTTAATGAAGAGTGCATCAGTTATAATACTGCTAGCGTTGGGTTTTGTTCGTGATGGTACATCTATCCGTCTATTCGTGTTTAATTCATGTGGCTTTTATACGTCTTTGATAATGGTACGGGGGAACGCATGAAAGATACGGTTATCACAGTTGTGTAGATTTTGGGAAAACGTGTCAAAACATGAAATATCGATAGGTTATACATAATAGGTTATAATCCGTTTACATGCAGATTACAAACGTTAGAGTTTACAAAATGCTCCGGGAATTGTTACATCCGGTTGAACATAAGGAACCTAATACAAAAGGTGATGGTATCACTATATAGCCATCAGAATAGAGTTTCTAGTACGATACATCGCGATTACACATCCGCTGTACATGGGTTTAACAAAATTTGATTCTGGTTGTCGTTGGGTCATTCTTAGTTAGGGTTCCTGGCCTTCGGATTCGTCTTCCGACTCCAGGTTCAGGTCGTGTGGGTGGTAGCATGCCTCAAGCATGTCCCTGTATCTTTGAGTCGTGGAGCGGTACCTAGTCTCCTCCGTTGACTTCCTGCCCAAACGTTTGATCCATGTTTTGGTCCTACGGGTTAGGTTGGTGGCCACTTTCTTCCAGTAACGGATCTTATCTTTGATTCGTGTAGGGACAGATCGGTTTGAGATTCTCAATCTTTGTTCATAGTCTATGCACTTACGCTTAAGTGCCCAATTTCGGCCGTCTAGTCCCACGGCCTGATCTCGCACTCTTTCATATTCTTCAATGTCGATGCCAGTCATTCCGAAATTCTGATTTTCGTTTCCCTCCAGCATGATTTCTTCTTCTGGTACGATGTCCTCATCGAGATACGTGTACTGGATTTGTTCCTCGTGGACTTGGTCACTATCAGACATGTAGTCGTCCATTTGGGGAATTCGCGTCTTTGAGTTCTATAGAAATGACAGAGAGAGGATTTTAGTCCTTGGAAGTACGTTGCTTCCGGGTGTTGGATGTGATTTTCATAAAATCATTAGAGTGCGCCACAAGGTGGTGTGACGGTAATCAAGTCTGTCATGGTCGGTGCAAACCGCTGAGGGAAATTCGTAAGTGTCACCAGAGAAACGTCGGCTATCTCTATAGCGAGTGAGTTTACGTGCGAGGCATATTCATATATATTCAATATATAATAGCCTAGTAGAATAGTCAGTGAGTGAGGCCTATGTATGTATATACTCGTATATCACATAATAGCCTAGTGTATGTCTAGCACATAACAAGTAAGAGTCTCGGTTCCCTCGTGGTCAGAGTCAGCTAGTGCATTCCTGTTCAACATAACCCCTTTCAGATCTCACATCATCTTCATTTAATTGTACATAGTTGATCAGGCTATGTTAAATTAAACTCTTATGATATAATCACTGAACCAGTTATACCTAATAGGGAATACTGCCTAACGGTCATAGTCTAGGCCCACTAAATGCAACCTAGTTCACTATAACCTTAGGCTCTGATACCAATCTGTAACACCCCCGAAATTCACTGTTTTGCGGAAGCATAGTTTGGGGTGTTACTAATCAAATATCAAATCACAAGATATACAGCAAACGACCTCTAAATGAGACGTTTTGTAAATTTGTTACATTCCATAGATATAGTGTTTGAAAACTTAGTGTTTTCGTATACAAAAAAATGTAGTTTCCCTAGAGTCCGCGCGTGTAGCGGGAGATTCTATTACATAATCAAAATATACAAAAGATAATGCTAAGAATCTCCGTTAATGCAGTTGTGTTGAAATCATGCGACTCTAGCTAAAATCCTGGAGTAATCCTACTCCATCCGGGTACCTGAGAAAACATGCTAAAAAGTGTCAACCAAAAGGTTGGTGAATCTCACAGGTTTGTAAATAATATCGGCTTTGAACACGAGATTTCATTAGTAGTGCCCGTAGGCGTAAAATCAGCCATTGCAATCCAGCAATCGTAAAATCAGTATTTGCAATCCAGCAAATGTAAATAAATAAGTTTATACCGTTGCCATGAGGCTCATAATCGAAGCTTAACCCGTAAATAATAACTTTGCTCCCGTGACATGCTCGTAATTGAGCAAGCATCCGTAACGAATAAGTTGTCACCCGTTTATACGTGTAAATCGGTACGTGGCAGCGCTACTGCCCCGGGTGGGGAGGGTCATTTCCCTAATGGATCCATTAACTACTGTTCGCGCTTAAGTCCATAACTAACGATATATGATGGAGAGACTTCTGTAAATAGTAATTAACTCATGCAATTCCGTTTGGTATAGAAATCAGTTTAGTACTTGTGTTCAAGAAAAATCAGTAGCATGTATCTCCCCCAATAAGATAAAACAGTAAAAGTGGGGCCGTAAGACTCACCTGAGTCTTTGCAAGTACGTTTATATCAATAAACGAGTAAATAATATCAACCGTAGGTTCTCCGAACCCGTAACCTTCAAATGCCTAAACATATAAAGTTAAGTAAGTAGATGTCTCGCAAGACCATCTAGGCTAGTTGTTTACACAACTCATTATGTCCAAGTGTTTGTTTAGTAATCCGTTTGTAGTTTGAAAACAAATATGGCCCGTTGGTGACGGTTTGTAATAATGATTCAAAGCGTTATCATTTATAACGCAATTTAGTGTAATTGTGATTGAAAGTATGTTCTATGACGTTTGTTAAGTCGTATGACATAAGTATTTGAAGTTGTGTAAGTTCGACCCTTAGTAAAATCTGACTTTTCAAGGTTCTGGTTTGTGCGACGTAGCATGCGACGTAGCATGCGACGTAGGGTGGTACGTCGCATGATGCGACCTTCGCAAATCAATGCGACGTAGGTTCGGTTTGCGACGTAAAAGTCTACGTCGCTATGTGCGACGTCCGCAAGTTAATGCGACGTAATAGGCTGCGTCGCTAGTGCGACGTTGGGATTTTTGTGCGACGTAGGCCGCGACGTCGCTAAGTGCGACGTTGGCCACATAATGCGACGTTTTGAGCTACGTCGCAGATAGTCCAGCGTCTCTGCGACGTAGCGGTCTGATCGGAATTTGGTGGCCGGAAAATCGGTCGAAAAGCTTCCGTTCGGTCCAAAACTTTTACCCAATCCATTTTTGGACATTTTAAGCATATATAAACCATAAAAACGTAAAAATGAGTAAAAACGGAGAGTTTCGGGTTTTGTCGGGAACTTACAATTTGTCGGATAGAAAATCCGAAAAGATAGGAATGTAGATCGTGTGATGGTGAACGTTTTCTTCCAAAGAGAGGCTATGATCCGGCGTCGTTTAATACGTTTATTTGTCGATTTAGTGAGGTTTTTGGGTGGTGGTGTTTGAGAGAAAAAGAAAGAAAAGAGGAGGAGAGAGAGAGAGTGTGTGTTGAATGAGGAAAAAGGGAGGAAGAATGGGGGTTTTGGTGAAAGCCCCCATTTTTCAGTTCACGCGCCGCGCTCCGTGCGGTGTTCGTTTTCTCCATCGTTTAGGCGTTAAATCAAGCGGTTATATTTTTAAAAGATGACGGGAATATTTTAATGAAATTCCTTGAAATTAATTATAAAAACAATTTGTCGAAGTATTAAAATTCTTAACTCGCGTTTAATACGTATTCGCAACTTATTTAAAATGTCGTCGCGATATTATAAATAATGTTTGTTCGCTGTGTATTTTATATAATAAAATACGTTCTCATTATTTAGGTAAGTTTCTGTCACCAACGTCAAAATAATTGTGTCGGACTCCGTCCGGTTAATTAGTACGATTTATCCAAATCGCGTAAAAAAAAAAAAAACACACATATATATATAAATCAACTTATATATATACAAATAGAGCCTGTAATTAGTCCTATTACATACTAATTACAACTAGTTACAATCAATTAGGCATAAATAATTATCCTAATTTAGCAGGTGTTACATTCTCCCCTTGTTAAAGAAATTTCGTCCCGAAATTAGCTTGAGTGCACGGACGGTGCGTTGTCTGGGAAGAGATGTGGGTATTTCTGTCGTATTTGGTCTTCCCGTTCCCAGGTGAACTTAGGGCCGCGCCTAGAATTCCACCTGACCTTTACGATGGGAATACGACTCTGTTTCAATCGCTTGACCTCACGGTCCATGATTTCCATAGGTTCCTCGACAAAATGAAGTTTATCATCGATTTGAATTTCGTCGAGCGGTATAATTAGCGTCTCGTCAGACAGACATTTCTTCAAGTTAGAAATGTGGAATGTGTTGTGTACGCTGCTAAGTTCAGCAGGAAGTTGCAGGCGATATGCCACTGGACCAATCCTTTCAAGGATTTCGAATGGTCCGATGTATCTAGGATTTAGTTTGCCTCGTTTCCCGAATCGAATGACACCCTTCCACGGTGCCACTTTAAGAAGTACCTTGTCCCCTACCTGGAACTCAAGGTGTTTGCGTCTCACGTCAGCATAGCTTTTCTGACGATCACGTGCGGCTTTCAGCCGGTTTTGAATACCAACGATTTTCTCAGTAGTTTCATGAATGATTTCTGGACCCGTGAGTTGGGATTCTCCTAACTCAGTCCAACAGATAGGCGATCGGCACTTACGCCCGTAAAGTGCCTCGAAGGGTGCAGCCTTAATGCTGGTATGGTAACTGTTGTTGTACGAGAACTCGCACAACGGTAAGTGATTTTCCCAAGAAGTACCGAAGTCAATTACGCAGGCTCGTAGCATATCCTCCAGTGTTTGAATAGTTCGCTCGCTTTGGCCATCGGTTTGCGGGTGATAAGCAGTACTCATATCCAGACTAGTACCAAGAGATTTCTGTAGTGATTGCCAAAAGTTGGAAGTAAAACGGCTGTCCCTATCTGAGATGATCGAGATAGGTACACCGTGTCGCGAGATGATTTCTTTGACGTAGATGCGAGACAGACGCTCCATCTTGTCGGTTTCCTTGATGGCCAGAAAGTGAGCAGTTTTCGTGAGACGGTCCACGATCACCCAAATGGTATCGCAACCACTCGAAGTTTTTGGTAATTTGGTAATGAAGTCCATGGTAATCTGTTCCCATTTCCATTGAGGAATTTCAGGTTGTTGGAGCAATCCAGAAGGTCTTTGGTGCTCGGCCTTGACCTTGGAACAAGTTAAGCATTTGCTGACTTACAAAGCAATGTCATCTTTCAAGAATTCTCACTAGCATGAATGCCTCTTCTTCTTCTTCTCCTCTAACAACATCTAAGATTTGGAATACATAATAATTAGGTTTTGACGGATGATCACGGTGTTGGATCATTTCTGGGTAAGCAATTAGCATCTCATCAAGGTCGACTTGGTACTTGATAAACCACCCAGAATGATCGCTCAACATTTCATACACATTCAGGTGTAAATGCTTTTCACGACGAACCCAATGCAGATGGCCTCGGGACTCCCCAAAGTAATGTGGCTGCACTCCAACGCTACCGCCTTCTATTGACGCCACCCCTTTTGGCGGCCACGATGGTAATGGCAACTTTTGTAATTTTTCTTCCTTGAGATCGATATAGAGTGGGTTACGACCTGAGGGAGGCCAGAAAAACGCTTCATTTAAATAAACTCCACACCGCAAAAATGTATAATAAGGAGCAGTGAAGGAGCCATTCAAAATCTTCCATTTTCGTGTATTAGACGAGTAGATTTGAGTCTCAAGAGGATCTTCACAAGGTTTTAAGTCTCGAACACAAACAACTTTGTAATGAACAAAATTCGTTGGATGAAATGCCAAACCCATAAAACGAATGCTTCTCTGAACATACTTATCTCCAGGGAGTGATGGGATGATCTCAAATTGCTTGGTGGTGGGATTTAATATGAAGTATGATAAACCATATTTATCCCCGGGATTACCACGGCAAAGAAGTAACCCATTACAAGATTGCACAATTTGGATATTGTGGTCATCGAGGCTACGAGAAGGTGAAACACTTTGGTTTGATGTTTCTACATCAAATGGAACATAAGAGTTGTTAATAAAAAAGCCAGGAGAGATCAAACGGTTGTCATACATGAGGGTGAAACGATGTTGACTTAAAAGTGAAAGCCAGTGTTTAGATACAGATTTAAAACGAAGGATGGAATCAGCGGGAAGCCGACATAGAATTTCAGTTAAAAGATCGTCGTTGGAACCGATCAATGCTCCAGATTGAGTCGATTGGTTATTGGAATCTTCGATGGAAGCTCGGGAGTAATAATTTTTTAGGGTGTTTCGGAATTTCCTAGTTTTTGATCTGGTGTTCATCATTTTGTTGGTGGCTTGAGAGTGTTGAACAAGAGGTGTATTTAAGATGTGAATTCACTGTGAAAGATTGCTAGGGAAGCTTATCATGAATACAAGATTGCCAGGGAAGCTTTGGTCAAGACTTTCTTACCGTTGACTTTAATGTGGAATTAGTCAACGCTCTCTAATGAATACTCCTTCCGTCCCACTTTTATCGTCTACTTTTGACTTTAGGAGTCTTTCTTTGACAACTTTGACCTTGAATATCTTTGTTTGTGTTATATAATACTTGATGAAAATTATATCAATGAAAATACAGACAAAACTCAATTTATTCGTATATTTTGCATCAAATATTATATAGTACAAACAAATATATTCAAGGTCAAAGTTGTCAATGAAAGACTCCAAAACTCAAAAGTGAACAATAAAAGTGGAACAAAGGGAGTATAATTCTGAGCCAAATTAGGTTTGAGCAATTTATTTTAAGATGACACTTGAAAATTATATAAAAACTGCCCATCAGACCCGCACAGGTTCTTACCCGATTCTTCCATAGTAAATCAGATCCAATATTGGTTAAAACAAAATTACGGTGTACGGTGTACCTATCTTTCTTAAATTTCACCACCATAAAGTTAAAAAAAATAATAATAAATAAATAAATTCCGTTGTCCCTGTCCTCTGTTTCCCTGCTTTTTTTTTAATGTAAGAGATGATGGATTTATCCAACTATCCAAAGATTCCAAGCTTTTCTAATTTTCAAGTTAATTATTTATTCTAATTTTATAATATAATAACTTTAGTTATTTTAGTTTGATTATTTATACTGATTTTTACTCTTATTGTTTACGGTTAAGTGCTTTTAAAGTACATAATTATGCGTTGAACTTCATTGTGTTTACGTAACAAAATTGATTGCCATTGTATGTACGAAATTATTTATTTTGTACATTGTATGTATTTTGGTGATATGTTATCAAATATAATGTGACACGTGTCATCGTTTCAGGTTGACAAGTCATCAAAATACACACAATGTACAAAAAATAAATAATTTCGTACATACAATGACGGTCAATTTTGTTATATACATTCAATGAAAGTCAACGCATTTATATACATTTATAAGCAATTAACCCTTTTGTTTATTGTTGTAGCATTTCAAAAATTTATGTGAATTGCCTATGATAGTTTACCCAAAATGACTCATCTAAAGTCTTCTTCCATTCTCTAGTATCAGACTAGTCGATTGAATTGGTAATGATATGATATTCATTGGCCCTTTCACGATGAATACAAACGACTTTGTAATTAGCACAAGACAAAATTACATAGATCGTCCCTGTGGTTTGCTTCAAATAACACTCCCCGTCCCTGTTCTTTTTTTACGTAGATCATCCTACAGTTGCAATTTGTTTCGTAGATAGTCCTTATGTCTAACGACCGTTAGTTCAATCCGTTAAAGGACCTTGAGTGTAATCCTATTAATGATAGAGACTATTTGTATATTTTTTTAATTTTAAAAATGTAAATTTATATAATATTCTTTTCTAATTGAATTATATAATATAACTTTTTACTAAACTTTTCAATTCAATTTAACTATTTTTGTAAAAAAAATTATGTAAAATATTTGTTGTTTGACAATAAAAATGATCAACTTAATCTTTCTAGTTTGTGCAAATGATTTCATCTACACTAATATACCAAGAATATTATTAAAATCTTCAAACAATCACTACCAATAATTGTATTGTCACATTTGATCACAATTATTTTCGCCGACAAATACGCATAAATTAACCGTTTCTCAAATTTATCAAATCTGAAAATTACAAAATAAAATTCAAAAAATATGAAGAAGATATCTCAAACTTTAAAAAAACAAAACCTAGATTAAACAATAACTTGTATGAACCTTGAGGTTGTGGCTTCAAGTCGTGAGGTGGACTATTGTGTAAATATTCATGGAAAATGTATTTATTGCTGATATAGGTGTTTGAGTACTTGTTTTTATTAAAAAAAAAAAGATACTGAAAAGTAAAAACGAACATAAGATATGTGAAATCGAAAATAGAATAAACAAGTTGATCATTTCAATTGTCACAAAAAAATAAATATTTAAAAAAATCAATTAAAATAGTTAAATTGAATTGAAAAGTTTATTAAAAACAACTTGCTTAATTTCAATTAAAAAAGGCTTTACATTATTTTTGTAACACCCCAAAAACGTAAAAGTATTATTTTTATAAGCCAAGAAATAATTATTTTAAGTTGATAAAGTTATAAGAAAAATAAGTGGTGAAAATTTTAAATGGTTTCCAGTAGGGGTGTTATTCGGACGGATTATTCGGATTTCGGATTATTCGGATCGGATTATTCGGATTTTTGACAATCTCAAGTTGATCCTTAATCCAATCCAAATAACATACGGATTAATCGGATACGGATTACACGGTTTCGGATTGGTGTTCGGATTAAACGGATTCATCCGAATAAGCTCAAGTTGGGCGTGTGATATCGAGTAAGACTAATTTTACATTTAAACAATTATATAAACAAACATAATACGTAACGATAGATCATATTATAACATTTAAATTCCAATTTCAACTTCTAACATACAACTTAATCCAAAACAGATTCGTAGTTTCTAAATCAAATAAACTTCTAGATGGTACAAAACTATTACGAAGTAGTATATAGTGTAATAAAAGATTTTATTTGTAATTAATTCTTATATGGTGAACATTACGTAGTAATATATTATCAAAAATTTATTATTTAATTACTTAATCCTTATTCGGATTATTCGGATATATCCAAACATTTTGATTTTGATCCGTTATCCTATCCGTGTAATCCATTTAAGCAATCCATAATCCGTTTAAGCAATCCGTAATCCGATTAATCCTGTCCATTTAACCTAAATCGGATTGGATCGGATGGATTATTCGGATTCGGATAAAAGTGACACCCCTAGTTTCCAGTTCCAGACAAAAGGTTAAAAAGGGGGCCCAAATATAAAAGATATGTACAGATATATATATATATATATATATATATATATATATATATATATATATATATATATATATATATATATATATGGGTTGTGTTTTAATTCTCTCAAACATTCCACACATACGTATACAAACAGAAAGAAGAAAAGGAAGAGAAAGAGACAGAGTAATCTTACAGATCGTCCCTGTGATTTCATGAAGCAAGAAACCTTGAAAAATTAAGTTACAGAAATTCAGATTATCACCTCCTTCCTCTATTAATCATCATGTAAGTTTATTCTTTAATTCTTTAACCCTAAAAGTTGATTATGATAGGATTTAATTGGGGGTTTGTGATTGAATATCGAATTAGAACATGAAAGATGTTAGTTTGATGTTATTAATCTGTTTATACTGAATAGGAACTGAGTTTGAGGTTGTAATGGTTAAAATTCAAGTTTGGAACAGGGTTACGAAACCTGCAGATCGCTGGAAACAAACCAGGACCCGGCGGGTACTTCACCTAAACCAGCAGACTTTTGTAAATTGTTAAGAACAGGAAGGTTTCATTGATATCTATTATAATAGCCGACGAGTAGACGTAATTAAAGAATTTTAAGCCAAATAATTGGCCTAAGTGAAGTATGTAAAATGATTATAAGTAGAAAGTTTATGATTAAATTAAAGTAAGCATGATTGAGTAAGTAATTGACATTGGAACCAACATATGATTAAATCATGTCATGCTAAAGGTAATGATCAAATAAATTGAGAACGTGTTATAACTAATGAGTTAGTTATATCCAGTTTATAATGTTATGATAGCCCTATGTATACGAGATTATGGCTAACGCCATACTTAAAGTAGTAAAAGAGTAAAAGCTAATAAGGTTATGAGAAGTGTAGTATATGATGTGTGATCATGACGAGTATTAGTAATTTAAATGTGTTATTTCAATTATGTGTGTAACAGATATATGATCCAAGATTTCAAGTCATGGCATCTACAGACAATGTGAAATTATGCTTATTTGGCTAAAAGGCTAAGGTGAGTAATATGGGTAATTAAATAAGTAATGGCTGTGTATACCAGGTAAGGTTACACAATTTGGGTGCCAAATGTTAAAATATATTATTATATGTCAGTTTAGCATGATAAAGTGTTATGGTTAAGATTACTTGAATGTTATGTGTACTTAAACGGTTATAAACGGTTATATGTGCTCGGTTGTTAGAAGTGGCTATGATTTAGTATAACACCCCATAATTTAGACCATTTTTTTTTTACACATTTCGGAAGCGCAAATCCCATTCATATATATATATATATATATATATATATATATATATATATATATATAGGTATATATATATATATATAGGTATATATATATATATATATAGGTATATATATATATATATATAGGTATATATATATATATATATATATATATATATATATATATATATATATATATATATATATATATATATATATATACGTATATATATATATATATATATATACGTATATATATATATATATATATACGTATATATATATACGTATATATATATATATATATATACGTATATATATATATATACCTATATATATATATATATATATACGTATATATATATATATATATATACGTATATATATATACGTATATATATATATATATATATACGTATATATATATATATACCTATATATATATATATATATATATACATACATATATATATATGACATCTAGTCATACCAAAATATTACAAGGTTATAAGTATTAAGTATGATTACAACGATAATACAATAACTGGGTGTTATGTTAATAAAACATGGTTATCCAAAATGATCAGAGTTCCAGTTGTCAAACATTTCTTCAAAACAACGCCATGTGACTAATCATATCCCAAAAGTTAACCTGTAAGAGTATGTGGGGGATTAGCACGAAGCTAAGCGAGTAAACTAAGTCTAACAATCTAACTTAGTATAACAATCAACTCACAACAATCATCTAATTAAACAATCAAACAGAGGATCGGTGGTTCTTGAGATACCCTCAGTCCGCGGTGGCACTCCAAGAACACTTAATAATCAACTGCAGGCCAATACAGAGATTTTACCGATAGTTTATTGCTACCTTTAACCAATATGGATTAATTCACAACGAATGTTCATCCGACCCATAAAGATTAACCTATAGCAACTAAACCCAATAATTGACCTCTATCATTCCAACCTATCATGGAATTATTCACAAGAAATCAATAAATCTATCAATCAACAAAATCAATCAATTGCTCTATCATCAACTTATCAATAATTAAATCAATATTTTCAACTTAAAATTGATGTAACCAAATTGTTAACACCAAAATTAAACTTAAAATTGATGTAACCAAATTGTTAACACCAAAATTAAACTATGAGAACCAGTTCACTCACCTGTTTCGCGTCAATCTCCACACTCAAAGTTCTAACTTTATTGAGTCTTCGGTGTCTCTGTAAACACAATCAAAACACAAGTTAATAACTTGTTTTATAATTTATCTATGACTATACTCAATTACTTACATCAATAATCTAGTAATACTAATAGCTAAATGATATAAGCATTGAATTCTAATAAGTTCACAAGACATCCTATCTTTCAAAATAACAAAGGCAAACGCGATCCGGGTCAAAGTGGTGGGATCGCGTTCCCAAGAAGAAAAACATTATGTAACCATTTTACACTGAAAAACGCGATCCGGGTTCATAGCTGGGATCGCGTTTGCAAGACTAAAATGCGAAGGAACCAGTTTATAACTAAGGAACGCGATCCAGGTCAAGTTGTGGGATCGCGTTTCCTAGCCTTTCAGCTCCAATCAGACCTGCAACTTACATACAAACCCTAACTCAAAAATTCAACATAATACAATACAAACTCAGATTCTTAGCTATCTTATAATCCTAGAAACGCCATATATTCGTTAACAACATCAACAACACATTCAAACTCAATCTTATACCAAAATCATTCAATAACCTAACCTATTTCAAACAAATACATATATATATCAATTGTAGTTTCAAGAACACTCACAACTTTGATAGTAGCAGAGATATGACTATGATGGTGATGAACTTTATGAATTATATCTTCAATTTGTATATAGTCTTCACTAGCAATTCTTGTTTTAAATTTTACTATAAAGGGTTGTGAGATAAATGAAGAACACAAAAGAATTTGGGGAAAAAACTTAAGTCGGCCTCAATTTTTTTATTAAACCGACTCATTGTTATTCCTAGTATAATATTATACCCCTTTTTGATCTATTGTCTGGAACCTTGATTTCAAACGCGAGAAAATTATTTTATTTTACCGTCACGTAATATTATTTAAAACAAATAATATTTTACTAGTCACAATATTTCATGAGGCTCATTTACCTATTAAATTTACAATCAAACTCATATAATAATTTAAATTGCATAAATAATTTAAAGAAAATACCTTTTTTCCTAATTTCTAGTTAACTTGGTTCACGGGCCAGCAATTTTGGAGAAATCTTTGATAAATTTTCGATAATATCCCGCTAAACCACGGAAACTTTTAATCTCAGAAGGTGATTTAGGAGCATTCCAATTCATAACGGCGTCCACCTTAGAAGGATCCACTTTGACACCATCCTTACAAATAATATGCCCAAGAAACTGTACCTCTCGAAGCCAGAATTCACATTTGGAAAATTTAGCAAAAAGATGCTCTCCTTTCAAAATCTCAAGAATCAATCTTAAATGATGTTCATGCTCAGCCTCAGACTTAGAATAAATTAAGATATCGTCAATAAATACAATCACAAACTTGTCTAGAAAAGGTCGACATACTCGATTCATTAAGTCCATGAAAACAGCAGGGGCATTAGTCAATCCAAAAGGCATAACTAAAAACTCATAGTGACCATACCGGGTACGAAAAGCGGTCTTAGGAACATCTTCCTCACGAACTCGTACTTGATGATAACCGGATCTCAAATCACTTTTAGAGAAATAGGATGATCCCTGTAACTGATCGAATAATTCATCAATTCTAGGCAATGGATATTTATTTTTCACTGTTCTTTTATTGAGCTCTCTATAATCGATGCACATTCTAAGAGTACCATCCTTCTTCTTAACAAACAATACCGGAGCACCCCACGGAGAAGAACTCGGTCTAATAAACCCTTTATCTAACAGTTCCTGAATTTGACCCATCATCTCACCGATTTCAGCAGGAGCTAATCTATAAGGAGACTTAGCTACAGGAGTCGAACTAGGAATTAATTCTATTTGATATTCAACTTCTCTAACAGGAGGCAACCCAGGTAATTCATCAGGAAAAACTTCTGGGTATTCAACAACCACAGGAATATCAGTCAAAGATTTCTTTTCTAACTTACCATCTATTACATAAGCCAAATAAGAATCACATCCCTTAGATAGGGATTTCCTAGCTTTCAACATGGAAATCAACGGAAAACTACCCTTTTCACGTTCTCCTCGAGCCATGACATATGACCCATCAGAAATCGAAAGTTTTATAATCTTATTGTGACAATCAATATTGGCTTTATTCGAACTTAACCAATCCATACCGATAACCACATCGAAACTAGGAATTGGCATTAACAAGAAGGAGATTAGAAAATTATGACCCTCAATAAGTATACTAGCTCCAGCTACCAATGTGGTAACCGGAACTAATTTACCGTCAGCAATCTCAACTTCTAAAGGCTTAACAATCAATGAGGGAATCAATTTCAGTCTTTCACAGAATTTCACAGATATAAATGAACAATTTGCACCCGAATCAAACAATACACGAGCTGGTACATAATTTATGAGAAAAGTACCAGTAATGACGTCTTCAGTTGTGACAGCTTCATCAACTGTCATTTGGAAAGCTCGGCTAGCAGCTACTGGTGGATTTTTCCTCTTTTGGCCAGAGGATGAGGAACCCGGTGCCATTCCCATACTCTGTCTTTTCGCCTCTGGATAATCCCCGGCTCGATGCCCCTCTTTATGGCAATTCCAACACACACTATTCGGATACTTACAATCCTTCGCAGCATGTCCAAAAATTCCACACTTAACACATCTAGATGTCTGAGGAGTACAAGGACCATTGTGCCTAGCTCGACATCTATTACAGTAATTGCTATAAGTTGGAATACCAGAATTTGACCTCCTGTTCTGTTGACCACTTTGCCCTTTTTGCTTATTAGATGAATCTCCCTTTTGTTTCTGTGAATACCTTTCTTTATTCAGAATTCTTTTTGCCTGAATATCCCCATCTACAAGGACCATTGTGCCTAGCCAAATCATCTGGTCAGTCTTTTGCAGGTCAAGAAATTCATGTCTGATACGCGAAAGGTTATACTCAGAACAAGAATTGCTTACATACCTCGGCATGAAAATCCAACCATCTAATCTCACGCATCTGTTGTGGAGTCAAGGGAGCAGTAATAGAATCCCACCACGACATTGCCTGACCCTTTAACAACTGAACCGCATATGGTACCTTATCCTCTTCCTCGCAATGGCAAACATCCAACTTTCTCTCAACATCACGTAGCAAATCCAAGGTAACCGTAGGATTAGTACTTCCAGAATAAGTAGAAGGATTAGTGGACATAAAAGTTTTAAGAGAGCAACCCTTTTTCAACTGTTGAAATGGAGGAATCACTGGTATCTGATAACTAGAAAAGCCCGAAGAAGGAAATGGTGTAGAAGTCTGAAAACTATAACCTTGTTGTTACTGCTGAGAAACAAAAGGTATGGATACCGGAATCCGTGCAGAAGATACAATAGGTGAAACATTAGTCACAATATGTGGTTGAGTAAAAATAGGCTGTTGAGAAGACCCAGCCTGTTCTCTTTGGAGTTCTAACACTCGACTCTCCAATCTCATAATGTATTCTTGGTCGGTCTCGGTTTCTCCACCGGTTGGATTAGAAGTACCATTATGACCCTGATTTTCTGGTGGTGCATCTGTCCGAGAGGTATCATTAAGAGTATGGGAAAGTTGCTCATGATCCGCCATATCTGAAATCACATCACATCTCAAATTTCGTTAATTGTTAGTACTAACAACTAACCGAATCTCCTATCATAACTAATCCCCATCACAAGAAATGTTTGACCAACATGATTAAGTTTAGGATTGAACACTTTAAAATGCTCAATTCACCTAAACTTAAGCTCTGATACCAACTTATAACACCCCATAATTTAGACCATTTTTTTTTTTACACATTTCGGAAGCGCAAATCCCATTCATATTAATATATATAAATATATATATATATATATATATATATATATATATATATATATACACACACATATATGACATCTAGTCATACCAAAATATTACAAGGTTATAAGTATTAAGTATGATTACAACGATAATATAATAACTGGGTGTTATGTTAATAAAACATGGTTATCCAAAATGATCAGAGTTCCAGTTGTCAAACATTTCTTCAAAACAACGCCATGTGCCTAATCATATCCCAAAAGTTAACCTACAAGAGTATGTGGGGGATTAGCACGAGGCTAAGCGAGTAAACTAAGTCTAACAATCTAACTTGTATAACAATCAACTCACAACAATCATCTAATTAAACAATCAAACAGAGGATCGGTGGTTCTTGAGATACCCTCAGTCCGCGGTGGCACTCCAAGAACACTTAATAATCAACTGCAGGCCAATACAGAGATTTTACCGATAGTTTATTGCTATCTTTAACCAATATGGATTAATTCACAACGAATGTTCATCCGACCCATAAAGATTAACCTATAGCAACTAAACCCAATAATTGACCTCTATCATTCCAACCTATCATGGAATTATTCACAAGAAATCAATAAATCTATCAATCAACAAAATCAATCAATTGCTCTATCATCAACTTATCAATAATTAAATCAATATTTTCAACTTAAAATTGATGTAACCAAATTGTTAACACCAAAATTAAACTGTGAGAACCAGTCCACTCACCTGTTTCGCGTCAATCTCCACACTCAAAGTTCTAACTTTATTGAGTCTTCGGTGTCTCTGTAAACACAATCAAAACACAAGTTAATAACTTGTTTTATAATTTAATTATGACTATACTCAATTACTTACATCAATAATCTAGTAATACTAATAGCTAAATGATATAAGCATTGAATTCTAATAAGTTCACAAGACATCCTATCTTTCAAAATAACAAAGGCAAACGCGATCCGGGTCAAAGTGGTGGGATCGCGTTCCCAAGAAGAAAAACATTCTGTAACCATTTTACACTGAGAAACGCGATCCGGGTTCAGAGCTGGGATCGCGTTTGCAAGACTAAAATGCGAAGGAACCAGTTTATAACTAAGGAACGCGATCCAGGTCAAGTTGTGGGATCGCGTTTCCTAGCCTTTCAGCTTCAATCAGACCTGCAACTTACATACGAACCCTAACTCGAAAATTCAACATAATACAATACAAACTCAGATTCTTAGCTATCTTATAATCCTAGAAACGCCATATATCCGTTAACAACATCAACAACACATTCAAACTCAATCTTATACCAAAATCATTCAATAACCTAACCTATTTCAAACAAATACATATATATATCAATTGTAGTTTCAAGAACACTTACAACTTTGATAGTAGCAGAGATATGACTATGATGGTGATGAACTTTATGAATTATATCTTCAATTTGTATATAGTCTTCACTAGCAATTCTTGTGTTAAATTTTACTATAAAGGGTTGTGAGATAAATGAAGAACACAAAAGAATTTGGGGAAAAAACTTAAGTCGGCCTCAATTTTTTTTATTAAACCGACTCATTGTTATTCCTAGTATAATATTATACCCCTTTTTGATCTATTGTCTGGAACCTTGATTTCAAACGCGAGAAAATTATTTTATTTTACCGTCACCTAATATTATTTAAAAATAATAATATTTTACTAGTCACAATATTTCCTGAGGCTCATTTACCTAATAAATTTACAATCAAACTCATATAATAATTTAAATTGCATAAATAATTTAAAGAAAATACCTTTTTCTCCTAGGCCCGATTTGGGGATGTTACATTTAGCATGCAGATAAAGAATAAAGGAAAGAATATTAAATAGTTGTGATATGTAAATTATGTGTTTTAAAGATTGTAGAGATCACTTTCAAGTCAGATTACTGGTGCAGATAAAGGCGTGCAGAGCACGTGGTTATGTTATGGTTTCCATTACTCAGGTAATTGAGTATATGGATGTGTGGAGCCAAGGAATGAGTTATCATTGGCTTGGTGGTATCCAAGTAATGACGAGGTCATTAGCTTGGTTTAATGTCAATAGGTATGAATTGGCATGTAAGATAATTAAGGATCCTTAACAGTACAAATTATTTTATAGTACGCTTACCACTCAGAGGTAGGGTACTAGTCAGAAAGAAAGGTTCAGATGATCTCTACAATTATCTAAAAGTTATATTAATGAACAGAAACAGAATAAGCACAGATTATATGTTTATGTGAAAGTACATTATTTATCTAATTGTTTATATTATTCACTGAGCTTCGGCTTACCCCTTTTAGTTGTTTATGTTGTAGGTTTTGGGTTCGGACGAACCATTGAAGTAAAGAATTGACTAGGGTTGTTAGAAGTGATGTGGAGTGGAGCTTGATTGAAAAAGGGTTAGACAAGCTCCTATTCTTTTAAATTATCGTTATGATGACATTGTATAAATCGCCCAGCCAATGACATTTAATGTCAAATGCGAAAGGAAAGTAAAGTTTGACGATTTGAATTATTGTGTAAGTTTGATTGGAAAGTCACAGTAAAGGGACCAATGGAATGATATTTTATTTGAATAAGTAAACAGTTTGACTAAAGAACGTTTATAAAAAAAAAAAAATTTAGGGCGTTTCAATTTTCATGTTTAAAAAATAAAAATCATTGTTACATTCAAGGTCCTTTAACGGACTAAACTAACAATCGTTAGACATAAGGACTATCTACTCAACAAATTGCAACCATAGTGATGATTTACGTAAAAAAAAAAAAGCACATGGACGGGGAGTGTTATTTGGAGCAAACCACAGGGACGATCCGTGTAATTTTGTCTTAGCACAATTAGTTGGATGAAATGCTAGACCCATAACGCAGATACTTTCAAGAACTTTGTGACCCCAAGGATCGGTGGGATGATCGCAAATTGCTTGGTGGTGGGATCAAGTACATAATATATATATATATATAGCCAAAGGTTCAAATGATAACCACAAAAAGGTATAGAACTGCAAGAACTTTTAAATTATTGAGATTTTAACATGTTTAATGATTCAAATACATGTGGACATTGATTTAGATTAAGGTTAAAAGCAAAATACTCCCTCCGTCCCAATTTTATTGTCCACAGATAAAAAACACGCAGTTTAAGAAAAGTGTACTAGTTGTACTCTACAACAAATAAGATTTAATCTCTCACCATATTTAAATGTTTTGATTGGTTGAAAAGTACAAGTGGACTATAAATTTGGAACATCCCAAAATGGAAAGATGGACTATAAATTTGGGACGGAGGGAGTAGTTTGAGAAAATATCAAAATAACTTTTAAAATCAAATTTATATGATTCGTTCACATGTGCAGATATGAACACTTCATATATTTTATAGTTTAACACGTCTTTTGTGGTTTTTAACTTTTGTTTCCTCCTTTGTTACAACAAACCACTAATTATTTACATAGTTGCATATTTTTGATACCGCAGGGATTGGTTGAGACTATGAAGCGGATGAGTGGTTTGGTTGTTTTCAATATCAAATGGAATACATAAACTGTGAACAAAAAGACCAGGGGAAACTGATACGTTGTTATACAGGAGACTGAAATGACAGTGACTCAAAAGCGATATCCAGTGTTTAGATACAGATTTGAACTGGATGACAGAATTAACTATGCCAACGAAGGATTTCTGTTTAAAGTTATGTCATTGGATCCGATCAAAGCTCCGGAATGAGTAGATTGGTGAGTGTAATCCGCCATGTTAGCCTTAGAAAAGTTAAGTTGATTTGGGCTCTCTTTTTGGTTATTTGAATTAAAAAACATGTTTTTTCATGGAAGCTGAACTAGTGGGCTTTCTTATGATTCAAGTATCCTCATGAACATTATTGAGTAATGCTAGATAGACCTAATTACATAGACCTAAAAATAGACATACTTATCTGATTGGTTGCTTTTTTCTCTCTCCTAATCTCATCCAATCAATTTTTCACATCTACCAATCATATTTTTAGGCTAACATTAGGCCTATAAAATTAGGTCCACCAATCATTTTCCAACATTATTATCTATCCAACATGTTTGACAAGTATATTTATATTTTGTATTTTTATTAATCATCGGTATAATATTCAAATTAAAATAAGGGAAATGATATTGACAAGTTGAAACTTTCCTAATTCAAATCAAAATTATATATAATTTAATTTATGTTTACATGTAATTCACTAAAACTTTCCATTTATTTGTGATGTAATAATAAATGAGATATTTGATTAAAAAAGAAACTTTAACTTTATCTAATGCATTGGATGTATCTTATTGACAGCCCTAAGGGTTGTCAATATCATTTCTCTTAAAATAATAAAGATGGTTTAATAAAGATCTATCGTTGTTGTTTACGCGGCCGGTAGCCCCATAAGTCTGCCCATGGCTGTCTATCTACCTTCTTCCCCATTGACTAATTTTTGTTTTTCTCACAATTAAACCAGATAACTTGTCATAAAGATCAAGCACGTCCGATACTTTAGCATTCGGTTTTTAGTACCACAAATGCAAGAGAAACCCAATTGTATCTAACTATTTCTAACAAAAATCAGACAAGATATAAATATTCTAACAATAATAGGGGTTAGTATATGGGAATGTGTCTATTGTGTGTATTCTACTTGTATTTTGCTAATGTATCATTTGTTTAAAGTGTCATATATCATCCGTAGAGGTCGACACATCATTAAAAATACTATGTACAAAATACAAACACAATATGTGAAAATTTGATATATTAAAAATAGCAAAGATAAGTATGACATTAGTCACTAAACCCATAATAATACAAAGTGTATACAAAATGTTAAATGACTCGTAGCACAAAATCTTGTCAATTTTTTCTTTGTCAATAAAGGTACTTGCTGATTCAGGAAAAGTACATATTTTAGAAATATTGATCCACAAACAAACAATAAATATTGAACCGATGGATCGTTGCCTAGAAATGAGTTAAGGTTTCGATGTATCGATGAGCTTGTAGGTATCCAATTTTTAAACCATAAAAATTGGTAAGATCGAATATCTCCTTGAAACTCTTGTTATGAACATTGTACCTTATCATCTTCCCAGGAATTATCACCACCATGAATGTGTCTTCTTCTTCTTCTCCTCTAACCACATCTAACACATCAAATATGTAATAATCGGGGCTTGATTGACTTTTCTCGTATTGGATCATTTTCGGGTAAGCAATTGGCAGCTCATCAAGATCCACCTGGTACTTGATAAACCACCCTGAATGATCGATTAACATCTCATACACATTCAGAAGTAAAACCTTTTCAAGATGAGCACCCGCAACCAAATGAAGGTGGCCTCGTGATTCCCCCAAGTAATGAGGGACCACTCCATTGCAATAGCTTCCGAAAGGTGCCACTCTCACTGGCAATGGTGACGGCAATGGCAACTTTTCGAGTTTTTCTTCGTCGAGATTGATATACAACGGGTTAAGACAAGAGAGAGGCCAGTGAAACGCTCCATTCAAAAAAAATCCGGCGCGTAAAAATGCATGATAAGTCGCAGTGAAGGATCCATTTAAAATCTTCCATTTTCGTGTATCAGACGAGTAGATTTGAATCTGAAGAGGATCCTCGCAAGGTCTTAAGTTTCGAATACAAACAACTTTGTAATGAACAAAATCCGTTGGATGAAATGCCAAACCCATAAAACGGATACTTCTCTGAACATACTTATCTCCAGGGAGCGATGGGATGAAATCTAATTGGTTGGTGGTGGGATTAAGTACGGAGTACTCAAGAGCATGTCTATTCCCTGGTCTGGCACGACAAAGCAGTAATCCGTTACAAGATTGCACAATTTGGATATTGTGCTCCTTGAGGCTACGATACGGTGGAACACTTCGATTTGATGTTTCAACATCAAATGGAATATACAAAGTGTCAAGAAAAAAACCGGGAGAGATTGAACGGTTGTCATACTTGAGGGTGAAACGACGCTGACTTAACAGCAGAAGCCAGTGTTTAGATACAGATTTGAATCGAAGGATGGAAGTAGCTGGAAGCCGATGTAGAATTTCGATTAAAAGGTCATCGTTGGAACCAACCAGAGCTCCAGATTGAGTTGATTGGCTATCAGAATCTGCAATCGAAGCTCGAGAGTAATAAGTTTTGAGGGTGTTTCGAAATTTCCTAGTCTTTGATCTGGTGTTCACCATTTTGTTTATGGCTTGAGAGTATTGAATAAGAGGTGTATTTAAGATGTGTTATCGTTGTGAAAAATTGCTATGGAAGCTTATCATGAATACAAGACTGCCAGGGAAGCTTTTGGTCAGGACTTTGTTGTAGTTGACTTTAAGTACTCAACGTTTCTAATTAGTCAACGTCTCTAGTTAATAAAAAAAAAATAATACTTCGTAATACTGTAATTCTGAGCGATTAAGGTTCAATTTTCATATATATATATATATGTCCTAATTATAATTTTTAGACTATATCCTTTTAAATTTCATAACGATATAACAGAATTTATTTTATTCAATAATAGCACAATTACTGGAATATAATATTTTCAATTTAAAGGTGTCTAACGTGCAAACTGCAACCTTACCTTCCAGGTATTCTCATGGGTGTCATCTTCCCCTTTGACTTTCTTTTTCTCACGATTGCCGTTTTTACCTACTTTAGTCTTAACTCTTTAGTTTTAGAACCACAAAAACTAAAGAAATTAATCCTTGTATCTAACAATTTCTAACTAAAACCCTAAACAAGATACAAATGCTCCATGAAATATTGCATCGACAATTATATGGTATTGATCTAAAATGTTAAAAGACTCGAACCAAAAGATATTGGAAAGAATTCTTTGTATATAAACAATCTTGCAGATTCAGGGAGAAGTGCATTTTTTTTTATTTTTTTTTTGGTAGAGTACATTTTATATTGACAAATACAAAATAAGTATTGAACCGATCCATCGTCCTTTAGAAAGGAGTTAAGGTTTCGATGTATCTATGAGATTGTAGGTATCCATATCTTAAATTAGAACTATTGGATAAATCGGATATTTGCTCGAAACTCTTGTTATGAACATTGTACCTTATCATCTTCCCGGGAACTCTCACCACCATGAATGTCTCTTCTTCTTCATCTCCTCTAACAACATCTAACACATCGAACACGTAATAGTCAGGGCTTGACGGATGTTCCCACTTTTGAATCATTTCCGGGAAAGCAATCGGCAGCTGTGTAACTTTTCTTCGCTGAGATTTATATACAACGGGTTAAGACACGAGGGAGTCCAATGAAACGCTTCATTCCAATAAACCCCAGAGCGCAAAAAAGCATAATAAGGCGCGGTGAAGGAGTCATTCAAAATCTCCCATTTTCGTGTATTAGACGAGTATATTTGAATCTGAAGAGGATCCTCATAAGTATTTGTGTTTCGAATACAAACAACTTTGTAATGAACAAAATCCGTTGGATGAAATGCCAGACCCATAAAACGGATGCTTCTTCGAACATACTTATCTACAGGGAGCGATGGGATGATTTCAAATTGCATGGTGGTGGGATTTAACACAGAGTACTCAGAAGTACGTATATTCCCTGGTTTACCACGGCTAAGCAGTAATCCATTACAAGATTGCACAATTTGGATAATGCGGTCATCGAGGCTACGAGAAAGTGGAACACTTTGATTCGATGATTCAACATCAAACGGAATGTACAACGTGTCAAGAAAAAGACCCGGAGAGATTGAACGGTTGTCATACATGTGGGTGAAACGACGCTGACTTAAAAGTGAAAACCAGTGTTTGGAAACAGATTTGAAACGTAGAATGGAAGTAGCAGGAAGCCGACGTAGAATTTCGGTTAAAAGGTCATCGTTGGAACCGATCAGAGCTCCAGATTGAGTCGATTGATTATCGGAATCTGCAATCGAAGCTCGTGAGTAATAAGCTTTGAGGGTGTTTCGGAATTTTCTAGTTTTTGATCTGGTGTTCATCATTTTGTTAGTGGGTTGAGAGTGTTGAACAAGAGGTGTATTTAAGATGTGTTTTCACTGTGAAAGATTGCTATGGAAGCTTATCATGAGTACAAGATTGCCAGGGAAGCTTTGGTCAAAATTTTCTTGCCGTTGACTTTAATTACTCAACTTTTTTATAATTAGTCAACTTCTCTGATGAATATAAATATGAGCCAATAAGGTTTGAGCAATATTTAAATTAAAATCACACTCGAAGGTTCAAACCCGATTCTTCCTAGTAACTCAGATCCATACTTGCTAAATTAAAAATTACATTATTGTACCTATCTTTCTTAAAATTCTTACTGCCATAATAATTTTCTAAAAACTTCGTGCCCGTCCCTTTTGGTTTCATGCTTTTTAAAGAACTATTCAAAGATTCCAAGCTTTCTAATTTTCAAGTAAATTAATCAAGGGAGAAAGATAATAATATTTGTACGTAACTTGCGGCCTTTTCGATTCGTTGATTTCATCCTTTTACTAATTAGTTTGCGGGGTTTCTGGGAATGCATATAACTTGTACCTGATGTCTATTGTGTGTTAAGTTTGTTATTTTTAATGCATCAAACTTTTAAAAAATGTGTTTTAGTGTATTTTAGTGATGTTTTGATGATGTGTCAAACTCTTCGGATGACACGTGGCACCTTATACGAGCGACACATCAACAAAATACATTAAAACACCATTTTTGAAAGTTCGATGCATTAAAAACAGCAAACATAAGTAGGGTAAACATAATAGACATCGAACAAAAGTTAGATGAATTATCAGACACTAACCCCTTAATTTGCTGCCATCATCCCTAAACCTATCAATTCCCCTAACTTTATTTTCGTTAAGCTTAACAAATGGATTAATTGAATTTTTAGAAGAAGAATTCAGTTACTTGAACTTGATTGCTACCTTTTCAAGATTTTACAAACAACTACCAAATTTGACAATTACCCTTTGACAATTAAAAGTGCCATAACTTGAATATCGTTTGAAAACTTCTTAAAACCACTCGAGTTTGTAGACGTCCTGGAACCACTTGTGATAAAATCTATGAAAATGAAGAAAGGAATTGAGAGAAGAACAAAAGTGAAAGTATTTTCATTATTACTGAGTAAATGAAACTGTACATCAATACGTATATATACAACTAGTAATAAACTTTGCTGAGCTGGCTAACTAACTTAAGTTTAGTTATTAATTACTTCTACAACTTGAATCTTGAAAACATACTGTAAAAAACTTGATGAAAAATGCTCATTTATTCGCATCCACTATAAACCACATTAAAATTTTGACAATTTAAAGAACCTTAACACTTATCAACCGAGGCTTGAAGGAATCATGAAATCGTAGAGATTATGATTATAAAAACCCCAAGGGAATTATGAGAAGGAACCATTGTGACTACAACGGGCATAAAAGTTGAAAGTACAATTAGAATGTAGGACATAAAAAGGTACGTTATAAAAAAGGGAACATAATTAAAAGTTCGTTGTGTTTTAAAGACAACTAACCCTCTTCTAAATTTCATGATCTCATATACATGTTCTAATAATAATATACTAGATTATAACCCGCGAATTCGCGGGATTAACACATGATTCTAATGCTTAGTTTATATTTTTATTTTACTCCGTAATATTTAAGTTCACGTATTTGTGTAGTTGACATTGCAGAATTTTTTTGAAAATGAAAGAGAGATGTATATTTCTTAAGGTTGTCAAGTATAATGAAACCAGAGTAATCGAAACATGTCTTTTTTATTAACTAAAAAGTACATCACACATTGCATATGTAATGACATTTAAATAATTGATAGTTACATATTTTTGCTATGTTTATTCAAAAAATGGTTGTTTACATTCAAAATATAACTAAGGTACCTTTAGGAGCCGAAGGCAAGGGGGACTCGAAAACAACAAAAACCACTATTTAACTTAATACGAACGCATGATCTTCCTCTTAAGAGACCAAACAAAATACCACATCTTTAACTTGTATGTATAAAAAAACAACTCAATATACAGACAGATTGCACGCAAGAATATAATAAGAATGTGGATGAAAGCTTATCTTCAATAGAGAGAAAATTATTATAAAAAATAAATAATAACTTTCGAAATTTCAATTGAAATATAACATAAAAATCAAAGTTTATATGAATTAATTTTCTACCAAATCTTGTTTCTTCGGCCACTATGATCTCCAAAATCATACAATGTGCCAAAATATGGCACGTTAAATCCAAGTAATGTTCACTCATTAAGACTAAAAACAATAATTTACAATATGTATCATAATATCATTTGTAATAACTTAAAACTAAAAATTTCAACTTTTCATACAATTTTAAATCTAGTTTTAGCAAAACAGAGAGGTGTTCTTGATATCCAAAATGTAATGAATCATCATCATTTATCATTATACAGTCAAGCCTTAGCCTCCTATTGGAGCTTCTTTAACCATTTATCAATTGATCAATTAATTTCATCCTGCAAAAAACCATCATCATTTGGTAAGTCGTCTTCCAGATACATTTTCAGCTGCATGAGGTTTAGTCCGACCTAAATTAACAACAATATAAGGAATAAAAAGAGTTGAAAGGAAACAAAACTTTCAATAGTCCGACTACAGTATGAGGCAAAGCACTTCTGCAATATTGATCGAGTCAGACATACCCTCGGTCTACTCCAACCATCAAGAAGATGGCCGTGAAACGAAGTTCAGGGTGAAAATTAAAAGACAAAATGATTCATGTTTCTGAAGTTCTTAGGACTTATAAGAGATATTAGGTGTTGCTTAGATGTAGCAACTTTGCCCCAGTTACTTATTAATGGGTTGAAATGGGTTGCATTGTTGAGATATATTATATATATGTGAAGATTAATTAGGTATAATGTCACATGACTTGGAAATAAATGTCATGTAATCACGTGACTACTAATTAAAATGGAAAGTAGATCATGGTTATGTGCAAAATTATGGCGGTGCAAATGATAAGCGGAATCCTTAATGTCGGTTAGATTTATTTCCGTTAGCTTGTTGGCTAAGCTATATTTGTCCCATATATATTAACCCCTATGTAATTGTAACCCTTGAGCTGTAATAGTAAAAAGAAAAACTCTCTGGTTTGGCCCCGTGGACTAAACCAATCTCCAAGTTGGAGATTGGACATAACCACGTTAAATCCTTGTGTTCGTATCGTTCGTATTGTTCGATTCTTTATCTTGTTGCTTTGTTTTGATTGCTAGGTTTGCAATTATTTATCCGTTTATTGTTTGTGGGTGTAACGCGATTGCACGAGCGTTGTTATGGGTTTGATTTTTGCTAACAACTAGTTGTTGTTAGTTGGATGTTTCCGCTGCAAATTCCTAACAACTGGTATCAGAGCTCTAGGTTGAGCGATTGGGAACAATGGCGGATGAAAGCACGATCAAGATGGATTGTTGATGGTTAGGGTTTTACTGAAGGATGGAGAGCTAGGATTATTGTGGCCAAATAATCATAGTGAATCTAGATTCGGTTGAAGATAATCATCGGGGGAACAATTGGAACGGCACGGTTAGGATTTGTGCAACATGTTATCGAGATCGCCTGGCTTATCTTTTTTGTTGGATCGCAAAGAACTCGGCAAGCAAACTTTATGTGCTCGGCGAGTTGTTTGTTTAGATTAAACAGGTTAGGGTTTTTTCTAGTGGGTTGTGACGTGATGAAACGGTGGGAGGCCGGTTGCGTTGTGATGGTGATTGTTCACGACGGCGGTAATGGAGTTGGTGATCGGGTTTTTTCGATTGGTGGTTTGCTGCGGAGAGAGTTTTGGGATCCGGGTTATGGATTCGTGTTCATTATTCTTTGTGATCCCGTGCAAAAGAATGATGAACGTTATCAAACTTGAGGTTTGATGTTGCGAGTGTAGGGACATGATGTCTTGAAAACTTCATTGATACGGACTGGATTATTCAAAGATGTGAGGTTTGTTACGTAGCTCAAGAGGATGGTTTTCTCGATCGGGTATTTGGGTGATAAACGGTACCACATCCGTTTAGTAATCGACAGTGGGAGTTATCGAGGAAGTTTTGTTGTTGCTTGCGGGTTGAAACGGGAGACCATATGTTTGGTCGGGTATTCCATAGGTTTGGAATGATTAGGCAGGTTAGAGCTCACACACTTGAGATAATTGGTTGATATGTAGAAGAAGTCAGATAGAACGCGTTTGGCTGGGCTCGGGTATCGGTTGATAAGTTTGGTTCAACAATTGAGCGGATCTTTTGGAGGAATCAATTAGGAATTTTCGAGTGGGTTAGTGTCGCACCCCCAAATTATGATGCGGAAGCGGGTCGGTTCGGGGCGCGACTAATCAATATATAAAGCACACAAGATTACATAATGAACGACCACTACATGCGTCGTTTACAAATACATTGATAAAATAAAGGTTTTACACCGTTATAATATAGTTTACAAAAGCCCTTGAGTTCGAATGATAGAGATTCTATGGCATAACTAATTTATACAAAATATAGTAATGCATGACAATCTCTTGATGTCTGAATGTGACTCGAGCTAATGGACATCTTGAGTGGCAGACCTACTGCTGCTGAGTACCTGTGATACATGCTAAAATGGGTCAGCGAAACGCTGGTGAGCTCACAGGTTTGTATGTCAACACATATTTGTATGAACCGCAAGATTTAATGATAATTGAATTTAAAATGCAATTAAGCAAAATAAAAGTTATACAGCCATGAGCACATAGTCTTAGCTTAACTCGAGATGTCAGGTCCACATTTAAGGTATCCTGATCGAGGTGCCTCCTACGAGTGCCTAATCAACACTCGTCTTCACAAATATTAATACATCCGTTTTACCAGTTAGTGCGTGCTAACCCGGATGAGGCTGGTCAAACCTATATGGTACCATATACTAATATTCACGCTACTACGTATTACCAAACTATGCTGATGGAGGGCTTTAAAATGATTAGTGAAAATAACTCATGTAGTATTTGATTTGATGGTACTTGCGTTCATATTGTAAAACAAAACAGAGCAATGCAATCACACCCCTAGGTAAAAGTATTTAAAAAGGGGCTATGAGACTCACCTGATCCTAATGAGATGCTATCAAGCACAAATGATGGTTTACAAGACAAATAATGTCGTTCAATCGACTGAAACCTGCAGGGCGTCTTAGACGCGCAAGGTTTTATTTGATTAGATGACTTTACAGACCATTTATGCTAGTTGTTCCCTCAACTAGTTATGTCCAAATACTTTGGTTAATGTTTATGTTTAAAGTTGTGAAAATCGTATACGGCTCGTTGGTGATTAATTGTAATAATAATCTCAAAACGTTATTATTGAAATGTTGAAATGAAATACTTGTAAAGTGTATTTGAAGTGTTTAGTATTCGTATAGGTCATGTGTTGTTGTGTTGTTGTCTTACGTGATTACTAGTTGTTACCACTTCTAGTTATAATCTTGTTGCCCCTGTTAGTTATAATCTTCCTGTTAGTTATAATCTTGTTGCCCCTGTTAGTTATAATCTTGTTGCCCCTGTTAGTTATAATCTTGTTGCCCCTGTTAGTTATAATCGTGTTGCCCCTGTTAGTTATAATCTTGTTGCCCCTGTTAGTTATAATCGTGTTGCCCCTGTTAGTTATAATCGTGTTGCCCCAGTTAGTTATAATCGTGTTCGTTTACCCGATCGTTTAAATGTATATTTAGACGTTATGTATTATATATACGTTTTTAAATAACGAATAAGCTTTCGATATTTTTGAGTTGAAGTATTTTATCAAAATACTTGTTAATGAGTTATAAAAATATAACTTTGGTTGGTTTTGATTATCGAACGCGTTTCACTCATTTTTGGTTGCGTATGATTGTTTTAGACGATACGAGTTTCTTTTGAAATATTATCGAAATAATATGTAATAAATAATGAGTTGTATTAAATAATAATTCTATATTACTTAATACTTGTTTTCACCAACGCCGTATAGATGAATCGGAATTCGGCCGATTTGAAAATGCACGATTTAAACAAATCGCGTACTGATATATATGTAACAATATACATATTGATACATACAATTAGCCTAAAACATAGCACTAATTATATGTACTACTAGATGATTAGGATCTAATAACTAGTCCTGATTTGATGGGTGTCACATTCTCCCCTTGTTAAGAGAATTTCGTCCCGAAATTCAGCTTTGTGTTGGCGTGTGAGTGGAGTCCGAAAATAAATGCGGATACTTGTGTCGCATCTGGTCTTCCCGTTCTCAGGTGAATTCCGGACCACGCCGCGAATTTCACCGAACTTTGACAATTGGGATACGATTTTGCTTAAGCTGTTTGACCTCACGGTCCATGATCTCCACCGGTGTCTCGATAAAATAAAGTTTATCATCGATTTGAATCTCATCTAGAGGAATAATGAGTGTCTCATCGGACATACATTTCTTCAGGTTAGAAATGTGAAATGTGGGATGCACGCTACTGAGCTCTGGAGGTAGCTGCAATCGATATGCGACTGGACCAATCCTTTCAAGGATCTCAAAAGGTCCGATATATCTAGGGTTTAACTTCCCACGTTTACCAAAACGGATGACACCTTTCCAAAGTGATACTTTGAGCAATACTCGATCCCCAACCTGGAACTCGAGATGCTTGCGTCTCACGTCAGCATAACTCTTCTGACGATCACGTGCGGCTTTCAACCGTTGTTGGATACCAACGATCTTCTCGGTGGTTTCATGAATAATTTCAGGACCAGTCAGTTGGCTGTCTCCAACTTCAGTCCAACAGATAGGCGACCGGCACTTACGACCATACAGTGCCTCGAAAGGTGCAGCCTTGATGCTGGTGTGGTAGCTGTTGTTGTATGAGAAGTCGCACAAAGGCAAATGATGCTCCCAATTTGCACCGAAATCAACTACACATGCGCGTAGCATATCTTCTAGTGTTTGGATGGTTCTTTCACTTTGGCCATCGGTTTGTGGATGATAGGTTGTACTCATATCTAAACGAGTACCCAATGACTTTTGCAATGATTGCCAAAAGTTAGATGTGAATCGGCTGTCTCTATCAGAGATAATTGAGATTGGAACGCCGTGTCGGGATACGATCTCCTTCAAATAGATTCGTGTGAGACGTTTCATTTTGTCATTCTCCTTGACGGCGATAAAATGAGCTGATTTGGTGAGCCGGTCTACGATTACCCAAATGGTGTCGCAACCGCTAGCTGTTCTTGGGAGTTTAGTGATGAAATCCATAACGATTTGCTCCCATTTCCATTCTGGAATGTCCGGTTGTTGTAGCAAACCGGTGGGCTTCTGATATTCAGCTTTAACTTTTGAACATGTGAGGCACTTGCTGACATACGTGGCAATCTCTGCTTTCATGTTTGGCCACCAGTATGATCCCTTGATGCCATGATACATCTTGTCAGATCCAGGATGTATAGAATATTTGGACTTGTGAGCTTCATCCATCACCAAGTCTCGAAGATTCCCAAATTTAGGTAACCAGATTCGATTTGCGAAGTATTTGACCCCATTGGGTTTGGTTTCAAATTGATTCTCCATATTTCGCAAGGCTTCCTCCTTGATGTTTTCAGGTTTCAATGCTTCGAGTTGAGCAGTGAGAATTTGAATGATGAGATCATTATGGATAGTTATGCTAAGGGCTCGGACTCGAAGTGGTTTTGTGCGCTCTTTGCGACTTAGGGCATCGGCAACCACATTTGCCTTCCCTGGATGATACTTGATTTCACAATCATAGTCGGTGAGTAACTCGACCCAGCGACGTTGCCTCATATTGAGATCCTTCTGATCGAATATATGCTGGAGGCTTTTGTGATCGGTGAAGATGGTACATTTTGTGCCATACAGATAGTGTCTCCAGATCTTGAGAGCGAACACTACGGCTCCTAATTCGAGATCATGAGTTGTGTAGTTCTTCTCGTGAACTTTGAGTTGTCGGGAGGCGTAAGCAATAACCTTGTCTCGTTGCATCAACACGCAACCAAGACCTTGGTGTGAGGCATCGCAGTATACCACGAAATCTTTGTTGCCTTCGGGTAATGATAGAATTGGTGCACTGCAAAGCTTTTGCTTCAATAACTGAAATGCTGACTCTTGTTTATCAGTCCAATCGAACTTCTTTTCCTTCTGAGTCAGTATTGTGAGAGGTTGAGCTATTTTGGAGAAATTCTCAATGAAACGCCTATAATAACCTGCCAGTCCTAAGAATTGGCGTACTTCGGTCGGCGTCGTCGGTGCTTGCCAGCACTTGATAGCCTCAATTTTTGATGGATCTACGTGAATTCCTTGACTATCAATCACATGACCAAGGAACTGAACGGTTTTCATCCAGAACTCACACTTGGAGAATTTAGCAAATAACTCTTCGTGTCTAAGAAGCTCTAGAATGACTTTGAGATGATGCGCGTGCTCTTGCTCATTGCGCGAGTAAATAAGAATGTCATCGATGAAAACAATGACAAACTTGTCGAGATATGGTTTGCACACTCGGTTCATAAGATCCATGAATACAGCAGGTGCGTTAGTCATTCCAAATGGCATCACTTGGAACTCGTAATGTCCATAGCGAGTTCGGAAAGCAGTCTTTGGGATGTCGATGTCACGAACTCGTAACTGATGATAACCTGATCTTAGATCTATCTTCGAGTAGAAACTTGACCCTTGAAGTTGGTCGAACAGGTCATCAATGCGAGGTAGTGGGTAACGGTTCTTGACGGTCAATTTGTTCAACTCTCTATAGTCGATACACATTCTGAATGAACCGTCTTTCTTTTTCACAAACAGAACCGGGGCTCCCCATGGTGAAGAACTTGGTCTAATGAATCCCTTATCCAGGAGTTCCTGCAACTGAGTAGACAACTCCTGAAGTTCTGAAGGGGCTAAACGATATGGTGCTCGTGCAACGGGTGCTGCCCCGGGCACGAGATCAATCGAGAACTCAACTTGTCTCGGTGGTGGAAGGCCAGGTAAGTCTTCGGGAAAGACTTCTGGAAAATCTCTAACAATGGGCACATCCTCAAGTCGTTTCTCTTCCGACTTTTTCTCCAAGACATGTGCGAGGATCGCCTGGTACCCTTTCCTAAGGTACTTGCGAGTTTTCATGCAGGATACGATATTCAGTCTCGTCCTACCGGTCTCCCCTTGTATGATTAGAGTACTACCGGTGACAAGAGGTATACGGACGAATTTGTCGTAGCAGACAATTTCAGCTCGGTGCTTGGATAACCAATCCATTCCAATAATGACGTCGAAACTTCCAATCTCAACGGGTATAAGGTCAATAGAGAAGATTTCATCAGATAGATTTAAAGTGCAATTTGGTATTACACTGTCAGCCTCAATTAACTTGCCATTAGCTAATTCTACAATGTACTTAGCATCTAAGGCAATAGGGGCAATGTTAAGCAATTGACTAAACTCATCAGATATGAAGCTCCTATCAGCACCAGAATCAAACAGAACAGAAGCAGTAAGATCGTTGAGAAGAAACGTACCCGAGACCACATTCGGGTCTTGACGGGCCTCTCCTGAGTTCAGAACGAAAGCTCTTCCCTTCGCAGTGTTGTTACCCTTGTTCTTCAGCTTTGGGCAATCATTCCTAAAGTGCCCAGTTTCTCCACACTCATAGCAGGACTTTGGTTGGCTGGTGGTGTTGTTGGTGTTGACGGTAGTAGACCTACAGTCTTTGGTCAAATGTCCATACCTTTGACATTTTCCACAAGGTGTGCTGCAAGGACCATCATGATGACGGCGGCACTTTGAACAGTAGGGTTTATTTCCAGTGTAACCCTTGTTGAAACCAGAACCAGTGTTGAGGGTCTTATCAGACTCAGACCTCTTTGATGATGATTGGTTTTGAGTGGTGTTCCCAGACCACTTTCTCTTGTTGTTGTTACCAGAAGATGGAGCAGATGTCTCATGGCTGACAACCATGGCCATGAGTTCATGAGCAATTTCGATAGCTCTATCAAGGGTGGTTGGTTGCGCTGAGGCGACATTTCCCTGGATATTCTCTGGAAGTCCGCGGATGTACTTCTTGATACTTTTTCCTTCCGTATCAACCAAACCTGGGCACAACAGAGCAAATTGCTGGAACTTGGTGGTGTACCCAGCAATATCGTTCCCTTGTACCGCCAGATGCCAGAACTCCACTTCCAGTCGGTGTAGTTCTTCCTCGCGACAGTACTTCTCCCTTAGCTTTTTCTTCAATTCAGGCCAAGGAAGTCGGTTTGCGATCTCAACGCCAATAGAGTTTGCGTGGGTGTTCCACCACGTTAGTGCACCTTCTTGAAAGGTGTAAGCAGCAAACTTGACCTTACTATCTTCAGCACAGTTACAGAGACTGAAGACAGATTCCATTCTTTCAATCCATCTGATCAGGCCAATGGCACCTTCTGTGCCCTTGAAATACAATGGTTTGCAGCTGAGAAAATCCTTGTAGAAACAAGGTTTGATAACAGGAGTAGGAGTGGCATTAACTGTCTCTTCATTCCTTTGAGCGTCTCGAGCAGCCATGGCTTCGGCTACAGCACGGGTAACCGCAGCATTGAGTTCAGCTTGACTGAAACCATTCCTCTTTGGCGGCATGATTCTGACAAAAGCAAAGAGAGTGGATGAGTTGTTTGCACCAAAACATGATACATCACATATGCATATATATATTTATGGGGTAATATACAATGACACCAGTGATAATCACATTTGACAAACAACAGAGTTGCATACTAGATGCGAGTTTGCGAGTGGGTGGGGTATGGTTTTACGTATGGAGCCTATAGTCCTTCAAACAATAAGTTCCATTTGTGATTCTAAGGAAATAGAATGATGGAGGAAATACAAAATGATATACTCCTCGCGAACATACGATGGTACAGCGGAATTGTGTTGTGAGATGTTATGTGTGTATAAAAGAGAGAGACGAAAGTAATTTGTACTTGTCGTCTTTGGTAGTGAGAGTGCTAACGAGTGTATTATCGTGTGTGATCTATATATATATTCGATATATATAATAGCTTAGAAGATAATACGCGAGTGGGACTTAATCATATATCTTCAATATATAATAGCCTATAAGGTAGCACATAAATGAGGCCTATGTATGTATATACGCCTATATCACATAATAGCCTAATGTGTGTCTAACACTAATCAAGTATTAGTCACGGTTTCTCTCGTGGTCAGAGTCAACTAATGCATTCCTGTTCAGCATAACCCCTTTCAGATTTCACATCAACTTCGTTTAATTGTACATAGTTAGCTACGTTATGTTAAATTAAACTCGTATGACGTGATCACTGAACCAGTTATACCTAATGAGGAATACTGCCTAACGGTCATAGTCTAGGCCCACTAAATGCAACCTAGTTCACTATAACCTTAGGCTCTGATACCAATCTGTCGCACCCCCAAATTATGATGCGGAAGCGGGTCGGTTCGGGGCGCGACTAATCAATATACAAAGCACACAAGATTACATAATGAACGACCACTACATGCGTCGTTTACAAATACATTGATAAAATAAAGGTTTTACACCGTTATAATATAGTTTACAAAAGCCCTTGAGTTCGAATGATAGAGATTCTATGGCATAACTAATTTATACAAAATATAGTAATGCATGACAATCTCTTGATGTCTGAATGTGACTCGAGCTAATGGACATCTTGAGTGGCAGACCTACTGCTGCTGAGTACCTGTGATACATGCTAAAATGGGTCAGCGAAACGCTGGTGAGCTCACAGGTTTGTATGTCAACACATATTTGTATGAACCGCAAGATTTAATGATAATTGAATTTAAAATGCAATTAAGCAAAATAAAAGTTATACAGCCATGAGCACATAGTCTGAGCTTAACTCGAGATGTCAGGTCTACATTTAAGGTATCCTGATCGAGGTGCCTCCTACGAGTGCCTAATCAACACTCGTCTTCACAAATATTAATACATCCGTTTTACCAGTTAGTGTGTGCTAACCCGGATGAGGCTGGTCAAACCTATATGGTACCATATACTAATATTCACGCTACTACGTATTACCAAACTATGCTGATGGAGGGCTTTAAAATGATTAGTGAAAATAACTCTTGTAGTATTTGATTTGATGGTACTTGCGTTCATATTGTAAAACAAAACAGAGCAATGCAATCACACCCCTAGGTAAAAGTATTTAAAAAGGGGCTATGAGACTCACCTGAGCCTAATGAGATGCTATCAAGCACAAATGATGGTTTACAAGACAAATGATGTCGTTCAATCGACTGAAACCTGCAGGGCGTCTTAGACGCGCAAGGTTTTATTTGATTAGATGACTTTACAGACCATCTATGCTAGTTGTTCCCTCAACTAGTTATGTCCAAATACTTTGGTTAATGTTTATGTTTAAAGTTGTGAAAATCGTATACGACTCGTTGGTGATTAATTGTAATAATAATCTCAAAACGTTATTATTGAAATGTTGAAATGAAATACTTGTAAAGTGTATTTGAAGTGTTTAGTATTCGTATAGGTCATGTGTTGTTGTGTTGTCGTCTTACGTGATTACTAGTTGTTACCACTTCTAGTTATAATCTTGTTGCCCCTGTTAGTTATAATCTTGTTGCCCCTGTTAGTTATAATCTTGTTGCCCCTGTTAGTTCTAATCGTGTTGCCCCTGTTAGTTATAATCTTGTTGCCCCTGTTAGTTATAATCGTGTTGCCCCTGTTAGTTATAATCTTGTTGCCCCTGTTAGTTATAATCGTGTTGCCCCTGTTAGTTATAATCGTGTTGCCCCTGTTAGTTATAATCGTGTTCGTTTACCCGATCGTTTAAATGTATATTTAGACGTTATGTATTATATATACGTTTTTAAATAACGAATAAGCTTTCGATATTTTTGAGTTGAAGTATTTTATCAAAATACTTGTTAATGAGTTATAAAAATATAACTTTGGTTGGTTTTGATTATCGAAAGCGTTTCACTCATTTTTGGTTGCGTATGATTGTTTTAGACGATACGAGTTTCTTTTGAAATATTATCGAAATAATATGTAATAAATAATGAGTTGTATTAAATAATAATTCTATATTACTTAATACTTGTTTTCACCAACGCCGTATAGATGAATCGGAATTCGGCCGATTTGAAAATGCACGATTTAAACAAATCGCGTACTGATATATATATAACAATATACATATTGATACATATAATTAGCCTAAAACATAGCACTAATTATATGTACTACTAGATGATTAGGATCTAATAACTAGTCCTAATTTGATGGGTGTCACAGTTAGAGGCGGATAATCTTGTAAGCCCTGATGAGCTTTTGAGATATTGTTGAGAGTGTCGGGAACTCTAGGGAGTTTGGAACTGAGGGAAGTGTCGAAGCTAGTGGGAGTTTGGAAACTAGTAGGAGTCTTGAGACGGTTGTGCGATTGATGGATCTCGAGTTTTCTACGGGTTTAGTGTGCATATTCCGGCAACACTAGAGCATTCGGACATTTGTTTTTACTCTCCAATGGCAAAGTAATTTGCGACTAACCGGGTGTTATGAACCAGAGTCTTCTCAGATAGCCGCGGTTGTTATTTTGATTCGTACAGTGGGAGCGGACTAAGTTGGAGAAGATGTGTTCATGGAAATCATACGTATGTTTTTGGGTCGGTGTACCAGCGGGAAAGCAAAAGTTAGTAATGTAGGTTTCAAGGTTGTGACTGCGTTCTCACGGATGAACCTTGATGATAATCTACGTGTTTTGGTTCTATCGGCAATTTTCTGATTGCTGGGAAGGAAAATTGGATATATGAAATTTCTGTACGGATGGTCGTTGACATGTCAGTGGCAGGATCAGACGTGGTTGTAATCGACGAGTTGAAGAGATGGGTGTCTCTTGATAGAATCCTGTGGTTGGAGTTTCGCACGCTTCAACGAATCTTCTTGGGCCTAGAAGATGATGGTGGTGGTTAGAGAGTGGTCCCAGTTTCATGGTGTGAGTGTTCTGGTAGCTTTGTGTTGAAAGTCTTCCGACTCTGTGTGGTCGAGCGGCGTGTCCCGAATGGTATTTCAGCGGTATGAAGTTTGAACGTGTGACATTGTTGAAGGGACGAGATGAAGGATTACTGGTTTTGGGGTTAAATTAATCTTCAAGTGGGAGATTGTTGAGATATATTATATATATGTGAAGATTAATTAGGTATAATGTCACATGACTTGGAAATAAATGTCATGTAATCACGTGACTACTAATTAAAATGGAAAGTAGATCATGGTTATGTGCAAAATTATGGCGGTGCAAATGATAAGCGGAATCCTTAATGTCGGTTAGATTTATTTCCGTTAGCTTGTTGGCTAAGCTATATTTGTCCCATATATATTAACCCCTATGTAATTGTAACCCTTGAGCTGTAATAGTAAAAAGAAAAACTCTCTGGTTTGGCCCCGTGGACTAAACCAATCTCCAAGTTGGAGATTGGACATAACCACGTTAAATCCTTGTGTTCGTATCGTTCGTATTGTTCGATTCTTTATCTTGTTGCTTTGTTTTGATTGCTAGGTTTGCAATTATTTATCCGTTTATTGTTTGTGGGTGTAACGCGATTGCACGAGCGTTGTTATGGGTTTGATTTTTGCTAACAACTAGTTGTTGTTAGTTGGATGTTTCCGCTGCAAATTCCTAACATGCATTTCATCTCACACGGGTCAAATTCATAAGTTCAGCTATAAGGCTGATCAAACAGTAAAAAGTAACCCAAAGTCTCTTAAAAACCTCAATGTTTATTAAATATTTAGATTATTATGGAGCAAGTGTTTTTCCAATCATTAATTGTTTTTTTAAAAGGGATGAAACAGGTTTGCAGGTCAACCAACCAGATCTGGCCAATTTCGACCCACACTAAAAAAACACCCAATTTCAACCCCCATGCATTTTGACATCATTCTTTATTGTATGACACACAAACTGGAACTCTTAACAAGTAAAGAATGATGCATATAGATTATTAAAATAAAGTGTGATCAGAAGTTGGTAAAAAATGCTACTGCGGATGTCGTAGAGGTGATAGAGTGGGCTGGGCGAGTAACAGGTCAAACTGATAGTTTTGTTGAGGTTACGTTTGGGCTACCACGAAACTTTTGTCATGCTTTTTAAACACTCCGCAAGACAATAGAAGCCCAATGCATGGAGCTACATGCCTATAGTCAAAGGAAAACTATTTTGCACATCTAAGAGATTATAAAAAAAAAACATACAGTTATTATTTTAAAACCAAACCTGCAACATAGTTTGTGAGCCCAACTTTGAGACCATATTGAGGTAGCTCATGAGCATAAGCTGATGCAAGAACCATATCCCTAGCAAAGGCTGCTGATATGATTTGCGCAATTTATCATATCATCTTTAAAAGTAAAAGTATCCAAAATTGTATAATCGCTTATTTTTTTTTTGAAGTTTGTAACCAATGATAAAATTACAACATGGAGACCTGAGTGACCACTTGAGCAACAACTTGCTTAGTCTAGTATTCAATTGATCTACCTATACAAAACAACAAATTTGGATTACATTCACACATGGATTACGTCAATTAACATCTAAAAATATATAGAAAAGTACAAATAGCATCCAAACAAACATCAAAGTTTATATACTTAATCTACATCACTAAACTACATAATGTGAATCTTTTGATTCACATAACATATAACATATATAATATGATAACTATATAAATTGATCATTCATATAGTGTAATAGTTAAATTCATATACAATGTAAAGTGTCACTGTGACTAAATTTAATTAGCAAGCTAAATAGCCCCATCTCTTTTTCTAAATCCAATAGATGGCTAGTACCTAATGACTCTGATAAGAGATAACACCAAATTTTAATTAATAAACAAAAACACTACTAAACTCATACCCCTTAATTAAATCAGTTCATCGTATGTAATTTGGCTTCCGTAATTCATTAAAAACGCAAGAAAAAGAACTTTATGATTTTTAAAAAAATCAGAGTAAATCATACTGAAACTGATCAAGTCTTGAGCTGGTTATAAACATGTCAGTTGAACGATAAAAATAGGCGATAAGTTAACTAACGACCTGTTGCATCTGCAGCCATGAGATTTTCTCGGCTTGCTGGGAGTTTGAAAGGTTGATGGCTGATTAGACAATGGATGCCAGAAGACGATGATCAATTCCAGCGTATTTAGCCAACTCAGAACAATGATATTATAAGACAATTATATCATTATTAGATAACATACACCATTTGCATACCTGACACACATATTAATGGTATCCATAAGAACTAAATTATGAGGAGCCAATTTGCAGAATCCTTTGAACTGAATCCTCTTATCTCTAAGAAGAGGCAAAAGGCACCGTGACCATTCAGTTGGAAATCGACCAATCTGCAGAATTAGGGTGACATAAAATGCCTATTTAGAGAACATATCAAATATTCTAATCTAAATATATTCAATTTACTAATCTTTATCAAACCTCAAGGTAAATACTATCAAGACGACCCCAGGTTACCGATATTGCTGTTTCTGCTGCTGTCTTACTTGCCCTTGCTCATCACATCCGGTTCCAGCTTCAGAAGGACTCGGTCCACTATTACATTCATACAAATAGAAGTTTCTAATTTCAATTGTATAGTTTATTAAAAACCTGGTATAAAAACCAACTACGTATACTAATTGCATTTTACTAATCTTTATCAAACCTCAAGCTAAATACTATCAACATGCCCTAGGTTGCTGATGTTGTTGTTGCTGCTGCTGTCCTACTTGCCCTTTCTCATCACCTCCGGTTCCAGCTTCAGAAGGACTCGGTCCGCTGTTACATTCATACAAATAGACGGTTTGAATTTCAATTGTACATTTTATTAAAGTTGGTATAACAACCAACTACATATACTAATTACATTTTACTAATCTTATAGTTGTAAGTCAAAGATGAAAAGAAAAAAGAAGTTGATAGCTCAAGATGTGAAGAAGAAAATCATGAAGAAAAGCAGCTGTATTATGTGATTAGCTAGGCTCATCTGATGCGTCGATCTGAAGCCATATTGAAAGTGCTGAGTCATATTGGGTTGGCTTTGGAAGTGAAGATAGTTATGCTAAATTGCTAATACTGTTAAGCAAAAATATTTGCATATCTAGTAATCAACAAACGTGGAGCTTAGTATTCTACTTATATTGATTTGCTTATTTTTCGTGACAAGACGCGATATTAAGCTATAAACGTACCCCAGGTTGCTGATGTTGTTGTTGCTGCTAAATGAAATCTGCATGCCTAACAAATGAATTGATCTAGGTTGCATTTTATCTCAAATGGGTCACATAAAAAGTAGCTAAAAAAGGTACATGTCAGATTTGTCAAATAGGTTGAAAGTCACCAAGACACTCTTTTTTATACATCAATCTCCTAATATGAACTCTATTTTTTATGCATTCATATCCTAAATCAACTATTTATGATTTAAAATTATTAGTGTAATAACATTAATTTTATAATCTTAAATAACGCATTAAGAATATAACTGTGTGTCAACCCGCGCTTCTAAGCAGCATTAAAAGTGACATATTACAGCCTAGACGCCATGATCCAACCTGCATATGATAACACAAAGACCAAGACAGACCTGCCAGAGTTCAAGCTCCGTAGCAACTTTTAAGTGCTCAAATCTTGTATCAAGATAGAAATGTAGAATTTCAGAGGAAGATCAGGCCGGTCCCTCTGGTCTTTGTATTTCTTCAGATTTGCAAGATGATTCATTATTATTTCACACAGTCTACGAAACTCAGTCTTCCGTTTGTATAGATTGCAGAACTAAAAAGCACGATGTGTGGTATCCTACACAAAGTAAAATTAAGCATATTATTTCATCCTACTCATGAATTGGCATTAAACTAATCATATTCCAAAACCTTTAACTAAAATTTACAGCATACAAAGCCATTAACTTGGAGTTGTTCCTTAGGATATCAAGAACTGTTCTATACGTCTCCCATAAGAACTTAAACTATGGGGTCACAAGCTCCCGATCTGAACTTTCCTTTCCTTTCTCACCACTAACGTAGCTCATCATCAAATCTTCACCTTCAAGTTCCATTCTCATTTCTATTATAATCTGGTGATATCAAAAGGTTCTTTAAACTGCATGTAAATCTGTTACAAGTGAACAATAATAATTAGATAAGATTACTAATCTATATGAATTTTAAAAAAAAAAGACAATCAAATGACATAACGTAAAAGACATTAGAGAACAACCTTAGTAGTAGTGCTAAAAGAAAAGAGTTCAATATCATTATGTTGCTACACACATCGAAGCAATTAGTGAAGTAAACAAAATATATCTGTCATTCTTCAAGAACACATATCAGATTTAAATTTACTAAGAAAAAACCTACATTTTAACTCGTCGAATTCAACGTAGAAGAAAGTGGGTTGTTCGTGTTGGAGACGAGATGGGATTCGTTCATATAACGATCGTTAGCAGTCCCCGTCTTGTGAAAACGGAGTTGTAATCAACAGATGATAAATTGATGTTTAAACGATTGCTTTCAATTGTAATGTCTTCCAAAGTTACACAAAAACTATTTGAACCGAAATTAAAAGAGGTTATGGTTCGTGTAGAAGAGGAGATTTGTGAGAGAAAGTTCTGCAAATCGGAAGAACGAATTGAAGAAGAGAGGGAAGTGGAGCTGCTAGGTTTTCTGCTTCTGCAAATCGGAAGAAGAAGAAGTCAAGAAGAGAGGGATGTGGAGCGGCTAGGTTTTCTGCTTCTAATAATGAGAATGAGTTTTTATTTTTAATTATAATTTTTATTTAATCCAAAAACGTTTTTCCTTTTTTTTTTACTCTTTTTTCCCCTAAAATAAACTTAATCAAATTATATTAAATTAATTTGTAATATTTAAGAAGGGACAATTATGACTTTTAAGAAATATTCATTTACTATTTAGGTTGTCATTTATATCGAAGATTATCAATGGTTATAATTTAAAATAGTTAATTAATGGAGGGTTAGGATTAGATTAGGATTGCCTAAATTAATAATGACAACCTAATATACACTCTATTATAATATATTAAAGAGATACCTTCCATGTATTCTCATGGGTTTCATCTTTCCTTTGACTTTTTCTTTTGTCTTTTTTCTAATAATGAGGGGCGGAGCTAGGATAAAATAATTGAAGGGCAAAAATGTTTTTACTTCTTTTTTTTTCATTTTTAGGGTCAGAAGTCATAAAATATTATTAATACCTTTAAGAAAATTTCGTTTTTACCTAATCTGAAAATTCTTGGGGGGCAGTTGACCCCTTTCTAGATCCGCCCGATTCAAAGAAGGGAGCAGACACCCTTGAAGCAATAATTAAGTACATCCTATATCATGATTACCGTTATAATATACTTTACCCTTTAGTTTTAGAACCACAAAAACAAAAGAAACCTTGTATCTAACAATATCTACTATGTTATTTATGTTGTACTAAAATCAAACAGTACATAATAAAAACTCCGAAGCTAAACTGCATCTACTAGTACATACATGTTCAAGTCTAATGGAATGGAATATATAAAATTATGAATACAAAATATTGAAGACTCGTAGACGATGAATTCAGTATGGTGGTTACATTTGTTTAACATAAAATATAAAAAAAATTCTTTGTAAATTAACATTCATCGGATTTGGGAAAAGTACATTTTATATTGACAGATACACAATAAATATTGAACACGGTCTTTGTTAAAAAGGAGTTATGGTTTCAATATATCGATGAGCTTCTCGGTAGCCACTTCTAATAAAGGAAATGTTGGTGAGATCCAATATTTGCATGAACGTCTTCTTATGAATATTGTACCTTATGATCTTCCCAGGAATTCTCACCACCATGAATGTGTCTTCTTCTTCTTCTTCTCCTCTAACGACATCCAACACATCGAATATATAGTAATTGGGCTTGATGGATGTTTATGGTATTGAATCATCTCTAAGTAAGTAACTGGAAGCTCATCAAGGTCCACTTGGTACTTGATAAACCACCCAGAAGGCCAGAATGATCACTCAACATCTCATACACATTTAGGAGTAAAAGATTTTCAAGATGAGAGCCCGATACCAAATGCAAATGGCCTCGTGATCACTCGCCAAAGTAATGTGGGATCACTCCATTGCAATAGCCTCTGAAAGATGCTACCCTCACTGGCAACGGTGATGGCAATGGCAATTTTTGTAATTTTTCTTTGTTGACATTGATAGATATATAACGGGTTAAGACATGAGGGAGACCAGTGAAACGCTTCATTCCAACAAACCCAAAGCGCAAAAAAATGCATAATTAGGAGCATTGAAGGTCTAACTTATAGTCTTCCATTTCCGTATATTAGACGAATAGATTTGAATCTGTAGAAGCCCCTGTTAAAATTCCATCACATTATAGCAATCTTATCCTTTATATTTTGAATTATACTTATTAAGTTCGTTAAGTTTCAGGATTAATTTGATCTATGGATAATATGGAGGGTTCAAAGTGCAATTGTTGGATCATAAAAGAGTGTAAAGTGTAGCTGCGAGAAGTCCATGCTGATTGTAGCACCTTGCATAAAGATGAGGGGGCTAAGTGTTAGATATTCATACTCATGAATAATACATCTCCATAAAACGAGGGCTTATTTTTTCTGTTTAATTATTATTGTTATTATCTCTAACAATAGGAATTAGAGTTCAGTTTTATTCATTCAATTATTATTCGGTATTGTGTGGTTGCTTCTAGAATCATACTATGATCTAGATTTTGTACATGGTATCAGAACGTCTAGTACGATTTCGATTAGTTGATTGATTTGAAATCCAAAATTAGGGTTTCGTGATTTGTCAAGATCTGGTTATCTGATTGGGTTCGATCGTGATCTGAGGGTGTTTTACATCGATTCATCGGTGGATTTTGCTTGATTCAGTGTTCTTCATCAAAAATCCTAATTCTTCATATTAGGGTTACAGTTAGGATTTCATCTTGAATTTTTGGGCTCGTTTTTCTCTTGGCTGTTCCACAGAAAGTGATCTAAGTCTTCCGCTGTTCATTTACGCTTGTTTGTGTTTGGCACTCCGAGCGTGGATCTCTGTGTAACACCTCTTGTTCCTTCTTGAGTTGTGACTAGTTCTTGGCTCAGGGAGTCCACATTGCATATTGTAGATCCTCTGCCCCTTGAGTTCATACTTGGAACACAACCAAGGCCCTTAGTGTTTACATTTATTTGTTTCATTAAGTGATATTTGACTATCTAAATTTGCATTACTTTTATTTGCATATCTTGTGTGAAATTTACCTAGGTTGTGTACTAATTTTTCTGTAGAAGAGAGGACTCTGAGTGAAACCTAGGGTGGAATCCCTTAGAGAGTCCACCTGTACGGATTCTTACTCAGACTATCCTTTAGGATTTGGCTGCGGGTTTATTAGGCATATTGAGTGTATTTGCATATATCTTGTTGATCTACTTGATATTTGATATTACCTGATCTTGTCTGAATTTTGTTATAAGTTTAGTATTTGTTTTTTGGTTAAAAGGTTAACTGAAAATGGTAAATGAACCTGCTAGTGGGTCCAAGATCACTCAAGTGAGTGATCTTGATTTTGGAGACCCTCTGTACCTTCATGCTAGTGATACTAGTACCACTGCACTTGTTTCACTCAAGCTAAAGGGTACAGAAAACTACAATGCATGGAGTACGGCAATATAATGTTGCTTGCCTTGCAAACCAAAAATAAGGTTGGTTTTATTAATGGTACAGTTACCAGACATAAAACTGATCCTGTTCTTGGTATGCATTGGGATAGATGTAATTCTGTGGTATGCATTGGGATAGATGTAATTCCATTTCCGAGGAACTTTTCTCTGGTCAAGTATTTACACAATCCTCACAAACTGTGTGGGAAGAATTAAAAGAAACATATGATAAAATTGATGGATCAATACATTTTAATTTGCATCATAAACTAAATTCTTTGACTCAGAGTGGTTCTTCAGTATTTGACTATTATCACAAACTAAATGCTTTGTGGGAACAATATGATTCTTTGGTTAAACTACCTGTTTGCACTTGTCATGCTAACAAAGAGTTTAAAGATCATAATGACCTAATTAAACTAATGCAGTTTTTAATGGGTTTGGTATAACACCCCATAATCTAGAACCATTTTTTTAAAAAACATAAATAATACCTCGGAAGCGCAGGTCAACATACATTAATAATTTATATTACACATTATACATGAAAGTTATACTATTTTAAATCCCAGCAAATCAAATCGGGTGTTATATAATTCAAAACATAACTTGGACTCATTTTCAAAACGAATATCAGAGTAACCGTTTGGTCAAACATTCCGTTCCAAACAAGCTTCTTGCCCAGCCCGTTATATCAAAATCATAACCTGCAAGAAGTAGGGTGGTGGGATTAGCATAAAGCTAAGTGAGTGAATAAATAACCAACATCCCAACTTAGCATAACAACTCTATTTACAGCAAAGCATCGTAAACATATAATATCCTGTTTACAGCAAAAGCATTGTAAACACATAATATAACGCCCCAGAATTTACAACTGTTTTTTTTTATTATTTTTTTTTACAATGCGGAAGCTCAAGTCCCAAAACATATATATACATAAAATAACATGTCGTCATCTTCCATTACCTAAGTTACAAGTATTGATTATTACCGTTTACAAAATAATCCATTATATCCTGGGCATTATATAATCAAACATTTTAAACTGTATTAAATAATATCAGAGTAATCCTAGTCAAACATTCTTCAGTTACTCCTTGACCCGCCCATAACAATAGATATTAACCTGCAAGGAGTAAACAACGAGGGATTAGCACGAAGCTAAGTGAGTTAACTCATCACTAACAATACAACTTAGTTTAACACTATGAGTTCACCACATTTAACACTTTGACTCAACATCACCAGAGGATCGGTGGCCCTTGTGGCGCCCTCAGTCGCGGTGGCCCACCAAGCGACACTTTCACCAACTGCAGGCCAATACAGTAGTTAACCGATAACTGTTTGTTACCTTTAGTCAACACAAGCCTTACTTACAACGAATGTTCACAACCCTTGTGTTGACTAACCTGTAACCACACAGTCCAACATAGTTGACCTCTATTAACACAGTTACCAATAGGTCACTTAACACTTAACACTTTAACACTTTAACACAATTCACAATTCAACTTAACACAGGAATAACACTTGAAGTAACCACAATAGTGATCACTAAATTATAGTGAGAGATCAAAGTCCACTCACCGACTACCATAGTCGCCCACTCAGTAGTCTAATATCACTGAGTCTTCTCCATATCTGGAAATACAACAAAATACACAAGTCAGTTACTTGTATCAATATGTATATAACATTATTCCATCATTACAACTAACCAATTTACTAAATTCTTATGAATTAACTTAGTAATCACAATACTCAATATTCAATCTATACTCATATAGATTCACATCACTTTTCAACTTACAATCATATAATTTATTACTAATCAACTTCATGATTATCATAATCACCTTCATCCATTTTAGCCCTTGTTAATTAATATAATTAAACAATTAACAAGATTAAGAACATCAAAATCAACAATTTATCATAACCTTTACCTTCAAGATACTTAATCAATTAAGTTGCAACTTTTCTCTTTAATTTCTCCATTAAGTTATCACTTAAGCTAATTCAACTTAATTCATTCCAAGATTATGACTAACCCCCATAATATCAATAATTCATCATCTCTTTATCAAATTATAATTATTATAATAACAATATCACTTTAATCATCACTGATCAACATAGTTAAAGCATTATCAAAATTATTTACATCAAATATTAAGAATTCTTCACAACCTTTATACTAGGTTTTATAAATTCTTAAACAACCATGTTCTAACTTCATTCTTTGTTTGTTAATTAGATGTTCTTCACTACAAACAATACCAATTTCATCAATTAACTCATCTATTCATCACAATCATCAATTTCCCAAGAACACTAAATCACTTTATTCAATTCTAAGTTAGGGTTTCACTTACAATCAAGAATTTCTTATCAACTAATGATAATATGATCATTACTAGCTTAATTTCAAGATAAATCATGCCAACTAAATCAAATATTCAAAACCCCAATTTCTAGGGTTAAAGAAATCACGAAATTAACACATATAACATGATTAAGATGATGCTAGAATGATTATTACATGTTATTGAAGCTTAACTAACATCAATTTACACTTTAGAAACCCTAATTTCGGATTTTACTCAAGAACATCAAAACCCCCCAATTCTAGGTTGAAGAACATGAAGAACACAAGATCATACCTTGTTTGTGATGATTAAGAAAGCTTGAATTCGAGTTTTAAAGCTCCAATTTGATGTTCTTCAAGATCTTGATAAAGATTTAAGGTTAATTGTGTGTGTGTATATGTACGTATGTATGTATGTGTGTATGAAATAAAGCCCGACTCAAAACATAGATATATTACCTAATTAGTTACTTTGTGTACTAGTTTTGTCCCCCGTACTTATCATTGTCTGGAACTTAAAAATATTTACGGGGAAAACTATTTTATTTTACCGTCAACTAAATAAATTTAAAACAATCAATATTTCACTAGTCACAATATTTCCTGAGGCTAATTGACCTATTAAATTTACAATCGAACACATATTACAATTTTAAATTGCATTAAAAATTTACAGGAAATACCTATTACTTCTAGGCCCAATTTGAGGATGTTACAAATCTCTCCCCCTTAAAGAGATTTCGTCATCGAAATCTAATCAACCTTGATTATTCTAAAGTACTTAATTACTTGACATCTCTCATTCCTTATGAGATTCTACTAACACCATATTTCCAGTTTATTAATATTGCACTCTCCGTACTACTCTACATCGTAATTACTCATCACTATATTCACCTAAAGTGTGTACACAACTTAAATCACCTATGCATGACATGCTTATGCATACATTTCACTACACACTCTATGTACTTACATATATTTATTTAGATATATATATTATTTCATCAACTTACACATCACCAATGTGTATATCACAATTAACTTTACACAAACACATACATTGTGTCTCATACTCAATTTAACTTGCAATACTATACATCAAGTGTAATATTTATCACTTAAAATAATTACTCCCTTGAGCAACTCTTAATTATATGCACACAATTTAAATTCTATCTACATATACATATCCACATGTACATGTTTCTATTTCTTACCTTAACATATGATATGTATCTAAATCATATTTTCATGCATACTATGATCACTTAAGGAAATTATTCCCAATTAATCACTTTAAACAGGTAATTACTTAACGTAAGTGAATAACATCATCAGGCACATAACGTACTCTTAACACTAGAAACTAGCGACGTGCTAGAATCTTTTAAAATAGATATATGATTTATACCCCTTTACACAACAAAACAGTGATTATGAAAATCACTATACACCTATCAACAATGAAATTTAAGTTTCAATTCATAACTAGCATTTAGGCTAGTACCACATATCACTACTGTATTTGATAATTTTTTATTTAAAAGTATCTCGAATTCATATATCACTAATCACATATTAACACTCAAAATAGAAGTCAATTCTCATGGTTAAAACCATTATCACTTAATCACCAAGTCACTTAGTACCAATTCAAATTGGATAATTACCAAGTTTTTCCATCAACGGGTACATTGCCATTCAAGCGCAAGTACCATTCCAACAAAACGTGTTGACCACACACACATTTTTCATCAACATTTCATCAATCAATTTTATCTCGTTAATCTCCACGGAAGATTATTTCATGTTTTATTCTCTTCTATATGCAACTTATCACTTCACCTTGATATTAAGCATATAATAACAATCAAATTTCACACAATTCTCAATTAATAATAATATAACTATCAATCAAAAGGCTCTCTATATATATATTTATATATAACTATCTCAATGTCAACATCGAAAACCTACAATTTTTAAGGTCACATCAATTTCTCTGGTACTTGGTAGCCTCAATACTCCATGTGAAATGGCATAATATAAATACGTTGGCCAGACGTCGTCATATTATGTCAGTCACACTTAATTCTCAGGCCACTTCATACCATCAATCTCTAAAATGATTAACTTTTACTCTCACATATATCACAATGCTAAAATCAATAATTATCACACACATATAGTAACACTTTGTAATAGATTTATGACCAAGTGTTAACTTGTTACTATTTTCATTTATCACTTGAATGTGAAACTACTCACAAAATTAAGTAAACATAACAATTCTATCATCTAACACATTCCTCATTATCTTATTAACACATGTGTAAGTTTTAACACAACTAAATCAATTTAACACCCTCTCTACACGATTCAATATCAATCACTTAACACTTTAATTATCAAGTATAATACTCTATATAACATTTAGCACTAAGTACCTTGTTAAAATACCAGGTCATATTCCACATATATTCATCAATATATAATTTCTAAGTTGATTATTAAATAACTTTCATTTTCTAGTTATCAAGCAAGAGTAAGCTCCTACAATACTCTTCAACTCTTACAAATACTTATTCAATCATATTAAGTATTCCACGTAATGTAATTAACATGATTACATAATCAATATTTATTTACCCTAACAAGCAACAATCAACAATACCCTTACTGGTATACTTTGCAGTCAAATAAACTGCCTACAAACAACTCCTACACAAAGAACCATATAAACGTCTTAAAACAACTTTTAATATTGCATATAGTCACAGGAATGATCTTTGGGCTCAAAGAAACAAAAGTCCAATACAATTCATAAGCTAAAAGTCCGAAATAATGTCCGAAAAACAGTAAAATGCGATTTTCGGGCCCCAAACGACCCCGAAGTGCCGAAAACTGACAGGGCTCATAGCATTCTATGAGCTTTGACCGTTGGGCCGTTTTTGAGTTGACATGTAAATTTCGTCTTAATTGGACACCGAAATTTTCTAACGGAAATTCTACGTCGAACGTTACGACGAACGTCGAAATTTACAAATTTTCATATTAAATTCACTTAGTATAACACATAATACAAGAAATGTATCAATAAAAGGGGAATCCGCCGTATTCAAGGCCAAGTTTTGGGACAGAACCATTTTTAAGGAATCCGGTCAAGGAATCCGTCCGGATTCATGGGAATCCGTACGGATTCAAGGGAATCCGTCCGGATTCAACCTGCTGTAACAAGTCTGCAATTTTAGTGCAAAAATACGAAACTCAAACGCGCATATCTCCTAAACCGTAAAGAGTTAGACTCTGAAATTTTGCAGGCACCCTCATATAATCAAAATGCAACTTTCTATTTTTCCACTTTTTCAATTTATACGTTTAACGAGAAAACGACCATATAACCAATTTTATGCCATTTTGGACCATTTTGGTTGACACGTTATATTCCAAACGGCATACATTCAGGGTTCCACCCTTTGTCAACATGTTTCTACATATATTTATGACGTGTAGGCACATTCATCATATACAAACACTCATTCTACATTATTTTAACACGTTGACCCGTTTAGAGGTCAAAATGGACAATTTCACCAATTTCATTCAAAATGACAACATTAACATTTTCAATCCACTTTTTATCTATACTTATGACTTTAAGTCACTTTAAAAGTTATCATACACATACCACATCCAATTCTATACATTGTAACACTAAGTGGCCCATTTGGACACTTAAATGACCCGTTTGGATTTCAACCCTTGCATCCACCATTTCATTACCCCTTTCACACTTCTCTGACTATTCCAAGTCAAACTAACCCACTTCATTATTAGTTTCATATTATCACCCTAAAACACCAAGTTCACCAAAATTTCATCATATATATTCAATTTTGACATAGAATTTCAAATTTGACTTTTCACAACTTGTCATCGCACATTTAGACTCATTGACCGCTTTAACTTTCTTACCACACTATTAGTAATACAAAGATCATAATTCACCCTAATCATGATCAATGCTAAACATTTAGACTTTTAGTTACATTCCTCACTTCATAGCATGGCATAGCATGGCAATTATCAAGTTTGACACAATTACATTCAACATTGACCTTTCCAAGTCAATAGCATATATTTCAACAACTAGACACATTCTAAGTCACACAACAATACAACTCCAAACTTATAAATGGATACACCCGCAACCCATTTATTTCATTATAGCAAGTCACACCAATTTAGCTTATCATTTATCAATTATTTCCCTAGCAAGGATCTATAATCACACTTGCATTTACACTTAATTCCACATAACACAACTGTTACACTTTAGTCACCAATGTATCGACACACAATTTCAACTTCTTAATTACATACTAATAGCTCTATCACCTTATTAGCAAGTAATAATCACCAACAATTCAATTTACTTTACTAATAATCATAACATAGTAAAGTAAAACAATTAAAATTTATTGAAATTCACCAAGTTTATCAGAAATTACCTGGCACATTGTGACACCCGGCAATTTAGGTTAACTTTTAAACTTAACCGAAACCCTAATTACGTGTGTTTAGTTTAGTATTTAGCTAAATGCTTGAAATTGCTTGAAACTACTTGTATATTTTGTGAATATACGCTTACGTAATTAGTTATAATTACGCTTACGCAATTTGCTGAAATTACGCGAAACAATCGAACGGAGTCCGACTTAATAAATACGGACGTTGGTGAAAAACTTTCTATAAATAACTATAATCTATTTTTAGAAGTTATTTATCATTATTTATTATTTTGCTAAAATGATACTCGAAAAAACCTAGACGTTTCGGTTAAAACGTCTCAAACGCAACGATAACGCGCGAATTTATTTCGACGACCAAACGTACGTCAATAATTAAATTGACAACCTAAATTAAGTATTTTAAATAATACTTCAATGGAAATTTATCCAAATTATATCGTTAATCTAAACGACTCAAAATAACGTTACGCGATTAAACCGCCGTAGAACAAACACGCAAATCGAGACCGACGAATTAACGGAACCTTTCTATAAATGTTTTTAAGTATTTTGATAAATACTTCAACCAAAAATATTGAAAATTAAAAGTCGTCACTTAAAAACGCGTATAAAACATTTAACGTACGAATAAACGTCTAAACAATCGGGTAAACGAACGAAAAACGCAACGATTTAAGCTAGAAATGTAAAATGACCAAAATACCCTTGTGTGGGCCCCCCCTTGGCCGGCCCCCTTGCTGCCCCCATGTGCACCACCTCCACTTCCTCCACTCTTTGGCCATGCAAACCCATGATGATCTCCTTATACTTGATTACTTGAACACTTCACTCCATATGCATCATTCACACACTCTCTCTTTCTAAAATACATCAACATTTCCTCTCAAGAATCTCTGGAAATTCCAGCCCCTAATCACCACCCAATCACCACCTAAAACCACCCTCAAACACCACCATTGGAAAGGAAAGATCAAGAACAAGAAGGTGCAAGAATCAAACTCATCCTCATCACCACCACCTTCTCTTCATCATTTTGTTGTAAGAATCACCAAGACCCTCATTTAATTACTTTAATACTACTGATTATGATGTTATAATGTTCATCTAACATGAATATGTCCAAGATTGTTGTTAAAAATCGTTTTTATAACACATACAAGAACATGCATGAAATCTGCCTAAAAATCGACAGTTTACAAAAATATTCGTATAAAATCAAATACTGAGAGTTAGAAGATGCATTTTTTTTTAAAATTTGCGTATCGAAAAGATCTACAACTTTCGTGTTTTGTACTTTTTCCAGAAACGTACTCGTTTTTCTATACGAACCAATTTATAAGACTGACCAGGAAGTTTTTCGATAAAATGTGTTCGGTTGTTACGCGGCTTTATTTAACTATGTTAATGGACTTGTTAGAAGCTGAAAATTTGATATGTTAGTTAAGACACTTAGTAAATCAGTTGGTAAAAATTTGGAAGTTTGATTTGGACTATAGATAGGTGAAATCAGTTGGCGTAATGACCCGACATAAACCGAAAACATGCAAAATGTGACAGAATCTGTCTCCAGAAAATCAGTCCACAAAATCGGCCATAACTCGAGCTCTGTTAAGGGTTAGACAACGAATTTTTTTTTAAAAGTTGCGTATTGAAAAGAGCTACAACTTTCGTGTTTTGCACTTTTTCCAGATCCGTACTTATTTTTGTATATATTCTGATCTTTGCGACTGCCTGATATTTGCCGAAAACCGAGTACGGTTCTTTCGTAAAATTTATTATCTATCTAAATGGACATTATAGATCTTGGAAAAATCAGGTTATAAACTAGACACACTCATGAACATCTGGTAAAAATTTTGGAATCAAATTCAGATTATAACATGTTAAAATCGAGTGCCGAAGTAAACCGGCAAAAACCGAAAACATGAAAATCTTAAGTTTTGACATGCGTATTAAAAACCGACATCTCGAATGACTCCGACACGAACCGACACCTTTTATAAGCTTTATTTACTGAAATATGACTTGGGTAAAAAGTTCGGGTCAAACCGTCATAGTTGACCACGTTTTTGGACTTAGCAAAATCGAGACAGACTTAAGTGACGCTACTTTATTTTTAACGACACTTCCTAAGTGCCGCCCCTAACTAGCAAGTGACGCATGAAGTGTCGCATGAAACAGAATCCCTAAAAAAACTAGTTTTCTCACTAAGTGTTAAACTTCAAGTAACGTTAATACTTATACAATGCAACGTTATAACTCATGAAACATACTATACATATGTAAGTATAACATCATCCTAATAATAATGTCTTAACGAATTATTATTACAAACTTTCACCAACGGGTCGTACACGTTTTTGATAAACGAACTTGAACAACTTATTTGGACATAACTAGTTGATGAACTAGCTCTAGGTGGACATTAACCCTCCACCTACACGATTGGCTTAAGTGGACATTAACCCCCACTTATACAATCGCTATAGATGGTCTTGTAAGACATCTACTTACACAACCTTATGCGTTTAGGGCGTTAGAAGGTTGCACACCGGCTTGCTTGCTTATTTGATATTTGCTTGCTACTTGCTAATCTGAGGTGAGTTTCATAGCCCCACTTTTTACTGTTTTTTACTTTGGGGTGAGAATACATGCTCTGTTTTATAAACTGTTTTACATATGAACGCAAGTAACGAAAACTCTTATACTAATTGCATGAGTAACTAAACCAAACTACGATGGCCCCTAACAAATATCATAGTACGTTAATACTGAGCGCGAACATTATGGATAGATCTATCGGGACCTGACAATCCGCCATCCGGGTTAGTCGCTCTAACCACTATACGGATGCATAATATTTCGTACAGCCGAGTGTACTGGTTACACACTCACTGGGGGTAAACAACTACGGTTAAGCTTCGGACTATGAGCTCATGGCAATAGTATACTACGATTTACTTTGGCATTCGTGCTACTTTGATAACTATGAAATCTTGTGGTTCATACTATGATTTTAACTGCGTAAACCTATGAACTCACCAACTTTATGTTGACCTTTTAGCATGTATTTCTCAGGTTCACAGACGCTGTAGGACTTCCTACAGGAAACAAGGCAGTAGGATGCTTTTGGAAAGCATTAGCTCGAGTCGCATGTTTTCACAAACAACAAGAGATTAAATTGCATTACGATATTTTGTATCAACATTTATGTATTAGAAATCTCTAACGGTTTATGCGAACTCCGGATATTTTGTAAACATTTGAATTATGGTAATGTAATATTTTCAAACGTCTCATATAGAGGTCGTTTGCTTTAATCTTTGTGTTGTGATATTTGATTTGGTCGGCGCCCCCGTGACACCTCCTGTTTCCGCTGCCACGTGTTTTGGGGGTGCGACAGATTGGTATCAGAGCCTAAGGTTATAGCGAACTAGGATTGCATTAGTGACCTAGACTATAACCATTAGGTTAGTATTCCTTGTTTAGTATGACTGGTTCAGCGATTGCATCATTTGAATTTAATTTAACATAGCCTGATCAACTATGTACAATTAAAGGAGATTCGATGCAAGACCTGAAATGGTTGTAGTGAACGAGAATACAATAGCAGACATAAACCGAGGATAGAACGGGACCAACCTTTATACGTGCTTATGTGCTAGGCTTTTATGCGTGTATATATATATATGTACAACCTTACGTACACTAAACTTATTTGCCACCCTTCACGGCAACCACTCCCACAGCTACGTTACCCAACTCTGAAAACGAGGCTCTAGCCTTACTCGCTACTGTGGAGATTTCCATGGTACCCGCTCGCCCAACCGAATCGGGTAACTACATAATCGAATAGGACTCACTTGAGAAGAATCTACTTGAGGATTCACTAACCAAACAAGTCACATCTACTTCACCCTCTTCTTTCCGCTTGCAACCAAATAACTCGGGAACACGTATAGAACTTAAACTTTACGATACTTCGTCACTTAGACGGACTATACCTACTTCCGCCACTTCACTTTCTCCACCCGCTCTCGACCTAGACATATGAATCGCGTGTGTTTTACATCAATAGAAGGACTGACTGATAGACCTCCTCGGACTAGACCTTATCCTATTCATACTATTTCTACTTGATCATGTTTGGTCACTATTTCGACACGTTCGTTAAACGATTTACTCATAACTTGATTCGCGACTTTGACTGCTCCGAACACCTTTATCAAACATTCGTTCATTTCGAAACAATAACATAGTCATGATTGACTACTCTAAGAACACTACTCGGTCATTGTCATGACTACTTTTTAAAACTACGATTTGGCTATTTACAACTCTTGAGACGCGGAGAATCTTCCGACATGAATACCCCTCCATACGCATAGGAACCCGCTCATCATACCGTTCTGGTACTAGCTGCTAGGCTATGCCGCCACGAGAATAGAGTAGACGATATGGATTTTTCACTGACGTAAACTTCCAACCGATTTTTGACAAAACAGAATTTTCAACGCCATTCAAAAACCAGAGCTTCCAACGAATTTTTGTTAAACAGAGTCTTTTAACGTGCTGACAAGAGTTTCCAATGTATTTTGATTGACGTTAAGTTTTCAACAGATATTATGATGACATTTTTTAACAAATAAAAACCGTACCTATAAACAAACACTTGATTTTCACTTAATTTTCTCAAAGATCTATGTTTTCTAACGAACGATAACGACTATTACTTTGAAACACCTGCGGGTCTTCTAACGATTTACATATTGAAAATATGTTTGCAACGATTTATATTGGATGTGATCCAACGAATTACTCATAACTTGCGAATTGTTTACAAACTGTTTTATTGACAGTTTTAACAAACTATTTATTGGAATCCAATTACTACTTTCATTTTTTTTCTTTTATCAAGATTTGATCGCTACTTTGTCTCTGTTTTGTGAACTACTTCGTCTCTGTTTTGTGAGCTACTATGAAGTTGTTTTGAGAACTGTTTGCGAGAACTGTTTGCGAACTATTTAATGCTCGTTTCCTATGATTTACTTACGAACCATTTGAACTCTGTTTTTGGAACTATTTGAACTTCGATTTATGAACTATTTGAACTTTGATTTACCAACTTGAACTCTGATTCATGAACTACTTGAACTCTGCTTTATGAACGATTTTGTACTATACTGTGAACTATGTTTGTGAAATTACTTTTACGTATTGTATAATACGACTATGAAACAACTATGATAACAACTATGAGCCCCACTACGATAATAACTACGACTCCAACTACGATTACATCTGTGATTAAACTTTGGAAACTTTGACAACTTTGAAAACTTGAGGCTTGTACTCCGATTTTAGAACTATGCTTTGAACTATGATCTCAACTATGACCTTTTCTTTGATTCCAACTACGATTCCTACTACGAACCTCATAGGAATGTTTTCCTACTACGAACCACATAGGAATGTTTTCCTACTACGAACCACATAGGAATGTTTTCCTACTACGAACCACATAGGAATGTTTTCCTACTACGAACCATATAGGAATGTTTTCCTACTACGAACCTCATAGGAATGTTTTCCTACTATGAACCACATAGGAATGTTTTCCTACTACGAACCATATAGGAATGTTTTTCTACTACGAACCATATAGGAATGTTTTCCTAGTACTACGAACTTTATAGTAAATGACCTTACTACGACTGATTATTTAGGAATAATTGTCCTACTAATAGTACACGGAGATAATTCTCCAAACGTATACAAATGGATGCGTTGCATCACAACAACGAACTTTCCTTTCGTGGACTTAGTAAAACGTCGGAATTACTCACACTTTCACTAGATACCACACAAACTATGACTACTAGCAAATTTCGGGACGAAATTCTCCTAACAGGGGGAGAATGTGACACCCGGCAATTTAGGTTAACTTTTAAACTTAACCGAAACCCTAATTACGTGTGTTTAGTTTAGTATTTAGCTAAATGCTTGAAATTGCTTGAAACTACTTGTATATTTTGTGAATATACGCTTACGTAATTAGTTATAATTACGCTTACGCAATTTGCTGAAATTACGCGAAACAATCGAACGGAGTCCGACTTAATAAATACGGACGTTGGTGAAAAACTTTCTATAAATAACTATAATCTATTTTTAGAAGTTATTTATCATTATTTATTATTTTGCTAAAATGATACTCGAAAAAACCTAGACGTTTCGGTTAAAACGTCTCAAACGCAACGATAACGCGCGAATTTATTTCGACGACCAAACGTACGTCAATAATTAAATTGACAACCTAAATTAAGTATTTTAAATAATACTTCAATGGAAATTTATCCAAATTATATCGTTAATCTAAACGACTCAAAATAACGTTACGCGATTAAACCGCCGTAGAACAAACACGCAAATCGAGACCGACGAATTAACGGAACCTTTCTATAAATGTTTTTAAGTATTTTGATAAATACTTCAACCAAAAATATTGAAAATTAAAAGTCGTCACTTAAAAACGCGTATAAAACATTTAACGTACGAATAAACGTCTAAACAATCGGGTAAACGAACGAAAAACGCAACGATTTAAGCTAGAAATGTAAAATGACCAAAATACCCTTGTGTGGGCCCCCCCTTGTCCGGCCCCCTTGCTGCCCCCATGTGCACCACCTCCACTTCCTCCACTCTTTGGCCATGCAAACCCATGATGATCTCCTTATACTTGATTACTTGAACACTTCACTCCATATGCATCATTCACACACTCTCTCTTTCTAAAATACATCAACATTTCCTCTCAAGAATCTCTGGAAATTCCAGCCCCTAATCACCACCCAATCACCACCTAAAACCACCCTCAAACACCACCATTGGAAAGGAAAGATCAAGAACAAGAAGGTGCAAGAATCAAACTCATCCTCATCACCACCACCTTCTCTTCATCATTTTGTTGTAAGAATCACCAAGACCCTCATTTAATTACTTTAATACTACTGATTATGATGTTATAATGTTCATCTAACATGAATATGTCCAAGATTGTTGTTAAAAATCGTTTTTATAACACATACAAGAACATGCATGAAATCTGCCTAAAAATCGACAGTTTACAAAAATATTCGTATAAAATCAAATACTGAGAGTTAGAAGATGCATTTTTTTTTAAAATTTGCGTATCGAAAAGATCTACAACTTTCGTGTTTTGTACTTTTTCCAGAAACGTACTCGTTTTTCTATACGAACCAATTTATAAGACTGACCAGGAAGTTTTTCGATAAAATGTGTTCGGTTGTTACGCGGCTTTATTTAACTATGTTAATGGACTTGTTAGAAGCTGAAAATTTGATATGTTAGTTAAGACACTTAGTAAATCAGTTGGTAAAAATTTGGAAGTTTGATTTGGACTATAGATAGGTGAAATCAGTTGGCGTAATGACCCGACATAAACCGAAAACATGCAAAATGTGACAGAATCTGTCTCCAGAAAATCAGTCCACAAAATCGGCCATAACTCGAGCTCTGTTAAGGGTTAGACAACGAATTTTTTTTTAAAAGTTGCGTATTGAAAAGAGCTACAACTTTCGTGTTTTGCACTTTTTCCAGATCCGTACTTATTTTTGTATATATTCTGATCTTTGCGACTGCCTGATATTTGCCGAAAACCGAGTACGGTTCTTTCGTAAAATTTATTATCTATCTAAATGGACATTATAGATCTTGGAAAAATCAGGTTATAAACTAGACACACTCATGAACATCTGGTAAAAATTTTGGAATCAAATTCAGATTAGAACATGTTAAAATCGAGTGCCGAAGTAAACCGGCAAAAACCGAAAACATGAAAATCTTAAGTTTTGACATGCGTATTAAAAACCGACATCTCGAATGACTCCGACACGAACCGACACCTTTTATAAGCTTTATTTACTGAAATATGACTTGGGTAAAAAGTTCGGGTCAAACCGTCATAGTTGACCACGTTTTTGGACTTAGCAAAATCGAGACAGACTTAAGTGACGCTACTTTATTTTTAACGACACTTCCTAAGTGCCGCCCCTAACTAGCAAGTGACGCATGAAGTGTCGCATGAAACAGAATCCCTAAAAAAACTAGTTTTCTCACTAAGTGTTAAACTTCAAGTAACGTTAATACTTATACAATGCAACGTTATAACTCATGAAACATACTATACATATGTAAGTATAACATCATCCTAATAATAATGTCTTAACGAATTATTATTACAAACTTTCACCAACGGGTCGTACACGTTTTTGATAAACGAACTTGAACAACTTATTTGGACATAACTAGTTGATGAACTAGCTCTAGGTGGACATTAACCCTCCACCTACACGATTGGCTTAAGTGGACATTAACCCCCACTTATACAATCGCTATAGATGGTCTTGTAAGACATCTACTTACACAACCTTATGCGTTTAGGGCGTTAGAAGGTTGCACACCGGCTTGCTTGCTTATTTGATATTTGCTTGCTACTTGCTAATCTGAGGTGAGTTTCATAGCCCCACTTTTTACTGTTTTTTACTTTGGGGTGAGAATACATGCTCTGTTTTATAAACTGTTTTACATATGAACGCAAGTAACGAAAACTCTTATACTAATTGCATGAGTAACTAAACCAAACTACGATGGCCCCTAACAAATATCATAGTACGTTAATACTAAGCGCGAACATTATGGATAGATCTATCGGGACCTGACAATCCGCCATCCGGGTTAGTCGCTCTAACCACTATACGGATGCATAATATTTCGTACAGCCGAGTGTACTGGTTACACACTCACTGGGGGTAAACAACTACGGTTAAGCTTCGGACTATGAGCTCATGGCAATAGTATACTACGATTTACTTTGGCATTCGTGCTACTTTGATAACTATGAAATCTTGTGGTTCATACTATGATTTTAACTGCGTAAACCTATGAACTCACCAACTTTATGTTGACCTTTTAGCATGTATTTCTCAGGTTCACAGACGCTGTAGGACTTCCTACAGGAAACAAGGCAGTAGGATGCTTTTGGAAAGCATTAGCTCGAGTCGCATGTTTTCACAAACAACAAGAGATTAAATTGCATTACGATATTTTGTATCAACATTTATGTATTAGAAATCTCTAACGGTTTATGCGAACTCCGGATATTTTGTAAACATTTGAATTATGGTAATGTAATATTTTCAAACGTCTCATATAGAGGTCGTTTGCTTTAATCTTTGTGTTGTGATATTTGATTTGGTCGGCGCCCCCGTGACACCTCCTGTTTCCGCTGCCACGTGTTTTGGGGGTGCGACAGATAAGCTCAATTGGTGATACTAAGTGGTAACACTTAGTATTAAAGGTGAGGTCTTGAGTTCAAGTCTCACAACAACCTACTATTGGCTAATAGAGGGGTAGGCCTCAGCAATAGTGATGGGTTGGGGTGCATTGGGCTGCAGACCTAGGCCCAATAAGCCTCAGCTGGTGGCAGGCCCACCGCCTCCCTCGAGCCCATAGGGCCATCACGAGGGGTGGGGTGTCACAGAAAAAGTGCACTTTTTCTGTGACACCCCACCCCTCGCGATGCCCTATGGGCTCGAGGGAGGCGGTGAGCCTGCCACCAGCTGAGGCTTATTGGGCCCTAGGTCTGCAGCCCAATGCACCCCAACCCATCACTATTGCTGAGGCCCACCCCTCTATTAGCCAATAGTAGGTTGTTGTGAGGCTTGAACTCAAGACCTCACCTTTAATACTAAGTGTTACCACTTAGTATCACCAATTGAGCTGCAGCTCAATTGGTGATACTAAGTGGTAACACTTAGTATTAAAGGTGAGGTCTTGAGTTCAAGCCTCACAACAACCTACTATTGGCTAATAGAGGGGTGGGCCTCAGCAATAGTGATGGGTTGGGGTGCATTGGGCTGCAGACCTAGGGCCCAATAAGCCTCAGCTGGTGGCAGGCTCACCGCCTCCCTCGAGCCCATAGGGCCATCGCGAGGGGTGGGGTGTCACACACATCTAGGCCCACGAGTGATGAGGATTGAGAATACCAATCGGTTCCTCACTATCCTCCGTCTCTGCACTCAAAACAACAATCTAACACATTGTTATAGATTAGTTCACATTTAACAACAACTTGCTCATACCAACACTAATCCCACACCTCGGAATGTTTGACCACTATCACTAGGCTTGGGATTGAACAATCCAACCATTGTTCAATTCGCCCAAACCTATGCTCTGATACCAACTTATAACGCCCCAGAATTTACAACTGTTTTTTTTTATTATTTTTTTTTACAATGCGGAAGCTCAAGTCCCAAAACATATATATACATAAAATAACATGTCGTCATCTTCCATTACCTAAGTTCTAAGTATTGATTATTACCGTTTACAAAATAATCCATTATATCCTGGGCATTATATAATCAAACATTTCAAACTGTATTAAATAATATCAGAGTAATCCTAGTCAAACATTCTTCAGTTACTCCTTGACCCGCCCATAACAATAGATATTAACCTGCAAGGAGTAAACAACGAGGGATTAGCACGAAGCTAAGTGAGTTAACTCATCACTAACAATACAACTTAGTTTAACACTATGAGTTCACCACATTTAACACTTTGACTCAACATCACCAGAGGATCGGTGGCCCTTGTGGCGCCCTCAGCCGCGGTGGCCCACCAAGCGACACTTACACCAACTGCAGGCCAATACAGTGGTTAACCGATAACTGTTTGTTACCTTTAGTCAACACAAGCCTTACTTACAACGAATGTTCACAACCCTTGTGTTGACTAACCTGTAACCACACAGTCCAACATAGTTGACCTCTATTAACACAGTTACCAATAGGTCACTTAACACTTAACACTTTAACACTTTAACACAATTCACAATTCAACTTAACACAGGAATAACACTTGAAGTAACCACAATAGTGATCACTAAATTATAGTGAGAGATCAAAGTCCACTCACCGACTACCATAGTCGCCCACTCAGTAGTCTAATATCACTGAGTCTTCTCCATATCTGGAAATACAACAAAATACACAAGTCAGTTACTTGTATCAATATGTATATAACATTATTCCATCATTACAACTAACCAATTTACTAAATTCTTATGAATTAACTTAGTAATCACAATACTCAATATTCAATCTATACTCATATAGATTCACATCACTTTTCAACTTACAATCATATAATTTATTACTAATCAACTTCATGATTATCATAATCACCTTCATCCATTTTAGCCCTTGTTAATTAATATAATTAAACAATTAACAAGATTAAGAACATCAAAATCAACAATTTATCATAACCTTTACCTTCAAGATACTTAATCAATTAAGTTGCAACTTTTCTCTTTAATTTCTCCATTAAGTTATCACTTAAGCTAATTCAACTTAATTCATTCCAAGATTATGACTAACCCCCATAATATCAATAATTCATCATCTCTTTATCAAATTATAATTATTATAATAACAATATCACTTTAATCATCACTGATCAACATAGTTAAAGCATTATCAAAATTATTTACATCAAATATTAAGAATTCTTCACAACCTTTATACTAGGTTTTATAAATTCTTAAACAACCATGTTCTAACTTCATTCTTTGTTTGTTAATTAGATGTTCTTCACTACAAACAATACCAATTTCATCAATTAACTCATCTATTCATCACAATCATCAATTTCCCAAGAACACTAAATCACTTTATTCAATTCTAAGTTAGGGTTTCACTTACAATCAAGAATTTCTTATCAACTAATGATAATATGATCATTACTAGCTTAATTTCAAGATAAATCATGCCAACTAAATCAAATATTCAAAACCCCAATTTCTAGGGTTAAAGAAATCACGAAATTAACACATATAACATGATTAAGATGATGCTAGAATGATTATTACATGTTATTGAAGCTTAACTAACATCAATTTACACTTTAGAAACCCTAATTTCGGATTTTGCTCAAGAACATCAAAACCCCCCAATTCTAGGTTGAAGAACATGAAGAACACAAGATCATACCTTGTTTGTGATGATTAAGAAAGCTTGAATTCGAGTTTTAAAGTTCCAATTTCATGATCTTGATAAAGATTTAAGGTTAATTGTGTGTGTGTATATGTACTTATGTATGTATGTGTGTATGAAATAAAGCCCGACTCAAAACATAGATATATTACCTAATTAGTTACTTTGTGTACTAGTTTTGTCCCCCGTACTTATCATTGTCTGGAACTTAAAAATATTTACGGGGAAAACTATTTTATTTTACCGTCAACTAAATAAATTTAAAACAATCAATATTTCACTAGTCACAATATTTCCTGAGGCTAATTGACCTATTAAATTTACAATCGAACACATATTACAATTTTAAATTGCATTAAAAATTTACAGGAAATACCTATTACTTCTAGGCCCAATTTGAGGATGTTACACATAATATCCTGTTTACAGCAAAAGCATCGTAAACACATAATATCATAGAGGATCGGTGGTTCTTGAGGTATCCTCCAAAGAACCATTAAAACGAACTACAGGCCAATACAGAGGTTAACCGATAGCTTGTTGCTATCTTCACACGACACAGGTTCCTATTAACTAAGTGTACAAGGAAACCCCCGCCGGCCCAACAATAGCAATCAAGCCCAACCAGTGTTGACCTCTATATCACATAATGCCCAATGGCTATGTATCACATAATCACATAATCCATAATCATCATGGTATCGTGTCAGACTAAACAGTCTATCAACAGTAATAATATCATGGCAGACTAAACAGTCTATAAACAGTAAAACTACGTTTACCCGTTGTAACCAAACCTGTTACAACTAAATCACACTGAGGATTACAGATCCACTCACCGTTACCTCAGTCGCAAGCTCAGAAGTCTAATATTACTGAACCTTCTCCATATATGAGAAAACAATTAGATAATGAGTTAGTAACTCGTCCCATAATGTATAACTCATTTCATAATTCATAATATCAACCCTCACAATCACCAAGTTATAATATTAGTTATAACTACTCAATTGTATTTAAATCAAACGTCTCAATATACTTCATCAACATAACAAACAATAATTGGATTGTAAGTATCATTTATACTGGTTTATTATTAACCATTTTCACAAATACTAAGTTATAAATCAATAACTCCATTTCCATTATCATATAACCTATTTCGATACATAGTATCAAAATAATAACAGTAACCAGTTATAACAACTCAATCAAATCATTAGTTAATAATGATAAACAACTCATTATTCCTTATTTAGTTCATAGTTTAATTTATTTCCAATTTGTGACTGCTCCATTACATTTAACAATTAACTTTTCAAAATAACAAATCGTACCCACCGGGTAAAGGACATACCCGTCGGGTAATGTCACTACCAGCTGGGTTCTTTTAGAACCAGTCGGGTAAATTAACATTTTGTGGTAACATAAGGTATCTTTATATTTGAGCATGTAGTACCAGCCGGGTACCATGATTACCAGCCGGGTACCCTTAAAACTTGAACCCCTTAAAACTTGAACTACCCGCCGTGTAATTGTATTACCAGCCGGGTAACAACCAAAACCCACTTACCCGCCGGGTAAAGGTTGTACCCGCCGGGTACTCCCCTTCGTCCAGCGATCTGCAGTTTGCTCAAAACCCAGAATCCAAACTCAAAAACCCAATAACCCAAAACTCAGGTTTCTACTGCAACTAATAGCTAATTATCATCATACCAACATCGTATAACATCAAGTATCATCAAAGTTAACTTCAATTTCATAACCATTCAATAACCCCTATAATTTCTACAAAATCAAATAAGGAATCAACTTACAAATTGAAGATAATAAGGTGATGATGATGATGAAGAAATTGATGCAAGTGAATCAAACCACTCAAACTGATTATTGATCTTAGTTTGTTTAGTTCTAGCTTCCTGTGTGTTTAATTTGAAGAACAGTGAAATGTTTTTAACTCATTTAGTAAAGGTAGGGGTTTAAGTGGGCTAGCCTCAAACCGACTCAATTATACAGTATAATTTAATCCCCCTTCTAAACCTATTGTCTGGAACCTAAAAAACCATTTACGATTCCAACGATTTTATTTTACCTTCAACTGTATAAATTTAAAACAAACAATAATTTACTAGTCACAATAAGTCATTTGACTTTTTGATTAATCATTCACAATAAACTTAATAAAATAAACAAATAAATTTTCTAACACATTAAACAATTAATTTAAAGTCAGGAAATTACCCAATTACCACTAGGCTCCTAAAGTGGGTGTTATATTTGGATGATTCTTATGTTTCAATAAGAAGTAATATTCTGACTACTGAACCTTTACCAAGTGTCAAAACTGCTTTTGCAATTGTATCTAGAGAAGAATCCCATAGGAGTTCTTCTCATTCTGGTAACAATAGTAAAAGTCGGAATTCAACTTTTCTTGTGTCAAAAACATTTGATATTAAAAGAAGAATAAGGAGTGGTCCAAATCCAAGTCTAAAATGTACAGAGTGCAACAGGTTGGGGCATACCATTACAAGGTGTTATGAATTTGTGGGATACCCTCCTGGATGGGTTAAAAGGAGTGGTAAAAATTTTGGGAAATTTGCTATGAGTCATAATTCTGTGTCTGAATCTGATTCTTGTAACATTAATTCTTTTCCTTTCACTACTGACCAAATTTCTAAACTCATGAGTTTAATAAGTGAAAAATCAGGAACTGGAAATGTACAAGCTAACATGGCAGGTACATTTGAAAATTATAATGTCTTCTTTAACTCAAATTTTCATAAATTTTTTAAAAGTAATGCTTCTTCACAGAATATTCCTAATTTGGGATGAAATTGTTGATTCCGAAGCCACTCAACATATGACTGGTTCAAGTAAAAATTTATTAAATGTCTTTGATGTTTCTAAGCTAAACATGACTATTGGACATCCCAATGGTACTTTAGCTAAAATTACAAAAACTGGAAACTTAAAATTATCAAGTGGCATCACTTTAATGGATGTGTTAGTGATTCCAGAATATTGTGTAAGCTTGTTATCTGTTCATAGACTGTCAAAAGATAGTAATATGTTCATAGGATTTGATCAATCAACTTGTTACATTCAGGATTTGGGTCTAAAGAAGATTGTGGGGACTGGTAGTGAAAAGGGTGGATTATATTTGTTTAATGAATCTGAAGGTAATAAAACTGATCTTAATGGTGTGTGTTATGTGTCTTGTAATCTGTGGTATAGTAGACTAGGACACCCTGCTAATCAAGTTCTTAAGGTTCTTAAGAACAAGATTGGGGTCAATCCTGATTCTGTGGATAAAGTGTGTGAAATATGTCATAGGGCTAAACAGACGAGGGAACCATTTCTCTTGAGTGATCACAAATCCAGTAGTCTTGGTGAGTTAGTTCACCTTGATGTTTGGGGTCCTTATAGGATTCCTAGTAGGAATGGATATAAGTTCTTTCTAACTGTGGTTGATGATTTTTCTAGAGCTGTTTGGGTATATTTGCTCAAGTCTAAAGATGAAGTGTTTGAATATGTTGAAAATTTTGTATATCTTATACAAAACCAATTTGAGAAAACTGTTAAAACATTTAGAAGTGATAATGGTTCCAAATTTATTAATAACGAAATGGAAAGGTTTTGTAATAAAAATGGCATTGTTCATCAAACCAGTTGTGTTTATACACCTTAACAAAATGGCATTGTTGAGAGAAAACATAGACATTTATTAAATGTTGCTAGGTCTTTGTTATTTCAAAGTAAGTTGCCTTTAAGTTACTGGTCTGAGTGTATTCTAACGGCTACTTATCTTATCAACAGGCTTCCTTCTTCCATGTTATCCGGAAAATCTCCTTTTGAAATGATTTATGGGTTTGAACCCAGTCTCTCTCACCTGAGAATGTTTGGCTGTTTATGTTTTGCCACTACTTTGAATAATTCAGATAAATTTGGTAATAAATCAGAAAAATGTGTTTTATTAGGGTATTCAAATGTGAAAAAAGGTTATAAATTGTTGAGTTTAGATAGTAAAATAGTCATTTTTTCAAGAGATGTAAAATTCTATGAAACTGTTTTACCATACAAACTTAAAACAAAAGAAAATAGTGTTTCAGATTCTGATGTAAATCATTTGAATTTCTTTGATTTTAATTTTTAAAAGCCAAATCACTCTCAAAGTCCCAATGATCATGGGGGAGATAATATAGATAGTGAAGATAGTGGCATTAATCAAAGTTCAGAAGATAACTCTGTTAAGGAATCTGAGAACCTTGATACCTCTACTTCACATGATGATCAAAGTCATACTCCAAACCCTGAGAGCAATGTTCAAGTTGAAAATACTTTAGTTGGTCAAGATAACACAGAAGGGGGTGGGGAGCTTAGAAGGTCTGATAGGCCTAAAGTGTTTCCCGGAAAGTTTAAAGACTTTGAAGTAAAGTTTAATGTTAAATATCCATTGAGTAATTACTGCAATTATTCTCATGTTAATAGTGATGTTTTGTGTTTTGTGTCCAATCTTGAGAAGTCAAAAGAGCCTTAAAATTATTATAAGGCCAGTAAAGATCAAAACTGGTGATGCCGCCCGAACAGTCAGGTTTTGAAGCTCTCCTTTCTCGCGAAGGGAGAACCGTCCTTGTCGTCAGAGGACTTAACCGGACCAGTCAAGCCGGCGATCAGTGGGTTTTATAATTTGTAAATGCGGGGCCTAAGTATACTTAAAACTATGGGAGTACAGTAGTAAGTATGACCTAGGGTCGTTCTATAAACCAGTTGTATTGTGAAACGTTGACGTTGGAGACGATTTATCTAACTAGTAATGGTTTTAACAGATTTTTTGAGGTTTTGTTTTGGTTTTTATACTTGGGCATAAAATTTAAATAAAGCGAAATAAAATATAGGTAGTTAGCAGATAATCTAGAGGGGGTGTTTGCTATGACTTCGGTAGCCTTCTTAACTGGGGTGATGTATGAGTTATAAAAATGGTCTTTAAAAGATTTGTATTTTGTTCATTTCAAGTATTAGTGGAGTAAGCACTAGCTCCCTACTGATAGATTTCTCGATCAGTATGTCACTGAGCAACTAGGCTATCGTGATTCTGATCGGAGTAGTTTATCCAGCCCACAACACTAACCAATGAAGGTATAGTGACCCTTATATGGAAGTGAATCCTGGGTGTATGAATAAGGCGACAAACCAATCTCGATGTTCGACCTTTTTTAACCTCACAAGAATACTTTAATCTAAACAGAACATTTAAGTTCAAGACCAGGTTTTGCATGCATTGATTACTTTCTATCGATGGGTTTGTAAAGTCTAGGGATAGGTTGATCACTGATGATTTGCACAGTAGGTAACTACGGTTCTTCCGTGGCTTAAACCAAGTACTTTATCCGATTTACAGTACCTACTTTACTTATACAATGACCCCGTTAATCCACACAGTGAAGTAACGATGGCATTTCCATGATTTTCACTTTGTAATCCACCAGTGGTGTTTCCATTGCCTACCAAGTACTTAGCCGATTTACGGTACTTACTTTGCTTCATAAGGGAACCCTAGACTTGTTTAACTAAGTTTGTATTTGAGCACAATAATTATCCATCTATGATATAAACCAGCCCTTACTTTAAAGTCCCAATAAATCCCTAATTTATTTACAGTGTAATATTTGCGTTCGTTTAAGAAGGCAATACTTCCACAGCTCCGGTGTACTTGCGTTTAGTTCAGAAAACATTATTCCATCGTCACAATGTACTTTGCGTTCATTTATGAAAGCTTTATTTCCATGGTGACGATTGTCACACCCCGTCTAAAGCGGAAACAACGGGGTATAATTGTGATAGGATCATAACACATCATTTTAAAGAATTCTATATGAAATACAATATCCAATGTGTCATGATGCCAATAACATGAATAACGGTTCATGTCGTGCATACATTTCAACAATGAATTCAAAATCTTACAACAAACGTACACTACAATGTCGAGGCAAAACAGGCCTTCACAAACAACCTTAATGATGTACCACAAGTCTTGAATAACTCTTAATGCAACCCTAAAGGTCCACTAAGTTCTCTTGTCCACTTCTTTAAGCCCACTAGTATAACCTGAAAAGATATGCTCAAAAATGTCAACACGAATGTTGGTGAGTTTCGTAGGTTTGAAACAAGACACCACAAAATAAACCTTTTTGTTGTGATAATAATTGGTTAGGACAATGTGTTGAGTCACTGGTCGCTGATCAACTCAACTATACAATACTCGATGAAGAAATGTGTAACACCCCAATTTTATCAGGAATTTGATATCGTACGTGAATATAATTTTATTACGAAGTAATATTGGGTAAATATTAAGATATAGTGAAAAACGTAAAACGAATTATCAGTTTCAGACTGTAAAACAATAGAAATTAAAATAATAAGCAGATAAATGTCGTGGGATATATATGTTTATTCTCCTTAGTTCCAAACTATTCCAGTGACTTCAAGGGAGTTGAGAAAATCGCAGGAAACATTTACCAATCTTCAAACTTGATCAAATCTTCAATTGTAAGCTAGTAATCTTCAAGTAATCATCTCTTCTTCATTCCTAACCACTGTAAGTTGATTCTCTTAAGATTTCTTGACCTAATTTGGGGTTTTAGTGGATTTTTATGGGGTTTTGTAAATTAGTGATCTTTAATACGAAATTAGGGTTTGTAATTGTTAGAATTGTTGTTATTTAGTGTTTATGACCTTTATAGCAATCAAATAACATGTTAAAAGTGATTAATTAGTGATAGTGTTCTTGGATAAAATTCTAAGGTTTTGATAAATTATGTGTAAAATGTTAATAAGTTCAATTATGTTGTTAATGATGTTGAGATAGTGTAAATAACATGTTTATATGAGGAATTCAATGGTGAAAAGTTAAGAAAGTGAAATTAAGTGATTATACTAATGATTGTAAATAGGTATCAAGAGATGATTATGAAGATAAGCTAAATGAATATGTTATTGATTAATAATTAGAATTACTTGAATCAAAGTGGGGGAGTTATTATATAGAGGTTATTAGTTTAAATTAATGAGTTCTAGTGATTTAAACATGTTGTTATGTATTGTATGCTTAGGTGTTAAAGAGTTGGGCATATCACCAATTGTTGTATCTTGTGAATCGTCATTTCAAGACTAAGGTGAGTGATATAAGGATTTGATCAAGTAAATGGTAATATGTGTCCGGATTACTTTTGAGTATAAGGAGCATATGATCATTTGAAGTAAATTGTGTTTTAATTGTTTAAATTGATTTATGAATTGTTAAAGATACGAATTGATTGTACATGTTACCGGATAGCTTCCGAGCTAGAGGTGGGTACAATCAAGTGGAGAATTAGTGTATTATTTGTATATGATTATAGTGATATGAATTGTGATTGTACATGTTACCGGATAGCTTCCGAGCTAGAGGTGGGTACAATCATAAGTTAGTGATATGAAGCTTATGAAGTTTATGATATAGAGATGCTAGTTTTACTAGCATAGTGTTTATGTAGCCATGATATGTGTTACTTGATTAAGTTGCTTATATGCTCACTAAGCAAAGTGCTTATTGTTTAAGTGTTTTATGTTTTAGGTGGAAGTGTACAAGGTAAAGGGAAGGCGGTTTAAAAAGGGAATAGCGTGGATTGCATGAAGTTTGTATATGGCAAGTTTCTCTTTTATGTCGTTTGGATAACTCTTGTGTAAATCGCCCGTTTAAGACATGTTTCAAAAGTTAGTCATGGTGAGCCATGACCTATGAAATTTTGATGTGGTTTGACTTGAAAAGTCAATAACGATTGTATATGATGTAAATTATGGTTTTGAAAGTGTTTGAAGTAAATTAATGTTCATGGATTTGTTTTGTAAAAATAGAGTGAATCAATAGTCAAATTTTGTTTTCAGTGGATATGGAGTATTGACATGTAGTCAAGTATTCTATTAGTCAATTATGGGTTGTAATTGACTAGTCGATGGGTCAAAACAGTCTTTGAGGGTCATCGGGTCAAAAAGGGTCCATTTGGGTCGTTAAATGCACCTATGGTCTATGTCGGGTTAGAGAAGGGTTAATGGTGTGGTGTTTAGTTCCACAACTTTGTTTTGACATATATGACTTATGGTTAAAATCTCAGAATCTCAGGATTCATGGTTTTAAATTTAGTGTGTTTACCAAAATGGTTATTTTAGTGCTGAAAAGAGACATTCGCCAAAATCCCGAGTCAATGTGAAATTTGGAAAAGTGTAAAAAGGGAAGTCTTCGTTTTGATCATATGAACGTGCCTGCAAAATTTCATGTCTTAATGATTTGTCGTTTTGAAGTTATGCGCGTTAGAATTTCAAGTTTTGGTATTAAGTGAAACAGGTTCAGGACCTGCTGTGCAGGGGGTCTACCCGGCGGGTAACCCCTGTGCCCGGCGGGTACTTTTCAAAACATGATCAAGCCGGCGGCTTGTAACCCCAACCCGGCGGCTACTAGAGCCTTTAAACGAAAGAAAAGTTCTGTTGTCAAAAAGTTAATTCACCCGGCGGTTTCCCTAGGTCACCCGGCGGGTTCACCCGTTTACCCGGCGGGCAAGGGTGGTACCCGGCGGGTACCACTTGTTTTTCAGGGATTTTCTAGTTTGTTAAGTTTGGGACCTTTGTAGCATTATTATAAAAACATGTATCATTAGGATAAATTTGAAATGGTATTTTAGTGTTATATAAAAAAAAAAATGGTTGCGTTTTCGGGGCGTTTCAAGTTGGTATCAGAGCGATAGTTTAAGAGAATTATGTAATCCACTTTAGGATTGCGTAGTCTTAAACTATTATGAATACATGATTATGTTTTATATGATTATCAGATTTATTGTGTTATGACTGATTGTGTTTAAGAATAATGAATAGAAGTGTGTGGTAAGTCTAATATGATTTCGTCTGGCCAACGAAATTAATATTATACTATTGCACATGGGTGATTCATAGTACTTAAACATAATGCAGAGAGAATTGTTTTGATAATTTGTGTATGTTGTTTCAATTGTTGTTTATATTATGTGGAGATTGAAAGTACTAATTGAATTATTGATTTTGTGTTAGATGGATGCTAATAAGAATACCAGTGAACGTTCTTCCCCGCAAGAGGAGAACCGAAATTTGACTCATGAGGAAGAAGTAATGGTAAAGAGAATAGTTGGACAATCTTTAGAAGCTTTTACCCCAATAATGATTACTAGGATGGAAAACATGTTGACTGAGAGGTTTAGTGAATTTGAAAGACAACATATAGCTCCTTTAAGAAATATTAGTACTTCCTCAACTCATGTAGAGACGAATAAAGAGAAAGAGAAGTTTGAATATAAGAGTTTTGCTATGTGTAACCCGCCAGAGTTTAGTGGAGAATTAAACCCAATTATTAGTAATCGTTGGATTAGTGAACTTGAGGAAACCTTTTTGTTGTGTAAGTGTCCGGATGAGTCCAAAGTGATATTTGCAGCCCATCAACTTAAGAAAGATGCTCATGAGTGGTGGAATTCACAGTTAGAAACGTATGGTTCTGAGGTAGCTTCGAGGTTTACCTGGGATAAATTTAAAGAGATATTTAGAGAGGAATTTTCACCACCTGCAGAATTAGAGAAGTTAAAAGGAGAGTTTTTAGCGATTGAGCATGGAAATAAGTCAGTTGCTGAGTATTCTAAGGCATTTCATGAAAAAGCTAGGTTCTGTCCTGAATACACCTCCAATCCTAAGTTGTTGACCGACCACTTCTATCGTCATCTTAACCTTGAAATTCGTGAATCCATTGACCCACTTGTTTATAATACCATTGCTAAAATCTTGAATAGAGCATTAGTGCGTGAAAAGGATTTACAAGCTAGAGTTGCTGAATCTGTGAATAAGAGAAAAGTAGAACACACCACTTCACCATCTGTTGCGTCTAAGAAAACCCGTTTTGAGGAGACTTTACCACAACCACAACCATTACAGCAAGTTAGTGCTCAAACCCAACCGAGAGAAATACCTCCATGTGAGAAATGTGGTAGGAAGCATACAGGGGAGTGCAAATGTTTTAAGTGTGGAAGGCCGGGACATATGGCATCAAATTGCCCAAGTCTTCTTCGTTTGTGTTATTATTGTTTCAAAGATGATCATATTCAGGCTGATTGCCCTGATCGGGCAAGAGATAGACGTAAGAGAATGGAGGAGAAGGTGGCTATGACTGTCCCAAAACCTAAGACTCGTGCTTATCAGATAACAGAGGGAGAAGAGAAAGAGTCATCAAATGTGACGTCAGGTACCTATATCCTTAAATCCCATACCTGCTTACATTTTGACTCTGATGTTGTTAAATCTCTAGTGTTCTTGATGTTATGTATGTATTAGAAATCTTAAGATTTGATTAAGATATAGTATGTATCTAGAGTGTTCGTGAGGACACGAACAATTTTAAGTGGGGGAGAGTTGTAACACCCCAATTTTATCAGGAATTTGATATCGTACGTGAATATAATTTTATTACGAAGTAATATTGGGTAAATATTAAGATATAGTGAAAAACGTAAAACGAATTATCAGTTCCAGACTGTAAAACAATAGAAATTAAAATAATAAGCAGATAAATGTCGTGGGATATATATGTTTATTCTCCTTAGTTCCAAACTATTCCAGTGACTTCAAGGGAGTTGAGAAAATCGCAGGAAACATTTACCAATCTTCAAACTTGATCAAATCTTCAATTGTAAGCTAGTAATCTTCAAGTAATCATCTCTTCTTCATTCCTAACCACTGTAAGTTGATTCTCTTAAGATTTCTTGACCTAATTTGGGGTTTTAGTGGATTTTTATGGGGTTTTGTAAATTAGTGATCTTTAATACGAAATTAGGGTTTGTAATTGTTAGAATTGTTGTTATTTAGTGTTTATGACCTTTATAGCAATCAAATAACATGTTAAAAGTGATTAATTAGTGATAGTGTTCTTGGATAAAATTCTAAGGTTTTGATAAATTATGTGTAAAATGTTAATAAGTTCAATTATGTTGTTAATGATGTTGAGATAGTGTAAATAACATGTTTATATGAGGAATTCAATGGTGAAAAGTTAAGAAAGTGAAATTAAGTGATTATACTAATGATTGTAAATAGGTATCAAGAGATGATTATGAAGATAAGCTAAATGAATATGTTATTGATTAATAATTAGAATTACTTGAATCAAAGTGGGGGAGTTATTATATAGAGGTTATTAGTTTAAATTAATGAGTTCTAGTGATTTAAACATGTTGTTATGTATTGTATGCTTAGGTGTTAAAGAGTTGGGCATATCACCAATTGTTGTATCTTGTGAATCGTCATTTCAAGACTAAGGTGAGTGATATAAGGATTTGATCAAGTAAATGGTAATATGTGTCCGGATTACTTTTGAGTATAAGGAGCATATGATCATTTGAAGTAAATTGTGTTTTAATTGTTTAAATTGATTTATGAATTGTTAAAGATACGAATTGATTGTACATGTTACCGGATAGCTTCCGAGCTAGAGGTGGGTACAATCAAGTGGAGAATTAGTGTATTATTTGTATATGATTATAGTGATATGAATTGTGATTGTACATGTTACCGGATAGCTTCCGAGCTAGAGGTGGGTACAATCATAAGTTAGTGATATGAAGCTTATGAAGTTTATGATATAGAGATGCTAGTTTTACTAGCATAGTGTTTATGTAGCCATGATATGTGTTACTTGATTAAGTTGCTTATATGCTCACTAAGCAAAGTGCTTATTGTTTAAGTGTTTTATGTTTTAGGTGGAAGTGTACAAGGTAAAGGGAAGGCGGTTTAAAAAGGGAATAGCGTGGATTGCATGAAGTTTGTATATGGCAAGTTTCTCTTTTATGTCGTTCGGATAACTCTTGTGTAAATCGCCCGTTTAAGACATGTTTCAAAAGTTAGTCATGGTGAGCCATGACCTATGAAATTTTGATGTGGTTTGACTTGAAAAGTCAATAACGATTGTATATGATGTAAATTATGGTTTTGAAAGTGTTTGAAGTAAATTAATGTTCATGGATTTGTTTTGTAAAAATAGAGTGAATCAATAGTCAAATTTTGTTTTCAGTGGATATGGAGTATTGACATGTAGTCAAGTATTCTATTAGTCAATTATGGGTTGTAATTGACTAGTCGATGGGTCAAAACAGTCTTTGAGGGTCATCGGGTCAAAAAGGGTCCATTTGGGTCGTTAAATGCACCTATGGTCTATGTCGGGTTAGAGAAGGGTTAATGGTGTGGTGTTTAGTTCCACAACTTTGTTTTGACATATATGACTTATGGTTAAAATCTCAGAATCTCAGGATTCATGGTTTTAAATTTAGTGTGTTTACCAAAATGGTTATTTTAGTGCTGAAAAGAGACATTCGCCAAAATCCCGAGTCAATGTGAAATTTGGAAAAGTGTAAAAAGGGAAGTCTTCGTTTTGATCATATGAACGTGCCTGCAAAATTTCATGTCTTAATGATTTGTCGTTTTGAAGTTATGCGCGTTAGAATTTCGAGTTTTGGTATTAAGTGAAACAGGTTCAGGACCTGCTGTGCAGGGGGTCTACCCGGCGGGTAACCCCTGTGCCCGGCGGGTACTTTTCAAAACATGATCAAGCCGGCGGCTTGTAACCCCAACCCGGCGGCTACTAGAGCCTTTAAACGAAAGAAAAGTTCTGTTGTCAAAAGGTTAATTCACCCGGCGGTTTCCCTAGGTCACCCGGCGGGTTCACCCGTTTACCCGGCGGGCAAGGGTGGTACCCGGCAGGTACCACTTGTTTTTCAGGGATTTTCTAGTTTGTTAAGTTTGGGACCTTTGTAGCATTATTATAAAAACATGTATCATTAGGATAAATTTGAAATGGTATTTTAGTGTTATATAAAAAAAAAAATGGTTGCGTTTTCGGGGCGTTTCAAAATGGATTGTATCGAAGCTGCTGTTGCTAATGATAGGTTTCGCTGATCGTCATTCATTCTGTTCGATATTCTGAGGAAGATTTAAAGCTCAACTTGGTGTGTCGCTGATCAACGTCAGCGAGAGCATTACTTCTTCAAATCAATAAAGGCAAAAGTCACTGCCAGAATAACAGCTAGTCACTGAAGATCTTTTGTTCAATTCATTCTACATGAGCGTGTTAGCTCGCAGTGAGTGAGGAGGATTGCTGCATCTTCAGTGACTATTCAATAAAGCCTCTCTATCATCAAGTACTGTACTTATCTATACATCAGCAAGAGTGTTCCAGTTCGAAGTATGTCTAAAAGATTATGTGGCAGCAAGTGATTGGTTTTAAGGTAACGAGATATTTGCGGTAACAGAATTGGGACCCGCAGAATGTCGGTTTATCAGAGATCAGGACCAATCAAGCAGCAACACGTGTCCTTCCAAGGTCCTATTTTGTAGGCGATATTTTAGGAACTCTTGTAGTATAAATAGTTCATTATTTTGTACTATTGAGGCTAGTCGTCATATGCACCGTTCTTCTGTTTGTCAGAGAACTAGTTTGTCTAGGTGTGTATTAAGACTCAGCGAGGTTAACTATCAGCGTGTATGTCCACTGTAGTTAATACTCTTCATTGTAATAATTTAGCTAAGTGTTTGAATTGGATTAACTTTGGTTAATCCATTCCGCATTCAACACTTCGTGAATTTCATCAATACAATTCACTTTCAGCTACTATTACTTGTCGTTCTTTGATACTGTTATATTTTTTATCTGTTATTTCAATACCGTCATACTCTGTTATAGATAATCAATTTAAAATAAACTGAAACACTTGGTAAAATCTGAAATTGTTTTAAATTGTATTCAACCCCCCCCCCCTTCTACAATTAAACTTTACACGTTGTGATTCCAAATCACTAATTAATAGTGATTACGGGACTTTCACAATGCATATGAAAAGGTACACAAGTGAAATAATATAACCAAACATCTCCACAAACTGTCATCACTCCATGAAGGAGTATGACCCAAACAACAACTCAAATGGCAGTAGCTACTCCAACAGTGGCTTTAATGCATACATAACGTACACATCAGGTACTCACTCCTAAGGGAGCAAGGCCTTGTAAACAAACGTGGCTTTAATGCATACAAAATTATACATCAGGTACTCACTCCTAAGGGAGCAAGGCCTTGTAAAATAAATCCAACAACCAAAGCACATAAGTCACATAGTGTTACACATTTCAAGCATATGTCCAAAAAGAAGAAATATACAAGTTTCACAGCATGAAAAACCATTAATAAAAACATGAGCATACTTTTCCCCCAATTGAAATCATGTAATGAAAACGGGACCACGAAAACTCACCTTGAACACCAAAGTAAGAATCACCCTTAAATGAATCCACCAAACAACTTTGCCAATCTACAAATGAATATATACGTATACGGGTTACAACCTAGACATATCTATGTCCTTCCATTGTATCCCAAGTCCAAATCACCTCTACTAAGTTTTCACACAACCAAACCTCATGTGTCTTTACAAAAATCAACCCCATTATGAAATTCAGATTCTGTCTGGAATTTTGTACCAATTCACGAATATTCAAACATGACTTAATGAAATCATTTGACTCTACAAATTTTACAAGTGACACTTCAATGTGTTAAGAACAACCTGTAATTTTTTCAGAACTTATTTCAATAGTTTACTGTTTTTAAAAATTCATCATAGTGAACTGCTCTAAACCAATAACACTTTCTGACCTTACCAAAGTTATATTTTATTTAAAATACTTCAAGACTTAGAAAGTTTATAATATTTTTACAGAAAATTTTTAACTCTTTGAAGTTATCCCAGTAAAAATTTAAAGACCAAAATCATAGATTAAGATACGTTTCAAAAATCAACAAGTTAACCAAATCAGGAACCAAAAAACTCAGAAATGACACTCAATCTTGTAAAATCGTTTTGACCGATGTATACTCAACATTTAGCCATGAAACCAACACCATTTGAAAGTATCTCAAAATACTTATGTTTAGACTCCCGTTTCATCAAAAATCATCGTGAAATGACCAAGTTACAACCTTCCCAATCCAATACTCAAATCTGATCAGATTTAGGGTTCATGAGTTTAAACCTAAATCTTCATGTTAATCAATCCAAAACGCTTAATCAATCAATATATTCCAATCCTAATAACTTAAACATTGATTTATCATATCTCCTAATGATTTCATCACTAGGAATATAATGGATCGAACCGAAAGAAACCGACAATAACGAAACAACCGAAATAACGTTTTAACGAATGAAATCGGATAGAAATATACCAACTAACGAATGATCGCACGATAATCTTCCTTAGGATCTGTAAGAACAACGTTTATAAGATTACCATACACGTTTTGTATGATGAAATCAGGAGATATCATAGTTTTGAGAATCGAACACTTACCGAAAATCACGAATACGCGAGTTCTCGATCGATAGAATGAGTTAGGGATTAAACCCTTGAGTTCTCGAGGTTTAATTTTCTTAGATGAGGCTGGATGAAGGTTTAGAATCAACTAAAATTCTTTTAGTAGGGTTTTCCATTCATTTTTAGGGTTTAAACACGTTATATACGAACCTAAATTAATCAAAACTTTCAGAAAATTCGTAATATACTGCAGCAGTTTACAAAACAATTTTTATAAAATAATCTACTTCGTTTCAGAGGCCGAAACCCATTATGTTCATATAAAACATCGAGATCTACAACTTTTTAGTTTTGGTCGAAGCCTGAAAACTACTCTAAGTAGGTCAAAACGGCCTCTGAAGTTGACTGCAATTTTGGGACAGCGGCATGGACGATTTTTGTGATCAAAAAAATGTTAGGGTTGTGTTTATGATGCCTTTTATAGTTCTAGGGTTGTGTGGGTTGGGTTGGGCCGAATGATTCACCAAAAGGGAGGGGGTTTAGGTTGATTGTTGGGCCAAACAACGAAGACACACAAGATAAATCGGGTCACACGGTTTAAGAATCAACGATCCCAATCAAATTATTTTCGTATTTCGCGTTGTTTTAATAAATCGTATAGTTTCCAATAATTAACGCATTTACATTTAGCCTCGTATCTTTTTCGTTACATGTGTGATTGCGATGATTCTTTTTACGTTGGATTCGTTTTTCAAAAACGAATATTTTGATGTAATGAAGTCCATAAGATGAGTCTTAATACGAAAATGAGTTTTTACGGATTAAACTACGATTACGGTTTGGTGACGGTTGTCACAACGATGTACTTTGTGTTCGGTTTAGAAAACAATGGTTACACTATTTATAAATCAGACCATGTTTTAGACAAAGATAACTAAGTACCTTTGGATAGGGTTCGCGACGTCCTATTATTAAGGCCGTAATCACGTTTACTGGTTGAAAGGCGTTAAGTTTAATTGAGGTTTAAAATCATAGATAGAAAGTAGATCAACGCATTAGAGTTTAACATTAATCAACAACGGATTGTGCCCACGACTTTCATAGCTTCCACGTTCCGTACTCCACACATTCGTGATGTTTCTGACGCTATACAAATGAAAGCCGTATAACGTTACCTCCATTGTATAATAATGACATCATCCCAATTAATACGACTAACTACATCATAGCAAACACGCAATAATACTACTCGCTAGTCATGGCAAACGATCCTAAATCTAGCATGATAACAGTAATAACAATCATCATAATTAAAATAGATAAAGGATAGATATAACCAGAATAAGAGCGTATCTGACTACAACGTGAATGAATACAAGCGGAACTCCGAGTATTCTCCAAGCAATATTACAATATTAACCCTCTATTCGTTCGGTTAACACCGATAATAACTAGCCGCTAACTACGAAAACTAAAAATATAAAAATCTAATCTAGAGAGAGTAGTGAGAGAGAGTATTGAATGTGTAGAATGTTGAATGATGAGAATGTGAATGTGTTGAAATGAGGTGAATTAGCTCCATATTTATACTAGTTTCTCAACCGTATTCCTCAACCGTATTCTCACCTCCAAAATCTCAGCCGTATCAAAATCCTTCCTTGTACGGGCAAGACATCGAATACGGGGCGTCCAACCGTATTTCGGGTGAGATTTGGGCGATAAGGGAGAGACCTAACCGTATATGGGCAAGACAGGCCGTATACGGCTGAGCCTTGGATGTATACGGCTGGGAAAGGGCGTATACGGCCTTGTCTTGGCCGTATACGGCTGGGCTTGGCGGTATACGGGGTGGCTCTCCCGTATTGTTGGTCTTCGGTTGCTTTGATTCTTCGTTTGGGCGTAACTTCTTCGTCGGTTGTCCGTTTTGAGCGTTCTTTATATCCACGCGTTCGTAATCTCCTAAAGAAGAAAATGACATAAGTTAGAGGTCATAATTCTAAGTAGAACTCAAAAAGTGATAAAACACGTGAACGAGAATGCTTAAGATCGTTTGTGCTCTATTTTATTCGTTTTTAGGCCTTTTTAGTTGATTCTTGAAGCACCGTCTATATTTTAGCCTTCATAATGATATTTAGTAAATAATTGCGTATTTCAAATGTTTTCATCAATAATCGGGCTAAAAATGTGAGATAATAACGCACAAAAACTTGACTTTTTGCGTGTTATCGACTGGATTGATGCCATGAATTGTGAGATGGAGGCCTTAAATAGAAACAACACTTGGGTCCTTACAGATTTACCAGTAGGAAGAAAGACAATAGGTTGTAAGTGGATTTATAAAATTAAGTACAAGTCAAGTGGTGAAATAGAAAGGTATAAGGCTAGGCTTGTGGCTAAAGGCTATAGTCAACGAGAGGGTATCGATTTTGAAGGAACCTTTTCTCCCATTGTAAAAATGGTAACTATAAGATGCTTGTTGAATTTAGCCGTGCGATATAACTGGTCTCTATTCCAATTGGACATCAATAATGCTTTTTTGTATGGGGATTTAACCAATGTTTTGAAAACCGGTTGACTCGGTCCGGTCCGACCGGTTCAACCGGGATTTTTGAGGTTTCCAGCCGGTTAAAAACCGGTTTTGACCAAGGTTTGACTGGTCAACGACTCGGATGGTTTGGTCAAACTCGGAAGGTTCAACCGGGAACCGGACCGGTTAACTCGGTTTTTGAATTTTTTTTTACTTTTTTTTTTTAATTTTGACGAACTTTGGCCGGTTTTGGGGGGTTCGACCGGTTCGACCGGATCCGGAGCCCTATCCGGTCCGATTCGGTTTTCGATTTTAAAAACATTGGATTTAACTAAAGATGTGTATATGGATTTGCCACAGGGATATTTTTCTGACAAAGAAACCAAAGTGTGTAAATTAACTAAGTCTCTTTATGGTTTAAAACAGGCCCCAAGAATGTGGAATGAAAAATTAACTTCTGCCTTAATTGAGTATGGTTTTGTGCAAAGTGTGAATGACTATTCACTGTATACTTTATCTGTTGATAATTTGTTTGTTGCTTTACTTATGTATGTGGATTATACTATCATCACAGGTAATAATTTGTCTGAGATTATTAAAGTAAAAGGTTTTCTGAAAACTAAATTTATGATATAAGATCTGGGTGATTTGAAATATTTTCTGGGTATAGAAATAATTAAAACTAAGACTAGTTTATGTATGTCTCAACGAAAGTATTGTCTAGATTTATTAAGTGAATTTGACATGCTTGCAAGCAAACCAATTGATACTCCTTTAGAAGCAAAGAGTCAATATATGCATGCTCCTCTCCAATCTCATGTTAAAATTGCTTTTAGAGTTTTGAGATATTTAAAAAGGTTCTCCTGGCAAAGGTGTTCATATATTCAAATCTGAAGGTATGTTTAGTTTAAAAGCTTTCTCAGATACAGATTGGGGTAAGTGTTTGGGTTCAAGAAGGTCTGTATCTGGTTTTTGTTTATATTTTTGTGATTCATTGATTTCTTGGAAAAGTAAAAAACAACCAATTGTTTCAAGGTCATCAACTGAATCGGAATACAGGTCTTTAGCAACAACCACTTGTGAAATAGTTTGGGTGTTAAAGTTGTTAAAAGATTTTAACATTGGAAATTTGTTACCGGTTACTTTGTTTTGTGACAACAAGTCTGCTCTATTACTTGTTGCTAATCCTGATTTCCATGAAAGATCTAAACACTTTGAGATTGATGTTCATGTAGTAAGAGAAAAATGTGCTTCTGGTGTAATCAAAACTGAGTTTATTGATTCAACAAAGCAAGTAGTTGACATTTTTACTAAAGGATTACCCAAAGCTCAACATAGAATTCTTTCAAGAAAACTAGGATTATTGGATTGCTTCCAGGATAAGATAGAGGGAGGGTGTTAAAATTACATCACATTATAGCAATCTTATCCTTTATATTTCAAATTATACTTATTAAGTTCGTTAAGTTTCAGGATTAATTTGATCTATGGATAATCTGGAGGGTGCAAAGTGCAATTGTTAGATCATAAAAGAGTGTAAAGTGTAGCTGCAAGAAGTCCATGCTGATTGTAGCACCTTGCATAAAGATGAGGGGGCTAAGTGTTAGATATTCATACTCATGAATAATACATCTGCATAAAACGAGGGCTTATTTTTTCTGTTTAATTATTATTGTTATTATCTCAAACAATACGAATTAGAGTTCAGTTTTATTCATTCAATTATTATTCGGTATTGTGTGGTTGCTTCTGGAATCATACTGTAATCTAGATTTTGTACAGCCCCTCCCATGAATTTATGTAACGTATACAACTAACTTTATAATGAACAAAGTTTGTTGGATGAAATGCCAGACCCATAAAATGGACACTTCTACGAACATTCTTACATCCAGGGAGTGATGGGATGATCTCAAATTGTTTGGTGGTGGGATTAAATATGGAGTACTCAAAAGCACTTATATTCCCTGGTTTACCACGACAAAGCAGTAAACCATTACAAGATTGCAATATTTGGATATTGTAGTCATTGAGTCTACGAGAAGGTGGAACACTTTTGTTTGATGTTTCAACATCATAAGGAATATACGAGCTCAATAAAAAGACCAGAAAAGGTTGAACGGTTTTCATAAAGAAGGGTGAACTGACGGCGACTTAAAAGCGAAAGCCGTGTTTAGATACAAATTTGAATCAAAGTCAAAAGTAAAACGAATTAAAGAAAGTGTTTATATTTTGCACAACTAAGTTGATATCGTTAATACAATGAGTTTATATACAACTTAACTATCATAACCGCTATTAACAAAAATTAACAACTAACTAACATAATTACAAAATTAACAACTTTAGTCCCTGCACTTTTCTCTTCTGACATTGTGACCCGATAACTTAATCTTTGACTTATTTACATCTTCAGTCCCTGAACTTGTACATTCCCCCTCAAGTTGAGAGTGAGAAAAAGATGAAACTCCCAACTTGCTAAGTAAATGATGATGCTGATCTACAGTAGTAATCTTGGTAAAGATATCAGCAGGTTGATCTTTGGTGTTAATATAAAGGGTTTAGGGTCTGGAAATGTACCAAACTTTGACCAAATGTCTATTGTTTGTACCCAACTTACATTTGCTATTTTTAATGCATCCAACTTTCAAAAAGGGTGTTTTGATGTACTTTGATGACGTGGTAATGACGTGTCACTCTCTCCTTACGCCACGTGGCACGCTATGCACTCGCCACGTCATCAAAGTACATCAAAACACCCTTTTTGAAAAGTTTGATGCATTAAAAATAGCAAATGTAAGTTTGGTACACACAATTGACATTTGCTCAAAGTTTGGTACATTTTCACACCCTAAACCCTAATATAAAAAGTCTTGACTTTTTCTTATTTAATTTGATCCCTTACAAAGTGACAATCCACTTTAATATGTTTTGTCCAAGCATGAAATACTGGATTGGCAGCTATGTACAAAGCAGCCTGATTATCACAATGTAATGTAGTAAGACCAAGATCATTCAAACCAAGATCCTTTAACAGAGTTACTAACCAGGTGATTTCATAGCATGTAAGTGCCATTGCCCTGTACTCTGCCTCTGCTAAAGATCTAGCTACAACAACTTGTTTCTTTGATTTCCATGGAACTGGAGATTGACCAAGTAAAATACAATATCTAGTAGTTGAACGTCTAGACATTGGACAATTTGCCCAATCTATATCACAAAAGGTTGTTAGCTGTGCAGCAGGCTTATGGGCAAGAATAACCCTTGACCAGGAGACTGAAGCAAATATCTTAGTAGATGCTTGACTGATTGCATATGCACAGAAGTGAGAAATTGCATGAATTGACTTAACAATTGCAGTGCATAGCATATATCAGGTCTTGTAATTGTGAGATAAATCAATTTGCCAATCAACCTCCTATATGGTTCAGGGTCAGGTAGAAGAGTTCTCATATCTGCTTGTAATTTTACATTGGGATCTAAAGGAAGCTTGTAAGGTTTGGAATTCAGTACCCCACTTTTAGTAATTCCATTGTATACTTTCGTTGAGAAATAAACGAGTCTTTTTTAGAATTGGTAATTTCCAGACCTAAGAAAATACTAAGATCACCTAGATCTTTCATGTGGAAATGTGAGCTTAACTGAGATTTGAGTTAATTAATATGATCAATACTACTGCGTGTTATGAGAAAAACATCTACATAAACAAGAATGGAAATAAATTGACCATCAGCCTTTTTGGTAAACAAAGAGTAGTCTGCTTTTGGATTGTTGAAATTCAAAAGAAAGTAAGGCAGAAGAAAGCTTAGCAAACCACTGTCTTGGAGCTTGCTTAAGTCCATAGAGAGACTTTTTGAGTTTACAAAATAAGGGTGGTTTGGAAGTAGTCACAGACATCTGGATAGACTCCCCCTGGCCTACATATCCAGGTGGCATAGTCATGTATACTTCTTCAAACAAATCACCATGAAGAAAGGCATTTGAAACATCCATTTGACATGTATCCCAACCATTCATTGCTGCCACTACTAATAATGATCTCACAGTGACCATTTTAGCAACTGGAGCCAAGGTCTCAGCATAATCTATACCCTTTTGCTGTCTATTACCTTGTACAACAAGTCTGGCTTTCTTCTTTTCCACAGTACCATCATTTTTTAATTTTGTTTTAAACAACCAATGACACCCTATCGCCTTTTTTCCAGGAGGTAAAGTAGTAATATCTCAAGTTTCATTAGATTCTAAAGCTCTAAGTTCAGAATGCATAGCTTCACACCAATCATGTTGAGTGACAACTTCTTTAAAATGAGTTGGATCATTGGTAGCTAACAAGGTAGTTATGAATCCTTGAAATTGGGGTATTAAATTGGACACATTTACTTGATTGGCTATAGGTGTGTGTTTAAGCATAGGAAGCTTTGTTTCATAATCCTGAAACTTAACAGGTGGACTTGAAACTCTAGAAGAGGTTCTGGGAACAAAGGTAGTGTCACTGTGATTAATTTGTACAACATCGGGAATAGAAACAGAAGAGTCTGAAGAAGCTGATTCAGACTGAGCAGAAGGAGAAGAAGAAAAAGAAACAGAAGGAATATGTGTAGAGGAGTTAGAAATAGAATTTGAGATGTAGAAGAGATGAACATATCATCAATCCCTGAACTTGTACCTGAATTAGGAAGATTTGCAGTAAGAGGAGACAAGAATTGAGAAATACTTGAATGAGCATAAGGAATAATATGTTCATAAAATCTAACATCTCTGGTAACAAATGAGGTGTGGATTAAAAGATTGTACATTTTGTAAACATTTTGATGTCGTGGATATCCAAGAAAAACACAAGGAACCCCTCTTGGTGCAAACTTGCCGGTAAGTCTGGATGGATTACTAGCAATAGCAAAACACCCGAACACCTTCAAATGATCAAGAGATGGTTTAGAATTGCAAAATTAGGGTTTACGGACGATCACACTGATTCAATTTCACATGAACACACAAAATTAGGTTCAGAAATTGAATCGTGATATACCGATTCGATTGATAGATGTTCTGATACCATCAAAAGTAAAAAGAATTGAAGAAAGTGATTATATTTTGCACAACTAAATTGATATCGTTAATACAATGACTTTATATACAGCTTAACCATCATAACTGCAATTAACAGAAATTAACAACTAACATAATTAAAAAATTAACAACTTTAGTCCCTGCACTTTTCTCTTCTGACATTGTGACCCAATAACTTAATCTTTGACTTATTTACATCTTCAGTCCCTGAACTTGTACACCAAGAATGGAATTAGCTGGAAGCCGACAAAGGATTTCAGTTAAAAGGTCATCATTGGAACCGACCAAATCTTCGGATTGAGTCAATTGATTATTAGACTCTGCATTCGAAGCTCGAGAGTGATAATTTTTAAGGGTGTTTTGCAATTTTCTAGTTTTTGATCTAGTATTCACCATCTTTGTAGTGGGTTGAGAGTATTGAATAAGGGATGTATTTAAGATGTGTAAGATATCTATATATGGAAGCTTATCGTGAAATAAAGATTGCCATAGAAGCTTTAGCCAAGACTTTCTTGCAGTTGACTTTAATTAATGATGTAGAGTGCAATTAAACAAACAATGATTGATGTTGTTGATTCAGAGAATACCTAGAAAAAGAAATCTCTTCTAAACACACGTTGATTTAAGATAATGTCGCGATTGGGATTAATTTAACTCAATTGTTAACACAAAATTGAGAGAAAATTCGATTTAATTAAAAAACAAAAACTGAGGACTTCACAATGACAATAGAACCCTAAAAAGATAACAGAAATTCGAAATGGGCCTAAAAACATAATGGGCCGAACAGAAAGTCAAAAACAAAAGCCTAAAATAAAAAAATAAACCACAAAATGGCCCATAACTTATTCTAGGAGGTGTTTTTGGGCTTCGAATTTGTTACCAAGAGGTGGGCCTCGTTCCAAGCTTCAAATCGACAGCTCATGGGCCTGAAACAGAACCCCGTAGCCCAAGTTATGACCTTTTTCGTGAAGCTCCCTTTTTTGCACGATCATGAACATCCATAAACATAAGGGTCCGATCTTCAACATAAGGCCTCCATCAATTTGTCAACCTTTCTAATGAAATTCTTTACCAATAAAGTTGGAGATATTTTAAAATAAAATTCAACACATTTGAATTGTATTTAAAAACTGCCTAACTTAAATAGTTTCATATCATTCCTTATAGTATCTTCGTACAAAATATCATAGATTAATCTACACAACTAAAGCTGGTCACTATATAAAAAAATTCAATATTATACTCACTAATTAGCTTCTCTAGTAACTGACAGTTAGGGGTGAAGACACGGTGGGAATTTTAAAGGTTTTATTGTTTCGTTATGTATTAAACTTTACACTTCTTACTATTGTATTGTATGAGTCAAACTTTGAAAACTTTTATTGTATGTATTGAACTTGTCTATTGTATGTAAACTTTCCTTTTTGGGTAGGGTCAAAATAAAAAAGTTTCCTTTTTTGTCCATAACCAAAAAGGAAAGTTTGCATACAATATGCGATATTTACAATTTCAATGCATACAATAGAATGAAAAAGTTTAATACATAGTGAAACAATAAACCCAATTTTAAACTATGTAAAAGAAAATATGTTTTTAGGGAATTAATGATATTTTAAAATTTTCACTTTCACAAATTATAGAAGAAATAAAAATAATTATTTTTTGTCCCGTTTATTTAAATTTTCTAGCTTTGCCCAAATCAGCAATGCGTCAAATATAACGATGAACATACACATGTCCGATTCTTTCATCGTCACTCACATCCATGCTGTTGAGATTATCTATCTGCTTAAAACTCTTGTCAACAAAATTGAACCTTATTAGCTTTTTAAAAGTTCTCACCACCATAAATGAAATCATCTTCTTTTTCTTCTTTGTCTTCACCTCTAACTACATCAGACACTTCAAAATCGTAACGATGGATGTTGGATCGATAGTAGATTTCACGGATCATCTCAGGGTAAGCGGCACGAAGCTCATCCAGGTCCACTTGGTACCAAACAAACCACCCTGAATGATCACTCAACATTTCGTACACGTTTAGTCGAAATGGGGTATCACGATCAACGACTTCTACTAAATGAAGATGACCTCGAGACTCCCCAAAGTAAAGTGGCATTGAGTTGTCATCGTATCTTACGTATGGCTCTTTCATCGAGAAACAGTTAGGCAAACTTCGCAAATGTTCTACGTCGAGATTAAATTAGAGCGGGTTAAGATCTAATGGATTACAGTGAATCCCTCCATTCCAGTAAGGGTAAAAGCTATAAATTGGTAACATACTATCGTTTTTGTCTCAAGGTGGGTGACATACTCATTTTATTACCAATGTTTGATACAAACTCTTATTTTTTGTTCCAATGTGAGTAACATGGTATTATTTGTTTGCATTTGTGATTACTTGGCGCTAACTTGTTTACTTATTTGTTTGCATTATGACCGTTAAGTAACTGCGAAAAATGAAAAGACGTATAATAATTAAACTAGCTTATACATTTTGATATTAATCTTTTGCCGAATGTTGCACAACTTCAATTTTTATACACATTTTTCTTCTTTGTCATCGTCAATTTTATTGTCAACTCAGCATATATTTCTTATAGTCGTTGCATATGGCCGAGAAAGTCTCTAAAGAATATGTGTATATACTAGCACCTTTATGATCCCATATACATTATGGTTCACTTATATTTTCTTGGTTGAAAATGGTCAAACTAAAAACAGGAGGGGTCTTTTGTGACTAAGAAAAAAAGTAATTGGAAATCAGAAATTAAGTTAAATTGGGATTTAGTGCTTGATTAAGCAAGGGCGGAAGATGGGATTATCACTGGATTGAAAACTTGGTATCACTGCAGCAAATATATATATCTTTAGAGCTAATTTTGAACCACTGCACTAAACTTTCACCATTTTTATCCAAGTTGTCCAGTACCCAACTACATAGCATTTGAGGCCTTTCGGAAAAACTAATATATCATCCAAAACAAGCTTATCCTACTAGTACTTCATTGCTGAAACACACATCTAATTCCTCAATCCTAGAACGAACACCCTAATAACATTGTATTCCAGGGTAAAGCTCTCATGGACAATTGCCACATGCCCACATATAAGACATATAGTAACACGTTCGGAAGTATGTACCTAGGCTTTCATCTCCTTACTGAATCCTCATCGATCTCTCCCCAAACAGAATTAAAAAGCTTTTAGTAGTAAACATCCATTTGAAAGAAATGATTATATCAAATGGTCGAGAAATGTTATTATGTTGCAGGGCCGGCACGGCGGCATGGCCAGGGCATCACACAATTAGGGGCATCAAAGTTTTGGGCGAAGTTATTTTATATTAGGTTCATTTCTTAACGATTTAGAAGATTTGAGTGGTATTTATGACGTGAAAGTGTTTTTTAAATTAAGCCGATTTAAAGTTTTCCACTATGTGGTTTCTTCCTGGGGGTGATGAGTTCGAATCTCGCCCATGGCATTTCGCCTGGGGGAGGGGGAGACTCCGTGGCGCGATACCCATCTAAGACATGGGAGAGCAACCCCTTTAGAGCGTCATCGAGATTTCGAACTATGGAGCGGTTCTCATATCGGGGAGTAACCGCTTGTGGAAGATGAACGGGTTGACCAAAGGTCCGTCAGTGATTCCACAACTGCCTTTCAAAAAAAATTACATAAAAACTAAAATATTTTTTTGTTCCGTATACGTATAGTAGTGGTAGTCACTAGTGAGAGTTAGTCGTGATGATGTGACACGCAATGGTGCACGACCAGCAGTCATGGCTGCAAGTGCTCCTGGAACTAAATTCGACTCATTAAACTTCCACCATTTTTATCAACAGTGCTAGCTAGTACTCCCAACTATAGATAGAGCCTTTGAGTTGGGCATTTTCAGCTGTACAATTAAGTTTAAAAATTCTCTAAAAAATCTGACCCAACTATTGCTAGATCATGATACAATGCTGAAACGAAATTAGATCATAACCACATCGCAATTTACAGCCTCATACTTGAAAACATTATCCCATGTCACAACCAGAAAATAAAGCTTTTACTAATCAAAACCAACCATCAAAAGTAGAAACTAATTAAAAACTGCATCTACTAGTACGTACAACCGATGACAATAAGATATAGGGGGTTAGTGCGCGCAAATGTAATGAACTATGCTCTGACATTCATTCTATGTAACCAACTACTCGGGACTCCATTGTATGTAACGAACTTCTAATTTCGTTCATTGTATGTAACGAACTTGTATTTTGGCCAGATCAACGGTTCTAAGGGCGCCACGTATCGACTTATGTAATCGACACATGGAAAAAATACGGAAAATACAAGTTCGTTACATACAATGAACAAAATTAGAAGTTCGTTACATACAATGGAGCCCCGAGTAGTTGGTTACATACAATGAATGTCAGAGCATAGTTCATTACATTTGCGCGCACTTACCCATAAGATATAGACACATAAGTACGATCATTGTTAGGGTTTAAAGAGAATCTAAGCTTTCGATAGAGCGATGAACATCGGTGGGTCCAATTCTATCACCGTGACTGATGATCTGATCAAAATTGGTTATATCTGATAACTCTTGTCAACAAACATTGTACCTAAAGATCATCTTCATAATTCTAAACACCATAAATGCATCTTCTTCTTTTTCACCTCCAACAAAATCAAACACTTCGAAATCATAATGACCGCTGCTGGTCACATCATAAAGGTCATGGATCATATCCGGGTAAATGACCGGAAACTCATGAAGGTCCACTTGGTACTTAAACAACCACCCCGAATGATCACTCAACATTTCATACACGTTCAGGTGTAAAAGGATTTCGAAAACAGGGGCCTCAAGATGACCTCGAGACTCTCCAAATTAAAGTGGCCTCGATCCGTCAGTATAAAATCTGTAAGATAGCACTTTCCCCGAAGAAGGCAATGGCAAACTTCGCAACTGTTCTACATCGGGTTTAAAGTAAAACGGATTAGGACCTGATGGGGCTCAGTAAATGGCACCATTCCAATAAACTCCATAGAAGATATTGGTATGAGACGAGAACGACTGATTTGAAGTCTTCCACTTTCCTGTAGCAGACGAGTAGATTTAAATCTGAAACATTACGATTGGTGTAATCTCGATTTAGTGTTGCACGAATAATACAAATAAGTTTGTATTGAACAGATTCTGTTGGATGAAATGCAAGACCCATAAAACGAATTGTTTTACGAACATCTGGATCTGATAACTGATGGGATGGTCGTTAATTGTTTGGTAGCGGGATTAAAAACGTAATATGTACGAATATTAGGATAGAATTTTAGAGTACAAAAAGGTGAACGATTACATGTGATCCCTTCATCGCTACAACAAAGCAGTAATCCATTACATGATTGAACAATTCTAAAACCACGGTGATAAGGATAGAAATCGCGACTACGAAGAGGTGGATGAGTATATTGATTTTCAACATCAAAAGGAACATACAAATTGCCAACAAAAAGGCCGCGAGAGATTGAAAGTTTGTTACACAGGTGACTGAAACGACAGTGACTCAAAAGCAATAGCCAGTGTTTAGATACGGATTTGAAAGGAAGCAGCGGGAAGACGACGTAGGATTTCGGTTAAAATGTTGTCGTTGGAACCGATGAATTCTACAGAAGAATGTGTGTGTTGATGACGATCGGACTCATAAGCAGCAGCAGGGAATCAGATTTGGATGATGTTCGCCATTCGATTCGAACACTACAAGAAAATGGAGCAAATAACACGAAAGGCCTTTAGGGACGATTTTTGAGCATTTAGCGACGAATTTTGGTCGTCGCTAAAGGTCTCGATTCTAGTAGTGGCGAAGAAAAAACCTAATACCATCAAGATGATGGAAACCTAGAGCCGAAAACTATGTGTGCGTTTAGTTACGAAAACCTCCTCTATTTCTCTGAAATTTTTGTTAAGAAAACTGAAAATTTTTCTAAGAAAACTGAAAATTTAGACAACGTGTTCAAGTTGTGATTTTCTAAAGAAGTTTTGTAAGAGAAATGAACCTAATAATTCATGGTTACCTACATTTCCTATTTTGAAATATGAAAAGTACTTGAATTTGCATTTTCAAAATTTCTTTAGTTTTTCAAGAATTCATTTTTGTTTTTCAAGAGACACTAAGGGTGTGTTTAGTTATAGAAAACTTCCAACTTTTCTAGAAAAATTTTCTTCGAAAATTAGAAAACGTGTTCAAATTCGAGTTTTCTAACAAACTTTTCTAAAAAAAGGAAAATTTTTGTTTTCTTTTTATAACTACAAAGTTGAAAACTACTTTTGATGGTTTTCTAAGTTTTCCATGTCTACTCTTCCTTGGAAAAGGAAAACTCCATCCCTTACAACTAAACACGTTTTCTAGATTTTTCATGCATTTCTAGAGAAGTAAAACACTTCTTATTCTCTAGAGAAATGGAAAAAGAAAAATTGAGAAATTTTTCTGTAACTAAACGCGCCCTAAACTCTGGAAAAATGGAAAAGAAAAAAATGAAGACAGTTTTTCGTAACTAAACGCGCCCTACTCACGCAGACCTAGAAGTATATATACTTTTCTCATTGGTAACATTTTTTCTCTTTCTTAATTTCATCCTAACAATTTTTCAAACCTACCAATCACATCTTTAAGTCCATATTAAGTCCTACAAATTAAGAACTACCAATCATTTTCCATATCCTTTACTCACCTCACTAAACGTTCCATACAGCTTAGTTTTATTCAATTTAGAGCCCAAACATAGTAGGAATAATAATAGGGTAAGGTTCAGAGGAGAAGATATTATTTGAGAAGAAGGAGGAGAATGATTTTCAAATTTTTATTTTTACCCCCTCCACCTTTTTAATAGTGTACACTACTCCTTCCTACTTTCTTCCTACCCACCCCTCCCCTCCACCACCCACCACCACTAGCTGCTGCCACCCGCCGCCACCCGCCGCCGCCGTCGCCACCCGCCACCGGTCGTCGGAAAAAACAATTTCAATTTTTTTTTTAATTTTAAAAAAAAAAAAAAAATTTAAAATTTTTGTTTCATAATTTTTTTTTTCAATTTTTTTTACATATTATCACTTTGTACTGCATTTTATTATTTTTATTGCATTTTGTATATATGTTTAGTAGATATTGTTCGTTTTTACTGCATTTTAATTATACACCTCAATCTTATATATATTGTTTGTTTTTTACTGCATTTTAAGTTATACATAATATATTTTTTACTGCATTTTGTTAAAATTACACTGTATTTTATTATTATTCACTGCATTTTGCATATATTTCATATATTACATATTGTTTATTTTTTACTGCATTTTATATTATACATATGATCCATTTTTACTGCATTTTGTATGAAAGTATAATACATACTACTGTTTTTACTGCATTTTGCATATATTTATTTAGTACACATTGTTCGTTTTACTGCATTTTATATTATATATAATCTATTTGTACCGCATTTTATTTTTTTTACTGCATTTTGTTATTTTCACTGCATTTTATATTATACATAATCTATTTGTACTGCATTTTGTTATTTTCACTGCATTTTGTTATTTTTGCTGCATTTTTCATATATTTCATTCATTATATATTGTTTGTTATTCACTGCATTTTGTATTTTACATATTATCGATTTGTACTGCATTTTGTATTTTACATATTATCTATTTGTATTGCATTTTGTATTAAAGTATAATACATATTGTTGTTTTTATTGCATTTTGCATATACATCATTTAGGACATATTGTTCTCTTTTTACTGCATTTTAGATTATATATATTATCCATTTGTACGGTATTTTGTTGACGTTGGGTATAGAAGATGCGGTAAAATATATACAAGTTTTAGTTAATTAACAATAATATACAAAATGCAGTGGAAAAAACGTATAGTTTTATTAAAAATGAAGTAGGAAAAGGAATACTATATCTAATAAAAAATTTATGGGAAAAAAATTTTGAAAAAAAAAAAATTTGAAAAAAAAAATTTTTGAAAAAAAAAATCTTTTTGAAAAAAAAAAAATTTGAAAAAAAAAAATTTTGAAATTTTTTTTTTTCCGGCGGCGGCTGACGACGGCCGACGGCAGTCAGATGGTGGCAGCAAGTGGTGGGGGTGGTGGGGTGGTGGTAGATGGGGTTGGAGGAAGAAGAAGGTAGGAGGGGGAAGAAAATAAAGTAGAAGGGTTAACATGTAAAAGTCTAAATAGTGGAAGGGGTGTGGAGTGAAAATTAATGTTATGTTTTTTTTTGTTAACTAATACCCTTATTTTTTAAAGTAATTACAAAATTGCCACCCCTTTTAACCATTGATCCAACCCAAAAGATGATCCAATGGCTACAAATAAAACTTCTCCTCCTTCTCCTCATATGACCCCTTCCCCTATGATCCCAATCATAATAATAATCAAAATTAGTCCTAATAATAATAATAGGAGTAATAATTTGGTGTGCGTTAGCCTTGGATCGGAGGTAGCCCATAAAACCAAAAACCAGATCATCTACTTATCACATAAACCACTACTGTATAGGAATGGCAATGGGGTGGGTTCGAGGCGGGGAGTGATAACCCCATCCCCAAACCCATTACTCAAAAATATCCCCATACCCTCCCCAAACTCCAACGGGGATTTTATCGGGCACCCCATTGGGGATATAAGTTCCCCCAAACCCTAACGGGTATCGGAGTCCCCTAGTGGGGACATCGATTCCTTAACACTGTTTCCACATTGATAATACTCTAAACCCGAAGTTTTTGTTGATTTTCTTTACAATATTATCTAGCTATTCTCACTAGTAATATCTTTTTCTTTTCTAAAAACAAATGAACACAATGATCAAGATAACATATAGTAATAGGTTTACAGTTCAAAATTACCAAAATCATTACAAAATTGTCTTAAAATATTCCGACTAAATCACAAGACCAAATCAATACAACAAGAGTAAAAAACAACAAGAGTGATTTCGGGTTCATAAGAATACTAATCGTCTAGGTGGTGACTAGTGAGAATAATAATAAATATAAATGAAAGATATATATATATATATATATATATATATATATATATATATATATATATATATATATTATAAGTATATATTTCGGGGCGGGGCTGGGATGATAGGTACCGTTCCCCAATCCGAACCCGATAAGAATCCCCAAAATCCGCCCCAAAATCCGAAATGTCGTCTCCAATCCGATCCGAAAAGTTCGGGGTTCGAGGATCCCCATCGGATTTGGGTCCTTTTGCCATCGTACTAATGTATAACAATTGGCACATAAAACACATACTAACACGTTGGAAGGCACCAAGAATCTTATTGCCAACCTTATCGAGTTCTCTCCATAAAGCAAACATATTTTAGTTGCAAGACATCCATATAAGATCTAAAAAAAAAGATAAATTTGTTCATGAGAAACCTTGTATCTAACAATGTTGTACTAAAATAAATCAGTATTGAATATTGATATATAAAGACTCACTAAGACCAGTTGATTTGGGCTCGAGAAATTGTACTTGGATAGCATTGGTGGATTCAGAAAGAAGCTAAGCTTTCAATATAACGATGAACAACCACATGTCCGATATTGCCATTGGTCTCATCGAAATTGGCAATACGGGATATTTCCATGAAACTCTTGTCAACAATATTGTACCTTATGATCGCCCCTGCAACTCTCACCACCATGAATGTATCTTCTTCTTTTTCACATCTAACCACATCAAACACCTCAAAATCATAACAATAAGGGCTCAATGGATGATAGTAGCTATTCATCATCTCTGGGTAAAAGCCCGGAAGCTCATCAAGCTTCACTAGGTACTTGATGAACCAACCTGAATGATCACTCAGCATTTCGTACACATTCAAATGTAAATGTCTTTTGCGATGGGCTCCCTCAACCAAATGTAAATGGCCTTGAGACTCCCCAAAGTACAGTGGCCTCGATCCTTCCTTAAAGAATCTGTAAGCTGGCACGTTCCCCGAGAAAGGCAATGGCAAAGTTTGCAGTTGTTCTACGTCGACCTTAAAGTATAAATTATGATGAGGTGACGGAGCCCAGTGAATCGCTCCATTCCAATAAACTCCAAAGTAAAAAGTACAACCATAAGACGCATAGAACGATTGATCTGAAATCTTCCATTTCCCTGTAACAGATGAGTAGATTTGAATATGAAACAGCTCCCCCATAGGATTCGTAACTCGATTTTGTTTTGCATGATATATGCAAACAAGTTTGTAATTAACACAATCTGTTTGATGAAATGCCAGACCCATAAAACATATATTTTTACGAACATATAGATCTCCGATGATTGATGGGATGATAGTGAATTGTTTTGTGGTGGGATTAAATATGTAGTATATACGAAAACGTACTATCCTCGTATCGCTACAGCAAAGCAGTAATCCGTTACAAGATTGTATAATTCTAATACCATGATGATCAGGATAAAAATCTAGACTACGAAAAGGTGGAGCACTTCTGTTTTCAGCATCAAAAGGAACATACAAATTGCGAACAAAAAGACCACGAGCGACTGAACATTTGTCATAAAAGATAGTGAAACGACGGTGACTTAAAAGCGATAGCCAGTGCTTGGATACGGATTTGAATCGGATGACAGATATAATTGGTAACCGACGTAGGATCTCGGTTAAAAGGTCGTCGTTGCCTCCGATCAATTCTGCAGAAGAATGTGTAGGTTGATGATCGGACTGATCATGTGCTATGTAAGCAGCTGCATTCGGGAACCAGAAATCGATGGTGTTTAGGATTTTTTTGAATTTGGCTCTGGTGCTCTCCATTTTGATTCATACAAATCGAATACTATCAGGACAATGATGGAAGGTGATTAAATTGCAGATTATTCACAGCAGACTCACACTACTATATTGAAACCCTAGAATGGAAAAGATTTATTTACTCACCTACGGTCCCTGTAGTTTTACGTTATTGAAGTTAATTGGTTAATTTCAAATTAACATCTGGTTGATAACTTACTTAGGCAAATTTGACAAAATGTATACAGCAAATTAACGACATGATCGAAATTAAGTGACTCGAAAACGTAAATATACAAGTATATATATGTGGACCTTAAAGGCGATTCGTACGATGTAACATTTGAAATCAAGTTACCTCGAAACGTAAATATACAAGTTTATAGCTAACTGATAGAGACCGATTCGAGATGGTCAATCTCCCAAGAACAAGAGGGGAAACTAGACTACTTTTAAACTAACAATTATCTTCTTTTTCATTCTGATTTCTTCAAAGCAAACTACAATATTTATACTAACAAATTAACACTAGATCACCTACGTAGTGGAAACATGTTTGAGATAGTAATTATCCACTAACAATTCTTTAAGCCTAAGAAAATGGAAACATGCATGCAAACAATTATGTGAAACAAGGACATAATGCAAGAGTGGTGATCATAGGAGTGGCAGTTGTTGACTTGGTCTTGGTTCTTCATGAACGTATCACTAACATTCATCCAACTTTAAAGGCGATTCGTGCTATATAACGGTATACTAGTTTACAACTCTATTGCTAGTTTCATTATCTAATTGAGCACGTTACAACTGAATATGCATACTGAATTCCGTATCATATTGTACACGGTTTCAAACAGGTTTGGTCTCAAATTGAACCGGATGAACTCCAAGTGATTGTAGCTTATGTTTATCCAAACAACAACATTTAAGTAAAGTAACGCGTAAACAAAAAGAAAGGAAAAAATTATCTAAATAGTATTAGTCATCATAAGTTATAATTAACCGGAGATTACAAAGAAATTTAAGGACTAATTTAGCTTATATATAATTTAATCTGGTGATGTACTCTGTTAATACAACAAATCGGTTCGGTATACCTTATACAGAATGTCAATAAACTAATTTTACCATCAAAACAACCATATATAAAACCAGCAATTACATAACTACACCATACACTATGTGAATTGCTTACATATTATTTAGTTAATTATCAGGTATGAATACAACGGGACCTGTCGTTATCTAACTCTCAAGGTATGAATGGGCTTGGACCACTTGAGACAAAGGGTACTTGTGATTTACGCGAACTCGCACTTCTCCTTTCTCAATATTAGAAGAATCGTCTTCTCAAGATGCAAGGAGCTCGTTTAGTTCTTTTGTGTAAAGCATTATGGACGAAATGGTGTAGTAGATTCCTTTTTCTGTAAATTTTTGGAATCTTAGAGGTTCGTGTTCACCTGATGCCATCCCAAATAATGTGACCAAGTGTCCACGAACTAATAGTACCATTATTAAATAAAACGAGATTCAAATGGCGTCTATGTTACGATGAACACTACTTACTATAAGTTTGAAAATACTGTTATAATCTGTAAAAAATTGAGAAAGTATGTTTTTTGAACGACATATATTGAACTATTACCTCAAATGTGTCTTTCCCAATAGAATCATATACTACATCAACTACTTTCATGATGTGATCACCATAACACGATCAGCAAAGTTTTTTACTTTGTATATAGTGACATGGTGGCATCCATCTTCCTTCGCTTGCAGAGCTTTCGCTTTTGTTGAAACACTCCCAATAACGATGGCTCCAAGAGCACTTGCCCATTGACACACCAAAGATCCAACACCTCCGGCTGCTGCATGGTAAAGGACTGTATGCCCAGTGTTCAACAATTTTTTGAAAAGAAAAAATAAGAGTCCGGTCAAATGGGTCAAATGGTTAAAAATTGGTACAAAATGCGTTATTAATGTGTAATGTCTTGTCCAAAATTGGAAATTACAAAATAGCAACTTAGTAAGAGGTATATTGGTAAATGTGAGGCTCGGAAAAACTGGGTATTCAGTCAGTTGTATGTAGAAGTGTTGACATGACACTGATGTGGCACAAACTAATACATCAGTTTGCATCACTGCATCACTATTGAAAGTGGTCTAACTAGATTTAACTATAACGTAAGGGCCACCATATTCATGAACTTAAATTGCTTTAACCATTTTGTTGCTTCAAGTGAACCTGTTTATGACATGTGCCAACGCAAACTTCAGCTGAAATTCACTTGAGCATCACTTAGTGTATGTCATTAGCACTAACACTGCACTTGAGCATTAGTCACTTCCACTTCTCCAAACCGACTGTGAGGTGAAATGTTGGTGCAGGGTCTGTGTGAATAGAAATAGTTTTTATTATTATTATTATTATTATTATTATTATTATTATTATTATTATTATTATTATTATTATTATTATTATTGTATAGAAGGAAAAACTGAGTGATGTCTCAGGGTTGGCAGTGTTTTGTCAGTTATGAGAATTGTCAACGTGACGCTGATTTGCTACCGAGTGATGCGTGAGTGCATGTGCATCAGTGGCAGGGCCGGATTTGAGCATGTGCAATGTGCTCAATCGCACACGGCCCATAATTTTTGAAGGGCCCCAAATTCTTGAGCTTGACAATGGGTTGTACTGATTAGCAGGCGATTTAAACTAAAGAAACAATGTATTATGACGAAAACTATACATGAAACATTACGCAGAACTTCTTGTTGATAATATATTTAAGAACAAAGCTTCTTTAAGAGTTATAATAAGACCATTTGCAATGGTGCGGGGCGTTCTGGGCGCCATGTCAGCATTAACACCATCTCAACACCACGTCAACACCCCTAGGCCCCACTATTTTAATTTAATTTAATAAAAAAAATTTAAAACAATGCCAAACGGTCACAAAGGAAAAAAAACAATTAAATAATGTGGGCCCCACCTCAACGCCTCGTCTATGCCCCGTTCTCCCTTGCTGCACGCCCCCGAGAACGCCCATGAGAACGCCCCATTGCCCCCATGCAGGGGCGTTCTCGGTCCGATTTCAAGCCTAGCACGCCGCGTTGCAAATGGTCTAACGGAGAAATAGTGTTAAAGGGGGTGTTGGAAGGTGGGGGAAGAAGATGACTCCAAGTCTTGATATTTGTGCAAAGTTTCAATTTAACACCTTATAAATATTAAGAGTTGCATTTCACACCTTTCACCTTTTAATTAATTACTTAATCTTTTTTTTTTTGTATATTTAGATTGCCCTTTCTTATTTATTCTTTGTAGTAAAATAGTTAGGGGTGTTCACTATATGGACAAACCGAATTGTCCAATCGGACAATTTGGATTGGACTATTTGGTTCGGATAATTTGGTTTTTTGGATCGGTTTGGTTCAAAACCGAATATTTATTTTGGTTTTTGGATTGGTTTTGGTTATCAATGTAGAAACCGAATAGTCCAAATTAACCGAATAGTAATATATTTTGGTAATACTTTCAAAATATGTACAAATTAATTAGGTTAATCACTGAATATTATGCATACTTATACCATTATTAACTTTATTCATCGTTTATCACAAATTTCTTAACTATACCTTAGTTTTTTCTTGCAAATTATTATATTTTTGTCACGAACTTAAGAAACGTGCTAATTAACTTTGTTTTATAATCAAGTTTTTTGATTTTGTTTGAATGTTTATATTATTAAAATATGAAAGCATAAACCGAATAGTAAAAACCGAATAAACCGAATAGTAATTAGGTTCGGTTCGGTTTGGTTTTTTATTTGTTTGGTTCGGTTTGGTTTCAATTTTTCAAAACCGAAAACCGATCGGTTTCATCTATTAGGTTCGGTTTAAACCGAATTAACCGAATGAACACCCCTAAAAATAGTGGTCGATATAATTTGCGAAAAGCTTAATGTTTTTGTCTTAAACTATTATTTTAGAACATTTTTGTTTCTTAAAGTTTTATTCTACCAAAAGAATAATATAAACTAGGCTGACCAAGAAATATACAAATAACTATAAAATGTATATATGATACCGTATGACATAATATAATTAAAATTTCAGCTTGTACATATACAAAGTAATAAAAAAAAATTCGTAATAAAGGACCTACTTTCAGTTACGACACAGGACCCTTCAAATCGATGAGACGGAGCTTGTGATTGGTGAATATGAGTGATTTATGACAAGGAAAAAATTTATGTTTCTAGAGGTTTACGATGATTTTCGATTGCACGGATTCAAACGAGTAAATGTTATTTTCTCAAACTAAAAAGTGGATACATTGAACTTTTTATTCCTATGTTACTTTCTAGAAATTAAAATTGAATCTAGTCATTTTTTGGTAGAGAATACAAATGCACGCGCATGTTTTTATTTCTGAAATGTAAAAAAAAAACGTATTCTAAATTTATATAGACATCTTGTATGTGGTCAAAAGAAATTAATATTTACGACTATATAGTAATAACAATAATCTTAAATCTTATATAATTAATAGAGAATATAAATGAATAATGATATATAGATCTAATTATACAAATCTAAAGATAAATAAATTTTTTCATTGGTTGAATTTTTCTCTCTGTTAATCTCTTTCAATCAATTGTTTATATCTATCAATCATATAGGTTTAGATTTAAGCATACAAGTTTAAGTATATCTATCATTTTCTAATATAACTTTTTCATATGTGACGGTTGCCTTATCATCTATATCTATATCTATACTTACATATAATGCATTTTAATAGTTTATTTTTAGAAATCTTAAAAGTTGGTACTCAACACTTCTAAATTTAAGTTGTGTAATTTTTATATTTTAGAACATGTATCACTTTCATATTGTTTCACTATTAACCCCCATATTTTGAAAATTCAACTTTACACGCTAAGTTATCGTCCATCGTTTTGTAATACATCAAGAAATAATAAATACAGTATACAATTATCGTTGAGTTACGAAATATAATAATATATCATACTCCGTGCATAGCGCGGGTATTATGCTAGTTTTTTCAATGTGTCCCATGAGACTTTCTTATAATCTTTTAATACCATGTAATGTTCTAAAGTCCTTATTGATGAATAAATAAAAATTCAATATATATATGCATCAAATAAAGTTTTAAGTATTATTTAAGACTCGTAAAAATCACTCTGTTTAACTTTACCTTATAGTTAAGCCTACTCCATTTAGCTTGTTTAAATTAATTCAATCATTTTAAGTTGTAACAATTGAATATGTTTAAAACTATATATTCGAGTACCACTTTGTCAAATATAGTACTTAAATAGCCAAATGAAAATACGAAATAATTGCACTCACATTCTTGTTTTGGCAAATAAACGTTCAGTCATTTGTGACCACTTTTTCACGGCTATAAAATTGCAAATCAAAACAATAAAACCATTGAACAGTGACAAACATAAAATATAAAACAACATTATTCACAATGGTTAAAGCAACAAGAGTTCATCAGTATGGTTCCGCTGAGGTGATTCAATTTTATTGTTAAATTCTTTTTATATTAATAGAGAAGAGTTCAATTGAGACCATTTATTTTGTGTGAGAATTGGGGAACCAACCACAATATGTCATGTGTCACTTTTTTCTCTCACATCTACGTTTTTAAAAATTAAATATCTCACAAACGACAAGTCGAAAAATCATGAAAATTGCACCATATTTTTCAGCGTTTTATCCTCTTCGATTTGCCGTCCATCAAGGCATACTTCCGACGAATTTTTTTTTTTTTTCATTTTTTTGGTGGGTTTTACATATTAGTAACACATGTGTTAGTGATTGATTATACATTTGATTTAGGGTTTAGGGTTAGGGTTTAGAGTTAGGGTTTAGCAGGGTTTAGTGTTAGGGTTTAGCAGGGTTTAGTGTTAGGGTTTAGCAGGGTTTAGGGTTTAGGGTTTAGTATGATTTAGGGTTTAGAGTTTTATAAAGCGTTTAGGGTTTGGGGTTTAGGGGTTAGGGTTTAGGGTTGGGAGTTTGGGGTTTTGGGACGAAACCCCAAACTCCCAACCCTAAACCCTAAACCCTAACCCCTAAACCCCAAACCCTAAACGCAACACTGTAACACACGTGTTAGTAATGTGAAACCCACTAAAAATAATGGAAAAAAAAATTCGTCGAAAGTATGCCTTAATGGACGGCAAATCGAAGAGGATCAAACGCTGAATCTAATGGTGCAATTTTCATAATTTTTCGATTTGTCGTTTGTAAGATATTTAACTTAAGGGGTAAATGGGTTTTGTATTCTCTTTGTACACATGGCACCATATCATTGGTTCCTCTATTCTCACACAAATTTTTAGTCTCATTTGAACCTTACCCTATCTTAAATTATATATAGGAAGCGGGTGATAACATCATCAAAATCCCAATTAACCAATTAAATTCTTTAATTTTGTCCAATTAGCTAAAATCTAGGACGAGATGATGTCATAAATACATATTTTGTATCGAAATATATTTTTGTATTAATTTATCAATATAATTATTATTATTTTAGGTTCCTAAATTCATTAGGAGACAATAAAATTATTATTATTTTAGGTTCCTAAATTCATTAGGAGACTTGGAATAATAGGATTTTAACTTAAATAAGTAAGGTAATAAATAAAATATAATCTTAATCTTAATCTTAATACTTTGTATTTTATTACAATTATTAATTAATTAATATACCCAATCAATTTATTAAACTCCTTTCGTGTAAGGACTTTTTAATTTCATTGCATTTTTTAATTTTATCATATACATAATTCGCGTAAATATAAAAATAAAATACACATTCGATGGCCCGTGTGTATACACGGGTTTGATGTTTAGTATTAATAATACTAGATCATAACCCGCGAATTCGCAGGCTATCTCATGATTATAATACATAAGTTATAAGTATATTTTTTTGGAAAATGATAAAAGAAACCTTTAGGGTTTTCATATAAGTACCTCTTAGGGCTTTCATATAAGTACTTAAGACACGAAGTTTAAAGAAGTAATCATTTATTTAGAAATATAGAGGACGTGCTAATTGGAGCTGTAAATATTGTAGGTTGTTAGATTTAAACTAATTTAATATCAGCACAAAAGAAGTAGCTAGGCCGACAATTATTATTAAATTTAGAATCATTGGGTAACCGGTCTTGATAGCATGATGTACACAATAAGTTGCACCAACTATGGTGACTTTATTTACGATGAATTATCTTAAACCAAAATGGAGATGGCTTAAGTATTGGCTATGGAGTAAGTACTATATTACTATCCAATTGAAATGCAGAGTAATATATAGAAAGACAGATTATAAATATAAACATTAGCAGTAGCACGTATACTAATCGTATTGAAAAATGTAAAGCCTTGCCTGAGGGACTGTCCAGTCTTTAGAGTTTAGAGAAATGTTTGCATCGGATCAAAATGATGTCATGCTAAAGTTGCCCATCAAAATAGCCATTTTGTGACAATTCATCTAAAAAAATGTTAACGATGAAACTATACATCCAATTCTTTCTATATTATCTTACGACCAAAGCCATCTATTTTGTATACCTTAAAGTGCCCTAAAAATAAAGTCAGTAATATAATTTTTGATGTAAATGTGTTTCTAAAGTTAGAAATCTATACAAATATGCTCATAATTTATAATTTAATACTACATATAGTAGTATGAAAAATAAAAATATCATCTTGTTATTGCAATCAAACTTTATATACCGCATCAGACCTCATACATAAAAAAAATACTCTCAAAAAGAAAACTAAATATAAAAAATCAGCCCTGATACAACGCAATCTCTTCGTGAGAAGTATCGAAACCCTTACAAATGTGTCATAATCTTGCAATCCAAGTCCAAAATCTGCACAAAAGGTATATTTATCGCTAAGTAAAAAATAATAGAGATCGAAAGATCACCAGAATGAAGTGGATACATGTATTTTACCACTGTCCAATAGGCAACAAAAATCAAGGGTCATACGAGCTTATACCATACCATAAGATAAGATATAGGATAACTTAAGCCACCAAGTTCAGAATCTTAGTTTATTTAAAGTTTTTAACTTGCCAAAGGAAATGATATAGGCACTACCAACCAAGCTGAAATAATATATCGATATGGTGGATATATATTTTATAGCAATGAGTGTATTTCTAATTAGTTGCCAAAAGAAATAAATACAGGCACTACCAACCAAGTTAAAGAAAATATAGTGAAATCCAAATATATAGTAGTGAGTGTTCTAACTTGCCATGAATGTAGGCACTACCAACCAAGTTAAAGAAAATATAGCGAAATCCAAATATATAGCAATGAGTGTATTTAAGCAACTAAAAGAGTGAAAATGTTGACACGCTTACTAAAATAATGGTTTTACAATGGTTAGTTATCTACATAAGAAGTCAAAGAGATAATTAAAAAAAACTTTAAAATTCGACTCCTGTGAGTCGAACCATCCAAATGTAGCAGTTGACTTGTCGGGTAAAAGTAGAAATCACAACAATTCTAAAGTTTCAAAAAATGCAACTATAAGACACTATTAGTAGTTGTTAGTCAAAAGAAGCTTTCAATGAAATTTGTCAAAATATTTCGTGGTTGATTTCAGTTAGTCATCCTTCACAAAACAGAATGATGTCTGTTTATGTCCTGAATATGAATTAGGTGATTATGCCACGACACATTCATAGCTTTCTTTTGACTTTGAAGCCTTAACTTACACTCTCACACACATATGTACCTATATGATAACATATATATATCCATGTCAACCCGGTATATCCATATTATTCCCAACTGTACAAAGAATTACGTGTTAGCCGACCCGCCCATTTTCCACCTCTAAACAATAAACAATTGACATGTTCAGAATGTTATCCAAGTGAAAAACTTAAAAGGTTGGTAAAACCAACCTGATTGGTTTGTCGTGCTGAAGATATACAGGTGTGCGAGTAAGGCACAATGCTATAGCCACTGATCCAATGAAGAAGACTGTCTTCTTTTTGCCATATAGCTTATAACCTAAATAAAACTTAAGTGTTTTAAAAGTATTTTAACGAATTCTAAAAAGTTTTGTCCATAGTTATACCAATGTTAGTCTGTTCATTAAGTGTACCAGACTCCATAGAAATGACACATATCAGAGGGCCATATAGTCCTTTATATTGCACTACAATTGTACATTTTCTTTCATATCGAAACTGCATTTGTAATATATTTTTAGTTAAAACCGCTTTCATTGTTCTTACTAATTCCTTATCAACCCCTCCTACTTGAGTATTAATATCTAATTCTTCAATATATTTACACCCTGAAGGAGTATAAAACTGGAAAAATTCAAATGCATAAATCTGAAAATTATAATGTGCAAGGTTATAATTAAGAAATCTCAACCTGGACATATCATAAACACGTCTTTCCAAGGTCTCGGTAAGGTCGATTATCATCTCTAAAAACTATCTCTGCAAAATGTAACGTGACTGTATAATTTTCGTTTGCTACTCAGTTAAGTTGGTGAATGAGCCATTGGAGAGTGGTGAGCTGTAATGTAAAGTTGATAGTGATAAGTGATTCATAGTGAGTTGGTGAATGAGCCATTGGAGAGTGGTGAGTTGTAATGTAAAGTTGATAGTGATAAGTGATTCATAGTGAGTATAGATGCAAAAGTTACAATACACTCACTTAAAGATTCTTTATTGTCTCATATACTCCATGTGTTGCTTATTCCCCATGGATCACTTGAAAAGAACTATCCAGCACCAGCTAGAACTTGATCTGCTTCATAGACCCAGTCACCAATGGAGCAGTGGCAATCAGAATCACCAAACACTTGAGATGGCAAGTCACCTCTGATTAATTACTAATTGTCAATCTCAGCTAAGTTTTAACTCAAAATGGGTACATGTTCTAAATAATTAAATTTACCTATCATGCCATTAATAAACAATACAAATACTAACCTTTGAAGTAGAACTTCATGACTCCATAAGCAACTGGTGTTAAACAACAACACATTGGCGGTTATCTATGACTATGAATTATTCAAGAGATTCTACAATTTAACACCATCCAACCAGTATTAGCAAGATTATAATTATCCACCGTATTGGTTAAAAAATGACGCCTAAAATCAATCCCCTCTTGTCATGAACGTTATAGAACCAGCCGTTCATAACTGTAGAAGAACCCATATCTGTGACAGATTTTAGTGATTCTGAGAGCCGATTTAGCAGCTTCATCAGCGTTATCACTTCATTACTATGCAACTGCAGCTATGACCCATACACATAAATTTGAATACCAAGTAAAATACAGAATTTTGAAAGAAGCGATGTCAAACTTTAAAAGAGGTATATGATACTTACAGGCTGATTTGCGTGTTTTCTTTACCAGTGATAGAAAATAGGATTTTTAGTGTAATTTATAGGACAAGAACTGGAAGTTTCCCCACTTAATCCAGAGAAATACATCAAATAATACCTTAAAATATCTGAAGAAAGGTGAAGTTACAAGCTCTTGGAGCAACGGATTTAAAACGGCTTTATTAACACTATCAACAGTCTCACAATCACATGAAAATATAATTCTGAAAATGACATTATTTTACTGAATGAAGTTCGTCCTATTACAGAATTTAGTGGGAAAATTGAAGTTTTAAAACTGAAAGTTTTTGATGAAGAAAATTTCCATGTTTCTTTTCTTTCATTTGGGCATTTCATCGAATACATGATATTCATAAATCAAACAAAAATACACTTAATGCAAGACACAGTTTCTGATTGCAAAAGTATGAAAATCTAAAGATCATTCAAGTTTATGAATGCAAAAAGAAAAGAAAAAGAAAAAAGACTACTCACATATGTGCATAAAACAATGAAGATCACCCGCAAAAGTAGCCTTGTTTCATGTATTAGATGGACCTGATGAAATGCAAACTATTAGAAATATTCTTAACCACCATAGCTCAAAACATAAGCATTTCATTATTGGACTGGATTGGAGGCTTCAATCCATAAAATAAAAAAAATTTCATCAAGGTTAGAGGAAACACTAATTGGTCAAGCTAAACCCGCTTGAATCAAAAGATATGGTCATACCTTATTAAGTGATACCTGATGAATTTAAGTCTAGAAACACTATAACCATCAAGATGCACAATGATCAACCACAAGGATCGGGAAAAAATATAAATCAAATAAATAGGGAATAATTGATAGCACATACAACAAAAAAACATTCGTAACTGTGTTTGTTCAAGCAATAAATAGAAGGTAACAAACCTGAGTGAAGGATTTCCGTGAATATACATGTTGAAGCATGATAATCCATTAGCAAATCCAATCAAAATAAATCTTCCATCCATAATCAAAAGATATTGACAAACCCTGAAATCTTAAAACTGGATTTTTAGAAATCACAAATTAAATTGAATTCAATTTTTAAGCAATCGATTAATTTAAAAATGAATAGAAGAATAGATCGATCTGTTTGGCGAATTGAAACTAATCTTTAAGGAAATAATAGAAATTATGAAGCAGAGAGCGTATGGCTAGTCGTGTATCAGGTGCTTACGAAATTAGGGTAACACTGTTGCCACACTTCATCAACGATTTCAGTGATGAAGAAGGTTAATTGAGGGGGATTAGCAGCGACAATGGGTAGATTACAGTTTTGAAAAAGATAATTAGGGTTTTGGAGGTGGTGATTGAAGGAAGAAAGAGGTGGAGCCGTGAAAATAGATCTCACGGAGAGGAAAACGATTTAGACTTAAGTTTGTTATGGAGGTAAGCGTATTTTACTCCGTATATTTTATCCACGTGTTAGAAGCCCGCTCGAATAATTTTTACGTATCTTTATTTATTTTAAAATTTTAAATTTTGAAATATGTAGATAATGTGGAAATTTTAAAATTCAAATTCACTTCCTGAAATTTCGCAATCGAATCAAAAATTTTGAAATTTAAATTTAAAAATCAGATTTCAAATTTGTTTTTCAAAATTAAGTTGCTGATATTTCTCAACCGACATGTTTAAGAGGGGTAATATAGTAAAATTAAATGATGATAAATAACATATTATATAAACAATCCTGATTATTATAATCAGTGGTTCAGATTAACTTGACTAACTCATTTAACGGGTAAGATTAGATCAAACGAATACAAAGTCAAAATGTTTACGTATTAATAATAATAAAAGGAGATTTGTGACATATCATTAATTAGAAAGATGATTTATGGTTCAATTTTATGACTGAATAAATAAGAGAGTTCATTATTTAAACACAATGCAGGTGATGAAATATGAAGATGAGGAATTAGGTGAACCGAAAAACGGATAAATCAAAGTGAAAAACAAAGCGGTCGTGCTGAACTATTTGGATGTTTATATGCGTAAAGGTGTAGTAGATGAGGCCATTCCACCATTGCCGTTCACACCAGGTTTTTTGTTTTATCTTTTTCTTATTTTTAGCGTCGTTTAATAGCGTCAAACGTCAGAATATAAGTGTATGTTGTTTGTGCATGATCCGAATGTTGATTTGTGGATGAAAATTAGTAAATTTAGTTACTATCAAAATGAAGGTTTGGAGGCTGCTGGAGTTGTAATAGCAGTTGGGCCTGAGGTGACTACTTGCAAAGTTGGAGATATTGTGGCATATGCTGGCTTCCCGGTTTGTGCTTACGCTAAAGAAATGATACTTCCTGCAGATAGAGTTGTACCTGTTACACCTTCAATTGATCCCGTTACAGCTGCTGCTGTGCTTTTTAAGGGATTGACAGCAGAAGTTTTGATTCGTCGTTGCTTTAAGGTGATTGACACTTGTTCAATATTTTTATGTTTGTACAAAGTTGGCCGGTATGTAAGATATCATTATACTACTTATAATAGTTGAATGACAATAAATATGTCAAATAAAATGATGTGCGAGGTTTTATACATTAGTCATGCATTTTGGACAAATTTCGGCTGGGTTTTTACTTTTTAGCTAGTTTTGGGGTTTTGAATTTAGAGATAAAAGAGAACCCGAATCGATCTTGTGAACAGGTTGGACCTGGGCATACAATCCTTTACCATGCAGCCGCGGGTGGTGTTGGATCTTTGGTGTGATAATGGGCAAGTGCACTTGGAGCCACCATTATTGGGACAGTTTCAACAAAAGAGAAAGTAGCGCAAGCAAAAGAAGATGGATGTCACCATGTGATTGTCCATAAAGAAGAAAGTTTTGTTGGTCGTGTTATGGAGATCACATCCGGAAAAGGAGTTGATGTCGTTTATGAATCTATTGGGAAAGACACATTTCAGGTACTTTGTTTACATTTTGAATTGTATTGCACTCTGTTATTGTACGTGAATATCTGAACATCTGTATATTTTCTTTTTGCAGGGTTCACTTGCATGCCTAAAGGTTCGTGGATACTTGATAGCATACGGGATGGCATCAGGTGAACATGAACCCTTAAGATTTCAGCAAGTTGCAAAAAAAGGAATCTACTACACCGCTCCATCCATAATGGTTTACACACAAGAACACAGTGAGCTCCTTGCAGCTTCAGAAGAACTATTTTCTACTATTGAGAAAGGAATCCTAAAAGTTGTCTTAATCACAAGTACCCTTTGTCACAGGCAGTCCAAGCCCATTCAGACGATAGGCTCCATTGTGTTGATACCTGATAACTAATATCTACCCAACTTTTAATCAAGGTGAGCACACATGATCATCGTTTGCTAATTGCTAGTGTGTAATAATTTGCAAGTGACTGCTTAAAAAGTAAGAAGAGCATTTTCAATTACACTTTCTGCTACGAGAAAGTGAAAAAGAATTCACTGGAACTAGCAATTAAGGTTAACTTATACAAAATCCGAATATAAGTAACGAGGGAAAACATGAAGTCGTCATAAAATCAAAGTATAAGATTAAGGTTTAATTTGACGGATCGAAAGTTGACAAAGGTAAGTTTTAACGTTTGGCATTTACTTCGTACGATAGAAGTATGTCATCCACGCATCCATCAGGCCCCTTGCATTATTGCCCACTTTTATCCACTTTGTGTCGTTCCCACTCTACATGGTCCCTGCCTATGTCGTCCTGTATCGTCCCAATCACCTCCATTGAGTCGTTAACATGTTACGCAATAAGATTTTAACACCAAAGTGTTTTCTTATTCAGGAATTATATATCGTCTTAAAGTTTTAAGACATCTAATTCAAGTTATCTATGAGTGATTTGCAGATTTGGTTTCATGGGTATGTTAATCATTATTTTCTTTTTTGTCCTCTTAGAACTCACGTCTTCATATTCAAGCTTTTCAACTCTGTTCTTTTTGTTTCCTCAAATATATGAAACAACAACGCGTACTTAATCAAACTCATTTACAGAGTACGACCAAATGTTGAATTAAGAACATCCTATTATGAGCATTGTAGTTGAATCGTTGAACAACTACACGTGATACTCAAGTTATGCAGTTAATACTTCTGTCTTGAAATAAATATACTCCTTTTTATACTTATCCAATTCGAATTCTCTTGTTGTTCAGTGTTCACTATCAACCATACAAAGTATAGATGATATCAACTTTGTCCCAGAAGTTCACTTTGTCTGGATGACCGCTGAAAGTACGAAATAAATGTTCAACCACTTCTGTTTTCACCATTGTAGCAAAAAGTACAAGCATCGATAAGGTAAAAACAGAGTCCATTTTGTTCCTTGACAAAATTGGTAATACAGCGATCTTTGCATTCTTGAAGACCACACACTATGAAATATGCAAGATTCCAATAACAATAACAATAACAATAATAATAATGCATTCATAGAACTTACACAAGATATTAGCTGTAAAATCTTGCAATTTTTTTTAGCTTTTCCTAGCTGATAGCTCTCAGGACAAGTGACGATGGAAATACATGTTAAAATTATCTAAAAAATTGGGATAGTTTGTTGGTTAGATGTCAAAAACATCCCCTTAAAAACGCAAAAAGCAGGTTAAATAAAATAATTATCTGGATATGTTTGTGATGGTTTTCACAAATTTTGTTATATTCAGTCCCTATTGCATTCCAAGTTACTTGTCATTCAATTCGCGCAGCGGGGATCATCATGGTATTGGATGCTAGAGTTTGGCTGTGCCATTTGTGTAGAAATATCCACTCTCTCTTAAACTTATGCATTGGGATAATGCAGATGTGAGCTTTCTTATATCATTTCTAGTGTGAGCCGCACTAAGAGTGATCCGCAGCCTGCAAGTTTGAATGAACAATCTTGAACATAGTTACAAACCTGAAGCAAATATGTAGTTCTTTTTCATGTAATTTTTGTCTACAAAGGCCTTACTGTAATACGGAGTAGAATCTAAAATGCCAATCAGAAGGAGAAAACTATAAAAAAAGGGAGAGAAACAAGGAACATATGCGACACTCATATAGTTACAAACCTGCATAAGTTAGCTGGGACAGTTGGAGGCCTGATCGCAGTTATATGAAAGCCACATTTAAGCATGTGCCTGTAGCATCATAATTATAAACAGAACATTTTAAAAATGCTAAATGCATTGACGAAGAATTTGAAAAAATAAAGAAAAATGCATCAAGCATCAAAACAAGAAAAAGAAGGAAAGAAAGAGACCGGCTTGCTTTTAGGGCTTTCTCTTCGCTTCCTACTATAAGGGAAATGATGTGACTTGTAATAGGAATTCCGGTTAGCGTGCGAAAGTCTTGCACCAAATTCCAAATAGCCTTTCTACGCCATGTCTCCTTATTTGCCACAACCACAGCAGCTACATGCATAACCATGATTGGCACAATAGAATGGTAGTTAAATTTGATGCTGCTATAATAACCTTTTCTTTCAAAGGTTGATTTGTAGTTGATTAAGGGCATTTGATTAGCATTAATTATATTAGAGCTCCTTAAGTGTAGACTCTTTATTTGAAACGGGACAATGACTTGTTAGAAGTGGTCTTGCTAATTGTGAGATATGGTGACCGCAAGAGTGTGTTCACAAATCCACTCATTCATAAGTCAATGGGTCAAAATTGCAACATCTACTTTTGATCCTACACGACTAGTCGACTACACATCCGTTTGAAGCCCTAAATTAAACACAGAAAGTTACCATGTGCGGCAGCAGCAATTGGTACAGGTGTGGAAGTAGAAAATATAAAAGCACGGCCCCTTGATTGAATGAGTTGTTTCCACCTCTTGCTGTTCAGTTAATGTTAAACAGATGGTCAGTAGCACTCACATGACTGCAAGACCATGTGCATAGGACATAGATATAAAATAACTACACCAACTTCTATATATTTTTACTTATTATCTAAATATCAGCATAAGTTAGACTAATTTGGCAAAGAACACTTAACAACAACGATTGCTAAGTTAGGAGGCAGGGGTATTCGCAAGTATAACATGAACCTTAAACGCTGAAACGATCAGGAGGGTTTGAGTGTGCATTTTAAGAGTGATTATGTGATATTGACTTATTAGAATCAGATAATCAATTGTAAATATATTGGAATGAAAAAAAACAGTTTACGGATGTGTTTTTGCTTTTTATAGCTCTAATAATCACAGTGAAAGAAAAAAAATAGGTCAATAGATAAATTTTATTTTACCATCACTTACTTTTGTTGCAGCTGGTTCTAAATAATAAATGGCTATCCAATTTTTTTACCCCTATATAATCAAGTAATCAGAAGCCGTATACATTTATCAAATATTATTAGCTAGATATTGCAGCTTCAAGTAGCTATAATCAAAAGATAAAATAATCATTTTCATAACGCAACTTGGAATACCCCATAACATAGGAAAATCTACAATTATATATATAAAAATGAAATAGGACATGTACTGGCATGCATTACTTTCTGCAACTACTAAAGGAGATAAGAACCTGCAGGCAATGAAACCACCATGGCAACCTACTGCCTTGCTAAGAGTGCCTATACATATATCAACATCACTTGCACAGCCGAATTCCTCAGGTACACCCCCACCAGTTTTGCCACAAACAAGTGTTCCATGAGCCTAAGAATCAATAGAGCATATGTCATTGATGGAATTTAAAATAAAAAAATGTAAAAGAATAATAAACGCTGAAAGAGAAAACTCTTTGTGGAACTACTGCAACTATATTAGCTAATTAGAGAAATCGGTCAAACGGGTCAACTAGGTTGGCATTGTGCACTCCGTTTTAATGCAGACAACCTCCTGAATCATTTTATTTGAGGACTTATCATATTATCATAGTATTACTATTCATGTAATTATAACTAAGGCATTAAACCCTTATAATTGCAACTAAAGTACGGAAAGAAAAAGGTATTAGTGGGTCAACTTAACCCAACCCGACCTGTTTAGACATGTACCCCAACCAAAACCAATTTGACATCTCTCTATCAAAATTTACCATCAAAGATCAACTAGGCATGAATATGCTAATGATTTTCAGTAGAAGTTATAATTGAACATAACAGATTTTTAACGATCTCATTGGTACACTGAAACTTACATCATCAACCACCAATAAAAACTCATGCTTCTTGCGAAGCTTGGAAAGGTGGATCATCGGTGCAAAGTCTCCATCCATACTAAACAAGCTGATAAAAGGCACAAAAACACATCCCCTTAATAGACCTATCATATACACAGATGCAGGTCACTAGTTACGATTTAAACCACGTAATTTTTCAAAATATGAATTTCTTTGCTCTTGCCTTCCTTATAACTCAGAGAACTGATTAGAATACACATACAACTTGAATACAATCTTACAGTAGAAAGGGTAACGTGTACCAATATGTGCATCTTACCTGTCTGTCACGACTACTTTTTTCTTCATAGTGCAGTTCGATCTGCCGTATAAAAATCATTAACCATAAGAGGGTATGTGAAGAAGTAACTGACCGATAATGTTACACATAAGAAATAGGATACCTACAGTAATTCATTAAGGTGGGTCATGTCACAATGCCTATAAATAAAAACCTGCACACTCCCTTGTCGTTCTGCCAACCGAATACCATCTATTATTGATGCATGATTTAGAGCATCAGAAAATATTGCAACGCCATCCTTCAAAGGTGTTTCATTTATAGCTGAGAGCGAGCCAACATATCCCACTACCGTCATGAAGGCCATATTGGCTGAAAACCCTGTGGGACATAGAAGGCAATCCTAGAGTAGCCGTAAATAAGAATATCAGCTTTCAGTCAGTAAGTACGGAAATGCAATAGAAATACATAAACAAAGACCATAAACCCAATTATTAGAAGTGGCAATTTCGACCCATTAAGTTATGAACGGGTCAACTCCAGTTATGTCTTACCTCTAACGGGTAGCTAAAATAGCTTATAAGGAAATGTTTTAATAGTCAGCCGAAGTGTACCTTTGATGCATAATGTCTCCTAAATAATTATATTCAATAGTTTGATTTTAATTGATACTTTTTTTTGGAACAGCTAGCATATATTAAGAAAAAAAAATCCTCCAACCCAAAAAAGGGAGAGGAGGAAAGAAAATACAAACAGAGAAGGGTCTCAAGAAGAGAACCCCAAAATGAAAACAATAAAACCCACAAACATAAGACTTTCCAATACAAGCTGCATACTCGAAATTAACCCACACCACTATTAATATGAAGAAAGCAATCAGACGGATTTTTCACCCAATGTCCCAGCTATAATATAAGTGTTGTCTGCTATTATTGATGAGATCATTTTGGGTCCCTTCTGTTATGGTAAGAAAATCTCATGGAATAGTCTTGTTCCTTAAAAGACAAATATTTTTATATGGCGGGCTTGTATTGATCGGCTGATCGCATCCCTCACTTTTCGAACCACTCTTTAAGGGGAATTAATGTTGCCAATGGTCTCTGCCCTCCATGCAACACGGAGAGTGAAACAAGGGATCACATTCTTATTAACTGTGAATTGGTGAAGATTATTTGAAGTAAGATTTTGAGTTGGCTTCATATCCCATATCATAACTACTCTTCTCTCACCTTGGATTTAATCAATGGTTCTATTGTGGGATCGACTACTGTAAAGTCTCATAAAATCATGCAAGGGGTTATCTTTGCTGCTATGTGGTATATCTGGAAATAGAAAATTCGATTTTTCATGCTCGTGCCGATGAAAAGTTAAAGCTGCTCAATCAGGATGTCTTTTTTCATATCCAATCAATCACCTTTCTATGGCTGAAGAACTGGGGTCAAGATTTTGAATGATATTAATATGCTTTTCTTTAACCCTATGAGTCACCCTAAACATACATTGACTTTGGACAACAAAACTTCATGTGGAGCAAACCCAACCTATTTGGACGCGTAAAGAAAATTACTCATGATATCCTGTTACCCGAACCACCCAGTTTGTAACATCTATGCAGACTTCGTTTTTCTTTTTTCATTTTTCTTTTTTTGTGAAAAACGGGAAAACGCCCCGGAGAATATATAGCAGACTTCATATTTCGTGTGGCCGCTTCTTATAATTGATGAAGAACTGATAATTATGCTCATGACTCGAATTATGTGAGCATTTAAAAGTGACCATGATGCAGTCCAATGTTAGGTTTTACAAAGAGCGAGATCTGACCTCCTTATTCTTTGACTCTGCTAAACAGGATTCCAACAATCTATGATAAGTTGTGTAACCACATATTAGAGCCGAACCTCTTGGACCCATCCCATGCTCTTGAACGGCCTATTTATAGAAGAAAAAAATTACAGTGTCATCATGCTTTGAAAATTGGAAATAACTACTTAGAGAATAGGAAAATAATGAAAGATATAATGAGCTAACATCAAGCACTCACCTTTGACGCAGCTTTCGCAACCATTGGATGTGAACTCAGCCCCAAGTAATCATTTCCGGAGAACAAAAGAAGTTTTCTCAATGGTTTAGGGAACGCCCCAACTTCACTATCAGAAACTTCATCACCAAACGCAAGGTCATCGTCACCTGCGAAAATTATAGCGTCATTTTTAATAAATCGCATTTATCATAGAAATTATGTGTTCGCAATATTTCAAGAAAAAGGTCACATTATATCACATTCTGTAAGTATTTTTCAGAGGCTGAAGAGCTTAGAGTAATTTTTCTTATAAGCTTGTAAGAACAAATTCATAAACCTAAATACTCAAACACCCCCTTAATCATACAACGATTATGATATTAATAAATGGTGATTAAATTATACCAGAACTGGGAACATCTTGGACCCATCTCTGAAAAGTAGATTCTGCAATTTCTATTTCAACAGAAGCTCTATCCCATTGGCGCATTCCGTCGAACACCTGGAAGGCATTATCAGTTTTTGGTTCACTTTCTAACGGGTAATGAATGGGTCTTAATGAGCGCAAAATTCTCATAGAATCGAGTGTCGAAAGTGCTTGTTCGACCCATTCGTCCCAAGTGGACATCGGATAGAATTTGAAGATGCTGCTGAGTGAGGTCGTTGAGATTCAGTTTAGAATATGCTTTGCCGTTTTATAATTGTATACTTCCGCGATTTGGTATCATCAAAACCCAAGATTTTGGTCGCTAAAAATGAAAACTTGTGATGGCCCACACAGGATTTGGGAGATATTTTTCATTTAGACAACTACCAACTCAAACACGTAATTGTTACCTTTATCAATAACTAGCCGCGACAATACTTGTGACTAAATTGAAATTGTATTAGATTTAAAGTTTTATTTTTAATTTTGTAACTAAAAAAACTAGTATATATGTTAGTGTGTTACACGTAGGGATATTCATGGTTTGGTCAAAACCATTTAAACCGATCAAATCGAATTGTTTTTATTAGTTTGGCCGGGTTCATTTTTCTTAATTGGTATGATGGTTTTGGATTTTTTCAAACCGTCATATATGGTTCGGTTTGCGGTTTCAAGGCTCAAACCGGTCGTCTAAACCAAACCGGACCGCATTATACTTTATTATATAAATCGTGAGGTATATACATTTAACTTAAAAGATTGAGTATGTCTTTTACAAACAAACTCCAAATTTACTTCTTTTGTATCCAAAGTGTTCTTATATGCAAACTATTAGACCGATTATGCAACTAATCGTAAATAAACTTCTAATTATGTAACAATATTGTGAAATATAATTTCTATTGAATGATATTGTTAAACTTTTCTGTTTATCAATATTATACAATGTAGTTATTTATATCTTTAAAAACTACCAGGATACTAACAATCGAGCGATAATACGAATGATTACTCGTATTATGTAACTTAAATGTTAGTTAAACATATTCTTCTATTAGAAATTAAATAAAAAGATAATTGGTTCAAACCGTCAAATCGGACGAACCAAACCGTTTCAACCGCTTTAATTCGTTTGGTTTAACACACTAAATTGAGTGGTTTGGTTTGAAAAAAATATCAAATCGTATTTACCGGTTTGGTTGAAAATTAATCATCAAACCCCCAAACCGGGCCATGAACATACCTAGTTAAATGTAGAGTGTTATTTTATATGTGTATAACTTTGAGACCCGCGACAACGTGAACGACTAAATTAAAATTTGAAATTGTATTACATTTAAAGTTTTAATTTAATTAAATTAATTAGTATAGTTGTTAGTGTGTTAAATGTAAAGTGTTATATTTCATATATGTAACTTTCAGATCCGCGACAACGTGGACGGCTAAATCAAAATTGTTATAGATATTTAAATGAATATGAATGTATATATTGTTGTAGATTGAAATTTTCATGTATATATATAAAAAAAAATTGAATGTAAAAATACATACATCATACTTCCAATTTTTTTGGACTTTTGGGATCTTGAACAACCGATTGTTTTTATAGGAGGGATGTCCAACTACACTTAATTTTTGAGATGAACAATTTTTCAAAAGATGTTGAAATCTTTGTGGATCCATTGATATTGAATATGTAGAGAATTATGGATCATATATATAGAGTTAGAAATAAAGAATTATAATTATGTAAAGATCAATGTTTTAAAACCTGGTTTTTTAATCGAACCGGATTAGTGCCGATTTCTGGTCGGATCAGTTGGGCCGGAAGGTCGGACCGGAATTGTTAAAAACCTTGAAAATCTATTATATACATGGAGTAAAGACATACAAAACTCAACAACAAAGCTTAATAATGCAAAAATTACAAATCTACAAATGTTCCATGCTAAAAATCCAACAACAAAGTCATACAATCTAACATTAACACATGTTCCAAACCAAACGAGTAAACAACATTCTTAATCTAAATAGTAAATAATTCAACATCAAAGTTCAAACAAACCAACGTCAACCCAAATCACTACATCATCATCATGTCCATTACCTAAAACCAAGGTTGAAAAAGTCGGAAGTTGGGGGCGAGTCGGTCGGGACCTCCGAAGGACTAGTCGGGGACTAGTCGGATTTGACTTTTGTTGACTTTTTATACATTTAAATAATAAATATTAAAATTATGTTTAAATATAGATATATTTTAAAGATAAAGGGTTAAAATGTAACTTTTTTGTACTTTTTCTTGAAAAGTACTCCTCCTCTCTCTTTTCTTCCAGATCTAAATCTGGTACCTCTTATTCTTCTACATCATCTTCTTCTTCATCTTCCATTTTCTTCATCTTCATCACATCTTTATCCATTCTCTCACTTATTTCTCTATATTCTTTCATATTTAGCAACAAAAAACAAATGAGAAACACATTCAAGTCATAAATCGAACGTTTCTGAAACGCCCTAATATATATTTTTTTTTACATTACTAAAAGTAAAATCACTTAACCACGAGTTAAAAACCGAACTCTGACTAACTGAACAATTATATACTTTGACCTTTGACTACTTTTCACTTTGACCTTGCTAGTCAAAGGCATATATCAATCACTACTAAATCTTTACACTTTAACTAATGTATATTATCAAACAACTTCCAATAGCTTTTAAAACACTTGAACAATGATGATAACACTTTACCTTTTTTTTTTCTACCTTAACTTTTCATGATAATCAAAGACATCACATTATCAACATCATAAGATTTACTTTTAACCAATAACTTAACCTTACAAATGTGTTGTTGGGCGCTTTATACAAGTAATGATCATCACGACAATTTAAAAGGAAGAAGAGCTTTTCTAACCAATTAAGCAAGCCCCAATTCACGCTAGCTTCTTGCAATCCCAAACAACTCGGTATAACAATATAGTTCAACTAAACCATTCACCTGAAACATAAAACAACTGAACGATAAGCGAAACGCTTCGTGAGTACATATGAATAATTAATTAACTAATTAACTAATCAACTTAACATTCAGCAAGTATACTATTAACATAACTTTCAGCAAACATATAACTTTCAAATAGTTGAACAAAGGATAGATATTACTTTTCTTAACTGGATCCGCTTTCACTTTCGCTTTCACTTTATCCATGTGCAAATGTCTAATCGCATTCTAGTTAACATAAGTTAACCAGACTAATCACTAATAATCGCTTGTATATACAACTAATCATCATTCTAGCTAATATAATTTAGCTAGCTAGACTAATCGAAATGCTAACTAACATAAGTTAGATAGCCTAATCACAACTCTAGTTAACATAAGTTAAATAGTCTAATCACGGTTCTAGCCAACATAAGTTAGCTAGGCTAATCGCTTTCATAGCTAACAAAAGTTAGCCATACTAATCGTTTTCAATCTCCTCCATGCTCATCACGTAACTTTCAATCCTAATCAGGTATTTCAACAATTTGCAATACTAATCAAACATTACAGCAATCTACTCTACTAATTGATAAAGTAATCGTAATCCGATATATCAAGGATTCACATCTTTCACTATTAACCACTATTTTCACAACTAATTAATCATAATCAACAATATCAAATAAGCTAAATCGAAAATATTTCACATAACTTGTCAATTTGTATGCCTTACACTTTAACTCAAACTTTTACCCAAACTTTCAATCCTAATCAAATAACAATCATAATAACTCGCAACTAATCAATTAAGAATTCAAAATAACATAACATAGAAACTTTACACGATTGTATAATTCTCTTGCACATGTGCAATTCGAATTACACAATCATTACTTAACTAACCTTCATATTACTCACCTTTGACACGAAAACCTGAAATCATGAGATATACAAATACAAGCACCACTTCCTTTTTGCACCTAAACAAACATAATATATCGTATAAACATTCATATATATAAAACTACTCATGCATTTGATAAATCTATATTGATCATACTTTTTAACTTCAAATAGGTGCCTTTTACTACAGCTCCAAGTGGCTGTTTTGAGCCCCACTTTTGAACCTTCTAAACCTCTTTAAAATAAACATATTTTATATCGTTACGAAGGTATTACAACATACTTTAATATGAAACTTTCACTTTTTTGTAAAACACAATACGTATTAAATTACAGCCTTCTAAAAATGACAAAAAGTCATTTTGTGCTGCTGAAAATCTCAGCAAACAGCACCAACGGGCTATTTTACAACCCACTTTTGACCCACCTATACATGTCCATTTTCTGCAAACTTTATATCGAATTAAAGGTCTTCGACCATACTTTCATTCTCTATTTTCAGATTTCTACACAACATTATACACACAAAGTTACATCCCCTCAAAGTTTGTCAAAAACACTTTATTTCACTTTTCGCCCGATTTACCCAATGACCCGAAATTGAAATCTAGTCATCACACACATTACAACTAAAATACTAATGATCATATATCATCATTTACAACTTTTCTTACTTCAGTTACCATTCTAAGCTTTGTATGATCTATTTGACTTTTAAAGTTAAACCGAATACAATTTCATCACTTTTAAGCATAACTCAATCTATGAATCAACTACTCATTCCACTACTTTAAACATCATTAGTAACATCAATTCAACTCATTTAAACTAATCATAGGGTGAGTTAACAATAATTTACAAGAATTCATCAAACCCCACTTTCTATTATGAACACCAAATTTGATTTATCAACTTTTGGATTGAATTGATGTTAACCGCAATGATTTCCACTCTTATACATCACTAATTAACCATAATCAAGCTTAATTTTCGTTTAGAACACAACCCCACCTTCAAACCCACAAAATCAACTTTCTAGGTTAAAGGAAGTCAAGAACACATACTCACCTTAGGTTAGGGATGAAGATTTTTGCTTGAATTCAACTAATCTATCTTTAATTTAGTGTTTGTAGCTGATTTCTCCCCCCTTTTTCTTCTTCCACGATTTCTCCATCTCTTTCCAGAAGTCTCTGGTTTTATTTTTATGTTTATATGTACATGTATGTATAATCGATATGTATGTATATAATACAAGAGTTTTAATTGTTTTATTTACTAACTTACTAATTTAATTGGTACACTTCTAGTCCCCAAAGTATTATTGTCTGAAAACTTAAATATACATCACATTTAAAAATTCGCAGTTTCTACTATTTCGTACAATTTATAAAACCGTTATATAATATAATAATTCCTTAAATTTTGGGGTGTTACAATTTCTGACTTGTTGACTACCGTTGACCGGCATTGACCGACCCAATTGACCGACTTGACCATGGTCGATTCGTCACCTTCGCCTGAGCCGACTAGTCGGCCGACTTTTACAACCTTGCCTAAAACATAAAAAAAAGAAAAGAGAAAATTACATACAAATACATAAAAAAAAAGTAATTTATTTCGAACCAGTTCGATACACTTTTCTGATTTCCGGTCCAACCCGGCCGGCCCGAACGGGTCATTGACTAGTCAAATTATCAAAAAACCGGGTTATTTTTTAGCCGGAATCCTCTAAAATACGGTCCGACCGGGACGGTCGAACCGAGTCTTAAAACATTGGTAAATATTGAATGAAATATATTTTTATTTTAGATAATATTGATTTTATTTAAATTAATGAAAAAAATTTGTTAATATCGAGAGTTTGTCGTGAAAGTTGTGTAAGTTTTTTATTTTTTGTGTTATTTTATTTTATAGTATTATTAACTGGATTTTTTTAATATATATAATAATATATTTACAGGGGGAAAGTGTAATTATATTAATTAGATTTAGATCGTCTGATCAAATTAAAAAATCCCGTTGAAGGGTCCAGATTGCTCCGTGGAATTTTGGTTTAATTATATGTAAGATATTTAACAAAAATTAAATTGAATTAAATTTTATTCTTAAAAAATAAGTGAATAACACCCTGTTAGTTACAAAATATACTCCGTCGTATCCCGCTTTCTGCGAGGGTGGGTAGTGTTATTGTTGTGGTTAAAAACATACAAAATACAAGCTAATGATGTCTTTTTCACAATATAGTTTTAGAGTTCGCAATAAGGGTTTTCGTTCAGGGTATTCAAAAATGGTAAATGGACGTTTTGCATCAATCTTGCTTTAAAATCGACCATTGAATGCAAATTTTAATTCTTGTATTTCAAGATTGACATAATGGAAATGTGTGATATATTGGTTAAGGGTGTGTTTGGCACATATATTTTAAGGGATTACAGGAGATTGAGCTTCTAGTTTTTATAATCTCAATCTTTTAATCCCCATTTGGCAACAAAATTATAACATAGATTATTGAAAAAAGAATCCATGAGAATCCCCTAGAATGGCGCGTTTAGTTACGGAAAACTATCTCCAATTTTCCTTTTCCATTTTTCTACAGTTTTGTGTCATTTGGAAAACTAAAGGTGTTTAGAAAACGCGTTCAAATCAAATGATGGAGTTTTCATTTTCCAAAATAGGAAATGTAGGAAACCATAAATCATTTTATTCATTTTCTTAGATAACTTCTTTAGAAAATTATAACATGAACACGTTTTCTAATTTTTTCAGTTTTCTTAGAAAATTTTCTAGAAAAATGGAGGGGTTTTGTAACTAAACGCACCCCTATAATCCCTTTCTTGAGAAGTCTTCTCAAGTAGCTTGAAAAAAAATCCCAAACTCCATCTCCAGCCACAATATCCAGCTCCAGCTAGTTGTTACCAAACACCCTAAATTTCAAACGATCATTATAGTTTGGAGTAGTGGATGTGACAAGTATTGGTGAGAAGGTCGAGGCAATATGAAGATATTGTAGTGACAAATTGCCTTCTAGATTCATATTCGTCATCTTTCTTCTAAATTTTTATGTTTTATCATATATAACTAGATCATAACCCGCGAATTCGCGAGCTACCACATAATAATAAAAAGTTTATACGGAGTATTATATTTTTATTATATTACGTAATTTAAAAGTATCAAAATTTGTGTTGTTGACATTGTAGAAATATTTTGAATGGAGAGACATTTGTATGTCTTAAGGTTATCAAGTATCATGAAATTGGAGTAACTAAAACACGTGTTTTTAGTTAAAAATTAAACCTTACATATTGTAGATGTCAAAAATAGTAAAATAATCTATAGATATTGCGTATCTTAGCTATTTATTTGAAAAACGTATGATAATTACATTGAAATAAATCATTATGTATATTTTACATAAATTCAAATTGCCTTTTTATTGGACCAAACCTTTGGCATAACACTATCCCAAGAGTGGTTTATAAACTTTGAAGTGCATAATCATTAATCAACATCATATACCATGTTTTGACATACTTATGTCCCAAGCCCCTTATAAGATTTATGGTTCAACTGCCTAATCTAGAATGTTGCAACTGTTCGATGGCTTATTAGAGTCGGTATCTCTATCTAAAAAGAGAATAGGAAGTTTTGGTTAAACAAATTGATCTTTTTGGTTATCGTCGCATCGGCATTAACTAAAAGCGGCTCCAAGCAAGAATGTGTTCGCAGGACTCAAAATTGAGATGGCAATTGCCATGGTTGGAGAGCTATAGTAAACACTTATATACACCAATTCCTAAAACAATCAATATATGCAACAAAAAAAAAATTACATCAAAGGGCATGTTGGTGAATGTCACTTAACAATTGAAAAGTTGCATTAGTTTAGTTACTGTTAATAAACCAAAGAGGGCAACCTCGCTAATTTATTGTCCATCATAGTCCGGAAGTGAATTTATAATATTCAACACAAAACAATGATTTATTTTCTTTTATAACGCGGGGTACGACATTTGAATTTGTAAAATTTGCAACTAAAATTTTGAAATTTTTATGATAAAAGAGTATATCAGTTGTGTGATGTAAAACTCCTAGATTGACCAACAAAAGAAAATAAGAGAGGTTACCAAAAACTTAAATTTTGCAGCTTTCAAACATCTCTTTTGTAAGAAGCATAGATAAAAGCAACATCAAACAACCATCTCTGACAATCCAATACAAATCAATTGTCCTGTATAGTAGCTGACACCCATTTGTCCATTCATCGAGTCCCTTTACAATCACAGCCGTTCTATTTGCAACAATACAAATGCTGACAGGAATTTCATTTAAGTTTACTTGAAGCTATATCTCGGGGTAACGTAGCACCACGATGTTAGGTTTGAGATTACCAAGTCCATTGTTTAGACAATACATCGTAACCGTTTGACATGGTGGGGGCCACAACTATTTTCACTACGCTTTCACATCATTTGTAATCGATGTTTTGGCATCTTCAACACCTTCATGGAATCGTGGTAGTCTCTATCTATAATGTCTACAAATATGGAATACTCCGACCCTTCTTCATCATGCAATTGGAAAAATCGACAATCTTCGGATGACAGGGGACGTTTTTGAGTAATTTACCCCATGGTCGGCAGAAAATGAAGGGGATGGGTTACCAGTTATTGGTATGAATGTTGCTTACTGCAAAACAAAAGGATAAATAAATACATACATGAGGGTTGAGGTTTAAGTGAAAATGGTAATTCAAACCAGAAACAAATCGAAGACCTACTAAATTGAAAAGGGTGCCAACTTTGGTGTATTTTTGTTATGGGTAACCAAAACTAACCATCTTCGGTTTCACCCATAAAAAACGTAACCAACTTGAAAGAACCAAAAAATTATTTAAGGAAATTATTTTATTTTTTTTATTATGTTTGATCCTTTGTGCAAATGAATTATTATGTATTACCAAGAACAGAAATCAGATAAAAGCAGGTTACGATTTTATGCAATTTGCCCAACTAAAAGTAGCTAAGCTACATGACTAATAGCCCAAAACCACCTCCCCAGTCCCCGGCTTCTCCATTGATGGAGACAAAATAGTATATGAGGCTAGCAAGAGCAAGGGACACCACAGTGAATGAGCAAGATATCAAAACATGATTAAACGAAATAGTTATAACATTATAAATGATATACTAATAGACAGATAATGAAAAATGCATATAATGCCACTATAGGAATGCATACTGGTGCGGACTTCTAATTTAGGTTTTAATCATTGCTAACAGAACCTAAGTTTCATCATTTGGATGATTAATCATGTAATTGATTGAAAACTCAAGAAAGTGATATTTTTCAGTTTATCACGAGACTGAATGTTTTTACATTTACTTAGTTTGTGGAATATGAGAGAATGATTCATCCATAACGACAACCAACCTCTCATAGCCAGATATCACTATCTATCTCCGACTACTATGTCATTAGACAATCTTGAGGACCCTAATACTTTTCCTCTTATGGAGTCTATAATGAAGCTAGTCCCAAACACCATAAATAAAAAGGAAAATTAAATAACAATTGGGTATTAATATATAAACACGTAAAGCTAACCTCCTCATCGTGTAAGTGTAACATCCATTGCTAACCATGAATTGTGAGGGAAAACCTGCAATTCTGTACGTAATGAGAATCTTGCCAAAATTCTAACAAAGTATAACATACCGAACAATATAAAAGAGTCAAAGTTCATACTCAAGAGAATAATAGCCATGATAAAGATACATTTACAGTGGGAATAAAAAATGCATCCTATTTGACTACGTGCTAGAGAAGGAGTTACACAAAAACCACCGGCTGCTCAGTGTACAAATTAGTTTTTCAGCAATAGTTTTCATATATTTCATTATATTTTTTCTTTTGCCCACTCTGTGATGAGACAAAATTCATTATTCTCTTATCATATGCTCATGTTAAATAAGCCAACAAAGTAAAAAATATACACATAAACCCATTATTCTCCTCTAAATCATGAACCATAAGCAAAACGTTAGTCCAATACCCATGATTGTAACTGCAAAGAGTCCACAACAACTTGAGCTGCATTAGGTTGTAGACTATATTGAAACTATATGGCACCATGTAATATGAAAGTAACAACCTTTTAAGACCATAACAGACAGCATCAATCCAAACTATAAAAAGTAAAATTTAAAACTAAACCAAGAAACAGCCTTTTATATAACATAATTTCATACAATTGGATTAATTTAAATTCTTATTCATGACGGCAATTAATATTGTCCTTCTTTTAAAGTTAAAGCCTTTTCAGTTTCAATGAAAGGTTCAACGATTAAAAAGTCTGGTGGAGGATCAAGCATCTCATTTATCCGTGTGCTTGTGCAAAGATAGCAGTGATCATTTAAACAATGCCTAAAGAAAATGGAAAATGGACATTGTAGTGGTGGCATTTTCAACGCATTTACTTATGAACGGGTCAATACGGGTTGGTTTTTATTTCTGACACCAAGATCAAAAGCGATAGCTAAAAAGGAAATAGGTCGAATGGGTCAAAAGCCACCCAAGTGTAATTTTCAAAAATTGAGATCGATAATGGAATGATATAATTCCTTTAACTGTTGACTAAAAACACTATGTTATTAAACAAATTTTAAAAAATGTTTAGGAAATTCAACATAATCCATTTGAACCGTACCTAATAATTACTCATTTTGACCTTTACTTGACCCAATTTGATCCACCCACTTTGTCATCACTGCATCAACAATGGCTACTTTTTTTTCTTTATACACACAAATAGACAATCAATAGTAAATACAATACCATATAAACAAATGTTGCATGACTTGTAAATAACACAAAAAGCTACACATATACAGTACCATAATATTTCAGCTACATTCATTTAAAGAATAAAGATAGCAAAAAAAAAAGAAGAAGCTAGAAATCATAAATTTACCACAAATTTTCTTTCCGTTCTTCTCTAATGAAACGAATAGCAGCAGTTCATCTATCAAACACACACAAAAAAACATATCATAATTAACAATTAAATGATAAACCTCAATTTCAACAAAAATTAAACCATCAAAAACTTGACTTCTCAATTCAAAACAATCAATACCAATCCGGCCCAAATAATTATATCACAACACCACAATTTTTTTTGATCAAACACAACACCACAATAAAAACATAAAATTAACATATTAATGGCCTTTCTGCATTACAATGATCCGTAACCATTGTAATGAAACCAAAAGAATCTTTTCTCTCCAACAATGACAAGTATGCCTGGACATAAAAAGTGTAAAATGGTTAAGAAAAGTGTACACCCTCCAAAGTCTCGTCAAAAACATCATTTTTATAGATCAAAAAATGATTAACTATTGGGATCTCAGCCTCTTAGCAATCGACTATAACAGCATCAGAACTTCATTCGGGAGCAGCCTTCAAGAAGGCAACACATTCAATATCGTACAATGTTAAGAGATCACAATAAAATACGACTGAAAACAAAAACAGTGGTAATTTCATGACTACACCATCACTAATGTGAAGAGTGACACATGATTCCGAGTTTAGTTTTCAGTAGAGTTGGCAAAAATAAAGGGAACAGATATTAAGAAATCGTAGACTTACACACAAGAAGTCCATCAAAAGCCCTGACTTTGTCATCATCATCACCAACTTGATGTTCAAACATAATATATCTTGAAAAAAAAAAGGAAAACAAACATCCCGATTCAAGTTAACTATATAAATAAGATGATGGTAACTTGAGATAAAGAGAAGCTATGAAATCAAATAGAAAAAAGACACTAAAAAACTCAATTTACTTCAAGTCAATACTCTGGCGCAGCCAATTTTAGACCATTTATCTCCACAAAAGAGTATGGTTTAGTAATTCCAGCATCAACTTCAGAACGAAGTCTCCACATCACTGCAAGCACACTCAATTTAATCTAAGGAATGGAAACAAACACATAATCTAAAGCATAACCTGAAAATAAAAATAAAAAAATAGATGAACACATATTTATCTCACCGTGTATTTGAATATGATATAAAAACCTTTGTTGAAGAAAACCCTAAGGTTGCGTTTTGGCGCTAGTTTTTTTAGATGTGATTCTAGGTTTAATAGTCGGTGGAGTAATTATATCGTAAATTGTAAGCATGATGGCGGTGATTTGGAGGTGATGATCGTGTGATGAATAGGGCGATCGGTGATGGATGAAAACAACCGTATATGTATTGGGTACTGCATATATGGTAGGGCAATCAGATAATATCCGAACTTGATGGGCGATTTACACTGCAATTTGTTAGTGAGGTGAGCTAACAGAATCGTCACTTTTATTGGGCCGGGTCCATTTCCAGGAAGTTACAACTTACAGAAACTTGATAATTAAAACTCCAAAATATGTGGATAATGTGGTTAATTTTTAAAAAAATCGCAACTTTTATTTATGCTAAAATTCGAATTTTGAATTTCAAAATATGTGATAATGTTGAAAATTCAAAATTTAAAATTAGTTCCTGAAATTTCGCAACCGATCATTTATTAAGGGTTAATATAGTAAAATTACGGATCAAAAGCTGACATATTACGTAAACAATCCTGATAATATTAATCAACGGTTGAGATTTATTTAACCAACTCAATTAATGGGCATGATTAAGTCAACGTAGTCTAAACTCAAAATGTTTACGTATTTAACCTCATCCAATAATATTAAAAGGAGATATATATTTATTATATATAAAATATATGATTGTTGATTGTACAACAACGTATAATCAATTAATCATTATGATATTCTTATAATGGTTGTTGATTAGTGGTGTTTAGGTGTGACATGTTGGTGTTATATATTTTTGTTCTCTCTTATTGGGCGTTGGTGTCCTGCTCGATTGTCTCCTCTTATTATTTTTCTTCATCCTCATATTGTGTGGGGTCTTCTAATATATACTTTTGTTGGGTGTGAAAAAAAAAATCATGATATCCTTGATATTGTGTAATGTAATCAATATAATTTAATCTTTGAATCATAAAAATAATCGATAAATTGAAAGTTATAATTTGTAACACCTCCCATTTTCAACTAAATTATAAACGTTAATTGCACGCATTTTTAGGCTAATTCCCTACTTTGAGTGAATTCACAACATATTTTAGAGGTAAGTCTAGCAAATCCCAACTAGATAATACGCGTAGTATTGCATAATACTTAACTTGTATAATTACGTACAAAACGATTGGAACAAACGCGACGAAAATATACGACTGTTGGTGAACAAAATTATTTAATAAAACGAAATTATTAAATAACGTTATTAACTATTAAATATTATGTCGATAATATTTACAAGGTATTTCGCAAACAAAAACAACACGAAACATTTCTGACAAAACGAAACAAAATAAACTTTTAAATTTTTATAACTTAACTAAAATATCTTTATAAAATATCTCAACTAGAAATAAATTTGAATCCCTCTTATATATTAAAAGAGGGCTTATTAAAAGAGGGCTTGATTAGCCTAATCACTTTTGAAATAGCTTTGCAAATTTATAACTAAGCCTCGTTTGATTACCCAATAAATCACTAGGCTTATTATATAATTACCTTATTGCCCCTAACATACAAAAGGGCGGCCTCTCCAATTCATGAGATTACAGATCCAAATTGCAATTTGAATTCAAATTACCCCAACTTCATCTGTATCATCGATTACGAAACATATCCCGTTCCCTTCCCTTTGTTAATCGGCGACAAACACAGACAAAACATACGTGCTTCATCCTCCCTGATAGATTAAATCGATCGTTTTCCATTCAATCCTTTCCTTCTTTCAATCGTAAACTGCAGCAAAATATAGCAGAGTTGCAACGCGAGTATCATCTGGCCGACGAAAAATGCGATCAAAATTCGGGACGAAGATGCACGCTCCTGATGCCAAAACTCCAATTCATCTGTCTTTGAGTGTCCACTGATTGATGTTAATGTTCAACAGGTATTCTTCTCGCTAATGTGTATTCCAATCAAAACGATTCTACCTCATCAGGAGGGTTGTGTGTTAGTACAATTATTGAATGAATTGTAGAATCGTGATGATTCTGAATCTGTTACTACTGCTGCTACTACACCTGTGTATAGGTTTGATTTTTTATTTCATACTGTTTTAATTTAAAAGTAATGATCATTATTCTGTTAGTTGTTACTTGAGCAATCAAGCAGTAAAAAGCCCTAATATGTTATTGTTTATAACTGATCGGAATTTGATATTGTACCTCAGTTTGAATTGATAGACTATGCTTAAAGTGATTTTGGATTCTTTAATAGTGCAATATATGCGAGGTTTGGTTATTTAAGATTATAAGTGATGTTAGGAAGGATATCAGTTATAGCTGTTAGTTTACGTTTAGGTGTATGAAAATCATAGTGCCTGGTGGAAAGAACATAACTTCAAAAAGAAGGATTTTCATGCTAATAGGAAAGTGTATGATATGCACTGTTGTAGCTGATCTTTGAAAGCCATGAGCTGCTTCAAGATTTAGTATGGAGGTTGAAATAGAAGTTTCATAGTCACTGAATTAGAAGGCCTAAAAGTTTCTCTAATTTGCCAACACTTAACAAATACTCTTTTCTAGCAGCTAAAGTATTATGTGCAGTTGTACTATTATGAAGATAGTCAAAATACCAAACTCACGGGTTACTGATCACTGAAATTTGATTGTTGTATGCTTTTTTCACCAGCATGTAAACAAGTAGATCTGCAGAATGTTTTAAGGTAGTGTTTGGTTAACAAGTTTGGTTTGGATTGTCAAGTTTATAATTAGATACAACTATTGTAGAAATTTTTTATCGTGATTAATAATTAATTAGTTATCTACTTGTAGATTTGAATAATATATGTATTTATTTAGGTGAGATTTTGGGAGGTTGTATTATGTGTTAAGAATTGAAGGCATCAAAATACCTTACGACTAAAGATGTTGGAAATAAGGATATTGTAAAAAGGCAATCAGTTGACTACTTTTATTATATCCTTAAATAAATTAACACAATAACACTTAAAGCATGAAATGGAAAAGGATTGAACTTTGCATTTTTTCTCACATATCTTTAATGGTTTTGACCCATTATACATGTGAACGACTCAAATTGGGATATGTCTTCAAACTAATGAATCAAATAGATATTATAATAAACATTTAGTTATGAAAGAATAAGTTCAGACCTTCAAATGGATTGAAATTTGGCTAGAGTTTTTTTTTTAATGCATAAAACCTGTTGTCATAATAGCTTTGGGTGAGCTACATAATTGATATTGTACCTTAATCATGCTTGATGCACCCAACCTTGACGTCATCCCATGACTGCCAAATCATATGAAGCCTATTTAATCACTAAATCAGTGGTAATTGTGTTTTGGTGCGCAGGTGTAATGATCCCAACATTTTAGAAGATATCTTCAGAAAAGGTTTTAAGGTGCCTTTTTCGTTTCACCATCATCATCTTTAAATAGCTGCAAATGGTGTTTTGGACCCATTTATAGATTAGTAAGTCAATGTGGGTCATACATTGCCTCTTAATGGGTGATATAAATGAACTCAAAGCGTTTATCGCCTCTACTATCCCACTACTGTTTTCAATTTACATATATATATTTTTAAGATTATCCGGTTTCTTAAAGGGTAACTTGCAAAAGCAGGGAGTTGATGGCGGAGATATTATTTCTAATTTACGTAATGGAGCAGCAGCCGAAAATGCATTGGCCATCATGCAAGAAAGGGGCCCTCCAATAGAAGATTCAGACATCGTTTGACACCCAGAACAGTTAAATATGCAGCATTTCATGTTCTTTCACCTGAGGGCAGCCACGGACTTTCAATATTGGATGTTGCGGACAAGATTCAGGTTGATCTAATTCTTGATCATAGAGTTTTATTAGGCTCGCAACTTAAAGTTTTTGTATGAATACATCAACTTTAGCAGGTGCATAATTAAAAAATTATACTGCAAGAAATAATTTAGGATATATATTTATATGTATCATTGTCTTTTCACATTTTATCTACTTAATTTAGATTATTATTTTTTTTAATAGAATTCTGGTCTTCGGGATCTCACAGCTAGCAAAATATCATAGGCCTCGGTTGCTGCTGCGTTATCTAGAGATACAAAGCTTTTTGAAAGAACTGTCCCATCAACATACTGTTTAAAGATTCCTTACCAAAAGGATCCTGCTGACAGGGAGGCGATTATTGCTGCTGCTAGAGATAAAAAATCAGAAATTTAAAAATGGTTTTGTTTGATGGTGAAGAGGTGTTTGATGGCGAAAAGGATGATGCTGAAAAAAATGATGACTCTGAAAGTAACATTGTTGGTGGGATCCACAAGGGAGTGGCAGATCTAGATGAAGATGCTATACTTGATGAAAGTATTTCTGGTGAGCCGTGGGTACAAGGGCTTATGGAAGGTGAGTATTCTGAATTCTGATCTGGTTAATATCATTTGATTGCACATGGTATTATCATCATTTATCTATAAGATTTAATATTTTTGTGAGGGATTTCTACAGAGGAAAAAGAGACATTCTAAGCGGTGGCATTTCAATTGGGCTTGATGGGTTGATTATGGATCAAACGGGCTCCATAAAGTTTTATTAAAATGAGAAAATAACCACATATATTCATGTTTGTGGATCAACCTCATCACCGAACCTTGACTAGAATCCAACTAAAAAAAAGTAAACATGCAATGTATTGAAAATCTAAACTTACATATGTTTTTCTGTCGATTGTCATTGTAGTATATATTCAAAATATATATATTAATTAAGTTGCTGTAACACAAAATACTTACCAAGAAGACTGCTTTGACGTTCTCAGAAGTTAAGGGAAACTGAAGCCCACCATCAGCTTTAAGCCTCAATAAAACATCACGAAGGTCTTCGTTGTGATCGCTTGGTCCAGATGCACATCGGTATTTGTGATCAGAGATGATTTCATTGAAGATTTTATCGATTTTGCCATTTATCTTGGTCAACTTATTCCTCGACACAGAACCTCACTACAATTGATGTGTAAAGTCGAATGATGTTCTCATGCCTGCTATCTTTGAAAAACTGAACATGTTCTGGAGGCACTCGGGATTAGTTGTGTTGGTTATCCCACCAGGACACCACAAGAATATATGTGGAAATTCTTCTCTGATTTAGTGGCCATCCTCATGTACGGTTCATATCCCTTTCTTTCTTTTCTCCTGTTTTTTTAATTAGCAATTATAACTGATTCCTAAAAGCATATAAAATTTAATTATGTCATCTACAGGCTCCATGGCATGTTTCCTGCAGGGAGACTTCCTATCCTGATCGAAATATAGCTTTTATTGCTAATGAGTGGCATTCTGCATTGTTACCGGTTCACCTTAAAGCGTATTCATATCATCATTCACCAGGTTAATTGGTTTGGCGTACACTCATGACTACCATGTAAGATGTGCCTACGTAATATCATTCATGTTTCTTTTTCTCATATTAATCATCATGTGCCTCATTCATATTAAGCTTTCGTAAGATGCTCACTTTTCTATATTTTATAGGTGGCATGGTCGTGTTTTACTATGGGTTGACTACTATCTATTATTACTCTTTCATAAGATTTCTTATTTATTGGTTTGTTAATGTTCTTTTCAGTCTTTACTAAATTGGACAATCATGTACAGTTGTGTTCCTTTCTATATATCTTTTATTCCACGTATGTGATCTTGTATCGAGTTCATGTGTATTTGGTGCTATAGGGTTACTTATCAGATTGTCGAAGGGGTGGATACGGTTAGGTTGCTAATTCTAAAATGAGATTTGTGCTTCTTGGTGGCAATAATCCTTCCTACGAAAGTCGTTGAAAGAAACTATTTTTCATTTGATTAGTTTTTTTTATCTGATGGTTCACTTTTTGGAGAGGATATCGATGAACTAAATAGTTTTTACAAGTAAATGTGACCAGGTGAGTGCAAGAGTGCAAGGATATATACTTATGTTATGAGTGGTAAAATGACTTCTAAGAATATTGGTATCAAACTCTGTTGATATTTTCGTGATACTAATTATTAGTTGCATCTTGATCCGATTCCACACATAGTTTAAGGGTAAGTCACAAGTGATTGCACTTCTAATGAATTGTATTAATTGGATTCTATTCTAACTTGCATTTTACTTGATATCACTTCAGGTTAAGTTTGAGGCGGTCTCTATAGTTATAAGCTTTCTGATCAAATGATAAGAATTGTTTTTGGCAATGTGTTTGTACCACTTGAATAGAAACTCATGCTCTATTTATGGTATTTAGTGGGGCACCTTATTGCTATATTTGTAAATAGAAATTGTGGACAAAATCATGTTGGTAACCTAAGTTTCCACTATTTCTTTTTGTAATACAGTGCTATAAATTATTCCATTTCTTTTTTGGTTTATTTGTTCTAATGTAGTTTAACCGAGTATGGAGTAACAATTCCTTATGGACCATTAGAAGACTTGGTGTACTCTAATGCTAAATGTACTTGAAGTGGTGGATCTTTCATCCTACAGGTAACCCTTTATAATTCTTACATTTCTGTAATCATTCGACACTTGATAGATATCTAAAAGTGATATGTTTTCCTGACTTTCTACAGTCCCATGAAAGAACTTCTTTCGTTAGGATTGTCCGTGGTCCTTTTGCTAATACAAACTATGCTTGTGATGCTCTTTTGCATGAATTGGGTACTTTGTTTGATTATAGATCATATTTACAATAATGCATTTGACAAGTAGTTCTTTTCTTTACTTGTAGTCAAATTAATCCCGATGTGGATTTGTTTGATTTTGCATACATAATATATATACAAAAGGTACCATAGTTAGTAATAGATCTATATCAGGCATGATTAAATGTCAATATCAGCAAATGAAGTCAGACTTTATTGTGAATTTTAGCAATCAGAGGTGAAGAATAGGGAAGATCGCAAATAAGAGCTGATCCTATAATTGTAATAGTAAGATTAGGATCGAGCCTTTTTGAAGAGTTTGGAGGCCTTCATGGAGATAAAATGACTGAGTGAAGATTCTGGTTAAGTTTTTTTTGAAGAAAATGTTGACTGTTTAAAGTCGAAAAGCATTTTGAGCATATATTTTGATCAATTTTATAATAATAGTTGCTTTACTTGCTGTAAAGATATGTCACTTTTAATACTAATGTTATTAATAGGTATTGTATTTAATTGAAATCCCCATTAGGAATACATAAGTATATAAATACTTTCTAATTTATTGTATATATCCTGATAGAGTCCCTTTATCCACCTTTTGTATTAAAACTAAGTAGTAGCCCGCGAATTCGCGGGTTATGATCTAGTACATATTTAAAAAGTTACCAAATTAAAATAGTATAACATTTAAACGATCGGGTAAACAAACACCACACGGAACGCAAACACGGGAGGCGAAAAAGGAGACAAAACCCCTTCCACCTCCCTATTTTCTTTCATCTCACTCTCTCTCCACTCTCTTTTTCTCTCAACTCTCTCTCTCTAAACTCAACCAAAAATCACACAAAAACCACAAAAACTACCACAAAAACGTCACGAATCACCATACTCCTTTGGAATAAAATGACCACGATGACACGATCTACCTTTCTACCTTTTCGAATTTTAAAACCGACACGCGTAAGTTTCCGACATTTTTCTCGAAATTACTTATATTTTGGTTTTTATACATGTTTAGTGTTTATATAACTAAGAAATGTCCAAATAAGGGTTGGGTAAAAGTTTCGGGCCAAAACGAAGTCGTCCGGCCATGTTTCCGGTCACCGGAGTCCGATCAAACCCCGACGTCGCATCTGGCTTGGGCCAAATGCGACATCAGTCACAACGTCGCAGAACCTCTCACAACGTCGCATACTGCGACATCACCTTTAACGTCGCATTAAATTGCGAAGTCGCACATAGCGACGTCGACCCTTACGTCGCACTAGACCCTGACGTCGCACATAGCGACATCAGCCTCAACGTCGCAGTACTAAACAACGTCGCATGTAGCAACAACACACTTAACGTCGCAGGTTTCAGACCCTTAAAAACGCATGATTTCACCAAGTCTTTTACCACTTGATTTTACCCCTAAACGAAATTTCGAATGCGTTTTCGCTTAAGTAATATAGTAGAAATAAAAAATTTTCAAGCTGACTTGGCAGCTCGACCCCAACCAGGGGCTTTGCCCCTTGGACCCCGCTACCAGGGGCGCTGCCCCTGGACCCCCGTACACAATTTCGTACCTTATGAAACACAACGAAACAATATGATAATATTTTTAGAGATTATTATTACAAACAGTTACCAACGAGTCGTATACACTTTCAAAACTTCAAACATAAACACAGAACAAACATTTGGACATAACTTGGTTGTACGAACACTAGCATGGATGATTAGCTTAGACATCCACATACTTATTAAATCTCATACGTTTAGGACGTTAGGAGATTCGACTAGGTGTACCTTGGGCTTTAGGCTTTGCTAGCTCTCGCACTATTACTTAACTCAATAGGTGAGTTCACAGCCCCTACTTTTACTGTTTTAACTGCTTTTGAACAGGGGTGAAAAACATAGCCAACGCTTTGCTACATGAGCAAACTTTTATATAACTATTGTGTTATACATTATACAATTGCCATAACTGCTTTTACTACATGATTGTATACGTGTTTACTCGAACGATTAGAGTACTTTGAACTGTTGTGCAAACTAATGCTTATGAAATAACATTTTCATACTATAAACTAAAACAAATGTGGTAAACTATTTGACAAACCGTTTTACTAGACCGGAGAACGACCGGTAAACTGTTTTGGTTGGACGGGAGAACGACCCGTGCGTATTTGGCCGGAGAACGACCGGTACTTTTATGAAAATGCTGGAGAACGACCAGCTACGTATTTTAGTGCCAGAGAACGACTGGCCAAGTGGACGGGAGAACGACCCGTGCGTATTTGGACCGGAGAACAACCGGTGCGTATTTCGCTGGAGAACGACCAGCAGTGTTTGGATGGGAGAACGACCCATGCGTCTTTGGACGGGAGAACGACCCGTGCGTATCTAGACCGGAGAATGACCGGTAAACTGTTTTGTTTGGACGGGAGAACGACCAGTGCGTCTTTAGACCGGAGAACGACCGGTACTGTTTGTAAAACGCTGGAGAACGACCAGCAACGTATTTTAAACTGTGTTTTGGGTAACATCCCAACGTAAACTGTGCTTTGGGTAACATCCCAATGTAAACCGTATTTTGGGTAGACATCCCACATAACTTGTATTTGGATAACATTCCACTAAACTTACTTAACTGTTATGGCAATAACTATTTGTGAACGTCTTTGGTTTAACAACGGTGCTTACAAACTTGATTCAACGATTGCAAACACAAAAACCTGTGAATTCACTCAACCTCGTTGTTGACTTTTTACTATGTTTTTCAGGGAATTAGCTGCACACGTAAGGACCGCCTGCACAAATGGAAATCTAGGCGACCCTTGAAGATTTAGGATGCCAACTTTTTGAAACATATGGATTTCTTTTGTATAACTAATCTGTTTTTAGTCATATTTACGAAATCCACTTTTGTACAACTTAACTACTTATACGATTCATTGAATCGTAAACTTTGTAACTAATACTTTTGGCATCTTAATATATATGTTTGATTGTAATCATAAGTTCTTATACGTATGCATGTATTATGTAAATGTGGCATCCCCAGCTTATACCAATGCTTCCGCTAAACGAATTTGGGTGTGTTACATAATTACATTTGATACATACGAAAATGAAAAAATAACTTAAAATTTCACACTGTAATTTATTTTAGGCCAAAATGTATATTACTACCATCAACTTGGATGACTAGGTTTTTTAGTACCCTGAATTATTTATGGTATAGCTTAGTACCCTGAACTTGGCAAAATGGTCACCCTACTACCCTGACTCAGTTGACTCGGAGCATGTACTTGTTATGTGACTTTTTCTGTTAAATAACCGACGGACGTTTGTGAGGGTTAGGTTTAAAGCATATACTTTTTACACTTTTTTTCCATTTTATTTTATTTATTTACTGTGCGCTGTGACCTTTTAATTTATTTACGGTATACACTGTTTATCTTCTTCCCCACATCAAAATTGTTTGGGTCCAAATTTGACGGTAGAATATAATGAATGAATTGTAGAAAATGACTGAAATACGAAGAATTGTTGAGAATTCAATTCTTGCATAAAAGTTTTATAAAAACCTCGTGGAAAGAATTTTTAAGAGTTTAAGTTTTGCTTCTAAATTCATGTTCACAATCATTGGCTTTTGTTTTTGTTCCAGTTGTACCTTGTGCCCAAATTGAGGTCACATGTGACGAGTAGAACAAAATTCTCTTTTTGTTAAATGAAGGATAAGATGTATATTATGTGAAAACTGAAAACCACCCATCTATGTCTATAATTACTATTATTCATAATTCATAATTTCGTGTTGTCATCCAATTGTAACATCTAATCTAATACGGAGTAGTAATAATACTTGATGCAAATTGATTATGATGATATAAAAAAAAATTCTTCAAACCCAATATACATCAGAAAATATGCTTCAAAACCCAAATGCCGTTAGTTTATTTAACAGGAAAGTCACATGACAATCACATGCTCCGAGTCAACTAAGTCATGGTAGTAGGGTGACCATTTTGTCAAGTTCAAGGTACTAAGCTATACCATAAATAATTCAGGGTATTAAAAAATCTAGTCATCCAAGTTGAGGGTAGTGATATACGGAGTATATATTTTGGCATTTATTTTAGGGTTAACAATGGTTTAATTCTCAAAGTTTCACTTTTTTTTTCGTTTTAACATCTCAAGTTTTTTTCTTACGATTTAATCCTTCAAGTTTGCATTGACTTATCGATTTAACCCTTCAAAGAGTTAAACCATTGAATTTTTGAAAGTAAAATGATTAAACTAGAAAAACTTAAAATGGCGAAATCATCATAAAAGATAAACTTTAGGGATTAAACCATCAAATTTTTGAAGTATAATCAAACTTTAGGCTTAAACCATCAAAATTTTGAAACTTCGATGATTAAATTATTAAAAAAACATTTGAGTGGTTAAAACGAAAAAAATGTAAAACTCTAAGGATTAAACTATTACTTAACTTTTATTTTATACTCTTTAAATTTATCGACCTTACTTATTTTAGTATCACGACCTTTTATTTCATACTCTGTAAATTTATCGACCTTACTTATTTTAGCATCACGACCGTTTAAAACCTTTCAAGTTTTAACCCACGTTGCTTCCATCCCAATTTACCTCCTCCGACTCCGAGTTCGTATATCTTAACGTAAACTCACTTCACCACGCAAAATCCCAAACACTTCAAAATTTAGGGTTTGCGATTTGATCCTGAATTCTTGATTGATCAATCAATTAATCGATCAAGTTCCTCGTCTTGAAAACCAAATTCGCTACTCGATTGAAATCAGATCCAGTTGGTACCTAAAATCGGAGATGGCTTTATCTCAAAAGATTCACGAAGCATTTAAAACTACGGTAGAAAGACTTACAACGCATAGAACTGAATCTGCTTTCAAAGAAAAGGGCGTATTGACCGTCGACGAATTCGTTATCGCCGGCGATAATTTGGTTTCTAAGTGCCCTACTTGGTCATGGTAGATTCAATTTTCTTTTTTTATATATTTTTTTATTTAATTATACATCTATCGATCTATGTATCCATCTATAATTAGTGTTATAAGTAGATATTATGTAAATTAAAGTCAGATATATGAAATTTGATTCGAGGATTTTCCGTGTAAGATGTATATTGATTGATTTAGAGGTGTAGAAAATATAAACTAGGGCTGCATTGTGCTATATTTGTTTGTAGTGTATACGCTTGCGAAAGTAGGTTGTAGGTTTGCCTTTGCTATGTGTTTTCCAAGTGAAGTATGGATGTTATGATGTTAAAACAAGCTGTTTATAGCACATACAATATGAGTAGGTACGCTCATTACATTATTTTTTTAACATCTCAAAGCTGTGTTAAATGGATGTTAGCACAATATTTTTGATTTTTATGAATTGATATTAGCAAACATTGTGTAGTCCTACAGCTCATACAAGTGACGAAAGATTTGAACAACGTACACAGTTCCTGTCTTGTTTGTACTTTCGTTGCTGATTTGTTTGATTGTTTCTATTTCACGATCAAAAAATAAGTAATTACCTGATAGACATCTTGCCTCAAAGACGTCATAAGTTGCTATTTTCTATGTGGCCTTTTATGCTTGGACTATATAAACAACTCCCAACATTTTACTCTCGTCAAACAAAAGGTTTTACACTGCTTCATGGTGTATTTGTGAAAGAAACTATCTACACTGTTATAAAAGTGTTTATCCTTTATGCATATGATAGGAATGTTTACTTTGGAAATCGAATTGAGCTGCTATGCTCACAATCAAAAGGTCAGTTTGTTAACCGTAGATATGAAGTAATCATGTTGATGGAACAAAGAGTAGGTTCTTTTTCATCAATGTAAAAACAATATATGATGTACCATATCTACGTCACTAGAGTTCTTGTTCTTTGGTAATACTGATGATTCTTATAAAGTAAGGTTGTTGCTAATAAATATACACACTTCATATTTGCATTCCCGGACTTCATGGATTTAGATTCTGTTAGGCTATTTGTTTGGTTGTTCCTAACACGAGTTCTGCCTGTAACTAATTTTCAGTGATCTTCTACGCTGAGTTGAAAATAAGAATGACTAACTTGCGAAGTTACACACATTATGCATTACACCCTATTACCCAATTCATATGGATCATATAATGTCTTAAATTAGAGTCACAAAATCTCTGACCAGAAGTCTGTCAATGGGCTTATTCTGGGTTGAAGAAACTAGAATGAGTGAACACCAGCTGATCTGCTTATGGCTAGACAGGACTCGCACAACCCCTATTTAGAAGATGAGAGGGTTATTCTTACGTGTTATTTGAGTTTACTAAGTACGGCGTCGTTTATTGTTATTTTTTTTATAGGGAATCAGGTGATCCAAACAAGAGGAAGTCATATTTTCCATCTGATAAGCAGTTTTTGATCACTAGGAATGGTAAGCCTTTTAATTCCAATCTAATAATTTATCCTTGTAATGTAAATAATTTTATATTAATTTTTACTGAATTCTCATCTTTTCATTTTGTACACAAGCTCTTCAACTTTTAATATTGTAGGGTCACATAAGTACATAATAACTCATATTTATGCTTACCATAGTTCTATTAATTCTTACTGAATTCACATCTTTTCAGTTTGTACACAAGCTCTTCAACTTCTAATATTGTAGGGTCACATAAGTACATAACTCATATTTATGCTTACCAACTATACAAAAAGAAGGATAAATGGATACTTATAGTAAACATAAACTACCCTTTCGTATTTAAATATCAATGTGATTGCCACTTCGAATTTGTCATCTTAAAAAATATGTGGAGGGTTTATTTGTACCAAGACAGGCCCCATCACCCTCTTGGTTCTCCCTTTGAGACCTGACATCAAATTTTAGCACTTTTTTAGCGTTGTGTTGTTCATTTATAAAATGTCGTTGTTTCATCTGTTCTCGCCAGTTTACGAAATAAAAATAGTTTTTGTTAGTAATTATCTCGATGATTTATCTTGGCTTTTTCCTTTCCTTCTCCATGTATCCTTATCCTTCTATATTATATCCACATAATTTATTTGCATGTAATTAAGTTTGATATGAACTTTATCTAGTTCCTTGTTTGCGAAGAGTTGCATCAATTCAAGAAGAATATGAAGCAGCTGGAGGTGAGATATTGCTCGATGATGAAGAAAATGATGGTTGGCTGGCTACTCATGGGCAGCCAAAAGGTATGTGGCTATATTAAATCTTTAAAATATAGTTTGTTTGTGTTTTGAATTTGGTTTAACTATCTGTATAGATTCCAAGGGTGATGAGGAGGAAAATGTCCCTTCTATGGAAACCCTAGAGATAAGCAAGAAGAATACCATCCAGCCAATTTCTTCGCATTTTGGCACTGAAGAGGAAGATGACATCCCAGACATGGAAGAGTTTGAAGAAGATGACAACCTTATCGAATCAGACCCTGTAAGATATTTACATCCATTTGATATAACTTACATTCTAGTTTCAGTAGAAAAGCTGTGGAGACCACCCAAGTGATCAACTTTTTTTTATCAAGGCCTCCCATATATCGAAACAACTTTATAGGCCACCCAAGTATATATATGATATCTTCCATTGATAAATTCATATATTGTGGTATTCAGGCAACCCTTCAGCCTACATATCTTGTTGCTCATGAGCCTGATGATGACAATATCTTACGCACTCGAACTTATGATGTCAGCATCACGTAAGTTCAACTCCAGTTGTTTTAGTTCTTTTGGCCTTGCTGTTTATGTTGAAAGCTATCATTTGTTTAGATTCTTTTTAGTATTCTGTTTATGATGTGATGTTTTACTCTCCTTTTTCTGTCTTTTTTTTCCTTTCCAGGTACGATAAGTATTATCAAACTCCTCGTGTCTGGCTTACTGGTTATGATGAGGTTTGTACAAACTTGAATTTAGTTATGCAATTTTCATGTTTATTTTACATTTTAAAAACTGGTAGGAGTAGGAAAGCTAAAGGTCTTAGGTTAAGTGTTGATGTGCTAAATAGATTGACAAATGCAAATATAAGTGTGATAGCATATAGACATAGAATTTTTAGATCTAAAGTACCGTTCTCTCCATCCTACATACATGGCGGGTGGTATGTCTGAGTTTACCTGTGTGTTTGAACTTTGAATTTACTCATTATTTTGGAAAAGAAACGAAGTGGATAGATTGAAAGACTTAAACATAAGTTGAAGAATTACATGTAGTGCAATTTTAAACAATATATCTCGTCCCTGACAGCCCAACTTGAATAATGAGTGTGTATCGACGTTGACAATATTATGGTGAAGGTGTAAGCACACACCCCAAAATTTAGGTCGCTAAATTATTGGATGGTGATGTGAGTTTGAGTTTATTGGCTAACATTGCATGTACATGTTAATTTATTACGGAGTATCATATTTAAGATGTTTCAAAACAGTGTAAATTTGACAAATATCTGCTATATGTTCATTGAAGATCAACTATGCATTGATTATCTGAACTTACTTTTTATCTAAACCTATTTCGTGATATAACACACTCCACAATATTCTATTACAGTCAAGGATGCTTCTTGAGCCAGAATTAGTTCTCGAAGATGTCAGTCAAGATCATGCTCGCAAAACAGTAAGCAGTACATGCTTTTGGCTTATATACTGTTGACATCTTGAGTCTTTATGTTGATATGGTTAAGACAATTGCCACAGTTAGAGCCTTAGAGGTGGCAAAATGGGCGGTTGGGTAACAGGTCAAGATAGTTTGCTAACAAGGTTTGTAACGCGACGTGGTTGGGTTGACTTGACAGCAGTTTACTGTCTTTTTCTAAACTATTTTGCAAGTAATTAATGTATAAAATTTGATCACAAAAACTTTACTATTGAAGTAATATGTGGTTCTTAGTTCATGTAATTCATACTCAGGTAACTATTGAAGATCATCCGCACTTGCCTGGGAAACATGCATCTGTACACCCATGTAAACATGCTGCTGTGATGAAGAAACTAATTGAACCACTAATAGCTGGAGGACTTGAACCGCAAGTTGACAAGTAATTTTTCTCTTCTATCTTTCCTGAGTAGTTATGGAATCAGTAAATAACGCATAATTCTAAATTCAGAGATTAATGGCTCACTCAAATATTAAGTAAATTTGGGATGATTTTGTGTTCTAATTGCTGTTCTATCAGCTGAGCAATGTCTTTGAGGTTGAATCAATCAGTATAGAGGTGGCAAGTTGCACGGGTTGGGTAACGGGTCAAAATGGTTTTAAATCAGAATGAGCAATATTTAATGTGTGTTGAAACAGGTCTGGTGGGTTGAGTTCACCCACAACCATTTTTTGAATGTCTTTCATAAATAATCAATGCATTAGCCATTATTACAAAAACCATATCTAAATTATAATTACCCAAATCGACGCATTTTATGAGAAAATGGTTCAAATTTGCCACCTCTAAATAGAGACTTGATGGCATTGCTATAAAATATGGTTTAACCCGGGCACATCTAAATTTCTTTGATTGGTTTGTTGTATATGTAGTTCTCTTAATTTGCACGCAAAGTTTTGCGTTCTTTTTTGTTGATATAAAACGGTATCTGCTGCAGGTACCTCTTCTTATTCTTAAAATTTGTTGCCACTGTTATTCCAACCATCGAATATGATTACACCATGGACTTTGACCTGGGGAGCTCCAGTACCTGAATTAAAGGCACACACCCCTGAAGTTGTACATGAACTACAAGAAAGGCAGGGAAAACGGGAAAAAATGTTACCCTGCGATATGTGTTGTTTGGCAAAACTATTATACATTTTAACATTGTACATATGCTTGTGACTATTGTTTATTTCAAGATTTAATTTTCTTATCAACGAGGTTAAATGCATCAATATTCAAGATCAATCACCATTATTTACATTGAATGCGCTAAGGATTGTTTTTGGAGAGAAAAGAAATGAAATGGGAAGAGGTAGAAGGAAAAAAATTTGTGTTTTCGAGAGATTTTTATCTACTCTTATTATAATAAGAAAGTTCAAATTAAAAAGAATCTTTGACTAATTTTCAAATGGAGAAATCTCAACCATCCACTTAGGAAGTCAACATGAAAATCTATCCGTTCGTTTATTTGCTGATGTCATAATCCTCTAATCTACTTAAAAATACATAATTAACCTTCCTAAACCAATTTGAATTTAAATTTGAATTTGAATATGAATTTGAATTACTAATACTATTTGAACTACTAAAAGACTATCAGAAAAAATATTATTTAAATAAATAACGAATGTAATATTATACTATAAAATAATATATATTTAAATAAAGTATTATACTATAAAATAATATTACATATAACAATAACTTTAAGCTGACTTATTATTACTGGTACATTAATGTCATATTATCATAATCATAACAATAATAATTCATTCGGATTATACTACATAATCATATATGTAGTGTCGACCCTTAAATACAAGAATATGAGTCTATTTTTTTCAATTGAGGATGAGACTAAAATGAAAACATATAATAAAATTAAAATGATAAATTTTTTAGATCAGATAGACAAACTTATTATACCTTATTCAATGGATAACTCATGCATTATGAGACACATGAATATAACATATATAAATAATTTTCAATATATATGGGTTTATCTTTCTAAGACTAATCTACATCATCTATACAATAAACATAGTTTAAAAATTTTAACATATTAATAATAGTAAGGGAGATAATAATCCCCATGTATATTTTTGAGTTAAAAATTGTAATCCTTATCCCCCAACCATATTATATTTTTTGGTCCAATTATTAGGGTTGCATAAGAAAGTTAGATACAAAACTTATCCAATTCATTAACTCTCATAAAAGAATTCAAATTTAAATAATCATCCTACTTTTAAGCATACATAAAATTGAATCCTTCATAAATGATACTTCGAATTGGAATGATATTGCTAGATGAGATGGTAATTTTTTTAAAAAAATTTTATTCTTACTTCAATATTTTGTTACGTATACTTTAGCATTTGACAACGTACTTCAAGAGTGAAAAGTCTTTATATTACAAAATTCCAGGTTTCGTATGTAGATGGCACAACATATAATGAAGTGTAAAATCTACTTATACGGCCGAACACGTGTTAAACCTACTAAGATGTTTTTGGGTTCTAAGTATGGTTTCCATTTTTGTTCCTTTCGAAGATATATTTTCAGTTGGGGTCAACAGAAACTTAACAATTAATGGGTTATATTATTTACATATAAAGGATTTATTATACATTGCATGTTGATGTGCTACATACGTTGTTTGTCATCTTCAAAAAATTTGGTTTGTAGACTTGATTGGACATAATTGTTTTTTATGAGGAACACTGTGAAGTATGGGAAAGAAACACAAATGTCAGATGTTGATCTTTATAATGATAACAAGTAAGATACTCATGCCTATGTTATTCAATTGTAGGTTATAAAATCATTTAATAACTATTTTTTTATTATTATTGAATGTTTCGTAAGTGGAGATGAAATAAAGTGCATCTTATGGGGAGAATATGCAAATCAACTTAGTTTCTTCATTGCGTCACGCTATCAACCTTCTCACCTTATATTAAGGGCATTCCCAGCGGGCAAATCACCGGTTACTCCGCGGTGCCATTAGTTGAATCATTTGCCAACCACTTTCAATCCAAACCGGTTAACCGAGATTGCAAATCGGTTGAATCTTTGTGGGGTCTGCGTGCTTTTTTTTGTTTAATATATAGAAATGGTGGTATATTGGTAAATGTGGGACCCAGAAAAATGAAGTGGTTAGTCATTGATGGCAGTGGATAATCGATTGTGAATCAATTGTGAAAATCGGACATGGCGCTGAAGTGGCAGAAGTGGTTTGGAAGTGGTTCAAACACGATTGGGACTATCCTAAGACTCCTCCCATCCGTGACTAAAATTGACTAAGACCGATTGAGCCACGTCAGCGCCACATCAGTTTTTTCAAAAACTGACTGATACTGATGGACATTTGCCATCAGTGACCCGTCACTTTAATTTTTGGGTCCCACATTTACCAATTTATATTTAATATTATACACACAAAAAAAAAGGTATTTGTCGGATATCCGACTAAGAAAAGCGACGGGTCAAACCGACACCGCCGTAACATCGCCGTCGGCCTCGTCGGTATAAACCGACTCAAACCGACGCCTTGCGATGGGAGCCGTCTAATATTTTAATTTGCCAAAGTTCACTTATATGAAGGTTTACATTTACTTACAAACTCATAAACTAATTTCTTACCCGATATTTGCAATATCATTAAAATACATTTTATTATTTTATAAATAATATATGTTTATACTTATACACAAAGACTTATTATATGAAATTATTTAATAGTCACAAGAATGTTTACTAATGAGGATATTCCAGGACTGGATAAGTTTGCATCGAGGTTTGTTCAGTTACATATTTGCGTAAGTAATGATGTTGATTAAGTTCTAACTTATATCCTTTTATGGAAAACATACTAGAAACTAACGAGAGTGCAAATAATAACATGGACATTTAGAAGACTATCACACCATTATACAATTTAAATTTGTGTATGGTATTATATTTTGCATATAAAGTTCTTTAATCTTAGTATAAAACATATTTTATTATTTTAATGTTAGTATTGTGTTTCTCAAAATGTCGTATTGAAGTAATTTTATTAAGATACACGGAATTTCGATTTGTGGTGTGTATTTTTTTTTTTTTATCGTTATAGATACTTCTTATATATTTTTGCTCTTTTGTGTACTTTAATGTTATAATTTAGTAAATAACTATACTTTGCATACACTACGCCAAAAATGGGCTTTGGTCACACATGCTCGAAATCCAAATCGTCACACATTAGAATATTTACGTGACTGAAGATACAAAAATTGAATTCACGTCATTAGTTGGTCACACATGCACTCCAATCATGTGACCATTCTGAAATGTATTCGCCACACGTTAATACGTTTATGTGGCTAAAGGTAACTGATGTTTTTTCGATGATTATTTAGTCACACATGATTTGGAACGCGTGACCAATGAAGAGTAAGTTTGAAGCATTAGTCACGTTAGACACATAAAGTGTGACAAATACCGCGCCACACACTTGAATAGTGTGACCAAATGCCACTATATGGTCACATGAAGTAATTGTTTATGTGACTAAATCACGAAGTCGAGTTTGTCACACATAATTTAAGTGTAACCAAAAACAGGTACATATGGTCACTATATGGTCACACACTTGACCACTGTGACCAAATGCCACTATATGGTCACACACTTGAACACTGTGACCAAATGCCACTATATGGTCACATGAAGTTATTGTTTATGTGACTAAATCATGAAGTCGAGTTTGTCACACATAATTTCAGTGTAGCCAAAAACAGGTACATATGGTCACTATATGGTAACACAAGTGAACAATGTGACCAAATGCCACTATATGGTCACATGAAGTAATTGTTTATGTGACTAAGTCATGAAGTTGAGTTTGTCACACATAGTTTCAGTGTAGCCAAAAACAGGTAGATATGGGAACTATATGGTCACACATTTGAACACTGTGACCAAATGCCACTATATGGTCACACACTTGCACACTGTGACCAAATGCCACTATATGGTCACATAAAGTAATTGTTTATGTGACTAAGTTATGAAGTTGAGTTTGTCACACATAATTTCAGAGTAGCCAAAAACAGGTAGATATGGTAACTATATGGTCACACATTTGAACACTGTGACCAAATGCCTCTATATGGTCACACACTTGAACACTGTGACCAAGTGCCAGTATATGGTCACATGAAGTAATTGTTGATGTGACTAAATCATGAAGTCGAGTTGTTCACACAAAATTTCAATGTAGCCAAAAACAGGTACATATTGTCACTATATGGTCACACACTTGAACAACGTGACCAAATGCCACTATATGGTCATATGAAGTAATTGTTTATGTGACTAAGACATGAATTTGAGTTTGTCACACATAGTTTCAGTGTGACCAAATGCCACTATATGTGTGTTAGAGAAACTAATACATTATGTGTGTGTGTTATGGCCAAAAGCTAGCATTCATAGATATGTAATTAGTTGCTGTTTTGCTAGTAGAACTAACATTTATCTCTCTTGGTTAATAGGTTTCTTTGTACCTGGAGTGGTTAATTGGGATCCAAGTTCGAATCCCATGCTCAGCTTGTTTTTGCATATTAAATTCATTAATGTAAAACTGTTGTCATATATGACAATTATTTATATATGCTAACTATTTATGTTCTGATTTACAAAGTTATTGTACTACAATAACTGGCACTGAACTATAAAATAAAACGTGGAAGTCATATAAATTAAGATACAAATAATAATTCCATAAATTAATTAAAAGGTAAGTTACAAGGCTAATTTACAAGGCTAATTAATGTATTACAATAGTGTTCCAGCATGACCCGATCACTTGGATTTTGGTATAACAATACCTCCACAGTTGGTTCGATAGTAATCATCTCTTGATTCATCGCCCAAGTCACGTGGTATAACGCCCCTAATTTAGATCATTTTTTTTTATTTTTTTAAACATCGCGGAAGCAATATCCCATATATATATAACCCTGGATTAACCAGAATATACATAATCCTTTACATAAGTATTTCGTTATATAACTACACAATTAGATGGGCGTTACTTTAACAAAACATTTACAGTAGTACAAAAGTCATCAGAGTTCTATCATTGTCGAACATTCCCTCAATTTACTCCGAGACCCGCCCTTAACAACAATATTAACCTGCAAGGAGTAAACAACGAGGGATTAGCACGAAGCTAAGTGAATTAACTCATCACTAACACTACACTTAGTTTAACACCATGAGTATACAACAATTAACACTTTGACTCAACATCACTAGAGGATCGGTGGCCCTTGTGGCACCCTCAGCCGCGGTGGCCCACCAAGCGACACTTACACCGACTGCAGGCCAATACAGTGGTTAACCGATAACGATTTGCTACCTTTAGTCAACACAAGCTCTATTCACAACACATGTTCACAACTCTCGTGTTGACTAACCTGTAGTAAAACGTCCAACAATATTGACCTCTTTAACACAATCACCAATAAGTTTCTTAACACATGCTTCTACTTCACAATATGCCTTAACACAAGAATGCATAATTAACACTTGAAGTAACCACATGAGTGATCACCAAGCATAGTGAGAGATCAAAGTCCACTCACCTGTTAGTCTCCTTCTCCAAACTCAAAAGTCTTATTTTATTGAATCTTCGGTGTCTCTGTACACACAATTAAAACACAAGTTAATAACTCGTCTCATAACTAATTATGACTATACTCCATTACATACATTAATAATCAAGAAATATCGATAATTTAAATAATGTAAATGGTAGATTCATATAAGTTCACAAACTATCAAAATCTTCAAAATAATAAAGGCAAACGCGATCCAGGCTATTGGGTTGGGATTGCGTTCCTCTTAAGGAAAATATTCTGTCACCAAAATACACTGTGGAACGCGATCCGGAAAAAGAGCTTGGATCGCGTTCACAAGAACAAATCCAAACGAACACAATATTCTACTGATCAACGCGATCCGGTAAGGGGCTTCAGGATCGCGTTTATAAGAACAAAACACGCGGTAACCAAGTAACACATGGCAACGCGATCCGGGTAATGATGCAGGATCGCGTTCCTCAATTCTTCGGCAGAAACTCAAACCTGTAATTACACAGCACGAACCAAAACCCAAAATCTACTAAAACTCAACTTGTAACTCAGATTTTTACCACTTTCAATGTACAATAACATCTAGTAACATAATACACACTAGATTCCTACAACAATTCATCACAAATCATCAAAATCACATATAACCTAACTTACACATTTTCAAACCAAAAACTCAAGAACACACATATTTAATCATGCAACTAGCTAGAAGAAGGTAAAGTAACACTATCAAATCATCATACAAGTATTGATTTAACTTCTCAAGTCACAATTCTTACAATCAACAAATTATCTAGTATTTACATTTAAGTTGGCATGAACTTACTTACAAAATGAAGAACACAACAAGAGATGAAGATGATGATGATCTAACAAGGATTCCAACTTCAATTCATCAAGCACTTTGATTTAATTCATTGATTTGGTAGGGATTTGAGTTGTGTTTTTAGTTAGGTTTAGAACTAGGTGAAAAATGAGAGATTGGGGGTAAATATGATCGATCCCCACCTTTTTATTAAACCGCCCCAATTAACTTTCAGTACAATATTATACTACCTTTTGATCTATTGTCTGGAACCTAAATACCAATTGCAAGAAAATTATTTTATTTTACCGTCGTCTAAGATTATTTAAAACAATTAATATTTTACTAGTCACATTATCTCCTGAGACTTATTTACCTATTTATTTCACAATCAAACATATTTAAACAATTAAATTTACGTATTTAAATTTAAAGAAATACCTGATTCTACTGGGCCCAATTACAGGGTGTTACACGTGGATCCACACGTGGCAAAATGTTATCATTGTGCGGGTGAATGACAGTACTAAATTCCTCATCGATGTCATCATATGTATCTCTGTAATTCTTGGGAGGTGTGTTGAAGACAATAGACAACTTTCTATTTAGCTGGTCTTCCACATAAAACACTTGTCGTGCTTGTGAGGCTAATATGAACGGATCATCCTTGTGGCCTAAACTATTCAGGTCAACCAGTGTATAACCAAGCTTAGTATCGCGTCTGACCGCACCTTTCTGATGGTTAACCCAATCACATTTGAAAAGAGGGAGTTGCTTGAAACGGTAATCTAGTACCCATATCTCTTGCAAAACCCCATAATACACTTTGCGTCTTGTGGTTGCTACTCCTTTTACTATGTGCACATCTTCTGTCACAACACTAACACCACTGTTTTGGTAAACGCTGCCATCACTACATTTAGTACGAAATGTATACCCATTGATGTTATATGCTCTGTATTTGACTATGGTGGCGCGTGGTCCATATGAAATCCACCTTACGGTTTCTGATACACTTTCTGTGGAGATCACTAATTCTCTCTCAACCTGAATCTCATTACAAGTATATATATGAGCTTCAAATCGAAGGAATAACAAACAAACAGTTACAAAAAATGGGCTATTACCTCTTCGCGTAACCAGCTAACAAAAGATATACTGTGCTCATTCTCCAGCCATGCTTTTCGCTTACCCGGGTTTTGTGTTTCCAAAACCTGCTTGTGTTTCCTGAAATAAGGTGTTTGGTTATTATGTTTGTTGCATCAGTTTAATTAAGTAACGAAATATACATGCATGTGTTAGTAATACTTACTCGATATATGGTACAATTTCATCTGTATTCTGTATTACATTCAAATGTGCTTTCCGAAGGAGTTCTGCTGAAACGTCACTTGATTTGCCTGCCAAAAGTGGCTTGCCGTCCTCATTTTTTTCATCAGTTTCATGTTTATCTCGTGGGACACCAATAGTTTTCATTGACTTTTTATATTCGCCAAAAAACTCTATTGTTTCTTCGGCAATAGTCTCCTCAGCAATGCATCCCTCTGGTTTACTTCTGTTTCGCACATGTCCTTTAATAACCTTCATACAGCGTTCGAAGGGATACATCCAACGAAAGCATACCGGACCACATAATTTTACTTCCCTAGAGAGGTGCACAGTCAAATGGACCATAATATCAAAAAACGAGGGAGGAAAGAACTTTTCGAGTAGGCAGAGCGTGACACAAAGTTCTTCTTGCATCTTATCTACTTCATCTAATACGATTTCCTTGCTACATATTGATTTAAAAAAAGCAAAACCTGATGATAGCATATCATGTGGGTTGGTGCATGATTGACCGTATTGCAATGGGCAAAAACACTTGCATTAGCATGTGATAGTCATGTGATTTAAGCCCGATGAGCTTCCTATCTTTTAGGTTGACTAATGACGAGAAATTTGAACAGTATCCTTGAGGTACCCTGATGTTGTATAACGTTTTACAAAAGATGTCTTTTTCGGCATTCGTTAGTGTGTAACCTGCTGGAGGTAGTACTGTTTTGTCTCCGTCTTTCCTAGCAAACAACTCTGGTTTATCTATATTCAATTCTACCAGATCCAATCGCGCATTCTCTCCATCTTTCGTCTTTCCCGGAACATTTAGCAAAGTTCCGACTAGACTCTCACCAACATTCTTCTCTATATGCATGAAATCAATACAATGTTGAACTTCATTATGCCTCCAATATTTAAGCTTTCGATATCAAATGTTGAATTTCTTCCAGTACGGACCATCTTGTTCATTTACTTGACTGGAACTACCATCTTCATTTCCCCTTTTCCTTTTGTGCTTTTGGATCTTCCCACCTATGCCTATCGCATCGTTAAGGTTTTCTGATGCCTTTTTGTTAATTGGTTGTTTTTCCCTTCCCCACTTATTTTCAATATGTTTGACCTAATTGTATATTTCTTCCCCAGTCTTTGGAATTGGAGACAGGCGGAGTTTTTGTTCTCCATTAAACGCCTTCTTTTGCTTCCTGAACGCGTGGGTATATGGTAGATATCTTCTGTGACCCACATAACTCTGCTTCGATGACGTAGGAAGTCTAACACAATCTGTATTTTTCTTACATACTACACAACCTTTGTATCCACTGGTTGGGCAGCCACATAAAGTACCGAGGGCAGGGTAATCATTTATTGTCCATAACACAACCGCCGGTAGCCTAAAGATTTGTTTTGTGAAAGCATCATATGTATCGACTCCTGTATCGAATAAGGTTTGCAGATCATCAACCAACGGTTCTAAAAAAAACATCAATGTCATTTCCCGGGTATCCAGGTATCAACACAGAAAGCATTATAAACTTTCGTTTCATACACAACCATGGAGGAAGGTTGTAAATGACCGTTAAAACTGGCCATACACTATGATGCCTATTTCCTCTGTTGACATCTACACCATCAGCCGATATTCCTAGCCTTAGATTTCTTGGATCATTAGCAATTTCGGGGAATTTTGTATCTATGGTACGCCATGTCTGTGAATCTGCGGGGTGGCGTAATACACCATCTGTTTTCCTCCTTGTCGCGTGCCATCTTAAATCTTCTGAAATACTTTCTATCCTAAAGAGACATTGCATTCTTGGTATGATTGGAAAATACCACATTACCTTTGCTGGAGTTTTATCGTACATTTTATTCATCTTCTTATCCAGCTACCATCTTGATGCCCCACAAGTTCGACACATAGTCGATTCCTTATCCTCCTTCCGATAAAGAAGGCAGTTGTTTATACATACATCTATTTTTTTGTATCCTGACCCCATCAATTTCATAATTTTTTTTGCCTGATAAGTTTTTTCCGGCAGTTCGTTACCATCAGGTAGCATCTTCTTCACCAAAATTAGTAATTCAGTAAAGAACTTATCAGAACAGCCATACTTACTCTTCAAGTTGAGTAGTTGAACAGTTGCGGACAACTTTGTGAAGTCAGGACATCCATTGTAAAGTGGCTTTTCTGCGTCTGATAGTAGTTCTAGAAACTTGGCATGGTCATCCGGATCATCATGATCAAAATTATCTTTTGCTGCATTCACCATTTCCACTGTTTCTGGGCCATCTGTTGGAATTTCTGAATCAAAATCCGGCAGCTGTGTGTCAATTAGGAAATCTGGTGTTCCATTCTGATGTTCCACGACACTTAATGGTGGCTCATCCTTTTCTCCATGTTTAGTCCACTTTGTGTAGTTTAGATCAATGCCATGACAGAATAGATGGAAATGCACTTCCTCCACTTTACGCACTACATGGTTTAAACATTTGGTACATGGACAGGGGATTTCAACATGTTGTTTATTACCTTGTGGGTCGATGTTAGTCATCTTCTTCAAGTTGTCTAATGCGTAATCAATAAATGCTGTTACTCCATCTCTATAAGGTTTGTTCATCCTGTTTGTTCCCATCCAAGACTTGTCCATTGTAGGATTCGAATCTTTGATTAGAGGTGTACGACCTGTTTTGTAAATAATTAGGGTTTGAATCTTTGATTAGTGGTGTAAGGCGCCTGTCTTGTAAATAATTAGGGTTTGAAAATTAAAAGAACCGCTTAATTAATTAAACTAAAATGAATACGTTATTAATGAATAAATTATAACCAAATAAACAAAGACAGTACGTGCCTTAGTGGTTTCCTTGGTTTCCTTGCGGCTACAAGTTTGCCCCGGGTTCGAATCTAGGCTGTAGCATTTTTTTTTTCCTTCTAGTTGAATTAGCCTTATTATTTAAGTAATGATACACACACACATATATATATATATATATATATATATATATATATATATATATATATATATATATATATATATATATATATATATATATATATATTACACTTAGGATAATGTCATATATTTCAAATGATGTATATATATATATTACACTTAGGATATAATACAACTTATATAAAATTAGGATGTAATAAATTAATCATTTTCTTTATAATAAAACTTAGGATATAATAAATTAATCATTTTCTATATAATTAATCATTTTCTATATAATAAAACTTAGGATATAATTAACTCGTCATTTTTCTGAGTAATAACCTTATATATATCATAAGTTTGAATATATATAGTAGTTCTCTTCAAACGCCGTCGTCCATGTCACATAAGCCAATTACGAACTTAGGATATGATTAACTCGTCAATATTCATATATTCCATTATTAAACTTAGAATAATTTCATATATTGCAAATGATGAATTAATTTTATCCTAAGTTATATATGTGATATTGGTAATATATTCCATTATTAAACTTAAAATAATATCATATATTCCAAATGATGAATTAATTTTATCTTAAGTTTCATAATGTCATATGTGATATTGGTAATATTTTTCATTATTAAACTTTGGATAATGTCATATATTTTAAATGATGAATTAATTTTATCCTAAGTTTGTGATACTGGTAATATATATTCAAATATTGAACTTAAGATAATGTCATATATTCCAAATGATTAATTAATTTTATCCAAAGTTAAATAGTGGCATATGCGATATTGGTTATTAAATTTAGGATAATGTCATATATTCCAAATGATAAATTAATTTTTTCTTAAATTTAATAGTGGTGTATGTGATATTATATTCCATTATTAAACTTATGATAATGTCATATGTGATATGTGATATTGGTAATATATTTCATTATTAAACTTAGGATAATGTCATATATTTCAAATGATGAATTAATTTTATCCTAAGTTTAATGGTGGCAATGTGATATTGGTAATATATTTCATTATTAAACTTAGGATAATGTCATATATTTCAAATGATGAATTAATTTTATCCTAAGTTTAATGGTGGCAATGTGATATTGGTAATATATTTCATTATTAAACTTAGGATAATGTCATATATTTCAAATGATGAATTAATTTTATCCTAAGTTTAATGGTGGCATATGTGATATTGGTAATATATTTCATTATTAAACTTAGGATAATATCATAAATTCTAAATGATGAATTAATTTTATCCAAAGTTTAATAGCGGCATATGTGATATTGGTAATATATTCCATTATTAAACTTATGATAATGTCATATATTTCAAATTATGAATTAGTTTTATCCTAAGTTTAATAGCGGCATATGTGATATTGGTAATATATTCCATTATTAAACTTAGGATAATGTCATATATTCCAAATGATGAATTAATTTTATCCTAAGTTTAATGGTGGATACTTTGGTTATTAGTTTTTGGTATGCTGCTACTATATATATATATATATATAACTTAACAACGTTTTAAATTTGTGTATTTGTTTGCGTATATTTCGGTGTTTCATTGTTGTTGGTTTTAAATAAAATTATTGACACACCTGGTTAGTGGTTAATTAAAACTAATTAATCAAAACTGATGGATCAAAATGTAAATACTATAAACGGGGTTATTCAAATTCGGGTGGCTAAATAAGCTTCGAATTCGGGTTAGTTAATCGTCATTTGAAATGATGTACTCATGCTTAAAAAAACTCATAAACAAAAAAAACAAAAAAAAAAAGATAGGGTATAAGACTTGAATATGCGACCAACCAAACACCTTCCACAACTTATACCACTAATCTAATTGATGCGTTTTACTCTTTTTTCATATGTTTTATATATATTAAAAAACACTGCTGAACTTCTTTTTTTTTTTTTGGAGCGAAATATTTACAGAATATTTTAAAATTTCAAATTAGAGCCAAAATTAGTCGAAAATTTTAAATTAGACGTAACCATTCACATTCCTTCAAATTCGATAATTACAGTTAATGCCTCCAAACCAGTACAAACACAATCATTATTCTGTTTTTACACTTTTCTGCCGATCATAATCAACCATTATCAAAAGATTTAAACGTGCAAATTCACCAACTCTATCCGAAAGAACTAAAGGATCATGGTTGTTGAAGCCGATAATAATGTTACTACTATTTACCCTAATGGCTACGAGGAAGAAGCAGATCATGGATATGAATCAGAGCAATACGATGATTTTGATGATGAAGAGGCTGACGATGGAAACGAGAATTCAATTGCAAACAAAGTGGTTCCACCGAGGGGCATTACAAGGTTATCCAAGTTTCGCAACCAATACAGCAAACCGGGTGCATTAAAGCTAAAGATAACCTTCGATGCTATGGATAGGCTAATAGGTGATAACAGAGCAGTGTTTGCAAGTTTTCTAGGAGACATTGTTCGTGAGCAAATAGGCTTGAAGATTCTTTCCTGGAAGAAGGTCGATGCAGAAGCAAGAGCTAAACTTTGGGAAGAAATCAAGGCAAGTTTTATCAACTGATCCCTTTTAATTAAATTAATTCCTTTATTATATTAAAAAACACTGAGAATACATTATGCAATTATATTTAATTTGTTAATGTTAAAAGAACATATTGCTGTTAATCAGATTTGTGTATTATTTATGTGTATATTTGAGAATACACTAAGCCGTTTTGTAGTCTGTAATCATATTTGAGCAAAAGTCTGCAATTGATTCTTAATTGATTTTGCAGCGATATTTTGATATTGAAGACACATACAGAAAGTCAATAATGAATCGTCTTGGTGCCCACTTAAGGAATTTCAGAAGAAAGTTGAGGGAAAAATACATACTGCCCAACAGAGATACTCCTTCAAAATTAACTGAAGTCCCATTCAAGTATAGTGCAATTGTCAAAGCCCAGGAATGGGGTGCTTTCGTTCAGCATACGAGCACCGAGGCTTACCAGGTATTGGTCATTATATTAACTAGATCCATACATATATCTTTCATATATATTATTGTGTTTGCAAATTTATGCATCAACTATATATCTTTTTGTTCTGTAATTAAGAAAAAGTCTGATGCATCAAAAGAGGCGCAATCCATGTCTGTTTATCCGCATACTATGGGACGAGGCGGATACGTACATGTGAAAAAGAAGCTGGTAACTACATTTACATTTTGAATGTTTGTTTCTAAATACTATCTAATTTGTTTATGTTTTCTAATTTCTAAGTTTATATATTAATTGTTTTAACTTTAATTTACATGTGTATTTGATGATTATAAGATCGAAGAAAAAGTAATTGAAGCACATGAAGAACCCGGACGTGGTGTCTTGTGGTTGAGAGGAAGGCAAACCAAAGAAGGGGTATGTAACACCCCCAAATTTAGTGATTTGCGGAAGCATACTTGGGTGTTACTAATCAATATACAAAGCACAAGATATACAGCAAACGACCTCTAAATGAGACGTTTTGTAAAATAATTACATTTCATAATTAAATCGTTTGAAAACATATAGTTTTCTTTACAAAAATATGTAAGCCTAGAGTCCGCGTATGTGGCGGGAGATTCTATTACATAACCATAGTTATAAAAGATAATGCCAAAGAATCTCCGTTAAATGCAGTTTGGAAATCATGCGACTCTAGCTAGTAATCCTGGAGTGATCCTACTCCGTAAGTGTACCTGAGAATACATGCTAAAAAGGGTCAACCAAAAGGTTGGTGAATCTCACAGGTTTATCAGTAACTAATCAGTTTGAACACAAGATTTCATCAGTAGTGCCCGTGGGCGTATATCAAGTATTTGCAAATCTCGCAAAAGTAAAGTAATCAAGTTATACCGTTTCCATGAGGCTCATAATCGAAGCTTAACCCGTAAATAATTAGTTGCTCCCGTGACATGCTCGAAATTGAGCAAGCATAAGTAACGAAATAATAGTCGCCCGTTTATACATAACGGTTCGTGGTAGCGCTACTACCCCGGGCGGGGAGGGTCATTTCCCTAATGGATCCATTAACTACTGTTCGCGCTTAAGTACATAACTAACGATATATGATGGAGAGACTTCAGTAAATAGTAAGTAACTCATGCAATTCCGTTTGGTATAGTAAACAGTTTAGTACTTGTGTTCAAGAAAAATCAGTAGCATGTATCTCCCCCAATAAGTTAAAACAGTAAAAGTGGGGCCGTAAGACTCACCTGAGTCTTTGCAAGTACGTTTATATCAATAAACGAGTAAGTAATGTCAACCGTAGGTTCTCCGAACCCGTAACCTTCAAATGCCTAAACATATAAAGTTAAGTAAGTAGATGTCTCGCAAGACCATCTAGGCTAGTTGTTTACACAACTCATTATGTCCAAGTGTTTGTTTAGTAATCCGTTTGTAGTTTGAAAACAAATATGGCCCGTTGGTGACGGTTTGTAATAATGATTCAAAGTGTTATCATTATATGTATCGTTGAATCAGGTTTCGTTATTTGTAAGTGTTCAACACTTAGTGTGAAATGTATTTACAACATTTAATGACGGGGGTCCGGGGGCAGCGCCCCTGGTAGCGGGGTCCAAGGGGCGGCAGCCCCTGGCGGGGTCCAAGGGGCAAAGCCCCTGGCTGGGGTCGAGCTGCCAGGTCAGCTTGGAAAATTTTTATTTCTACTATATTGCTTTGACGAAAAACGCATCTGGATCCGAATTTGGGTAAAATCAGGTGTTAAAATCTTGGTTCCGACACTTAGTAAAAATCTGAGTTTTCAAAGTTCTGTTTTGTGCGACGTTGGGTGCGACGTCGGGTGCGACGTCGGGTGCGACGTCGCAGATCCTGACTGCGACGTTGAGCATGGCGTCGCTATACGCGACGTCGCAACTTAATGCGACGTTGTGACTGACGTCGCACAATGCGACGTTACGAGGGGTTGTGCGACGTTGAGGCTGACGTCGCATGGATCTGGGTCCAAATGCGACGTCGCGGTCTGTTGGCCGGAAAATGTGCCGAAAACGAGTTTTCCGGTTTCCGCTCGGTCCAAATCTTTTACCCAACCCATTTTTGGACATATCAAGACATTATAAACCATAAACAAGTAAAAATGATCAAAAACGAGAGATGTCGGGATTTTGTCGGAAACTTACAAGGTGTCGGATCAAAAATCCGAAAAGATAGGATGATAGATCGTGATGCGGTGGTCGTTTTCTTCCAAAGGGGTAATGAGATCCAAGGTCGTTTAGTATGTTTATTTGTCGTTTTTGTGAGGTTGTGGGTTTTGTGGTTAGTTGGTGGATTTGAGAGAAAAGGGTGAAAGAGAGAGAGAGAGAGAAAAATGAAATGAGAAGAAAAGGTGGAGAAAGGGGAGGTTATCTCCCATTTTCGCTCCGCGTTCTCGCTCCGGGTGGTGTTCGTTTGCTCCGTCGTTTAAACGTTAAATAATTATTTTATATATTAATTAGTACATTTTAAAATACAATTTATTACGCGATATTCTATTTAAATATTTTACAGTTTAATTTATATTTGAGTTATAAAATGTACGTTAATTTATTTAGTTGCGCGTTTTAACATTTTAAATTGTGTAACTTTCTGATTGTACAACACGAATGAATACGAAATATTATTATAATAATATTTTTGACATAACAATGTTACTTAATAAAATTGGTCACCAACGTCCGTATTAAATTGAATCGAAATACATTCGATTTAAATTGTGTACGATTTAAACAAATCGCATGTTCATATATATTCAACAATATATACAATTCGATACATAAATTAGTCTAACACCGAACTAATTACATGTATTAACAAAGAATTAGGCACTAATTCTAGTCCTAATTTGCCGGTTGTTACATTCTCCCCCTGTTAAAAGAATTTCGTACCGAAATTTAAGTCGAAGTCGCGTTAGGGGCAGAATCGGTGAATAAGTGAGGATACTTGAGTCGTATTTGGTCTTCCCGTTCCCAAGTGAATTCCGGACCACGCCGCGAATTCCACCTGACTTTGACGATTGGAATACGACTTTGTTTCAGTTGTTTGACCTCACGGTCCATAATTTCGACAGGTTCCTCAACGAAATGTAGTTTGTCATCGATACGAATCTCGTCAAGGGGTATAATAAGTGTCTCGTCAGACAAACATTTCTTTAAGTTAGAAATGTGAAAGGTAGGGTGCACGCTGCTGAGTTCAGAGGGCAGCTGCAATCGATATGCCACTGGACCTATCTTCTCGAGGATCTCAAAAGGTCCAATGTACCTGGGGTTTAATTTTCCGCGTTTGCCGAATCGGATTACGCCTTTCCAAGGTGATACTTTTAAGAGTACTCGATCCCCAACTTGGAACTCGAGTGGCTTGCGTCTCACGTCAGCATAGCTTTTCTGACGATCACGCGTGGCTTTGAGTCGGTTTTGGATTTCAACGATTTTCTCTGTGGTTTCATGTATGAGTTCAGGACCAGTGAGTTGACTCTCTCCCACTTCAGTCCAACAGATCGGTGATCGGCACTTACGACCGTACAGTGCCTCAAAAGGTGCAGCTTTAATGCTGGCGTGATAGCTGTTGTTGTACGAGAACTCGCACAACGGTAGATGTCTTTCCCAATTTGTACCAGAATCAACTACGCAGGCTCGTAGCATGTCTTCCAGTGTCTGAATAGTTCGTTCGCTCTGGCCATCGGTCTGAGGATGGTACGCGGTGCTCATATCGAGACGGGTACCCAATGATTTTTGGAGTGATTGCCATAAGCGAGATGTGAAACGGGCATCCCTGTCAGAGATAATCGAGAGAGGGACACCATGTTGGCAAACGATTTCTTTGATGTAAATTTGCGTAAGGCGTTCCATCTTGTCGGTTTCTCTGATTGCCAAGAAATGAGCCGATTTGGTGAGACGATCGACGATTACCCAAATGGTATCGCAACCGCTCGCCGATTTAGGTAGTTTGGTTATGAAATCCATGGTAATTTGCTCCCATTTCCATTGAGGAATTTCAGGTTGTTGGAGCAATCCAGAAGGTCTTTGGTGCTCGGCCTTGACCTTGGAACAAGTTAAACATTTGCTGACGTACAAAGCAATGTCAGCTTTCATATTCGGCCACCAGTAAAACTCCTTGATGCCGTGATACATTTTGTCGGAACCCGGGTGGATAGAATATTTAGACTTGTGAGCTTCATCCATCACCAAGTCCCGAAGGTTCCCGAAATTAGGCAACCAGACTCGGTTAGAGAAATACTTAACTCCGTTGGGTCTGATCTCGAATTGTCTGTCCATGCCTCGCAAGGCCTCGTTCTTGAAGTTATCGGGTTTCAGGGCTTCGAGTTGGGCAAGGTGTATTTGGGTGGTGAGGTCGTTATGAATGGTAATACTGAGTGCCCGGACTCGGAGTGGTTTTGTTCGTTCCTTACGACTGAGAGCATCAGCAACCACGTTTGCTTTGCCCGGATGATATTTGATCTCACAGTCGTAATCGGTGAGTAATTCAACCCATCTACGTTGCCTCATGTTAAGATCTTTCTGGTTGAAAATGTGTTGGAGACTCTTGTGGTCAGTGAATACAGTGCTGCGGGTACCATAAAGATAATGTCTCCAGATTTTTAAAGCAAACACCACGGCCCCTAGCTCGAGGTCGTGAGTTGTGTAGTTTTTCTCGTGAACTTTAAGTTGTCTGGAGGCTTAAGCAATGACCTTGTCTCGTTGCATCAGCACGCAACCGAGACCTTGGTGAGAAGCATCGCAGTATACCACGAAGTCATCGGTGCCTTCGGGTAGGGATAGAATGGGTGCACTGCAAAGCTTGGATTTCAACAGTTGAAATGCCGACTCTTGTTACCAATCTGTAACCTGGCTTTGATACCAATCTGTAACACCCCCAAATTTAGTGATTTGCGGAAGCATACTTGGGTGTTACTAATCAATATACAAAGCACAAGATATACAGCAAACGACCTCTAAATGAGACGTTTTGTAAAATAATTACATTTCATAATTAAATCGTTTGAAAACATATAGTTTTCTTTACAAAAATATGTAAGCCTAGAGTCCGCGTATGTGGCGGGAGATTCTATTACATAACCATAGTTACAAAAGATAATGCCAAAGAATCTCCGTTAAATGCAGTTTGGAAATCATGCGACTCTAGCTAGTAATCCTGGAGTGATCCTACTCCGTAAGTGTACCTGAGAATACATGCTAAAAAGGGTCAACCAAAAGGTTGGTGAATCTCACAGGTTTATCAGTAAATAATCAGTTTGAACACAAGATTTCATCAGTAGTGCCCGTAGGCGTATATCAAGTATTTGCAAATCTCGCAAAAGTAAAGTAATCAAGTTATACCGTTGCCATGAGGCTCATAATCGAAGCTTAACCCGTAAATAATTAGTTGCTCCCGTGACATGCTCGAAATTGAGCAAGCATAAGTAACGAAATAATAGTCGCCCGTTTATACATAACGGTTCGTGGTAGCGCTACTACCCCGGGCGGGGAGGGTCATTTCCCTAATGGATCCATTAACTACTGTTCGCGCTTAAGTACATAACTAACGATATATGATGGAGAGACTTCAGTAAATAGTAAGTAACTCATGCAATTCCGTTTGGTATAGTAAACAGTTTAGTACTTGTGTTCAAGAAAAATCAGTAGCATGTATCTCCCCCAATAAGTTAAAACAGTAAAAGTGGGGCCGTAAGACTCACCTGAGTCTTTGCAAGTACGTTTATATCAATAAACGAGTAAGTAATGTCAACCGTAGGTTCTCCGAACCCGTAACCTTCAAATGCCTAAACATATAAAGTTAAGTAAGTAGATGTCTCGCAAGACCATCTAGGCTAGTTGTTTACACAACTCATTATGTCCAAGTGTTTGTTTAGTAATCCGTTTGTAGTTTGAAAACAAATATGGCCCGTTGGTGACGGTTTGTAATAATGATTCAAAGTGTTATCATTATATGTATCGTTGAATCAGGTTTCGTTATTTGTAAGTGTTCAACACTTAGTGTGAAATGTATTTACAACATTTAATGACGGGGGTCCGGGGGCAGCGCCCCTGGTAGCGGGGTCCAAGGGGCGGCAGCCCCTGGCGGGGTCCAAGGGGCAAAGCCCCTGGCTGGGGTCGAGCTGCCAGGTCAGCTTGGAAAATTTTTATTTCTACTATATTGCTTTGACGAAAAACGCATCTGGATCCGAATTTGGGTAAAATCAGGTGTTAAAATCTTGGTTCCGACACTTAGTAAAAATCTGAGTTTTCAAAGTTCTGTTTTGTGCGACGTTGGGTGCGACGTCGGGTGCGACGTCGGGTGCGACGTCGCAGATCCTGACTGCGACGTTGAGCATGGCGTCGCTATACGCGACGTCGCAACTTAATGCGACGTTGTGACTGACGTCGCACAATGCGACGTTACGAGGGGTTGTGCGACGTTGAGGCTGACGTCGCATGGATCTGGGTCCAAATGCGACGTCGCGGTCTGTTGGCCGGAAAATGTGCCGAAAACGAGTTTTTCGGTTTCCGCTCGGTCCAAATCTTTTACCCAACCCATTTTTGGACATATCAAGACATTATAAACCATAAACAAGTAAAAATGATCAAAAACGAGAGATGTCGGGATTTTGTCGGAAACTTACAAGGTGTCGGATCAAAAATCCGAAAAGATAGGATGATAGATCGTGATGCGGTGGTCGATTTCTTCCAAAGGGGTAATGAGATCCAAGGTCGTTTAGTATGTTTATTTGTCGTTTTTGTGAGGTTGTGGGTTTTGTGGTTAGTTGGTGGATTTGAGAGAAAAGGGTGAAAGAGAGAGAGAGAGAGAGAAAAATGAAATGAGAAGAAAAGGTGGAGAAAGGGGAGGTTATCTCCCATTTTCGCTCCGCGTTCTCGCTCCGGGTGGTGTTCGTTTGCTCCGTCGTTTAAACGTTAAATAATTATTTTATATATTAATTGGTACATTTTAAAATACAATTTATTACGCGATATTCTATTTAAATATTTTACAGTTTAATTTATATTTGAGTTATAAAATGTAAATTAATTTATTTAGTTGCGCGTTTTAACATTTTAAATTGTGTAACTTTCTGATTGTACAACACGAATGAATACGAAATATTATTATAATAATATTTTTGACATAACAATGTTACTTAATAAAATTGGTCACCAACGTCCGTATTAAATTGAATCGAAATACATTCGATTTAAATTGTGTACGATTTAACCAAATCGCATTTTCATATATATTCAACAATATATACAATTCGATACATAAATTAGTCTAACACCGAACTAATTACATGTATTAACAAAGAATTAGGCACTAATTCTAGTCCTAATTTGCCGGTTGTTACAGGATATTTCGTGACGAAAGGACTAAAGAAAAGGCAGATAACGTAGTAAGTATTTTGACGTGCTAATTCATCATTTACATTATTCATGTTTATTTTCATGAAACAAATTAATTACTGCCTATTGGAATTAAATTAATTTTTAATGCAGAAAGACACAGAGGCACAGATCAAAGCCGGAACCTTAAAGGTTGATGATGGGACTGATGCCTTGACAAAGGTATTTGGACCCGAAAAGTCGGGGTACGCACGAGGAGTGGGAAGCGGAGTGACTGTCAAAAAGTTTTTTAATCTTCCTGCTCGAAACAGAAATGCCTGCAATGATGAAAAAGTCAAGTTACTTGAAGCAGAGCTTGCTGCTGAGAGACGCGCACGTCAAGACAAAGACACAATAATAAAGTCTTTGCAGGATCAGGTTCTTGAAACACAGTCAATGGTTACCAAACTTAAGGGTCGGTTTGATGCGTTAGAAGGGGATCAGCTAAATTCATTGTCAACTGCTGTACCAACATTAGAGGAAAGGCATTTGTTGTATTAATTATGCTAACCTTTTATAAATTAGTTTACAATATATTGCTAACAAATGTATAATTTTTATTGCAGGTGTCTCCAACAGTGGACGTTAATCCTAACGCTTCCAATACTGTTCAGGATGGTGGAGTGGCATTAAGTGATGTTGGATGTGAGAAGGATTCCAGCTTTCACAAGTCTAATGGACTAAGAACTGTGGAAATGCCAACAGAAACAAGTGTACGTATTAAAAAAGTTGAATTAATTTGACTTTAATATTTCTCACTGTGATTTAATAATTTTACATACATGACTTACTTACCGAGTTTTATATAGGAACTGGTTGTTAAATCTGCTGGCGAGTCACACAAGACGCCTGATTCACAAGTCAACACGTTTCAACCTAAACAAAGGCAAAATAATCTGTCTCCATCAAGGCCAACACCACCGCAGGTATGTATATATATATTCCAAAATGTTCATACATTCTTCGATCAGTTTAATATAATTCTGTTGTATACATACATACAGACATATATATATACATAATAATCGTTATCATTTTCTTTAGTTATTCAAGTGTAAACTGTGGCACCTAAAGAGGACCAACATCATTGCTTTGGGTACTGTCTACTTGTCAAAAGGAAAAGTGATGATGCATAGCAGACCACTCCTAAAGGATTGCTACAAAGTGTCCGTTGATAAAGCGTTAGTGCATGCAGCTTGTATTCCGGACAACGGAAACAATGGTTTGAAAACAGCTCTCGATGCAGTAGATGGTTTTTATGCATGGCCCAAGAATCAAGTGATTTTTGATGAGTAGGTACATAGTACACGTTTTTTTCTGCTACATAGTTCTTCATATTTAATTTGGTGTTTGATCCATATGCCCCATGTTTATTGTATAGGTAACACCACCAACTTCTGGACAAAAGGCATTTGGTGAGACCAAAACTGCACCAGAAGTATCAAGGAAAAAGCGCAAAGGACCGGTTTTTGTGTCTTCCGATGCCATGCGAAAGCAAGCGAATAGAAAACTCAATAGTCAAAAGTCCTTACAACTCTGATGTTTAATAAGTGTATTTTCGTAATTATTTTGTAAATTAAACAATCCAATTATATTATTGATTTGTACATTGAATTATTTACATTGAAATTTAATTTGTGGTGTTATATACTACGTAATTCATATTGTTACACAAATTATTGATTTGTTATATGTGACTAAAATATGTAATCACATACTATGGTCACACATTGTGGCCACTGTTTGATTAATTATGTGTGACTAAATAATGCAAAACGTCACACAAACATACAATTCAAGTGGCCATTGGGTGAACAATGGTCACACTTATTATCACCTACGGCCACTTTTGGCTTAATTTTGTGTGACCAAATCCCAGAGTATATCACTCTTTGAGTGACTAAATGATAGAAAATGCCACACAAACATAAAAAAAAGTGGCCACTGAATGGCAATGGTCACACAAAATAAAAGTTTACTTGACATTGCAGCCCATATGGTCACACTTTTTATCACATACGGCCACTTTTGGCTTAATTTTGTGTGACCAAATCCCAGAATAAATCACTCTTTGTGTGACTAAATGATACAAAACGCCACACAAACATAAAAATAAAGTGGCCATTGGATGGCAATGGTCACACAAAATACAAGTTTACTTGTCATTGCAGCCCATATGGTCACACTTTTTATCACCTACGGCCACTTTTGCTCTAATTTTACGTGACCAAATCCAAGAATAAATCACTATTTGTGTGACTAAATGATACAAAACGCCACACAAACATAAAAATAAAGTGGCCATTAGGTGGCAATAGTCACACAAAATAAAAGTTTACTTGACATTACAAAGCGTATGGTCACACTTATTATAACCTACGGCCACTTTTGATCTACTTTTATGTGACCAAATCCCATAATAAATCACTCTTTGAGTGACTAAATGATACAAAACGCCACACAAACATAAAAAAAAAGTGGCCATTGAATGGCAATAGTCACACAAAATACAAGTTTACTTGACATTGCAGCCCGTATGGTCACACTTATTATAATTTACGGCCACTTTTGGCTTAATTTTGTGTGACCAAATCCCAGAATAAATCACTCTTTGAGTGACTAAATGATACAAAACGCCACACAAACATAAAAAAAAAGTGTCCATTGAATGACAATAGTCACACAAAATACAAGTTTACTTGACATTGTAGCCCGTATGGTCACACTTATTATAACCTACGACCACTTTTGGCTTAATTTTGTGTGACCAAATCCCAGAATAAATCACTCTGTGAGTGACTAAATGATACAAAACGCCACACAAACATAAAAAAAAGTGGCCATTGGATGGCAATAGTCACACAAAATACAAGTTTACTTGTTATTGCAGCCCATACGGTCACACTTTTTATCACCTACGGCCACTTTTGCTCTAATTTTACGTGACCAAATACAAGAATAAATCACTATTTGTGTGACTAAATGATACAAAACGTCACACAAACATAAAAATAAAGTGGCCATTGGTTGGCAATAGTCACACAAAATACAAGTTTACTTGTCATTGCAAAGCATATGGTCACACAAAATACACGTTTAGCTAACTTTAATGAACATATGGTCACACTTATTAACACTTTTGGTCACTATAGGCTTAAATTTATGTAACCAAATCCCAAAAATAAAACACTCGTTATGTGACTAAATGTTACAAATAGCCACACGAACCTACAATTCAAGTGGCCATTGGATGGACAATAGTCACACAAAATACACTTTCACTTAATTTTAAAGAGCATACGGTCACACATTCTATGGTTTTCGTCACACTTTTTAGATGGATACGGCCACTAACCATGTAATGTGACCGTATGGACCCCTTTGGTCACGGCACCTTTAGTCACACACACGCTGAAAAAACGAGTGTGACCATATGGTTTTCGTCACACTTTTCTGGTGTGACCAAAGCCAAAATCTGTACTAGTGATACACCAATGTATTCGATTACATTTCTTACTAATCATCACGTATGATTATTACAAATATTCACGGTGCATCCCGCGAAACCGCGGGTCTTAAGCTAGTTTTTTACTATAGGTGGGAACTGAAAATATGATCTGATTATTTGTTTCTGCAAAATTTTCTTCAAAAGTAGGATCATTTGATGGGGAAAAAGAAATTATGTTCTAAATGAAAATTATTCTTTTTAAATTAAAATAAGGATATTGGTATAAAGGTTCTTTTCTCTCCTACTTGAGAGTATCAACACAATTATTTTCAGGGAAATTAAAAAAAATGCCACTTTTTATCAAGTATATATCGTTTTGCCCCTCGAAAAAAAATTTGACGATATGCTCCTTCCATTTGCAAAACGCAAATTTGCTTTTTGCGACCAGTGCTTTTGCTTTTGCGACCCGTGCACGTGACCGAGTCGCTGACGGCGTTTGAGGCCTTAGCAAATCACAAATCACAAATCGCAAATTTGCGATTTGCGATTTGCCATTTGCTATGGCACTGAATTCTCGGGAACGTGCAAAACGACTCGGAGATCGCAAGTATTTCTCGGGGCATAGGTAAATCGCAAATCGCAAATTTGCGATTTGCGATGGCACTGGGTGTCTCGGCCACGGGTCGATCAGTGAACGGCTCGCAAAAGCAAATCACGAGATCGCAAATCGCAAATTTGTTTTTGCGATTTCATGGGGTATATCGTCAATTTTTTTTCCGGAAGGCAAAACGATATATACTTGAAAAAAAAGTGGCATTTTTTTAATTTCCCTTATTTTCTGTTATCACTTTTTCACTACATGTAAACGTAAAAAATAAAATTATTTTGGCTACTTATGTTATTTTGATCACATCTTAAAACATATAGGGCCTGTTTACTTTTCTCTTAATGGTCTGTTTCCATATACTTCTTAATCCAGACAGATAAATTGTTGTTTCTTTTTCACTTAATCTGAAAGGAATGTCTGTTTCTGAAATAGGTAGAAAAATGAAGCCCTTACCAAAAAGAGGCACTTAATGATAAATATATATTTTTTCACCATTTTTTTCCAATAGAAATTGAACAAGCTCTTTCTTGTTCAAACTTTATATCATTTAACTTCATTTTTTTGGTCAAAAAAAAAATTACATTTACTCAAACAACACTTGTTATAAACAGATATGTTTATCCAAACAGACATCACATGCAAACAGCACTTAATGATAAAAAAAAATAAACAGCCCCATAGACTATTCGTTCAACCGTTATATACAATGTTTGTTAGTAATTTAGTGTAATTGTGGGATATGATTATTAGACTTGGAAATGGGTTAGGCGGTACGAAGTGTACGCCCATCAAGTCGATTACATCCCTGACCAAAAGCTATTGCGGAAATTGGTGTTACTGCTATAATAGGCCTTGTCTAAGACGGAGGCCTATTTCTAGACAGAAAACCTGAATGCTGATTTGTAGTTCTAATGGCTGATTTTCATAGTCATGTGGTTGATATTTAAGTCTGAGTGCTGATAAGCCTCTTTCTAGACAAAGGCCTAAACACATACAGGGGCCTTGAGACAGACAGAGATCCTGATTGCAGATTTATGAAGGCCTTGTTGCTGATTCATAAATCCTGATGGATGATTATAAAGCCTAAGTGCAGATTCTTGCCAAACGGGTCAGGTGGCAGATTTGACCCGTTTTGATGTGACTGTTGATTGGCTTACCTGCTGGACTTTATCGTCATTAATACATTAATGATCCATGAATAATAAAGGGGGTTAAAACTAAAATAGCTTAATGGAGTTCATTATTGGTTACCTAATACCATTCAACTCCATTGATTGTTGGGAGCTATATAACTTCAACAATGGATTCATATGAGAAGACACTTAGAACACAAAATACTATTCTGCAACCAGGTTCTTGTTTGTTGCCTCAAATTAAGAACACCACTCTTTGTCTTATACTAAAACAATGTAACTATCTTTACCAAAAAAAAAAAAAAAACAATGTAACTCAAGACATATAGGGTCTAATTGTTGTTTTCAGAAAGTGATAACACGATTCAAATGGTTATCCGGTCCATTGAAATATCTATCCTCTTACACGGCACGGTTTCCTCCAACAATGTTTATCATTAAAGATCATGTAAATCGATCTATGTTCTCATCTTCACTCGCTTGCGTTTGGTGGCCTCAACAATGGACATTAATAATAGCGTCATTCATTAAGGTCTATTGTTGACACTTGACACTGAACAAGAATTATACATTGGAAAAAGACCCAACAATTCTATCTGTAACCGTTTCATGTATTTCGTATCTCATTTTCTGATTGATGAAGATTATTCTTTGTTATCATATTTGGGTTAACATTTATATGATGAGCTATTTGATTTTTTTAATAATTCATTTTCTTAGGAGTTACCTAAAGAAAAAGTAAAAAAGGTATAGTTGTCATTTGTATCTTATGGTCCCGTAACATTTTAAAAGTTTCTTATGACCTTGAGAGTGACAAGCGATTATTAAAATTGACGATTCGTGGTACTGGTTGCAGAAGCATAGCCATAATATTATGTTATGGGTAGCACAAGTTTATTCATGTAAAATTCGATAAACTAAAAAAATTATAAATTTACGATTTGAATACCAAAAAAAGTATGGTTCAAATATTTTTAAATAAGGTATAGAGGTTATAAAAGAAATTTTTTGTTTATTTAATCAGGCTATTTTTGAAACTAGACAATTTTTGATTAGCTATTTTCTATTTGATCGTTTTTACTAAAAATTTAAGACTAGTTGCATCTCTAATATGACAATGAAAATTCAAGTAAAATCACATTATGCATGATAAAGTGACTAGTGCCACATGTCATCCCTTCCACCAAGGGGCGGATTTCTTAAGGGCAAAGGGGGGCACATGCCCCAATACCCAAACAAAATTTAAGGTGAATTTATATGTATTTTGGGTTAGGACCCTAGCCAAGAAAAAAAATGCCCCCAATCCTTGAATTATATTTTACTTACGTACATAAATATCTCCTACATATTTAACAAATGAGTATTGAAGTAGAAATAAAAGATAGAGCTCGGAATGGTGTTTTAATGGAGTATATAAGAGTCGGGGATTAACAAGAAGAAGATACATATCGGTCCAAAAAAGCAATACCCCTTTTATAAATTATACCCGTACATTTTTCTAAATGTCCCTTTTAATATATACATATTGACACTTTAAGTCCCTAACTTTATCTTTTCATTCAATAAAAATTAGATTTGGTAATATTGTCTTTTTTTGTATTATTATTATTGTTTTTCTTTTATAAAATTTAAATATATATAAACATCAACTGTTTTTATTGTTAAAACTTAGTCTGACCACAAATATAATTTATAAGAACTTTACACGGTCTCTAACTTTATGTCGTTTTTGATGTAGTCTTTGAGTTAATTGTATGTCGTTTTTGATGTAGTCTTTGCCTTATTTATATATTGTTTTACGATAATTTTTATGTTGTCTTTCGAGTTAGTTGTATACCGTTTTTCATGCAATTATATATGTCGTTTATATGCTACAATATTGATGTTAATCTATTTGTATTGATGTAGTTCTTTAACTTAATTTATTACTAAGAGTTAATTTGCAGTAGTTTTCATATGGTACGTATTGTTGTTAATTATTTTAGCATTATTGTTATTTAATGTAAAAAAAAATATAGTACAAGTTTTTATCGCCTCCCGTAACACAAATTTCTAGATCCGCCACTACTTCCACCCTTGTGGTTACGCCCCGTTTTTGGGTTGAATCAGCTGTTATGCAATACTGTGCTCCGTAGGTCCAGTCAACTTAATCAACGGACTAACACATGCACTGAATTTTTTTTTAATTAATGTATTAGACCTCTCCCAATGGTGAACACCAACTCAAGTATCAGTTGGTGCCACATCAGCTTTATCCAAAACTGACACTACCCTTCCAACAGTGAACATCAGTTAACATCACTTCTCTTTTTTGGGACCCACACACTAATTTCTTTATTTATTTATTAGAACATAAACTTAAATAAAACATTTTTATTAAAACTAAAAACATTACATTAATATAAAATAAAACGTTACAATTCCTAAAAATAAAAATAAAAAACGTTACAATTCCTAAAAAAAAAAATTACATTTCTTAAAAAGTGAAAAGACAACTAGTCGTCTACTCCGAATCGTCCGAACCCGCTTCGTCTTCATTTTCGTTGTCGTCTTCGTCCGAATCGTTGACGTGAGCCGAACCCGAACCCGCTTCGCGACCGAAAACCGTTTTATAATCATTTTCATAATTATCGACAACGCTTTTTCGCACCTCCTCAAGCATCTTTTTTTCCTTGCCTTTAAGACCGCTCGGTATTTTTTTATATAATATTTTCCACGATTTGAATATAGTTTTTTTGACCGAATTTTTGTCGATCGTGGCCAATGTTGCTTTTTGTGCTTCCGCGGCTTCTATGTTGGCTAAACGTTTTTTTTCTTTCAAACTACGCGAAGAAGTAGCGGCGTCACTTCGAACCCGAACTTTTTTGACTTTTTTTAGCTTTAGCTCGGCCGGGCGGACGACGAATAATGTCGTCTTGGAACAACCATTCCATGTTGGTCGCAAGAGGCTCGGAAGTAGGCATATCGTCACCAAGATTTATCGGGTCGAGTTCGGCTTGGCTTGGTTGTCGGCTCATGACTCCATCATTTTCCATAAACTTTGGACAATATCGTAGTACATTCCAACATTTTTCATATATGAAGGTGCGTTTTTGTTGAGACTTAAACGCTTCGTGACACCCCTTCTCAATGTCGGTTTCACTTGCCCCGCTTTGACGAGGATTGGTAAGATGTTTGTGGATGGCAATGAAAATTTTGGGGTCGCTACAAACTTTGTTCCACTTTCCTTGAAGTTGGCTCAAATTACGTTCTTGAGGTGCGACCGTATTATAATCCTTGAAGTTAACATATTCAAAACGACCCCCATAACAGATAAAAAGTTTAAACTTATCCATTACAAAACGCAATACTAACTGAGTTGGTGAAAATTGTACCTGAAGAATGATATGTTAAACTGATGATGAGAGGAGTGCAAGAATTTGTGAGTGATTTCGGAGATGGATGTTAAAATGGAAATTATTGAAAGTACAAAAATCTGATATTGTTAAAATGGAAGTTATCTAGATCGTTATCCAAAAAGTACAAAAAATCTAGAAAATCTTAAAAATGTCAGAAAATCTTATCTGAAAAATCTTATCTTGAAAAATCTGAAAAATCTTATTTTGAAAAATCTAGATAATGTCAGAAAATCTTATCTGAAAAATCTTATCTTGAAAAATCTAAAAATGGTAACTTACGAATAGTGAATAAGAGTTACGACTAGTGAACAAGAGTTACGACGAGTGAACAAGAGTTACGACTAGTGAACAAGATTTACGACTAGTGAACATGAAACGAGTCGCGGGTCGCGTGAACTGGTCGCAGGTCGCATGATGCGACCGGCGATCGGTGAACGGGTCGTGTGGCGGTTTGGGCTTGTATTTTACTCTGTAATAACGTGGGTCGCAGGTAGCATTGGTCGGGTCGCAGGTCACACGATGCGACCTGCGGACGGGTAGGGCAAATCGGCAACTTTTTTTTTTGAGGGGCAAATTGAAATATATGTTCAGAAAAAGTGGCATTTTGATTAATTTCCCCTGTTCTTTTATATTCGGTCCCATAAACCTATTCTCGAATCTCGAGTTATATGTATTACATTACTTTTAGCAACCAAATAACACGACCTATCATATTACTCGAGATATCTTCATCCATTTCTATTCGTTCCCGTAAACCCTTCTCGACTTTATGTTTTACACTCGGTTTTAGTACTTGGTACTTCGGTAGTTGAAAATTGAAAATTATAAAATCTTGTAACGAATGGACCGTTTTAAGCCCAATACATACATTTAATAAAAAGCCCAAAACCAAGCCCAATCTATTCTTATTATATGTTTGCCATTATCATAAACCCTAATTCCAGCTTCGATAGCAGCCCTAGCCGTGCAGTTCATCACCGCTAGTGAACGCAACAATGGGTATGATTTCTGCAAATTCCTTGCATATATTTCTATATAATATTATGTATCTAATGCAAATCTGTATCCACCGATTACTGATTTGGTAGTTGCGTCGATTTAGTTTGTGGAATGTGTGTAATTAGGGTTTTAATCAGGTGAAATGTTTTTGATGGTGTAATTAATAGGAGCTTATACGTATGTGAGTGAGTTATGGAGGAAGAAACAGTCAGATGTGATGAGATTTATGCAGAGAGTGAGGTGTTGGGAGTACCGTCAGCTTCCTTCCATTGTTCGGGTCACTCACCCAACCCGACCCGATAAGGCTCGCCGTATGGGTTACAAAGCTAAACAGGTAGCTTTTATGATGTTATAATCTTTATATCTTAACTGTATAATAAATATGAAATGTATGCACATTTTGTCGTTTGTGGTTAAACATTATTAAGGTATTAAGGTATAAAATTAAAAGAGAGATGTATTAATAGATGAATTATTGAATTTATGTTTTTATCCCTTCATTTCATTGTTTTATAGTTTGAAACTTGTGCAAGCATGTTTGCTTATTTATATTGATTTATATTTTCATGCTTCTTATATGTTAATGAGGGCTTGTTATGTGAAATATTTTGTGTTGTTATTTGTATTTTTTGTTATATGAGTGTGAATTGATGTCCTAGGAGGCCCAAAAATGGCGAATACTATATGTTTTTTTTTTGAAAAACAATAATGGTACTTGGTGTTTATTCTGTTGTATACTGTATGATATTGATGGATTTGTATATTGTTTAGCATGTTAAGTTTTCAAATCGTTGTCTGCATCTGTTCATTTCGGTTATTAAATATATATAGAATGCTACATTATTTAAGGCCAGCATAAGTTTATTTGTGCATGCTAGAACGTGATTTACCTATGTGTTTCTCAACCATAGTGTGATTGAAATAGCTTTATATTTATTTTAATTTGAAATTTTGAATATTTGGCCAATTGCTGTGTGACAGTGTACATTAGATATCAGAAAAGTGTTTTATGAGGTGTTTGAATTGTTTTCAGGGTTATGTTATCTACCGAGTTCGTGTGAGACGTGGTGGAAGGAAGAGGCCAGTTCCCAAGGGTATTGTGTATGGAAAGCCTACAAACCAGGGTGTCACTCAACTTAAATTCCAACGTAGCAAGAGGTCTGTTGCTGAGGAACGAGCTGGACGGAAGTTGGGTGGTCTTAAGGTTCTCAACTCTTACTGGCTTAATGAGGTATGTGAAAGAGTTGTTTTATCGATGCATTCTTTTTATATCAAGTTTTTTTATTATAGTACAAGTGTGTTTATCGGAGGCGCACATTTGACTCTTATACTATGAAATAGTCAATTTGGGTTGTGTCTTAGCTCAAACAGGGTTGTTAAGTACAGTGAAAGTTAGATGAAAGAGAAAGGGTTTTGATCGTACTGGCCAAAAGTTGCCTACCATGTATTTTTAATCCTTACGATATTCTAAATCATTTATACAAAGATCTGAGTTGCTGTTGTAATAGTAATGTTTTGTTTAAAGTAACTAAGACATTAATATCTAGAAAGTAATTAAATGATTATACCAGGCGCGTTTAGACTGGTATCAAGTTGGCATATTTTTAGCTTGCTTTCTGTTGAACTCTGAACTCTTACTAAAGCCAGCTGCACACTTACCTTGCTGCCACTAATTATTATGAATAAGTTATATTTTGGCCTAATAAGAAGTGCAAAACCTCTTTTGGTTACCACATTAGACAAAGTTGAGTGCTAAGTACATTTCTGGATTGCAGGACTCAACTTACAAGTACTTTGAGGTGATCTTGGTTGATCCGGCTCATACTGCTATCCGTAACGATCCACGCATCAACTGGATCTGCAATCCTGTGCACAAACACAGAGAGCTTCGTGGACTCACATCTGCTGGTAAGAAGTACAGAGGTCTCCGTGGTAAGGGACACTTGAACCACAAGCAACGTCCTTCAAGAAGGGCAACCTGGAAGAGGAACAACACTCTATCTCTCCGCCGTTACCGTTGATAACTTCAGGCATTGCTTTACAGTGGTATCTGTTGTTTTTTCACTAGTTTTCAGCTTCTATTTTGAGGATATTGAACATTGCTGTTTGGGGCTCCAGATGTTTTTGGTTAAATGTGGTCAGAACATAGCTTTGAGTTTGTCATCTAAGATATTTGATTTCATCAATGTCTCAATGTATTACTGCGACTTGTCTGTCATTATATTTATGCTTGATGCCTTTATTGCTGCTTTTAGTATAAACCTCTGGCTTAATATTTGGGTTGTGAATTGTTCTAATGTTGGTTGTTTTGTCTTGCTTGGGTTGTCACTCAGCTAAGTTTATTTTGGTTTTTTCAAAATCACCATCTGCATTACCCAAGCTCTTGCTCAGGAGAATTCACTTATTCAGATCGCACTAATGTTGGTTTTGATTTTGGTGTGTTATTTAGTTTAGTCCATGTATTAAGCTCAACTGTTACACAATTTGGATTGTTTTGATTCTGCATTGTGGTTATTAAACGAATGTGAATATTGTAGAGGTGGCAAAACGGGCGGGTAGGGCGGGTATGGGCTACGGGCTAGAACGGGCTCGGGTCAAAACGGGTTTGGGTCAAAATGGGATCGGGCTAGAACGAGCTCGGGTCAAAACGGGCTCGGGCTAGAACGGGCTCGGGTTATAACGGGTAACTTGAAAACAGGGTCAATGGGTTCTGATCAACAACTATATTTTATGTTATTTATAAAAAAAGAGTATCATTATTATAAAATAGTTGATATATATATGGTTATAGATATAAATCGAATAGATAATCTTGTTATTTCTTTATACTTTTAGATTGAAATAAATTATAACAGAAGACATAAATGCTAAATTCTCTCACGTTAACTAATTTAATATACTGATGAGATAAATAACGATAACTAATGCTCCGTAATTAATGCTAAAACCTTTTGTTTTCTTCTCAAACAAAATTTACGTTCTCTCTGTTTCTTCAAAAATCAAAACCCACTTCCCCGCATTTGTTTCTCTCGTATGGCGGTGATAGTGAGTAGCAACGGCGGTGATAGTGAGTAGCGACGGCAGTGATAGTGAGGGGACGGTGACGGCGGTGATAGTGGTTGCGGCGGCAAGGGCGATGAGTAGTGGTGGAGGCGGCGGCAGCAAGGGCGATGAGTAGTGGTTGAGGTGGCGGCAGCGATGACTAGTGGCGGTGATGGTGAGCGGCATCGGTGGTGTAAGTTCGGAGAAGAAGAAAAGGCATCTTTGTTTTCCAATTTTGATCTCCAATAAAGCCCTTCCATTCATACCCATTCTAAATACAATCATGGCCCATTCTTACCCATTATTTAAAAATAGGGAGTCCATATCTACCCATAAGAGTAAGGAAAACAGTCCAGTATAACCCGTTCTTGGAGTTTTGGGCTACAATTGCCGGCTCTAGTATATTGCAACTAAAATGAAGCAAATTTGAATGCTTATTTATCGTGTAGATTAGGTGTCTCTTTTGTGTGTCAAAACCAGGCAACTTGAACACTACCCGTTTATATAAACTCGTTAAGTTTTTTAACCCAATCCAAAACTTGCTAATCCGACTCCGTCTCCTTAACAAGTTGTCGGGTCAGTTTTGGGTCATGGTCACACGTACTGTCACGTTGGACAAATGGGGATAATCTTTTTAAAAATAATGACTAATCATTAATAAGGTTAAAATGATCATTAAATCCAAAAATAATCATGATACTAAATACCTATTGCATTAATTCAACTTCTACCAAAAACATAAAGATATCAGTTATTCCTAAATCAGAATTTTAAATTTTAAATGCATTATACAAAATTACAAATAATTAATCACCACCATGGTTGATATGTGTTACTGATTAATGAAAAGGTCGAAACGTTTGTTCTATTTAAATTAAATTAAATCTCACAATGCCAAAAGTTCATTGGATGATCCTGACCCACACCCGACCCATGAAAACGGCAGGTTGGTGGGTTTACGGGTTCAAAAACTCCAACCTAAATCTGCTTATTTTAAGGTCGGTTTCGTTGAGTTTTGGGTAAGTTGGAAATTGACTGCCATAGTGTAGATGAGACATTGTAAAAACTTCCAACTCAAACCACCTGCTGAAAACTGAAAGGATTAAATGGGTATCTGGTTCGCTTGAACTGTCAACTACTCTAGGTTGATCCCTTGGTTATTGGTCTTTACTCAGAAACTGAGCCTTTCCTCTGCTGACTGTGAAGACTGAAGACCTGTGAGGTATTGAAAAATTGTTGCTGCTTTCTGGAATCGGCAATTGGCCTAGCCTTGGTCTAGTAACGAACGTATAACCGGCTGTTGAGAAACTTCTAACAGCTTTTGTGATACTCGTTTCATCAATCAATTCGGACAATTATTTATGGTGTCTATTATAACATATAAGTATGCAAGTCTGCCGGGAATGAATAAGTAACTGACATGCACGATTCAACTAGAAAGGTTTAAAATGATGAGCATGATGAAAACATATATCTTGTTTATATTCCTTAATAATCTTGGTGCTAGCTAGATGCTGTTTGGTGATTGAGGAACTATCCGTACAAACCAATGATCTGACATGCTTTTAGTAAAGTATGGTTGTCGTGAATATATGCTACAAGATCAAAATTGGTTGCCGAAATGGTAGAGCTAAACATACAATACGAAAGAAGGTGAGTGCTCATTTTTTCCCGATGATACACAAGCTGATGGTTGAAGTTGCTGAATTGGTTGCCATTTTGAAGAATCTTCACTCAGCTTGGATTAAATGAGCTCGCAAACTTCTTTCTTTTTCCTGTATCATACGAAACTTGAAATCATAAAACGTTTAGTATAGGAAAGCCTTTCTCGATTCACAGGTTTGGGCTATGCAAACATTTCTTATTTTGTTTAGTAGTTACTCCCTTTCGAAAATAGTATTACAATCGATCTAATTGCTCACCTTTAGCGACGAAACGGTTGTCATCCATGATTCAAGCTCTGCAAGACACTCTTTTTCTTGTTTTGCAATAATTGAGAGCTCGGTTAGCAGGTAACATGACTTCTCAGCCTGTTTAAAAATACCAAACATGTCCGCTATCAATAATATTTGATAAAAAGCACTCTTCATTTCGATAGAAAACAGAAGGAGTACCTGATGGTTTAAATTTTTGATCGTCGATTCTATATTTTCCAAGAGTGTCGTCGCGCTGTCCATCACATCACGAACGGCTAAAACATCACCCTGCGTACCACCAATATACACATGATTAGCTTTGAAATGAGCTTCTAGTATCTAATGTACCAAACCGATAAGAAAAAAACGTTAACAATATAATACCTTTGAATCATGGCCTAATGGGACATTGAGCGATGCCACAGATAATTTTCTAACCACTCGACCCACGGATTCAAAGTTTTTAGCCTCTATTCTAGACCATTTTTCTAACAAGAATAACTGTGAGTTCATGAGATCGTATAACTTGATCTCGTTTTTGAGCTTTTGTACTTCCATTTGCTTTGTCATGTTTGAATTCTTTATAGCAAGTATCTTGAGCCATGCGTTGAACGATTTCTTCTACATGATAACACAAGTATAAGTATAAGTCAATATACCGAAATAGTAACTCTATTATCATCTTTCAAGTTTTTATTTTTCAGTTATACCTCTGCCAAGTTATTAACTGTGGACATAGCGGTCTCGGCTCTAGCGTTAGCAAATCGCCATTGCAGTAACCGATTATTCAACACACTAAAATAGCGTCGATCTGCTTCTTTTGTTGACACCGCCTTTTTTTGCCTAAAATACTTCAAAACACCACTTATTCCACCACCACCACTACCACGCTCACCATCCATCTTACCACCAGGACTCGGTGGCTTGGGGGGCACTGGGGAGGGGCAAGGGGCAACTCGGCCTGGGGACATTGCCCATGCGGAAGGAGATGTAGGTTTTTTGCGTGGCAATATTCGAACAAAATTGCTGTCATTTACCGTCTTTTTCTTCTTTGCCACGGGGCTAGTAATACGAGTGTTGATATTCATTGGACTAGAAATGTCAAGCATTAGTTTATTCGTTTCGTGTTCCCTAAAACTTCTGGCTTTTGCATTTGATCTCGAGCGAGTTTTAGGAGGAGATGTGGATGGGTGTTCGCTTTTGCAACGTATGAGGCGAGGAGAAGGCTGTTTTCCGGCGAGGGGTGGTGGGTAGCGGCTGCCGGAGCGAGGAATGTGATCCATTTCCAAGTTGTTTTTTTCTTTTGTGTTTTTTGGGGAGTAACTGGTGGTATTTTATGGAACTATGGTTGCATGGAGGTCAACCTTTGACTTAATTTAGGTATGGTATCATATATTGAAGGCACGTTTAGCATACATGGGTTGGAAGTCAACAGTTGACTTTTCAGTTGAGACTTGAGAGCATGTAGTTTTTTCTTGCCAAACTTTGTCACCATTTCTTTTGAACTTTGAGTATAATGTTTCGATAGGTTGAACATACATAAAACTCATTTATTTATTCATTTATTATTTTTTTATTTGACATAGATTTTTATTTGACTTTGAAAGGGGTACGAATCTGATACAGAACTTAAGCCCGTTACCAAAATTCCAGTAACGTTAACCAAGGTTTCAAGTACGAAGCCGTGAAGACTTTTTTTAATTCACGTAAAAAAAAACCCCTTCCCTTCATGATGTTCGTAGCTTTCATGGGTTAGCCTCCTTCTATAGAAGGTTCATCAGAAACTTTAGCACAATCGTTGGACCCATTACTGATTGTTTGAAAGGTTCGAAATTTCAGTGGAGCCCCGCAGCCCAAGCTGCCTTCGAGACACTAAAAAAAGAAGTGACCCAAGCTCCCGTTTTGGCCCTACCAAATTTTAATGTGGTTTTTCAGGTGGAGTGCGACGCGTCGGCCATTGGTATTGGTGGAGTACTCACACAACAGAACCGTCCGATCGCTTTTTTTAGCGAGAAACTTAATGATTGTCGGCGGAAGTATAGTACATACGATAAAGAATTCTATGCGATAATCAGAAGTCTCGAACATTGGCGACATTATCTTCTTCCGAATGAGTTCATTCTTTATTCTGATCATCAAGCTTTGCGGTACATCCAAGGTCAGACAAAACTTAACCCACGACATGCTAAGTGGGTAGAGTTACTCCAGGAATACTCCTTCGTAATCAGACACAAAGCCGGCCATGCCAACTCTGTGGCCGATGCTCTCAGTCGCCGGCCTGTCCTCACAACCATCATTAAGGCCGATATTTTTGGGTTCGATTCAATCCGCCATCTCTATTGCGATGATCCTGACTTCCGAGAACCTTGGGAGATGTAACACCCACCAAATTAGGACTAGTAATTAGTGCCTAATCATATGTTAATACATGCAATTAGTTTCTGTGTTAGGCTAATTTATGTATCGAAATATATATTGTTGAATATATACGAAAATGCGATTTGATTAAATCGTACGCAATTTAAATCGAATGTATTTCGGTTACATAAATACGGACGTTGGTGACCAATTTTATTAAGTAACACTAGTATGTTAAAAATATTATTCTAATAACGTTCAAATTACAATTCGTATCGTACAAACAAAACAAACTAACTTACATTTTATAACTCAAACATAAATTGATTAGTAAAATATTTAAATAAAATATCGCGTAATAAATTTGTATTTTAAAACTTACCATTTAATATGTAAAATAATTATTTAACGTTTAAACGACGGAGTAAACGAACACCGCACGGACCGCGATTGCGGAGACTGAAAAGTTGGAGGTTAAACCCCCAACTCCCTTTCTCTTTTCTCTCATTTTCCACCTCACTCTCTCTCTCTCTTACTTTCTCCTCTCCCTTTTTCTCTCAATTCACCAAACACACACACACTCACAAAATCGCCAAATAAATATACTAAACCCGCTCGAATCACCTCGGCGCTTTGGAAAACAACGACCACGACATCACGATCTATCATCCTATCTTTTCGGATTTTCAATCCGACACTTTGTAAGTTTCCGACAAAATCCTGAAACCTCTCGATTCTTAGTATTTTCACTTGTTAGTTGTTTATATAACTTATATATGTCCGTTACAAAGAGTAGAACACGATTTTATAGCTTAAAAACGGGTTTGAATTGGGTTTTTGGCCGGAAAAATCTCGACAGTCGGACTTTCTCGGCTGGTGTTCTTCAATGCGACACAAGCCTTGTGTCGCATGTAGTGTCGTATTTTACCTGTTATGTCGCACCTAGTGTCGTATAAATCCTTTTGTGTCGTACCCTTTACGACACAACGTTGTGTCGCATCTTATGTCGTATTTTCATACGACACAATCACTATGTCGCTGTTGAATCAGCATCTCAAATCTATACGACATTACTCTTGTGTCGTATAGGTATTGTGTCGCATTTCTATGCGACACAATCCTTGTGTCGCATGACAAACTTTTGTGTCGCATGATTGTGTCGCATAAAACAGCAGGTTTTCAAACTAAAATTTCACTAAGTGTCGAACCTATATAACCTCAAACACTTATACGATACGACTTATAAAACACATTGGAACACACTTGTAAGTGCAAAACACCAATAACGTGATAATAATACTTAAAGTTATTATTTCAAATCCATCACCAACGGGCCGTACACGTTTTCAAACGCTTAACCAATCAACCAAATCGTAGTAATTTGGACATATATATATATATAGTTGTGTAACAACTACAAGGGTGATCTTTTGAGATACCCAATCATATTAATAACCATCGCGTGTCGTGGACACCCTCAGGTTACAAGTCTTTGGACTTCATCACTCGGCTAATCAACTTACGTTTATTTAAACGCTTTCAGACTCATGTGAGTCTCATAGCCCCTATTTTTACTGTTTTTACTCAGGGGTGTGATACATTGCTTATTTTAACATGTGAACGCAAGTACAACTTTTACTTATACTACATGAGTTTTACACTAATCATTTGAAGCCCTCTGTCAGCATAGTTGTTAATACGTTGTAGCGTGAATATTAGTATATGGTACCATATATGATTGACCCTCCTCGTTCGGGTTAGCAAGCACTAACCGGGTAAACGGACGTACTAATATTTGGGAAGACGAATGTTGATTAGGCATTCGTGGAGGCAAAAACGCTCAGGCTGTGACCCTGACCCACGAGTTAAGCTCAACTATGTGCTCATGGCTGTATACATATACATTATCAATTGCTGGATGCAATTCAATCATTATTAAATCTTGCGGTTCATACTACGTTACTTGATTTCAAACATGTGAGCTCACCAGCTTTAGCTGACCCATTTAGCATGTATCGCAGGTACCAAGCAGTAGATTGCTTCGGCTTCAGGACTTTTAGCTCGAGTCAGCATACAGACGATTGAGATTTTCTTGCATTAGTATATTTTGTACAAGTACTTATGTACTGAAATCTCCTTTTATTTAAACTCGAGCTATGTAAAGTTATAAATGTTGTAAACATTTTCAATATTAATATATTTTGTTAAAACGACGCATATAGAGTCGTTTACTATATATCTTTGTGCTTTGTTATTGATTAGTAACACCCAAATTATGCTTCCGCAAATCAATAAAATTTGGGGGTGTTACAGATTGGTATCAGAGCCTAAGGTTATAGTGAACTAGGTTGCATTTAGTGGGCCTAGACTATGACCATTAGGTGGTATTTTCTTATTAGGCATGACTAGTTCAGGAATTACAGTATAAGACTTTAATTTAACATAGCCTGATCAACTATGTACAATTAAGGAAAGATGATGTAAGGTCTGAAACGGTTATGTTGAATGGAAGTACACTAGAAGACTCTGACCTCGAGAGGACCGAGACTTAAACATGTTTGTGCTAGACACTCAATAGGCTATGTTATATAGGAACTATATGAATATAGGTCTCACTCTTACTAACGCTTTGTCTCAGAAATGGCAAACACACCGTCCAATTCATCGCGCTCTCAATCCGGGTCGCAGAACCCAAGGGTAGCTAGGAGGAACGCCAGGTTGCCTCGAGCTGGCCCGTACCCCACTCACTTCACCTTGTCGGCCTTAGTCGCTAGGGTGAACCAACACGAGCAGCGACTTCGCACCATGGATGTCGTGTTACAGGAAACGAACGAAAACTGGAGACTTACATCCCTCGAACGCATCGAACAAGTCTCCGAGGATCACGAAACCACCGTTAACAATGTAGACATTCTTTTCAACAAAGTGGTGGAGATAAGTGTAGAAACCGCTCTTTTGAAACATCGGCTTGAAGAGTGTGAGCAACGCTCACGGGAAACGGAAGAATATACCCGTGGATTGGTACAGCGACTAGCATTGGCTGAAGACAATGCCCGACAGGCCAGCAGACTTGCCAACACTGTGGATCGTCTCATTGAAATGATGGAGCAGATTAATCTACGTTGAGACTAGAGTAGTCCTTGTCTTGTAATCTATCTAGTAATCTAATGACTATCTAGCGTTACTCTATAAATTAGTCGGATGTAACAATTCCCGACACCTTTGTAATATCTTTGTAGGATGTAACCTTTGAAATCGTATTATCTATCAAATATCCCTTGCTGATTCTACCCATACCAATTGCCATTTTTCTTTTTCATATTGATGTTATGTATTACCGCCTTTATACATGTACATCTGAGATAAGTACAATCTTCTTACAAAATCTCATGTATCTTCATTTCTTTTATTGAAGAAGCATGCCGCCAGAGACAAGACCATACACCGATGCTCAGCTTACGTCACTCATAACCCAGGCTGTGACTGAAGCCTTGGCTCGGAATACTCCACAAAATTCTGCTAGGAACAGCGATGCCGCTGAAACCCCCGCTACTAAACCTTGTTCTTACAAGGACTTTCAGAGCTGCAAACCCTCAAGCTTCAAGGGTACTGAGGGAGCCATCGGACTAATCAGATGGTTCGAAAAGATGGAAACTGTTTTCCGTGTCAGCAAATGCGCGGAGAACGACAAAGTAAACTTCGCCACCTGCTCTCTCGAAGATGATGCCCACTCTTGGTGGAACTCATATACCCAATCAGTGGGTGCTGACACTGCCTACCAACTCTCTTGGGAGGACTTGAAAGCAAAACTCACCGCCAAATACTGCTCAATCGCCAAACTCCAGAAACTGGACGAGGAGTTCTGGAACCTAAAGGTTCAGGGTGGTGATTTCGATGGTTACACCACCAGATTCTAGCAACTCGCTGCCCTCCGCCCAGCCATGGTAAGCACTGAAACTGATAAAATCAGGAAGTACGTACTTGGTCTTCCTGAGCCTGTTCGGGGGCACGTCGCCTCTTCAAACCAAACCACCATTGACGGTGCAATCCTACTGGCCCAAGACCTGATGGCAATGAGCCAGGATTCTGAACCACCCACTTCATCCTCCCACAACAACAAAAGAAAGTGGTCTGACTACCACAACAACCACCCAAACCAACAAAACAAGAAATCCGACACCATCAAAGCCTACAACACCACCACAGACATCAAACGGGGCTACACTGGGAGCAAACCCTATTGTTCCAAGTGCAGCCGTCACCATGAAGGTTCCTGTGGTCCCTTTTGCAACAATTGCAAGAGGTACGGCCACCTCACCAAAGATTGCCACTCTCCTACCAACAACAACCCTAACAACACCAGAACACCCAAAGTCTGCTTTGAGTGTGGGAACCCCGGGCACTTCAGGGACACATGCCCAAAGCTGAAGAATAACAACAACAGCAGCAACAACCGCAACAGCAACAACAACAACACCCGAAGTAGAGCATTCGTCATCAACTCCGGGGACGCCCGCCAAGACCCGAATGTGGTCTCGGGTATGTTCCTCCTCAACAACTTAACTGCTTCCGTTCTATTTGATACTGGTGCTGATAGAAGCTTTATCTCTGATGACTTTTGCCCACTTCTTGACATCACTCCTGTTACCTTAGATGTTAAGTACACTGTAGAGCTAGCAAATGGAAAACTTATAGAAACCAATAGTGTGATACCTAATTGCACTTTAAACCTAGCTGACGAAACCTTTTCAATCGATCTTGTACCCGTTGAAATCGGAAGTTTCGACGTCATCATTGGAATGGACTGGTTGTCCAAACACCGAGCCGAAATCGTTTGTTACGATAAGATCGTCCGTATCCCACTCGCCGTCGGTAGAACCTTGATCATACAGGGGGAGACCGGTGGGACGAGACTCAATATCATCTCTTGCTTAAAAACCCGAAAATTTCTGAGAAAGGGTTACCCTGCAATACTTGCACACATCACAGAGAAGAAGTCGGAGGAGAAGCGACTTGGGGATGTGCCAATTGTTAGAGATTTTCCCGAAGTCTTTCCATAAGAACTACCTGGTCTACCTCCACCTAGACAGGTTGAGTTCTCAATTGATCTCGTGATGGGTGCCGCACCGGTGGCCCGCGCACCGTACCGTTTAGCCCCATCCGAACTTCAGGAGTTGTCCACCCAGTTACAAGAACTCCTGGATAGAGGATTCATTAGACCGAGTTCTTCACCTTGGGGAGCTCCGGTCTTATTTGTTAAAAAGAATGACGGTTCATTCAGAATGTGCATCGACTACCGAGAGCTGAACAAATTGACCGTCAAAAACCGATACCCACTTCCTCGCAATGATGATCTGTTCGACCAACTTCAAGGTTCAAGTTTCTACTCAAAAATCGACCTACGATCAGGATATCATCAGTTACGGGTTCGATATTCCAAAAACTGCTTTCAGAACTCGTTACGGGCACTACGAATTCCAAGTGATGCCCTTTGGCCTAACCAACGCACCGGCTGTATTCATGGACCTCATGAACAGGGTGTGTAAACCTTACCTCGACAAGTTTGTCATTGTCTTTATTGATGACATACTCATTTACTCGCGCAACGAGCAAGAACATGCAAAACACCTCAAAACCATCCTAGAACTACTTAGACACGAGGAGCTTTATGCCAAATTCTCTAAGTGTGAGTTCTGGATAAAAACCGTTCAATTCCTTGGTCACGTGATCGACAGTCAGGGAATTCACGTTGACCCATCAAAAATCGAGGCTATCAAAGACTGGCAAGCACCCACCATCGCAACTGAAGTACGTCAATTCTTGGGTCTTGCTGGGTACTATCGGCGATTCATCGAGAATTTCTTAAAAATAGCCCAACCACTCACGGTACTGACTCAGAAGGACAAAAGGTTTGATTGGACTGATAAACAGGAGTCGGCCTTTCAATTATTGAAACAAAAGCTTTGCAGTGCTCCAATTCTGTCACTACCCGAAGGCACCGATGACTTCGTGGTATACCGCGATGCTTCCCACCAAGGTCTCGGTTGTGTACTGATGCAAATAGACAAGGTCATTGCCTATGCTTCACGACAGCTGAAAATTCACGAAAAGAACTACACCACTCATGATCTCAAACTTGGAGCTGTCGTTTTTGCTCTCAAAATCTGGAGACATTATCTCTATGGCACTAAGTGCACAATCTTTACCGACCACAAAAGTCTCCAGCACATATTCGATCAGAAAGACCTCAACATGAGGCAACGTCGATGGGTCGAGTTGCTTACCGATTACGATTGCGAGATCAAGTACCATCCAGGGAAGGCTAATGTGGTAGCCGATGCCCTCAGTCGAAAGGAACGACCAAAACCACTTCGAGTCCGAGCCCTCAGTATGACCATTCACAACGATCTTACCGTTCAGATTCATACCGCTCAGATCGAAACCCGGAAACCTGAAAACATCAAAAACGAAGTCTTACGGGGTATTGACAAACAATTTGAAACCAAATCTAATGGAATTAGGTATTTCTCAAACTGAATCTGGTTGCCTAGTTTTGGGAACCTACGAGACTTGGTGATGGATGAGACTCACAAGTCCAAATATTCTATCCATCCAGGATCCGATAAGATGTACCACGACATCAAGGAATTTTATTGGTGGCCGAACATGAAAGCCGAAATCGCCACTTATGTCAGCAAGTGTCTTACTTGCTCGAAGGTCAAAACCGAACATCAGAAACCTTCCTGCTTACTCCAACAACCTGAAATCCCAGAATGGAAATGGGAACAGATTGTCATGGATTTCATAACCAAACTACCCAAGTCGTCGAACGGTTGCGATACCATTTGGGTGATCGTTGACCACCTCACCAAATCTACTCATTTCCTGGTAATCAAGGAAAGCGATAAAATGAAACGCCTCGCACAAATCTACATCAAGGAAATCGTTTCTCAACACGACGTTCCAATCTCGATCATCTCTTACAGAGATGCCCTCTTCACCTCTCACTTTTGGTAGTCACTTCAAAAAGCATTGGGTACTCGTCTCGATATGAGCACCGCGTACCATCCTCAAACCGATGGCCAGAGTGAACGAACCATTCAGACATTGGAAGATATGCTACGCGCCTGCGTAGTTGATTTCGGTACAAACTGGGAAAGACATCTACCGTTGTGCGAATTCTCGTACAATAACAGCTATCACGCCAGCATCAAAGCTGCACCTTTTGAGGCACTGTACGGTCGTAAGTGCCGATCACCGATTTGTTGGACTGAAGTGGGAGATAGCCAACTCACTGGTCCTGAACTCATACACGCCACCACCGAGAAAATTGTGGAAATCCAAAACCGACTCAAAGCCGCACGTGATCGTCAGAAAAGTTATGCTGACGTGAGACGCAAACCACTCGAGTTCCAAGTGGGGGATCGAGTACTCTTAAAAGTATCGCCTTGGAAAGGCGTCATCCGTTTTGGCAAACGCGGGAAGTTAAATCCCAGGTACATCGGGCCTTTTGAGATCCTCGAACGGATTGGCCCCGTAGCTTATCGATTGCAGCTGCCATCCGAACTCAGCAGCGTGCACCCCACCGTTCACATTTCTAACTTGAAGAAATGTCTGTCTGATGAGACACTTATTATCCCACTCGATGAAATTCGTGTTGATGATAAACTTCATTTCGTTGAGGAACCTGCCGAAATCATGAACCGTGAGGTCAAACAACTAAAACAAAGTCGTATTCCCATCGTCAAAGTCAGATGGAATTCGTGGCGCGGTCCGGAATTCACTTGGGAACGTGAGGACCAAATGCGACTCAAATATCCTCAGCTATTCACCGATTCTACACAAAACGCGACCTCGAGCTAAATTTCGGGACGAAATTCTCCTAACAGGGGGAGAATGTAACACCCGCCAAATTAGGGCTAGTAATTAGTGCCTAATCATATGTTAATACATGCAATTAGTTTATGTGTTAGGCTAATTTATGTATCGAAATATATATTGTTGAATATATACGAAAATGCGATTTGATTAAATCGTACGCAATTTAAATCGAATGTATTTCGGTTACATAAATACGGACGTTGGTGACCAATTTTATTAAGTAACACTAGTATGTTAAAAATATTATTCTAATAACGTTCAAATTACAATTCGTATCGTACAAACAAAACAAACTAACTTACATTTTATAACTCAAACATAAATTGATTAGTAAAATATTTAAATAAAATATCGCGTAATAAATTTGTATTTTAAAACTTACCATTTAATATGTAAAATAATTATTTAACGTTTAAACGACGGAGTAAACGAACACCGCACGGACCGCGATTGCGGAGACTGAAAAGTTGGAGGTTAAACCCCCAACTCCCTTTCTCTTTTCTCTCATTTTCCACCTCACTCTCTCTCTCTTACTTTCTCCTCTCCCTTTTTCTCTCAATTCACCAAACACACACACACTCACAAAATCGCCAAATAAATATACTAAACCCGCTCGAATCACCTCGGCGCTTTGGAAAACAACGACCACGACATCACGATCTATCATCCTATCTTTTCGGATTTTTAATCCGACACTTTGTAAGTTTCCGACAAAATCCCGAAACCTCTCGATTCTTAGTATTTTCACTTGTTAGTTGTTTATATAACTTATATATGTCCGTTACAAAGAGTAGAACACGATTTTATAGCTTAAAAACGGGTTTGAATTGGGTTTTTGGCCGGAAAAATCTCGACAGTCGGACTTTCTGGGCTGATGTTCTTCAATGCGACACAAGCCTTGTGTCACATGTAGTGTCGTATTTTACCTGTTATGTCGCACCTAGTGTCGTATAAATCCTTTTGTGTCGTACCCTTTACGACACAACGTTGTGTCGCATCTTATGTCGTATTTTCATATGACACAATCACTATGTCGCTGTTGAATCAGCATCTCAAATCTATACGACATTACTCTTGTGTCGTATAGGTATTGTGTCGCATTTCTATGCGACACAATCCTTGTGTCGCATGACAAACTTTTGTGTCGCATAAAACAGCAGGTTTTCAAACTAAAATTTCACTAAGTGTCGAACCTATATAACCTCAATACTTATACGATACGACTTATAAAACACATTGGAACACACTTGTAAGTGCAAAACACCAATAACGTGATAATAATACTTAAAGTTATTATTTCAAATCCATCACCAACGGGCCGTACACGTTTTCAAACGCTTAACCAATCAACCAAATCGTAGTAATTTGGACATATATATATAGTTGTGTAACAACTACAAGGGTGATCTTTTGAGATACCCAATCATATTAATAACCATCGCGTGTCGTGGACACCCTCAGGTTACAAGTCTTTGGACTTCATCACTCGGCTAATCAACTTACGTTTATTTAAACGCTTTCAGACTCAGGTGAGTCTCATAGCCCCTCTTTTTACTGTTTTTACTCAGGGGTGTGATACATTGCTTATTTTAACATGTGAACGCAAGTACAACTTTTACTTATACTACATGAGTTTTACACTAATCATTTGAAGCCCTCCGTCAGCATAGTTGTTAATACGTTGTAGCGTGAATATTAGTATATGGTACCATATAGGATTGACCCTCCTCGTTCGGGTTAGCAAGCACTAACCGGGTAAATGGACGTACTAATATTTGGGAAGACGAATGTTGATTAGGCATTCGTGGAGGCAAAAACGCTCAGGCTGTGACCCTGACCCACGAGTTAAACTCAACTATGTGCTCATGGCTGTATACATATACATTATCAATTGCTGGATGCAATTCAATCATTATTAAATCTTGCGGTTCATACTACGTTACTTGATTTCAAACCTGTGAGCTCACCAGCTTTAGCTGACCCATTTAGCATGTATCGCAGGTACCAAGCAGTAGATTGCTTCGGCTTCAGGACTTTTAGCTCGAGTCAGCATACAGACGATTGAGATTTTCTTGCATTAGTATATTTTGTACAAGTACTTATGTACAGAAATCTCCTTTTAATTTAAACTCGAGCTATGTAAAGCTATAAATGTTGTAAACATTTTCAATATTAATATATTTTGTTAAAACGACGCATATAGAGTCGTTTACTATATATCTTTGTGCTTTGTTATTGATTAGTAACACCCAAATTGTGCTTCCGCAAATCAATAAAATTTGGGGGTGTTACAGGAGAGATGTCAGGAAGGGGTATTCAATGATTTCCAGAAGAAAGATGGATTTTTATTCAAAGGCAATAAACTGTGTGTTCCACTTTCCTCCTATCGGGATGCCATCATTTCTGAGTGCCACAAAGGAGCCTTGGCTGGACATTTCGGCAGAGACAAAACTATGGCCTTAGTGCAGGAAAGTTTTTTTTTGCCAAAGCTTTATAAGGATGTCATGCGGGTTTTGAAGCGTTGTCGCACCTGCCATGTTGCAAAAACGCATGGTACAAATCAAGGGTTATACACTCCCTTGCCCGTTCCTTCAGTTCCGTTGGAAGATGTGAGCTTGGATTTTGTATTGGGATTACCCCGAACACAGAAGCAAAAGGATTCTATAATGGTTGTAGTGGATCGATTCTCGAAAATGGCTCATTTTATTCCATGCTCCAAAACTTTTGATGCATCCCAAGTGGCTAGACTTTATTTCGCGGAGGTCGTTCGCCTGCATGGCATACCCAAAACTCTTACTTCGGATCGAGATGTAAAGTTTGTCGGTCATTTTTGGCGCACCTTGTGGAAACGTATGGGTTCGAGACTGCAGTTTAGTAGTTCCCATCATCCTCAAACCGATGGGCAAACGGAAGTCACAAATAGAACCCTCGGGAATTTGCTTCGAAGTTTGGTGGGTCAGAATCCGAAACAGTGGGATGTGGTTTTGCCACAAGCCGAGTTTACGTATAATAGGTCGACTCATGGGTCAACCGGGTTTTCACCCTTCTTTGTCGTATATGGTCGTAACCCGTTTACTCCAATTGATCTCGCTCCCTCCAGTGATCCCGAACATTATAGTGTTGTGGGGTTGAGAGGGCCAAACAAATTCAAGAACTTCATCGACAGGTGCGTGATCAAATTGTTCAACATAATCTCCGATACCAGAATCGTGTTAATAATAATCGTAAGAAGGTGGTATTTCAAGAGGGTGATCTAGTGTGGATACATTTACGTAAGGAGCGTTTTCCACAGGGCCGTTTTGGTAAGTTACAACCTCGGGCAGATGGTCCGTTTCGTGTTCTCAAGCGAATTAACGACAATGCTTATAAAATTGACCTTCCAGGCCATTATAAGGTTTCTGCTACGTTCAATGTAGCTGATTTGTCTCCCTATGCTGGTGATAGTGATTCTGGTGATGACTCGGGGACGAGTCCTTTTCAAGTGAAGGAGAATGATGTGTGACATCCGTCACCAAAAATGTAATTTGAAAATCTCAATTCAAAGTCATTTCCTAATCGCATTTAAGTGCGCGAAATTCTGAAGAAATAAATTAAGTATTGTATTATAAACTATGTGGGAAATGTAATTCTCGTATAAGTGTTCAACAATTCAAACCAATACTCGTACACGGTTAAATTAAGAGTTATGATTATAATAATGAAATAATAATAATGATAATAATACTTAATAATATAATAATAATAATAATAATAATAATAATGTAAGAATAATAATATAATAATAATAATATGATAAGGATGATCGTTTTCTTCATATCATCAAAAAAATAATGTAAACTGCTTATACGGGAGATAACTCTTTAAATTACTAAATAATGCTCCTATCTACAAGATAGGCATGAAACTTGGAAAAAACCTACTGGAGATACTCCTTATTCAAATTCTAGATAATTAATAAAAGATTTGAGATCAGAGAGGAAGGAGTATTTAGGAGAGCTAGAAGGGGCAGGTTCATCCCTACCATTCGTTTCAAGATCAATGGTCAAGATCATGCCATGTCACGAGGGTTACTTTGCAATTATATTGGATAGAGGGACTATAATGAAACTTATTTAAAATATGATCAAAGATGTAAAATGTGAATAGAATTTTAGGTCAGTTTCATTTGCACTTTCTCTCTCTCCAGAAAACACACACAAATCCTATCTAACTCCATCTCTCTCATCACAAATCACACACCACCACCTCCATCCACCACCACTTCCGTCCACCACCACTGACCTCCGTCCACCACCACTTTCATCCACCACCACCTCCATCCACCATCACCTCCGTCCACCACCACCACCAACACTGCCATCAACACCGCCGCATTGTTACCGGAAAAAGAGGCTGAGAAACGACGGCGAATTTGTGGTCGGAAAGTTGAGATGTGAACCACCACCGTTGGTGAACCGGCCTCCACCGGACGTAACCAACCGTGATCGTTCTCCATCTTCTCCGCCACTCCACCGCCACCACCTCCGCTCCACCACCACCGCTCCAACGCCACCACCGTCGCTCGATCGTCACCACCACTTACGTTATCATCTTTATTACCATCTCCATTTTATAGATCTAGTTATGAAAATTCGTAGATCTAGATCTAAAAAGTAGATCTGAAAAGTAGATATACTTTTTAGATCTAGATATACTTTTTAGATCTGACTGCATCGTACGTTTTTTCTACTGCATCATAAGTTACTGCATCATACGTTACTGCATTCTACGTTACTGAATCTTACGATACTGCATTCTACGTTACTGCATTCTACGTTACTGCATCTTACGTTACTGCATCTTGAAATGCAATTAATGTATATTTGTGCTAGTACTTGTTTACAGCATCTTGTATACTGTTATTGCATCTTACAATTTTTTTAGCTTTTTTATGTGTTTAAAATCTTTTGATTTTATGTTTGAATTAAAAAATTAGTATTACTTGTTTACTGCATCATGTATTATTGTTACCCCATCTTTTGTATTTGTTACTGCATCTTTAATGCAACTAATATATTTTTGTGTTAGTACTTGTTTACTGTATCTTGTATACTGTTATTGCATCTTACAATTTTTTTAGCTTTTTTATGTGTTTAAAATCTTTTGATTTTATGTTTGAATTAAAAAATTAGTATTACTTGTTTACTGCATCATGTATTATTGTTACCCCATCTTTTGTATTTGTTACTGCATCTTTAATGCAACTAATATATTTTTGTGTTAGTACTTGTTTACTGTATCTTGTATATTGTTATTGCATCTTACAATTTTTTATCTTACATTTTACAATTTTTTTGCATCATGTATTATTGTTATTGCATCTTGTGTATTTGTTATTGCATCTTACGTGTTTTAACAATTTGACTGAATCTTGCATATTAACAAGTTTTCTGATTGAAAAAAAAATTTTAAAATTTTTTTTGATATTTTCTTGGGCAGTTTTTCGGGCAGGTCCAAAATTATGTTAAAATTGCAAAATAGTCCATACCCCTCCAATTCCCTTCCCCTCTGAACCATTTCCTTAATAAAATAGGATAACCCAAAACAGGCTGCCAATTCAAACCCATCTTGGGCCGACTACCTGGACTTCTTCAAGCTGGATCGCTTGGGTCGGGTTGACCCCAACCCGCATCAGAATCCCTCAGTGATTCATACTAATCAGTCTCACAACCAATATAATTGAAGTAAATTACGTAACCTGTGATTAAAGGATTCGAAAATAAAAATTGAACTCGTAATCTTCACTTTTATTGTGCATATTCTCCCCCATTATCATCGTCATGATCCTTTTCTATTTCATTTTGGATAACAAAGTAATTGGCTTTTCATAAGTATAATATTATAAATATGTGTTGGCTTTATCTAAAGCCTCAAAGTTTTTACTGGATTACTTCAATCTTTAAATGAGTACTTAAACAACTTGATTTAACTGATTTATGAGAAATTTTATTTCAACAAACTGTACCCAAGGTTGTTAGTGTATTTTAAGGGATTAAACATTAAATTAAACATATTATAATAATAAAAAGAACGACCGAGATGAGACTGATGTTCATATAATATAAACGAACTTCCCGTCAAACAGTTATTACTTTCCGTTCGCTTATAGGCCTATTTATATCCCTTCGTTTTGACAATTTGGTTCGTATAACCATAAGTAGGCATGAACAAAAAACCCGAACCCGGAACCGAACCCGAAAAAAAACCCGGAACCAAACCCGGAAAAAACCGTTTTTTTTTTAACCCGGTTCGGGTTTTTTTCGTACCCGCCGGGTACGGAACCGGTTTGGGTTTTCGGATCTCACAATCGGGTTGGGACCGGGTAGGAAGCGGGTCGGGTTGGAAAACCCGGTATAAAACCCGGTTTAAAAACCGGTATTCGTGGGTCAAAAACCCGGGTTGGGTCGGGTCGATCAACAGCCTGGTTCTCATCATTTGACCTAGTACCCGGTTCGGGTTCCGGGTACGGGTCGGGTAGGCCCAGTACCCGGTTTTGTTCACGGCTGACCATAAGGTCCAAAAGATTTAATGTAGGGCCCAAAAGGCCCAAACTCTCAATTACTAACACAAAATCGTCACACTCATTCCCGCCAATTCTTCCCCAATTTTAGACACAATTCCCCAGGGTTTGAGGTTTGAGAAAACTTGTCATCGATGATGATGATGATGAAGCGAAATTGAATCCGATTCAGAATTCTACATCACTCATATTATATACTTATTTAGCATATTGTATTTATTATTTAGTTAAAGAGTTACAAAACCCTAAAAATGGAGGATGCTAGGGTTTTCACGGGAGCAGATAAGGCTTTGCAAGCAGGCATCATAACCAAAATTCGAGTCGAAAATTTCATGTGTCATAGTAATATGGAGATTGAATTGGGCGATCGTGTTAATTTCATCACTGGACAAAACGGAAGTAAGTAGAATTGTGCATTTTATAATATAATCGTCTCTGTAAGTATCATTCGGTTGTAATATAAAATTTATATTCTATTTATGTGTTATTTGCTGCGAATTATAGGTGGAAAGAGTGCGATACTTACGGCGTTGTGTATAGGGTTCGGTTGTCGAGCTAAAAGTACAGATAGGGCTACTACATTGAAGGAGTTTATAAAAACTGGTTGCAGGTATTTGTTTATTAAACTGAGAGATCTTAAAAATGTTATAACGTCCTTACATTTATAAGTTTGTAGAAATAATAATAAGTTTGTGCTTTCAAATGCGCTAAATGGAGATCGTAAATAAGTTCACTTTAAAGGTGTGAAAATGTAGGTGATTTGTTTATAATTTATCAATGTAGGGATTTACAAGAAATTTGTCACTTCAGGTAGTTTAATGCATGTTATAGTTTTTCTCACAGTTATATAAGTTTATTATATGTGTCAAAAAGTTTGTAGAATGGAGTAATCTTTTGTAGTGATAGCATCTGATCTTATCTGTAGATATATGCTAGGTTTTTTCTTGACAAAGATTTGTATTTTGAACTTTCAATATACAATACTTGTTTGCAGCTATGCACTCGTTCATTTGGAAATTAAAAATCGTGGGGAGGATGCTTTTAAGCATGATATATATGGTGATGTCATAATGTTAGAGCGAAGGATCACTGAATCAACCAGTACAAGTGTTCTCAAAGATCATCAAGGTATTTGTTATATTGTTTAATTTCTATTTTATCTTGTTGCAATTCAGATTTTATATATATGAATCATGCAGTTAGTTACAAATTATTGGCTAAATCTGTCGCAACTGTCTTCTTTTTTCTGCTGGGCTTTATAGCAAGATGATTGTGCAATCTATCTTTTTTCCCCTTATAACATTCTGCCATATAATAATCCTTGCTTTTGGTGGTTGTTATTATATACTTGGTTACTCAGCAATGCTTGCTCTTTTGTATACTCCAGATTGGTTATACGGCATTCCATTGGTGTGCATGCATTTTATACTTTTCAGTGCCTTCTTTTAATACTTGCTGTTTCTTTTATGTTGACTTGGTTTGTTCACATATAAGATATTATCTTTCAGTGTCTATAAGATTTACGCTCTTTCGCAAATATCAGTTCAAACAGTTCAAAGCACCTACCATGATCTTCTGTTATGAAGTCAACTTTGTTTTTTGTTGGGATTTTTATTCACCGAGATTTTCGGTGGTTCCTAAGTTGACTTTTCCATTCAAAATAATTTAGGGCTTTAATATCTGGATGTTCAAAATCTTATACTGATGTGCGTATGTTTATATACCATTCTCTTTTACTAAATTTAATTACTACATGTAACAGGGAAAAAGGTGGCTAGCCGAAGAGAAGACATTCGTGAGCTCGTGGAACACTTTAATGTGGGTATCTATCCAAATATCATATGTTATCTTTGTATACATACCCCCATACTTTAACCTTATGTTGAGCGCTATAAGTTGCGTTATGCCTCATACTTCTTACGTGTTCTAGACATCTGGCATTTTCATGTGCAGATTGATGTTGAGAATCCTTGTGTAGTAATGAGCCAGGACAAGAGTAGAGAGTTTTTGCATTCAGGGAATGACAAAGATAAGTTTAAGGTCTGAAGTTAAACCAAGTATTATTTTATTTGTGTAACTTTATCTCTCATCAACATGTAATATTCTGGATGTAAAATTTTTCTAGAAGGAGTAAAGTGGGCGGGTCGTGCGGGGTTGGTATCTGGTCAGAAGAGGTGATATTTTAGTACGGATTGGGTGGAATTTAGAAATTTTAAACAAATTGTTTTTCAAATATGATTACAAAAAGTAATTTTAGTTCAATAATACATGATGTAGGAGGAGGCTTTTTGCATTGAAAGTACATGTTGGGCAACTTTTTAATCGTTTTCGTTTACGCTGTGTTTTCTTACTCATTTGAGTGTTTGGCTCGTTAAAGCTAAACTGTAACCGGAATTGCCACCTCTTTTTTTTTTTTTTTGGCTTAGATAATATATAATGTTCTCTTTTTGAAATTATTTTGTTCAGTTCTTTTTCAAGGCGACACTTCTAAGTCAAGTGGACGATCTTCTAAAAAGTGTCAGGGACAATCTTGACAAGGCAAATGGTGAGGTTGTTGAGTTGGAAAGGTCTATAGCACCTATTGAGAAGGAACTGAATGAGTTGCAAGGGAAGATTAAAAGCATGGAGCATGTTGAAGAAATTTCTCAGCGTGTGCAATTGCTGACCAAAAAATGTGCTTGGTCAGTGGTATATGACATAGACAAACAAATCCAGGAAGAGACTGCGAGACTTAGAAAACTAGAAGAACGGATACCTCGATGTCAGGCTCGAATTGATCAGCAAATTGTAAGAGTTTGTGTACCTTCTGTGTGATTTTCGTTTTGTTGGTACCTCCTAAGTATGCTAACTAAATTGACAGAACCCATACAGGCTCAGTTGGTCGCTTTGAAAATTTCTCTATTTTTGCACATGGTGCTATTAGAAAGAAACAAGTATATACTACTAATGATTAACGTACTATATAAAGGTTTTTTGTAATGCATTTAAGTTTGTATTGACATATTATCTTGATTAAAAAAAATCTATCTTTGTGCGGAAAAACAGCATGAGAATTCTTTGCAGCTCTAGCTGATTCTTCGGTCAAGTAACTCCAAGTTGGAATAGATTTCTGCATCTAAGAGGAAGACTCTTATTTTATTTTGCAGGAAAAAGTAGCAGAATTGCAGGATTTGCTAGACAAAAAGAAAGCTCAAAGTGCCATTTTGATGGAAAGTGTTACAGAATGGAAGAAAAAGAAGAATGAATTGGACCAGAAAATTTCTAAGGTATGTTTAAAGACAACATATATTTTGAGTGCTATATTTTATAGATTAATCTGGTAAAAAAACCGAAAAAGGATTCTCTGAACTTTGATTTTAGACTTGTGTATTCTGCTGTTCATTTTGAATCCATAATTTTCTTTTACTACTTTTTCTCCCGATGCCTTCATATGAAAATATCTCTTACATTATATCTTGAGAATGAATCAGAAGGTTCGAGTAAAGTTTACTCCTTTTTACTATCTATGCACATGTGTAAAGGTTATTTCATTTTTTACAACTGTGAGCTGTCATACTAATACAAATATTGATTCATAAGGCTACAAAAGAGAAGTTGGAGCTAGAGCAAGAACGTCACCGCAGAAATAGTAACATTGCTAAGATTTCCAAGCAGATCAAGTCTCTTGAGCAACAAATCAGTGAAGTCAATGAACAACAAATGAAGGATACACAGGTTTTATGTCAATTTCATCTTCACATATGATTGACTATTTCCTTTTTGTTCACATAGAGCCATGTTGCGTAATATGATTTCTTTAGTTGGCTAACAGTGTGCTATTAAGTAATATTCAATATAAGTGTAGATTGCATTTAGCAGAGCATTATAGTTCTGGTTTGGGATTTTGTAGGCTGAAGAAGATGAGATGGAGAAAAAGCTGAAGGAGCTTCAGGATGAGATAAGTGTCGCTGAATCAGATTGTCAAAGGTGTCTTGTTTGTTTCATTTGTCTTGTGTACATACTAGCAATTCAATATTATCAGTACATGTTTGGGCTAAACCTGATTTAAGGCTTATTCTCTTTGAGTTCTAAATGTCAATTTTCAGATTGAAAAAACTTGAGGATGATGTATCAGAACGTTTAGGAAGTGCAAAGGATGAGCTTAGGATTATCACTTCTGAGGTGTGAAATTGCATTCCTAGTTTATCAAACCTACAGCGAATTCATATATTTTACTACATTCTTTTATTCAGTTGATTTTAATTTTTACCTTATAGTGTTTATTTGTGTGTATTCTTCGGATATTTTAATCTGCTGGGAACTAAGTAACATGCGTTAAAAATTGTGTGTGTGAGAATTTTTCTTACTTATAGCGGAAGTATATTGATCTAAATTTGAATCTTGCTGAAATAAATGGTGTGCCAACCAAATCTAGTGTGGGAAAAGAGTTATGGTTGAAATAATCTTAGTCGCCAAGTACTTGGAAGATAATTATGCATATGCTGAGTCGTAGGACTGTAAATGATAATTGGTGTTCTCCAAATTTTGAGCTTGGTCTGTTGAAAAGTATAGGATCTGAACTCTTCTGATAAATCTGTAAATATTATTCATGAAGTTTTGTTTGTGCTTCGTATATCCTCTGCCATCTTATTTTTTTACTCTGGTAAACTTCGGCATCTACTTTAATGTAATTCTGGTTTTGATTTATAGAGATGTTTTCTATTTCTATGTCTAGCAGTGTTTATTTCTGCCGTTTAATTGCAATTACACCTTTGTCGTTTTCATACTTGACTGATTTTTTTTCTATCCAGATTAATGATTATGAGAAGAAGTTCTGTGAGTGTCAGGGGCGCATTCGTGAACTGCGACTGAATCAGACGCACAAGGTTTGTCAGTTTTCTCACTTCCCTGGTTTCATGTTTTTCATTCAGATGTACTGTATGTAGAGGTGGCATGATCGGCGGCTTATGCTACAGACTTGCAGGTCATAAATTCATGATGGCTTTGGGTTGAAGTGTGTTTGTTGACCACTTACACTTGTTTGTACATTTTTTGTTTTTCTATTTAATTTATGCGTTTCTTATGATTGCAATAACATATTATTATTTTAAATTCTTGAATATAACAGTTCAGAAGGTTGTTTGCATTTTAAATAGACTACGAATGGTTTACATACAGTTAGACACATTCCTCCTCTTGCTATGGTTTTTGATTTGGACCTGTTTGAGATGAAATACAACTTGACTCGTGCACAAATAAATGTGACATTGCCACCTCTAGCTTTATGCCAAAAGAAACAAAAGAGAACATAACTCTTAATATGTGTGTAGGCAAATGGAACTTTGTAAGGATTTGGTGTTTCAGTGTAACTGGTATCTATGTGCATCTACCATCATATTCTATTATTATTTATAAATATTGTAGCTTTTCTTCATTGTGTTACAGGTCACAGCTTTTGGAGGACATAAGGTTTCTGGTCTTCTTCAGGTTATTGAGAGGAACTACCGCAAATTCAGAAAGCCCCCCATTGGTCCTATAGGAGCGCATCTGGTTAGTAGTAAAAAACTCATCATACCTATACCCATCTTCACATATCCATGAATGAGATCATATCACATATGACTTACATAAACATATGTCCATCCTAGTACTAATTAAATACCCGTGATAATTTGAATATTTGATGCTTGTGGAACATATATATCGTATTGGTTTTAGGTTAAAGCATTATCTAAGTCTCTACTCAGTTATTTTTTATGCATCTAGCTATATATCTTTATCTCGGGTTTCATGATTACAGGCATTGATTAATGGTGACAGATGGGCTGTTGCCGTCGAAAATGCGATTGGCGGGTTACTTAATGCTTTCATAGTGACAGATTATAAAGATTCCCTTCTATTGAGATCTTGTGCTAAAGAAGTAAACTACCCCTACCTTCAGATCATTATATATGATTTTTCTAGACCAAGGTATGTATATTCATGCCAATATTATCTAAGCGTTCTTGATATATATCATATATGACAATGATACTTTTCATGTAGGCTGCAAATTCCAACTGACAAGCTTCCCCAGACAAGTCATCCAACTACGCTCTCAGTAATACAATCTGACAGTCCCACAATAGTGAATGTCTTGGTTGATATGGTAAGCCATACCTTATATTTCACTTAAAGATTTAGATTCATTTCTTGTTCCTTTGTATGATTGATAATATTTATCCATCATCATGTATGTCATGCCTTACTAAAAGATCTCCTGAACCCTAGGAGTTTGATATAGGAAACTGCGTACACCTTTGATGTCTTCTTTGATCTTAATATCTGTGTCATACTGTCATATCCCTTTCCTGTTTTCATGTTGCAAATGAAGTGTCTCGTTTTATAAATAGTAAGAAAACATTTGTTCCATGGTAAAGCTGACCTTTCTAGTCTTGGGATACTGGCTTTAATACAAATGAGATCAGAGTCCTGTGAACTTTTGTTTAATGTATTACTGCTAATAAAGTTGATAACTGCTACCTTTTAGATTCTGAGTTTTTAACGACTATCATGCACCAATTCAAGTTAGAGAATTCATTCATTGAGAGAGAGAGGGGGGGGGGGGGGGGGGGGGGGGGGGGGGGATCAAGTTCGAAAATTTCCAAAAAAAATGTGTTTTGCAATTTATATTTTGAAAAACTGTTTTCCTGAAAAATTTCCAGGAAAAAAAACGTTTATCGCGAAACCTTAAAGTGGTTTGCGAAAGTATGGGGTATATGAAACACTCTTGTATCCATGTTTTCTTAATCTACAGTGTTGATTGAATTAAATTCAGACTTCTTAATCTATAAACTTTGACTAAGTAATCAATTTCATGATGGAAATTGCTGGCATCATTAAAGTTATGGAGCCTTCCTTCTTGCTTGACTCTGTAATCACACATATATCAAGCAAGGTCTATTTATACAGTCCTTCTAGCATGCATGATGGTCTTTAATTTCACTCCCTTACTAATGATTTTGCATCTCCCTCCGATGACTAGTTACTCTTGGTTAAAAGATAATGATGTTTTTTTTGTAGGGTGCGGCTGAGAGACAAGTGCTTGTAAGAGACTATGATACGGGAACTGCGGTTGCTTTTAACCAAAGGGTTCCAAATCTGAAGGAGGTTTACACGTTAGAGGGTCATAAGATGTAAGTTTACGACATTTGATTGATGTTTCAGCTCCATCATTGTCTTTGTTTATATTGCTTAAGTTGTTGATCAATAAGTGGTGTGTGTCTATAAATGCTAATATATGGAACTGTGAGGATGTAGGTATTGTCTAGAAGTTATAAATTAGGCTGAAAGTTGCCAAAAATTATCAAGTAACATATTAATTATAATATCCTTTTTAATTATTAATCCAATCCTATGACTTGTTTCAGCCCAAACCCGCCCATCTCACCACCTTATGTATTGTTCATGTGAATTGATAGTTAAGTTGGTGATGGGAAATGATCTCAACTTCCCAATTAATTAAGCAAATAGAAAATCATTTTGTTAGCTCGGAAGCCAATTCATAATTACTATTGTGCAAAATTGCTTGCTTTCTTTCTCCTTCTACAAATATGTTAATTTATATAACATCCATATTGGTGTCTGACCGACAAGCCTTCAAGATGAATGTTTTTGATCTCTGCACATTCATAGACATGCCTACTTAACAGTAGAAAAGAGGAAACATGTTCAAGATATATTAACCTTTGTTTTTCTTGTTTGCCATTATGACTGTTCTCTGTAAAGACTTCGTAATATGATAATGAACAAATAGTCCACCGATATGGAGGTATATGCAGAGTATGTTGATGTCATCTTATATTTTTGTTTCATTCTAGGTTTTCTCGCGGTTCAGCACAAACGATTTTACCCCCCAATAAGGCAAGGGTTGGGAGACTCTGTAGTTCATATGATGATCAAATTAAAAGTTATGAAAGAGAAGCACTACACATGCAAGAACAAGCTCGGGAAATTCGTGGAAAGAAAAGGAGTTTTGAGGAACGGGTTCATGATCTTCAAGAAGAATTACAAAATGCGAAGGTAAGATGCCCATATTAGTAATACAAGCATTTCTGAAGACGTATAGTTCTATCCCTAAAAATAATCTTTAACTGTCTTCAATACATGATGAACTCAATAGTCGTTTATATGAGGGCAGATTAGTATATACCACTGTTATTTTTATATTAGTCATATTGGTCTTCAACATCCACTTTCCTCCACTTCATCTAGAGACAACGCATGGGGGCGGAGAAGCTTTCGATGTCTAAGAATCTCAAATTAAAAGATTTGAGGAGTTCTCGTGCTGCAGAAGCCTTAACTTCATCTGTGTCTAATGTTGAAGACTTACAACACGATATTTCAGTTTGTTTTCTCAAACCTCTACTTGATTTTTCTAGTCCGGTTCTCTCTTTCTTTGCCGCTTGCCTCTTGAGAAGGCATGCATATGTTTGCTTTAAATGAACTAATTTATACTACATTCAGAAACTTCAAAATGATAAAAACGAAATTGAGATTTTGCTTGAGAAGATCGAGGAGCGATGGAAGGCAGCCGATGCTAAAGTGAATGAACATAAAGCCTTGCACGAGGAGCTACGCGGTATGCTTATTATTACTATTTTAATATATTATAACCTGGGTTTATAAAGACTCGACTACATTTCTGTCTTTCTGATCTTTTCTTTCTACCCCTTTCCCAACACAGAATTGGCAAAAGCAGACGTCGATGCTTTAGAAAAAGCGTCACGTGAGTTGGCTCAGATCGAAGAGGATCTGAGTTCTGCAGACGCAGTAATTTTACTCTTCTGAATACCGCATTATAGCCTCTGTTACAAATATTTACTCATCTGATGTTTGTAACTGCTAATTGTCCTACCTAACCTATCTAGGAAAAGCATCATTTTGAAGGACTTATGCAGCAGAAGGTCCATAAGGGAATCGAAGATTCAAAACAACGATGTCAAGAGTTCAAAAATGAGCGAAAGGTGGGTACACAGTTTCTTTTGATATTTGTACCTACTCTTTTCATTCTCCGTTTGCATTGAACTTAGAACTTGTTTATATTTTATTTCTGTATATAAAGCTATAAGTTGTTATAAATTAACTCAGATACTACTCATCTATACAAAAGTATGTCTCGATTCTCGAGTTACAATTTAATGAGTCGAGGTTCAATGACCAGCTCAATGACTATGCAACGGGTAAATCAAGCTCTAGCTGTTAAAAAATAAAAAAAGCAGATTAATCAGCATGATGTACATATAATGAACTGTTGCTGATGTTTAAAAAATGATAATTTTGATTTTCTTCGAAACTTATTCTTCTCCTTTTTTTCTTCTTTTCTTTTTCCTTCTTTTTGTTTTTGTTTGTTTTTGTTATTGTTTTTATTTGTATTTTTTTCCATTGCCTTTATACTTCAGTTCTTTCTTACAACTCGTATACTGTCTTACTCATTGCCATGTATCTTTATAGAGAGAATCTTATTGTTAGTTAATATTTCTCTGCAAGAGATTGAGACTTTATGAGCGCATGGGGATTATTCTTGGTGTTTTATATGCTTGGTCTTTTGCCAGAATAACTGTTGCATTACTTTTAATAGCAGTCATCTGATGCTTTGAATTATGGAAATGCAGGTCAGTTGTGAAAAGGCTTCTATCATATGTCCTGAGAGTGAGATTGAAGCCTTAGGAGGATGTGGTGACTCTACATCTGAGCAAATTCAAGCCCACCTTAAAAGGTTAAAATTGCGACTCCAGCAAGAGAGCCAAAGGTAATGTGGTGGTAACTTCTGAAAACGTTTCCCTTTTCAGTTCATGTAAAATGCTGTTAGAGTTGTGTAATTCAGGGTTAGTTAGTAAAATAGGCAACGGGGGTAGTTGCATAATCAATCTATGCAATGATAATATCTTCATGATTTGTAGTAGGTAATCGTTAACTTTAGAGATAGAATTATGAGGTATGGTTTGGTATGCTTAATAATATTGCTGATTCACGGGTAAGTTATGCATTGTGGGAGAGAACATGTCCCATTGTCCCCCAAAGTAGGTCATTTTGGGCAGACGGCTGCCGCTTCAAAGCAAGCCGTTTTGAATTTCGTTCGTACATTTGCAATGAAATACCATTTAATTATCAAATGTTTACCACACAGGCACCAGGAATCTATTGAGGACCTTCGCATGTTGTACGATAAGAAAGAGCGTAAGATCATCAAACAACAGAAAACATACAAAGCTTTTAGAGAGAAACTTTCTGTAAGTTACTAATTTTTTGGAATTTTAACTTTTGTCATTGTAAATTTGTAATGTTGATATGTTATGTATCTTTTTATCTTTTATGGAGTTTGTGTTTGTTGAGTTTGCATTATCATTGGTCAAATACAGTTTTAACTTTTCTGCGTTGGTCTATGTTTTGTTACTGGATCTTACCTGTAAACTTGGCTATCACACTCTTATCACCTCTCACGCTCGCCTTACATGTAATTCAGAGATGGAAATTTCTGACCCATTTATTCTCGAATGTATCAATTTGGGTTATGCTAAAGAAAAGGGTCGGAAATCTTCCAGAGTGTAGTTTTACGTAGTTCAACCTCTTTTACGGTTTTATTCATGAAGCTATAATATTATTGTAACAATATTCTTTTTATCATCACAATAAATACACTTAATGCTAAAAAATATGCAAGTTTTCATTTTTATTTTTATTTTTCAAGTGTTTCTCATCAATTAAACCCGTCCCATCTGCCCATTTTATCTAGCATCAGAAAATCATTCTTTTGTCATTCCTCATTACTGGGTAGTTATCGTCTGTTACCTTTTTATTATTTTCACACCAATTCCAGGCAATTAGTACGGCTCTTGACAAACGATGGAGCAAGTTCCAGAGGAATGCTACTCTTTTAAAGAGACAACTGACATGGCAGTATGACCTTCTCCCTCTTTGAATTTCTAGAAAATCTTGATTTGTCTTCTGCAATATATAACTACTTCCGCTATATTTTTTGTGGTAGATTTAATGGTCATCTTAGGAAAAAGGGGATTAGTGGACACATTAAAGTTAGTTATGAAGAACAAAAGCTCTCGATAGAGGTACTTGACCTTTTCTAAAAATATTTTTAATAATTGTGCCAGCTACAGAGAAGCAGACAGATTGTTACTTGACCTAAATGCTAATTTGCATCTTTTTCAGGTTAAGATGCCCCAAGATGCATCTAGCAGCAATGTTCGTGACACTAGAGGGCTATCAGGTTTCTTTTATCTGATTGAACATCTTTATAGCTTATTTGTTAACTACATGTCTAGGGTGACAATTTTGCATTGTTTATTTTGAATGGGTTGATCTGGGTTGTGTTTGATCTCTAATTTACCAAACAGGTAGAAAATATATGGCTCAAAGGAAATTGCTTAAATTGGTTTAAAGAGAGTCACTCATTGTATTATTTATGTTTAGAGGTTGGAACTCCTTAAAACATATTATATAAAAAATTGCATATACAATTATTGATAAGAGAATAGTTGTGTAATCTTATACGGAGTATGATACTCTAGGTAGTAGAGAAAAAAAGGACAAAACGGGTCTGGTAAATCTAACCTGAACCAACCCACACCAAAGAACAACCCGTTTTGAGCCGTAGCCTTTTTGACCCTTTATTAAACCCGCACTCTGTTTTGCCATGTGCTGTAACTGATCTCATGGTATAGCTAACAGTGCGTGAGGTTGTACTAGCTTTTTGAGTTATGGGGACATAAATGAATTCATGTTAAAACAAGCTTAAAATATTTTTGACACAAGTAACTCACCTATATAAACATTGTATCTTTATGATGGTTTATCAGGCGGAGAACGTTCATTCTCAACACTGTGTTTTGCACTAGCTCTTCACGAGATGACAGAAGCTCCATTTCGAGCTATGGATGAGTTTGATGTGTTTATGGTATTTGCTATTTAATTGAATATATGTTTATTGGTTTTCATATTATTATGTAAAGATGTACACTAATTTTTAAAAGATTAACAGTTTCAATGATTTTCCATTGTTCTATTTCTAGGATGCTGTCAGCCGGAAAATCAGCTTGGACACGATTGTCGATTTTGCTCTGGCACAAGGATCCCAATGGATATTTATCACGCCTCATGATATAAGGTAACTTAAATGAGACCACAGTTATTACCAATTTGGTACAAGTAGTGTATTCAAGACTATTTCCTTTGATTAACACTTGTTTGACGGTGAAAGAAAGCCTTAAGTAATTATTATAATGTATCCTTGCAGCATGGTAAAACACGATGACAGGGTAAAGAAGCAGCAAATGGCTGCTCCTCGGTCATAAATTACCCGTCACTACAGATAAGCAGCAAAAGCTTGTTTTGTGCAAGGTTTGCTTCTGCACGACTGCACCCCAAAGTTACTGCACTGTTTTTACATGTCATATGTGTTCACCTGCCTAATTTTATGTTTTCTGACTTTTTTTCGTTGATGCTACTTTCACACAGTTCACACGGCTCATTTTATCTGAAACAGGTTACTCACGTGGTTCAGCGATATGCAAAGGATGCAGGAAGGCGTAAAGGGTGTGCAAGTGATGTGACCGCACAGAGCATCCACATCTTTGGGCCCTCCAAGTTTATAATTAGTACTTGTATACTTAAGTTTGGAAGGAAAAAAAAGAGTTACCAACTTTGGGCTCATTTTATATGTTTGTGACTCCTTGACATTCTGAAACTCAACTTTTGCATGTAGTGGTTAAATTTCAAACGTGGATTTCTATGATGAAAATCAAAAAAATCTATAAAACATGCATGTCGCTCATTTCTTTTAAGAAAGCTAAAATATTTGGTTTCTTTAGTCAATAGTACCCGTTTATAATCTTTATTAATCAATATTCAATGTCTTTGCATTACCTATTTTTCTGTATGTACAAAGATGTTGATCTAACTAGCAAAAATGTGATTTTAAAATGCGATGAAATATGTTGAGATGGAACCAAAAACACTGAAACCATAACAATGAGCACAACAACAGTAAAAACAGTAAAGAGGCCTTTTGAAACTACAGTACTACGTGAACACAATTCCAAATATAATCAAAACTCCAACGCCCTAAGTAACCATAAAAGATAGTGTCCCGTTTCAATTTTACTGTCCATGTTTATTCTGAATGTTCCAAACTAGTTGTTGACTTTCAGTTTTAAAATCAAAAAGTGTTTAAATAATGAATTCTAATTAGTCGGGATACAATTAATTTTTTTTTTTTAAAGTGTGTAAATTTGTAGTGGAGAGTGTGAACTAGTGCAAACTCTTAGACCATCAAATATAGCAGCACTTGCTTATTATTATTATTTAAAAAAAAAAAAAAGTAAAATCGTTCATTTAAGCTTAAAAATTCCGAATCACCATGACCATAATTACGATATCTTTATTGATTTATCTCAACTAGGGATGGCAAAAACCACCCGAAACCGACGGGGAAAGCCGAACCTGAAATAATTGGGTTGGGTACGGAGGCGGATAGGCGGGTTTGGATACGGGTTTGGGTAGAAAATTTTTTTCCGCAGGTATGGGTTTTAGTAATACCCGCCCCACCCATACCCGTACCCTACCTGCATTATTATTATTATTATTATTATTATTATTATTATTATTATTATTAATATAATGATTTTTTAATTAGTATTCGTATAATGTATATGTAAATGTAAATGCTTAATCTTTTTATGTAATTAAAGTCCAATTGCATTATGAATTTTTCCTATACGTTTAAACTCTATGTAACTGAATAACTATTTTAATTTTACTAGCAAAGTCATTAGTAATTAGACGAAAGTTCAAGTTAATATACTGACATTTTGAAAAATGGTGGATGAAGAATAATCATATTATAGGTATTTTGCATGTATTTCTTACGATTTTCATTATCATGATATTTGAATTTCTACTTTCAAAGATACGGAATTCTTCGTATTATGAATGGTCGGAAAGTTTGAGTTATGAAACCATTTGCTTTTACATTAAGTAATTTAGGGTATCTAGATTTGCTATAATTTCGTCACGTTTTAGTTTTAACACAGATTTTCTAATCCCCATTCCCACTATTTTATTTGGCAAATATTCAAGTGGAGATAACCGAAACTCGTGAGGAAACTCGAAAAACCGATGGGTAATACTAAATGGGTATCCGCAAGGTATTGGGTTAGATTTGGATATGGAAATTATAAACGGGTTTTGATACGAGTTTACTAAAACCCATCCCGAACCTGACCTATTCACATCCCTAATCTCAACTTTGTTCTCGGATAATAATAAAAAATAGTTTAAAAATGATTCGGACCCACTAAAAGTGCCGTTAGCACTTACCCCCGTTGGCTGCAAACTTGCATTCAAAAACCCAAAAACAGAAGGATAAAATCATTAAAGCTCTAAATCCATCAAAACCGCAAACACAAAAACTGCAAATTGATTCAAGAAATCAACAACCCATCAAATGTGAAGTGAATATAATAATAATTGTAATCATAATCTCAAAAATGTCATCTTGTTCTATTGAGAATCAAAACCCTAACAATTCTTCACCCTGGTCAAACCTCTGGTCAAAGAACAAAAAGGCTCTCGATCATGTCGTATCCTCCACCATTCGCCGCCGTTCTTTCTACCGGAAACCACCACCCACTCCACGGCGACGGTCTTCACCACCACCACCACCACCATCACCGCCGCCACGGCAACCGGAGAATTTGACTCCTTTCGAGCAAACCCTGAACAATGAAACTCAAAGTTCCGATTTTCCCCAAATTCCACCTCATGATTTCATTTCTCTCGTATCTGATGAGACGCTGATAAAAATCTTATCAAAAGTTGTTGAGCCGTCACAATGGAAGTCGAATTTGTTGGTATCGAAATCGTGGTTGGATCTTCAAGGGCGTTTAGTGAAGTCAATTAGGGTTTTTGATTGGGGCTTCATTTCGTCTGGTCGAATGTTTATAAGATTTCCTAACCTTATAGATGTTGATTTACTTCATGGAAGTGTGGTTTCTAGTAATTGTACAAAAAGTTTGGGTCTTTCTTTAGGTTGTGAACTTGGTCCTTTTTGTATCGATTCTGATGTTTTCTTAGTAAAGAACCGTACTTTATTACCTGTTACTGAAGTAGATTTAGGGTTGAAGAGTTTAGCCAGTGTGTACCCGAATCTGCAAAGACTTGTGGTTATGAATTGTAGTGAGATTGGGTTATTGGATGTTGCAGAAGGATGCCATACATTGCAAGAATTGGTTTTGCATTGTTGTAATGATCAAGTTTTACGTGCGATTGCAGCGTGTAGGAATTTGCAGATATTGAAGCTGATTGGGACTGTTGATGGGTTTTATAGCTCGTTGGTTTCGGACATAGGGTTGACTATTTTGGCACAAGGGTGTAAGAGGTTGGTGAAGCTTGAACTTAGAGGATGTGAGGGGAGTTATGATGGGATTAGAGCGATTGGTCAATGTTGTCAAATGCTTGAAGAGTTGACTTTCTGTGATCATAAGATGGATGATGGGTGGTTGTCAGCTCTTTCATGTTGTGAGAACCTGAAAAGTTTAAGGTTGGTTTCATGTAAACGAATTGATCAAAGCCCTGGACTTGATGAGCATTTGGGTTGTTGTAGAATGCTTGAAAGATTACATTTGGAGAGATGCCAGTTGAGGGACAAGCAGAGTTTGAGGGCATTGTTTCTTGTATGTCAATCTGTGAGAGAGATGGCTGTAAAAGATTGTTGGGGATTGAAAGACGGCATGTTCCTCAATGCCAGTCTTTGCAGGTACTTTTGTATTTTCTTGAGATATATGTTGTTTTACTATGTATTTCTCCTAAATTGTTGCTACAATTTAAATCTAAATGCACATTTCTGGCGAATGTACTTAGCCTGAAAGCTAGACTTGGCTATTTCATCCCATTTACTTGTGAATTGGTTTGGGTTATGTTTGATATCTTTATGTTAAAAAGAAAGTAGCCTGAATAGAACTGGGTTGAAAATTGCTGAAAGTGTGAATTCAATGCTAACACTTTTGGAATTGTTTTATTACAAAAATTATCCAAGTAACATTTCTTGTTCTATCTAAAGCTAATTTTTTTTTATAAATCAGAAAAAAAGTGATCTAGGATCGCACTGAAATCTCCTGAACTCCTGAAGTGTTCATTCTACTGCCTATACTGAAAGTTATGTCATGAGATTGGAACTCAATAGTTCGGTTCTCTTATCTTCCTTTTTTGCATTTAGTATTATGAATAAGGAAAAAAAATTATTGTCTATGTGCCAGAAAAAGTTACAAAAAGGTATTCAGCTTGGTGGTTTGTTGACTGAGATAGTCAAGATACCAGTTGGAAATTAGAGATAGTCAAGTATTTTAAAACTTGCAGCAGTATTAACTTTGGTGTCTCTTTCACTATATTCTGCTGACTTCAGTGTCCTTTTCAACATCTTATAGCTAAGTTGATTGTTCAATATAAACTGACTAGTATACTGGTTCATAATACTAATCACTCACAAACATTTGCAACAATTTCTTTCTGTGTTCCATATACATGAGGTGAATCTGTAGAAGGATAGATAAACGATGGGACTAGAATCTGTAAAAGAATAGATAATGAATAATAGAATTTAAATTTGTGGTCTTCTGCTAACAGGAGGCTAAAAATCCTCTCACTTGAAGGATGTTCGAGGCTTACAACAGAAGGCCTAGAATCTCTAGTTCTTTCTTTGAAGGAGCTCGAGAGCCTCGGGGTAATATCATGTAAAAACATAAAGGAAGATGAAGTGAGTCCTGCACTCTCCACGTTATTTTATACTCTTAAAAACTTGAAATGGACGCCAGATAACAGATCTCTTCTTTCAACAAGTCTCTCGGGGTCTGGAATGGGTAAACGAGGGGGTAAGTTCTTCAAGAAGTTGCAAATTTGAGCAGCACCTGAAACTGGGAGTTTGAAGTCGTGGTTGCACCAAAAATGGAGCAACTTAGACTTCTGTGTTGATTGTAAAATTATTCACCTGTACAATGTATTTGTATCCTAGTTATATTATTGTTGTATCAAGAACGTCAATACTTTATGCTATTACTACCTCATTCGGTCTCAAATGGATTCATTGATTGCAACGAGACGCAGTCAGGGTCCACCGTATGGAATCGTGGGTATTGGTTAGGCCTAGAAAATACATCAGAGACAGTTTGGTTTTATAACGGTTAACTTTTATCAATCTAAGTTAAAGCTTAAACAAATTTGAATATATAGTTTGAGGTTCAAATGAGACTACTTAAAAGTTGAGAGCTTTCAGAACCACTAGAATACATGATTATTGATATGTGTATAATGTCACAGTATTTTAAAGATACTAATAAAAATCAATAGAAACTTGAAAACCTAAAAGTCATGTGCTAGAGTTTATTTTAACTAACTTTAACCTATTTGTTCGCATGTGAACTGTTCAGTTGTGAACATATGTGTTTTTATGTATTTTTATATGTAAATTTGTGATTTTTGACATATATTTGTTTCTCATTCAAACAAATATTAATGTTGACATGTGTATAAATTTAATCACATGTGAACAATCAGATATTTTTGTAGTTCTCAAGTTCACAACTTTTAAGTGGTTTTCATTTGAATGTAATCAACAAAAGATGTTGTGTTTAAGTAAGTTAGATGAGACCAGCGGTTAGCACCAATCTGAAGCTTTGTCCATTCTATATACATTTCCATTATTTATTTATTTATTTATTTTTCAATAGTTTTTCCTTTCATGTTCGTAAGATACATTTTAGTGTCTGAGATCTGCACAATTAGTGCAGCAATAGTTGGTGACACATATCAAGCTTAGATTAAACAAAAAAATAATTGATGATGAACTTCCCAAAAGATGGTCTTTGCCCTTTTTTTTTAGAAGGTAAAAACTTACACCCCATCAGGAATATTATATCCTTGTATTTGAACTCACAACCTCATAGTTATCATGTCACCTCAATACTCTAGGCCAACGACCCTTTACCCCTATGGTCTCTGCCCTCAAATTTGTTTAGATCAACATGGTTGATATAGAAATGGAGTACTTACGTACAATAATCCTTCAGTCTATATAAATAGGTTCAGGTCCAAGTAACAGAGACACTCTCTTTGCAGCATGCAAAGATAACGGGTGCATAAAATGACTCGAATCATATCATTTTATTGTTTGATCTCATTTACATTACAAAATGAATGTGACAAAAACAATCGATGTCAGCCCTGTGCTATGTTACAAAGTTATGTTCCTATAACAACAAAAATGATACAATATTTAAGCTTTCCAAATTTCCATTTATAAGGGTCTCAAAAGTACCACTTGGGTCTGGTTTCTTCTTCTTTCTCTGTCAAGTCTCTATATTGATACCATTCTCCTCCAACTTTCCCTACTGGAAGTGGAGGTCGAACAAAAATCTCGACTGGCTTAGGAACATGGACATCTAGTGAAATCTCCATGGCCTCTTGTACTCTATCTGAATCAGGTTCTTTTAGTGTTTGGCTAACTGGTTCAACTGTTATCCACCCAAGACCCGATATGGCCACATCACAAGCAGGTCTACAATACTCAAACAGATTTATAACATGAGTCGAATCATATTATATAAGAGAGGCTTTATTGCACAATATTCAAAATAATGCATTGATTATGATTGCAGAAAGAATATTATCACAATACTAATTATTCAAATATTTGCAAAAATGAATTCCTGAGTTAGGAGGTATGCATTAAAATTAACTTTCAGTCGACTTTCAACGTGTATGACCCTTTCCCATTTTTAGCTAGACCTTTTGTTTGGACCCATTTGACAAGTTTGAGATAACATTCAACCCAAAATTGACTCGTTTATAAGTAAATAGGTCAACTTGTCATATATATTCAATAGCTATGACGGCATACATACCTTTGTGTGTCATCGAATCTTATTCGTAATTGGCGAATAGTCTCGAGTCCTGTCCACTCAGGAACCTGTTCTCCACTTGGAGGTGTTAAAAGCAGCCCAACTTCTTTCTGCAGAAGTTACAGGATTATTAAGGTTACATCAAACAATTCTTCCAATTCCAGTGAGCGGATGAAGCTTTGACTCGAATTAGTCAAACTGAATAAGCTCGACTTTCAAAATAACGAAAAAACTTCAAGTTTCAGAAAAGATGGACCACCAGAGCAACGATTATGTAGTAATATATTCAGAAGTAATGAATGTACAAAATGTGGGGTGTTAAATCTGTGGCTTAATCTATATCATTTTTGTACTCAGAAGTTATATTTCGACTTTGTACTTTTGACCAAGAAGTCAAACTATATAAGTTACTAGAGGAGGAAATTTGGGCAGGTCACGCAATTGGGTAACACGTCAAGATTAAACTTTTGCTGCAGTTTAATTTAGGTTGACCCACAGTTACTTTTAGTATTGTATCCTTTGTTTTTAAATAATTAACTCACATGTTAAATACAATTAGAAAAGCTATTTTACTAAAACAATAATCTAAACAATAACCATCACCAAGGTAGTCTAGTGGTAAGGAAACTGATATCCTCACAAGAGGTCCCAGGTTTGAACCTCACTAGCCGCATATCTTGGGGGTGGCCAAGGGAAGGGTTCAGAAACAGTCATGGGGATACCCCGGATAGGCCGTGTACATCTGAGTCAAAGACTCCTTCTCCCCAGGTAACCTAAACTGGGAAAACCTCATATGTTTCATTCGGACAACTTTCAACTCATTTGGCCTATTGACATATTTCCACTTCTATGACTTTCACTTCACCCTATACAGATAATTAACATCAAATGATACCTTGTAAAATTCATCTGCTTTAGTTGTTGGTACAGTATGAAGCTTTAGCGCCTTAGGTCCATAAAATGTTAAACATGTCTCTGGAAGAGCCTAAAAAATGAAAATAAAATGTAGAAAGTAAAATGACAGCGAAAAAAAAAAACTGGACTGCAAGATTTAGCATTGTACTATGATGAGTATTACAAATTCAAATACCTTCAAAACATCAATTCGGACCAGACCTCCCCAGAATATGGAAAACCCCGTTAAGCCATCAAACTCCATTTTCTCACTTACCCATTGATCCAAAATTACGTGTTTCTGAGGCGCACAACAAAAATACATGAGACATGAAAGTCAAGAGTGCATACATGAAGGTCATCCTATTTTCACCAAAAGAAATATAAACTTGAGGATACAATTCTGACCCATGTATGGGTAAATGGGTCAATTTGAGTTATTTTTGTCTCTCAAGGGTCAAATAGGTAAAAACTAGCAAAAATGAAAGTGGATTGCACGGTGTCAAAAGTCAACCAAGGCGTATTAAAACTAATTAAAACTCCTAATACTTTATCTCAGAAATTATATTATAATATTAACACTAATGTACTAATATCTAAAACATTACATGTTTACAGAACCCAAGAACAAAAAAATAAGAAGTGTATGCGGACGGCCCGACCCAAACAGTTTACTACACGGGACCCGCCCATTTTGCCACCTCTTATTAACACCAAACAAAATAAAGTAAAAGAAGAAAAAAGAACTGGCATTTCGTAAGGGTGGCTTAATGGAAAGACATAAAAGGTGTATACCGTAAATAATTGACCCCTGAGTCGACTCCGTGGCGCAAGTGCAGGTAAATCTTGGGAATGAACCACCGCAGCTTGCCTATGATGAAGATGAACTCCAGGTGTGTCGTATACTTTCTGAATTACAACAATTTAAACTTGAGAAAATTAGTTCAACTATTTACCTTCACATGACTGAACATTACTCTAACAGTCTAACTAAAAGATAAAATCTTTTTAGAAAACGATTATTCATAACGTTAACAAATACAGTAAAATGCATTACCCCTCCTCCTAGAAAAGCATTGATTTGAATTGGGCCGACTGTCGTTCCAGGAACAGCAGATTGTATGGGTTTGTACTTTCTTGCCATTGCAGCAACGGGATCTTTATATGAAAGCATCTCTGCATTTTGGAATTGCCACAGTTACATGATGACAACTTTAGGCAATTAAAGGTAAATAACAAAGCATCGCGACAGGCTACGGCATTCTAAAGAACTAGTAAAACAAAAAATTTCCATACTGCATTAAGCAAACATTGTTGTAAGATTAAGAAATGAGCAACACATTAACTTACTCAATACTGCATTAATAAATGCAGATTTTCCAACATTGGCTGCTCCCTGAAAAAAGAAAAAAAAATATTAAGAGAAATTTGTCACCTTTGTTTTAATAGAAGCTAACACAGAAGTTAGACTATACGTTCCAGTTTCTTTTAGTAGTTTTGATAATTTCAATTTGAGGGTCCCATTTAATGTGAATCTACTAACCAGGATGTACACGTCCCGCCCCTTCTTCTCCTTCTGAATTTCGGAGACGACTCCAGTAATTCCAACCAATGATTTTGAACTTGTCAAGTGGACACTTAAAACACTGCAACCCAAAATTAATATTTCAATAAATGCCTAGAAAGTGTTCAATTGCACAGTTGGGTAACAGGTCAAACGGGCTGAGTTGACAGGGTCAACACTTTTTTGGTCCGCTTTCCAATTTCATAAACAATTAATAAGTACGATTACAAAAATTATTAACATAATAATGATTTGAGTTTTAGTAAAGGGATTAGAGAAGTTCTGAAACACTTGAATAATAGTTGGATGACATTTAATATGTTCAATCTGTTACATGCTGTAACTTTACCTATTTAACCTGTTTATATAACCGAAACTGACCCATGTAACTCCAATGTATTCAAATCTCCTACTATTGTATTCAAAATGGAGGTTAAGACTTACTTGAGCTTCTTTTTCATGGTGGCCTCCACAACCCAATCACCAACACAATTGAAATCCGTCCCTTTTGGAAGAAGATCAACCTTTATCAACAACATGAACATAATTAAAAAAAGTAGCAACAATACTGATCAGTTTTAACCACTGGAAAAAAGGGACAGAAGTTGATACCTTTGTAATAACTAATATGATTGGATTTGAACCAGCAAGATCACGCACATGAGCTAAAAAGCTGCCATTGAAATCCACTATATCAACCTGAAAGTGAGTAAGCATACAACCTTGAACCATTAGAACTAGAAACTAAAATTTACGAGTCGTAGTCTACCTAATAGTCCAAATATGATTATTTGACCCAAAATAATCAGAAAACCATGATCAAAATTAGTTTTGGCCAAACACCCTCAGCTAAGTATTGAGAGTTCAAGTTAATTATCAGTATACATGTGCATCTAGAGGTGGGAATTTCGACCCATATACTTATGTTGAGCAAACTGGGTAGTGTTTATCTTAACAGGTCATTTTTTTTTATTTGTGTTTTTATTAAGTTCCTAAAAGTGGTTCAGGTCAGATGGTTCAAATGGATTGGAATTCACCCAGAGTCTGATGTTAATGCACACAACTTCTTAAATCGTTTCATTCAAAGATTTAGATTATCATTAAGACAATTTTGACCTCTTTAATCATTTGATGACCACAAAACAAAAAAAAAAAAAAAAAAAAATTAACGAAACGGACAAAAAGGGTTTAGGGTAACCCAGGTTCCCTTAAGTCTTTATTGAAAAAATCCAACCTACACGTTTTGCCTTTCACCTGACCGGACCCACCCATCTAGCCAAAGAACACCTAAATGGTTAATAGGGTGGACAGTGGCCTCACCAGTTTAACAATTAAAGCATTCTCGTGGCGTAAGTGACGTAACTTTTCTCTAAGCTCCTCTGCAGTAACAAATTGCTTTCCACCTGTATAACCACCATTGCCGCCCACAGCGGTGACCATGTGCCCATGCGACAATAGGCGACACCTTCCGCAAAGAATTGTTTTAAGTTGACGGTGTTTCTTCTTCTGCAGATAGATAATCACCAAAAAAACCCACACCAAACAAAGTAAGACAACACAGCATTACAAAAGCGCAAGGAGAAGACTAGCTTTTATTGATTTTTACATCATCATTAGTCATCACTGTAAGTATCGATGATATCCTGAACAATGAAAAGGAGTATACTCCATAACTAATCACATGGGTAAAAATAATAATTCAGCGATTTCTTAAACAGAAAAGACTAACCAATTAGTTTAAAAGTCACCCAAAGAATATCTACTTGTTTTAGTAATAAAATTTCTCTTCGTTATAGGGAGCAACACATTTTGACATGTCACCTAGCTTGCCCATTTTGCAGCACAGTCCATTAAGAAAAAATAAGTATCCTTTTTAAAGATTAAAAAATATGAAGATAGGGTGAGGTTCAAATGAGAATGGAATTTTTGGTGAGAATGGAGGAACCAACTAGAACGTGCCATGTGTCACAAAGCCCACTTTCCCCCATGTTTTTTAAACTTAAATATCTCCGAAACGGTAAGTCGAAAAATCATAAAAATTGCACATTAAAAATCAGCATTTTTTTCTCTTCGATTTGTAATCTCACAAAGTATACTTTCGACGAACTTTTTTTTTGGGTTTTACAAAATTAGTAACACATGTGTTACTAGCTGTTAACACATGTGTTAGTTGCTGCTAATACATGTGTTATTCGCTGCTAACACATGTGTTACTAGCCTGTAACACATGTGTTACCAGCGTATAACACATGTGTTAGCAGCGAGTAACACATGTGTTACCAGCTTCTAACACATGTGTTACTCGATTTCAAAACCCACCAAAAAACCGGAAAAAAAGTTCGTCAAAAATATACCTTGTCACATCTCTAATCGAAGAGAATAAAACGCTGATTTTTATGGTGCAATTTTTATAATTTTTCGACTTACCGTTTTAGAGATATTTAATTTTTAAAAATTTGGAGGAGAGAGAGTAAAGTGACACGTGGCTCATTCCTATTGGTTCCCTTATTCTCACCAAAAGTTGTTGTACTCATTTGAACCTTACTCTATGAAGATAATGGCTGTCATATTCAGATATCAACTGTTTCCGTTTGAGTTAAGCTCTATAGCTAACATTTTTTCTTTGAAACACCGATTACAATCTAAATATGTGGGTGTTTGGATGAGCTTATTTTGATACTCCTTCCGTCCCAATTTAATTGTCCACTAAAATGATGCAAAAAGTTTAAGAAAAGTGCAATAATTGCACCGTACAAAATTTCATTTTTATCAACTTGAACAAGTTCTTATTGTTGAAATTGAAAGTGGACAATTCTTTTGGGATGTCCAAGAATCTTTTGGGATGCCCAAGAAAAGAAACATGGACAATAAAACTCGGACGGCGGGAGTAGCTTATTAGCTAATTGGAACATAATAAACTCAAACTTTAGTGTTTGGATAAGCTTATTTGCTATGTGCTTATTTAGGGGATATTCATAAGCTCAAAATTCCAAACTTATCCTGCAAAGTTGCAATGCTAGTACTTATAAGTACTCATTATCTTGGAAAATTAGAAGTTAATATCATCTTTAATCCAAAATTACACATATTTATCATCATTATTTTAAACGACCAATGAACTTTGAACAATGATATTAACCTCAGAAAATAAGTACAGTATATAAATTATATACCAGCTCATAAGTATCCGGGTCAACATAACCCGGAGCATCCGTTTCCAAAATCTGCAATGGAGCTCCACACCCATAACAGCAATAAGTTGCTGATTTCGCAGCTTTCAATGACCCACTAACTTTATCCTTCTTTTTCTTCTTCTTTTTTCCAAGAACCAAAGATGAAGAAGCTGCCAAAAGCTGCTGTCTTTCAAGAAATATATCACCTCGGGTCGGAGCAGCAGCTCCGGTTCCTTGTGATTCTGGTACAGATACTGATAATTGGGTTTCAAAGTCAAAGTCTTGTTGGTTTGGTGAACTGATTGATTTGCAAATGATTACGACCCGACCCGGACCCAAATTGCAGGATTTGGGGGTTTTTATATGGTGAGGAAGGAGGAATGGGGAGAAGAGGGAGAGGGTTTTAGGAGTCATTATCTTAAAATTATGTTATGATTTCTTTGAAATTGGGTTGTTTTTTTGGAGCTAAAAATGGGTTGAGTTATTGAGGTTTTTGTTGGCTTCTATAATACCCTTATATTTCTAGTTATTTACATTTCACCTCCCTATACTATGAACTAGGATGAAAAAGGCAAGCAATTCTTTCAAGGTTACTCAGGTAGCAAAACACACAGGATCATCTCAATTGCAATTAAAAAGTCTGAAGTAGCAAGTAAAATATAGTTTTGTTGCAAATTCAAGTGTCATTTTAGTGGTCAAAAGTTGATATCTTTCGGTTGACATGCCTAACTGTAACACCCCACAAATTTAAACGCGATTATAGACGTTAATCACTTGCATTATTAGGTTAATTCCCTAACTTTGAGTGAATTCACAACTACTTTTAGAGGTAAGCCTAGCAAAGCCCAACTAGTTAATACGCGTAGTGTTACGATACATAAATTATTATAATTATGTACAAAACAATTGAAACAAGCACGACAAAAATATACGACTGTTGGTGAACAAAAATTATTTAATAAAACGAAGTTATTAAATAACGTAAGGTGTATTAAATATTATATCGAAAATATTTACAAGGTATTTTATAACGCAAAACGCTAATTTCGCAAATTAAAATAAAACAAAGTTATAATATATAAACTTAACTAAATAATTTCCATAAAATGCTTCAACCAAAAATGTAATTAAAAACGTATTTAAAAATATTACCATTTAAAATATTGTAACATTTAACGATCGGGTAAACGAACACGGGTAAAATACTGCGACACGAGACAAAGTTCCCACCTCCTCTTTTGGAGACCACAAAACCGGCTCCCACCACCACCCACACTCTCATTTCTCTCTTTCACTCTCTCTCTCTTACTCCCACTTTCTCTCAAAACTCTCTCTAAAAACCTCACACAAATCACAACAAAACTACACCAAAAACTCATCCAACCGACTAACTCATTTAGAAGAAAACGATCACCGCGACGAGAGCTACACTTCTATCTTCCTGGATTTTCACGGCGTTAACTTTGTAAGATCCCGACATTCCCGACAACTCTTAGATTTCGAAGTTTTCGTTGATATTTCGTGTTTATAATACTTAATATACCATGTATTAGTGTTACATTAACTTATTATGTCCAAAAACATCATTAAAAACGCTTTAAAAGTTAAAATTTGCATAAAAATCGCTGAACAGCCAGTTTCGCGAGCTGAGATCCAAATCTGACGAATTTCGCGAGTCGAGATTTGGACTTGCAGGTCGACTTGACTTGCTAGTCGACTTGACTTGCGGGTCCACTTGACTTGCGGGTCCACTTGACTTGCGGGTCCACTTGCGAGTTGACTTTTTGACTGCGAGTAGACTTTTTGAAAAAGTGCATTTTTGATCCTAAACGATGAATTTTGACACATTCGGACATATGTACACATATATATGTATACTTTCGGATAAAATAACTATAAATTTAAGGATTCTTTCACGCTAATCATTAAACATCTTCAAGAACCAAACCTTTATGATATAACTCGCACATGAAACACATATACTGTGGGTAGTATACAATACGATAAATATAACAATAATACTTTGAATTATTATTACGAAAACTCACCAACGAGCCGTACATATTTTCCAAAACAAAAACGTATAAACCAACACTTTGGACATAACTTAGTTGTACGAACACTGACATAGATGGTCGACTTAGACATCCACGTACTTATTTAACCTCATACGTTTAGGGCGTTAGGAGATTCTGGACCATACTTGGGCTTAGGTTTGCTAGCACTCGCACGTTACTTAACTCAACAGGTGAGTTCACAGCCCTACCGTTACTGTTTTAACTGCTTTGAACAGGGGTGGAAAACATAGTCAAACACTTTTACTACATGATAGTATACTTGCTTTACTCGAACGTATAGAGTACTTTGAACAGTTGAACATTTACAACGAAACAATTAACTATGAAATAGTGTTTTCATACGACAAAGTGTTACAAACGGGATAAACTATACTGGATAAACCGGAGAACGACCGGTACTGTTTTGGAAACGCTGGAGAACGACCAGCAACACTTTTTACTTAACTGATTGAGCAACTGAAAAGTCCCTACTGACATGGGCACTGACTGTTGAAAAGTCCCTTATGACATGGGCACTAGATACTGCGAACATGGGTCTACTATTGTTATTAAACTGTTGAAAAGTCCCTTCTGACATGGGCACTAGATCCTGCGAACATGGGTCTACTATTGTTGATAAACTGTTGAAAAGTCCCTTCTGACATGGGCACTAGATCCTGCGAACATAGGTCTACTATTGTTATTAAACTGATGAAAAGTCCCTACTGACATGGGCACTGGGTTCCTACTGACATGGACCCACCAAACGATTAGGATACTGACATTCCTACGAGACACAACTATTAGGATACTGACATTCCTACGATCATCTAATAGGATACCTACATTCCTACTATAACTTGAAATATACTTTTGGGCAACATCCCAACGAAACATACCTACTACTAGGATACGTATATTCCTACAGAACATACTTGGAAATAGGATACTGCTTTCCTACAACTACTAGGATACGAACTTTCCTACAAATAACTATTTGGAAACGTATTTAGTTTTACGAATTACACTTTTGGGTGACATCCCAACGATACTGTATAAACAACAAGTGGGTTACCAACTGTACTTGCAAACATAAAACCTGTGAATTCACTCAACCTCGTTGTTGACTTTTACTATGTTTTTCAGGGAATTAGCTGCGCACGTAATAACCGCCTGCACATATGGATTATAGGCGACCCACGAAGGAATAGGATGCCAACTTTTGACAACTAGATTTCTTTTGTATAACTAAAACTGTTTAGTCATATTTACGAAATCTACTTTTGTAAACTTAACAACTTTCATACGATTCGATGAATCGTAAACTTTGTAATCATTATATTTGGCATCTTAATATATATGTTCTGTTGTAATCATATGCTCTGATACGTATGCATGTACAATGTTGACGTGGCATCCCCATGCTTAACCAAATGCTTCCGCTAAACAAAACCGACGAATTTGGGGGTGTTACACTAACTATAAGTTCGGTGTTTGTTGCATATCACGATTTTATTATTTAAGATCCTGTTTCAAAATCAGAAGACTCAATTGTTTGAGTATTATTAGTTCAAGTTGCAATAATCAAACATCTAAATATCCCTTTAAAATACTACTATCACACAACAATGATAAGGAAAACGTAAACAACCAATTCAACTATGTCTACAGTAGCAACTTCGTAGATGTAAAATGTAAAATCTGATAAATGCCATCATATCGATTGTATCTCTAAGTTGGTATGATGTTCATGGCCATTTGCTCAAGAAGATGATGATGTAGAAGACGAGTCTTGATTGTCTTAACCAAAGTTCATTTGTTGACCAAAGTTCATTTATAATGTTAGTAAAACAATATTGGCATGGCCTTTCATCAAATCGAATGTGTTCATTACAAAATTGTTTGTATTTATTGTGCAAATTCACATCCAAATCAATATCCTGATCAAAAGGCGTTGTATAAGATTCAAATATATTCATCTGATACAGGGACGTGGAAGATTTTAAATCAATATTTCTTTGGGTATTATTTTAACAATTATGGACGGCAATTTGAAATAGAGTATGGAGTTTATTGGAGTGGAGCGATTAATTGGGTCTTGTCTTGGCTCGATCTCATAAATTTTAAGCTTGATGCGATCGTTACAATATGAGACCACTTTATTTTGGGGAATCTTGAGGCCATTTACATTTTGTAAAAACTACACATTACGAAGACCATTCACACCTGAATGTTTATGAGATGTTTATGAGATGTTCGGCTTTCATTTGGGCTGGTTTGTTAAGTACCAAGTGGAGCTTCACGAGCTTCATGTCACTTTCCTTGAGATAATCCGTAGCAACCAGTATCCTAAATATCAGTACGAAGTCTTTGATGTGGTTAGATGAAAAGAAAAAGAAGAAAATGCATTTCTGGGTATGGGAGTTCCCGGGAAAATTATAAGGTACAATCTTTTGGACAAGAGTTTCAAACAAATATTCGATCGGCCCAACATTCTATGTCACACCCCCAATTTCATGCTTTGCGGAAGCGACTGTTTTGGGGCGTGACTAATCAAATATCAACCACCAAGATTAAAAGCAAACGACTCTAAATGAGACGTTGTAGAAAATATATTACATTACATAAGTTTTCAAAAGTAGTACAAAGTTTAAGTCATAAGTTTGAAACATAGTAGTGAGTTCGCAAAATGATTTCAGAAGATTTTAATACATAACCATTATACAAAATATAATGCAAGAAAATCTTCATGTCTAAATGGATGCATGCGACTCGTGATAGCTAGCTTATCCTGTAGGCCATTCCTACTGTTGATGAGTACCTGAGAATACAACACTAAAAGGTCAGCTATAAAGCTGGTGAATCTCACAGGTTTTAAAATAAACATTGATGTGATCAATATGATTATCCGACGATAATAAAAAGTTATAAATGAATAGTGATTTAAGCAATTTACTCACACAATGATTTTAAACCAACGCAGGTTCCCTAAACAATAACGAAATCAACTAGGATAAAACCAACGCAGGTTTTGGAACATTGAACAAACCAACGCAGGTTTTTGAACAATATGAAATTAGACAATGATGAAACCAACGCAGGTTTCGTAACATTGAACAAACCATCGCAGGTCTTCGAACAATGTGCAATTAAACAATGATGAAACCAACGCAGGTTTCGCAACATGGAACAAACCAACGCAGGTTTCCGAACAATGTGAAATTTAACAATGCTAATCAGGACCAAAGAATGGTAGCCAAACAATGTAACTAATATAGTTAACCGAACTAAATAATCATTTAATTCCATGAGTTAATAATTAAATTAACTAATCAAATAACATATGATCACGAAAACATGTAAGCATTGTATCTCACCCCAATATTTAAAACAGTAAAAATGGGGCTGTGAGACTCACCTGAGTCAATCCGAGCAATGAATATATTCGACGTGGAATAGACAATCTTTGAAATCCCTTAGAGTCCTAAACACGCGAGATTCTAATGAGAAAATGGATTCTCCAATGTATTATTTAATGTTTATGTTTGAGTTTACAAAATTTGGTACGAGTCTGAAAACAGTAATCTGCCATTTTCGGCCCCTAAACGACCCCGGATGGCCTAAAACTGACAAGGCTAAGGCACTTAGCCTTGATCATTGGGTTGTTTTTGAATGACCGAGCGAATTTGAGCTCAATCCGTTATAATAAATTTTGCATCGAGAAGCTACCCTGTTTTAACTTGTTAAATCGTCGACGTTTTCGAAAATTTATTTGTTCTGCTTTAGCTAGAATTCACAGGGCTAGTTTATTGATCCGTTGGATTATGAAATATAACGGGGGAATCCGCCGTATTGGTTTGAATACGCCGTATTCAATGGTTTCGAAGGGAATACGCCGTATTGGTCTGAATACGCCGTATTCAATGGTCTCGAAGGGGAATACGCCGTATTCACCCGAATACGCCGTATTCGATGGCTAATCAGTCTGATTGGGCTCAAGATGTGGGGAATACGCCGTATTCGCTCGAATACGCCGTATTCAGTGGTTTTGAAGGGGAATACGCCGTATTCCCTTGAATACGCCGTATTCCGAAGAGGCGCGGGAAAAAAATGTTTTCTGGGCGGGAATACGCCGTATTCCCTTGAATACGCCGTATTCCGAGGTCTGGTTCGAGTCTGTTCTTGCAGAAAACATCCAAAACCAGTTCTAAATCCTATTTCCGCATACAACAACCTAATACAAAGCTAATACATGCTATATAATGTATTATAAACATAAAATTAACGAGTATTGATAAGTGTTCTTACGTAGCGAAATTTGAAACCGTGGGGATGATGATGAGAATGATCCGATGATGAAGATGATGATTTTGAAGCTAGATGATGATGATGATGTTACCGATCTTTGTTGTTGTTGTTAAAATGGAACCGAGAGGAAGAGGAGGGAACGAGAGAAAGAGAGCAGAGATTGTGAGAGGTAACTAATTGGGGCGGTGTATATACACCGGCCTCAATTATTGAGGTGTGCGTGTGTATTTTCCGTCCCGTGTTCGCGTACCCGATCGTTATGTAGTATAATGTTTTAAAATGATAATTTTCTAAAAATAGATTCGTATAAGATTTTAATTGAAATATTTTATAAAACTGTTTTCTCGGATGTTTAAAATTGTAACTTTGTTTTACTTAAAATGTACGGATGGTTTTCTGTTTCTAAAATGTATTTAAATTTCAAACGGATTATGTAATTATTATCCTTAATAATAATACTTGATTTAAAAATGTTTTTCGCTCACTTTCATTTTGAGTTTCTACGTTTTGTTAAATTTGGTATTCGCGATTATTTAAATAATCGTTTCGGTTTATATATATACATATATATATATATATATATAATACTTGAATGCTTAAGTGTTAACACGTATGTAATACGTGATTTAAAAGTTTAAATTGGCCCCTAATTTTGGCCCTTTTTGACCGGGTGTCACATTCTCCCCTTGTTAGGAGAATTTCGTCCCGAAATTCCAGTGAAACCTAGATTCGCGTGTTTCTAAGGCCGACTATGTGTTATGTCTAATACTAAGACATTCGATTTATCCTTCTCCCCTTGTTAGGCTTAAACCTACTGATCCCAAATGAAAATTGGAGAAGTCCGATTCTTTACCCGACCGTTACCCATGTGACACGGTCGGTCCGTCTTAACAAGTATCACTATGATTTGTATTTACAATTCTCCGCTTAATCTAGATTCTATCAGTCTCCTATAGAAACTAATTGATTCAACCTACATTAGCTCTATATGGGATGTGACCCATTGTTTACACAAAATATTAACCGGTATGTTTTCCGGTATAAACAATGTAGGATTTGTTATCCCAATACTTATGTAAGCTAAACCTCGTCTCTTAAAGAAACTATAGAACCTAAATTATCCCTTTTTCCCTAATTCTATTGTGCACTTAGGATTTAGGGAAAACTTAAAAGATATCAAGCAACAAGTAATATCTATCCATGTAAACAGTGTAAAGCAATTAGGTCATTAATGAGTGACCATACCAGTGTTGAGCAAGTCAATGAGTCTAGGGTTCTCGTCGTCTTCCCTAGTTCTGAGTACGTAGGCTCTTCCTCGAGCAGGGCCGATGTTCTTGTCCTTCAGCTTTGGACAGTCATTTCTGTAATGACCTACAGTTCCACATTCAAAACAGGCTTTCACACGGCAATCTTTAGCAAGATGCCCAAAACGCTTGCACTTATCACAGTGGTCGCCACAAGGCCCATCATGATGGCGTTTGCACTTTGAGCAGAAGGGCTTGGTTCCAGCGTACTCTTTCTTGTTTTCAGACCCAGAGGTGTTGGCCTTAATGGTTGCAGGCTTTTTGGTAGCCGGGCTTTGATTATCAGGATTTCCCTCAAGTTTTCTCTTGTTATCACTAGGGTGGTTTACAGTACTCTTGACAACAGACGTTCCTTGGCGAACGATCTGTGCCATCAGCTTATGTGCCATGCGCACAGTACCATGAAATGTAGGAGAGTTGGACGAGGTAACCATCCCTTGAATTTGTGGAGGAAGTCCCCAGACATAGCGCTCAATTCGCTTGGATTCCGTATCCACCATAGATGGACACAGGTGCGCCAACTGATTAAATCGAGAGGAATAACCAGCAATATCGTTGCCTTGAGTGGTGAGATTCCAGAATTCCGCCTCCAGCTGTTGAATTTCATCCCTAGGACAATACTCATCCTTGAGCATTTTCTTCAGCTCATCCCAGGGAGTTTCCAGAGCAATGTCTTGGCCTATGGAGTCAGCATAAGTGTTCCACCATGTCAGAGCATCATCCATAAAAGTGTAGGTGGCGAATTTGACCTTACAGTCCTCAGCGCAGTTGCAGATGCGAAAGACTGCCTCTGTCTTCTCCAGCCATCGTAACAACCCAATGGCACCTTCAGTGCCGTTGAATTTCAAAGGATTGCAGTTAAGGAAGTCTTTGTAGGTGCAGGGTTTCACTACAGGGGCATTTGGTGGTGTTTCAGCGCCGCTGGATCGTTGTCGCTCAGCACTTACTGCGTCAGCAACCAGTCGATCGACCTGAGCTTGAGTGAATTGGCGACGTGGAGGCATGTTCCTTCAATGAAGATAAGGGACATGTCAGAGTTTCGTATAAGAATATGATTATCGTAGTTGTATATATAACCGTAATATACCACAACACAAATGACAATCAATAGTGTAGAATAATAATGATTGCAATCACTTAACTTGCGAGTTTAAATGATTACGAGTATTGAGGTTTATAAAGGTGAAGGGATGTTATATCCGAGCCGGAATGTGAAAGGGGTAGGAAAAGATTTGTACTTAAAGAAATATTGGATTTGAAAGTTAAAACTGATAGGTGAACGAAGGATGGTCCTCTGATGACCAGTTGGTGTAGAATAAGGTATTGAAATGTTCAATTCTACCTAGGGTAAGCCTAATTCGAAGAGATGACCCTCTAAGCGTAGGCACATCCCGGTACTATTTTCCTGACTCGATCAACTTACCATAGGCAAATTCTAAAATGTATCTAATCATTGATTATGTTAACAAGTATCTGAGGCGTATTATTATCCATACTATATAATAGCCTAATTGTATAAACCATATATACATATCGTCCACCTAGTCGTGTCTAGCATAAAACAATTATGAGTCCCGGTTCTCTCGTGATCAGAGTCAACTAATGCATTCCTGTTCAACATAACCCCTTTCAGATCTTACATCATCTTCATTTAATTGTACATAGTTGATCAGGCTATGTTAAATTAAACTCGTATGACGAAATCCCTGAACCAGTTATATCTAATGAGGAATACTGCCTAACGGTCATAGTCTAGGCCCACTAAATGCAACCTAGTTCGCTATAACCTTAGGCTCTGATACCAATCTGTCACACCCCCAATTTCATGCTTTGCGGAAGCGACTGTTTTGGGGCGTGACTAATCAAATATCAACCACCAAGATTAAAAGCAAACGACTCTAAATGAGACGTTGTAGAAAATATATTACATTACATAAGTTTTCAAAAGTAGTACAAAGTTTAAGTCATAAGTTTGAAACATAGTAGTGAGTTCGCAAAATGATTTCAGAAGATTTTAATACATAACCATTATACAAAATATAATGCAAGAAAATCTTCATGTCTAAATGGATGCATGCGACTCGTGATAGCTAGCTTATCCTGTAGGCCATTCCTACTGTTGATGAGTACCTGAGAATACAACACTAAAAGGTCAGCTATAAAGCTGGTGAATCTCACAGGTTTTAAAATAAACATTGATGTGATCAATATGATTATCCGACGATAATAAAAAGTTATAAATGAATAGTGATTTAAGCAATTTACTCACACAATGATTTTAAACCAACGCAGGTTCCCTAAACAATAACGAAATCAACTAGGATAAAACCAACGCAGGTTTTGGAACATTGAACAAACCAACGCAGGTTTTTGAACAATATGAAATTAGACAATGATGAAACCAACGCAGGTTTCGTAACATTGAACAAACCATCGCAGGTCTTCGAACAATGTGCAATTAAACAATGATGAAACCAACGCAGGTTTCGCAACATGGAACAAACCAACGCAGGTTTCCGAACAATGTGAAATTTAACAATGCTAATCAGGACCAAAGAATGGTAGCAAAACAATGTAACTAATATAGTTAACCGAACTAAATAATCATTTAATTCCATGAGTTAATAATTAAATTAACTAATCAAATAACATATGATCACGAAAACATGTAAGCATTGTATCTCACCCCAATATTTAAAACAGTAAAAATGGGGCTGTGAGACTCACCTGAGTCAATCCGAGCAATGAATATATTCGACGTGGAATAGACAATCTTTGAAATCCCTTAGAGTCCTAAACACGCGAGATTCTAATGAGTAAATGGATTCTCCAATGTATTATTTAATGTTTATGTTTGAGTTTACAAAATTTGGTACGAGTCTGAAAACAGTAATCTGCCATTTTCGGCCCCTAAACGACCCCGGATGGCCTAAAACTGACAAGGCTAAGGCACTTAGCCTTGATCATTGGGTTGTTTTTGAATGACCGAGCGAATTTGAGCTCAATCCGTTATAATAAATTTTGCATCGAGAAGCTACCCTGTTTTAACTTGTTAAATCGTCGACGTTTTCGAAAATTTATTTGTTCTGCTTTAGCTAGAATTCACAGGGCTAGTTTATTGATCCGTTGGATTATGAAATATAACGGGGGAATCCGCCGTATTGGTTTGAATACGCCGTATTCAATGGTTTCGAAGGGAATACGCCGTATTGGTCTGAATACGCCGTATTCAATGGTCTCGAAGGGGAATACGCCGTATTCACCCGAATACGCCGTATTCGATGGCTAATCAGTCTGATTGGGCTCAAGATGTGGGGAATACGCCGTATTCGCCCGAATACGCCGTATTCAGTGGTTTTGAAGGGGAATACGCCGTATTCCCTTGAATACGCCGTATTCCGAAGAGGCGCGGGAAAAAAATGTTTTCTGGGCGGGAATACGCCGTATTCCCTTGAATACACCGTATTCCGAGGTCTGGTTCGAGTCTGTTCTTGCAGAAAACATCCAAAACCAGTTCTAAATCCTATTTCCGCATACAACAACCTAATACAAAGCTAATACATGCTATATAATGTATTATAAACATAAAATTAACGAGTATTGATAAGTGTTCTTACGTAGCGAAATTTGAAACCGTGGGGATGATGATGAGAATGATCCGATGATGAAGATGATGATTTTGAAGCTAGATGATGATGATGATGTTACCGATCTTTGTTGTTGTTGTTAAAATGGAACCGAGAGGAAGAGGAGGGAACGAGAGAAAGAGAGCAGAGATTGTGAGAGGTAAATAATTGGGGCGGTGTATATACACCGGCCTCAATTATTGAGGTGTGCGTGTGTATTTTCCGTCCCGTGTTCGCGTACCCGATCGTTATGTAGTATAATGTTTTAAAATGATAATTTTCTAAAAATAGATTCGTATAAGTTTTTAATTGAAATATTTTATAAAACTGTTTTCTCGGATGTTTAAAATTGTAACTTTGTTTTACTTAAAATGTACGGATGGTTTTCTGTATCTAAAATGTATTTAAATTTCAAACGGATTATGTAATTATTATCCTTAATAATAATACTTGATTTAAAAATGTTTTTCGCTCACTTTCATTTTGAGTTTCTACGTTTTGTTAAATTTGGTATTCGCGATTATTTAAATAATCGTTTCGGTTTATATATATACATATATATATATATATATATAATACTTGAATGCTTAAGTGTTAACACGTATGTAATACGTGATTTAAAAGTTTAAATTGGCCCCTAATTTTGGCCCTTTTTGACCGGGTGTCACATTCTATTCTTAAAAACAATCACATATACAGAGGTTCGTCGTTATACTGAACTCATATCTTCCTTCTAGTATAATTTTCCCCCTAAAAACTTGATATTGTGGACATTATTGAAGTATGATTATGATACAAATGTAACATTGTACATTTGACCCGCGTTGGTAACAAAAAACAATATTCCATACTTACAGGAGTAATCTTTGAATTGATATGTAAGATTGTAAATGAGTGTACATGATCAGAATTTACCTGGCAAGCTAATTCGTCTAATATCAAACAAGGTTTCATCATTAGATCTGTAACATTGCGTTTATTTTGATTACTAGATAGTACCCGATTGAGGTTAGCCAAAATGTGGATTCACCAACGTGGATTAACCAAACCTTAACCAAATTAATCGACGGAAACACGGAAACCTAAGATTATTAACCCAAAATATTTAGGTTTGCCAATTTTGATTGAACCATTAGTGCTTAACCCAAATATATGGTTAGATTTTGGTGAAGTATGTTAACCATAACCGAAATAAATGGGCCCACCATTCAATAGACATGCCCACCGGGGCAAATACACATGCGTCTAATTTTGAACCTGTTTTCTCCAGGGTTAATAATGGTTTATTACTTAAAATTTTACTTGTTTTTCCGTTTTAACGACTCAAGTTTTTTTTTCCCCTTAATATTTAATTCTTTAAGTTCCAAAATTTTGATAGTTTAATCCTCAAAGCTCCTTATTTAAAAAATTAGATGGTTTAATCCCTAAAATTTATTTGTTATAATGATTTTGACTTTTTAAGTTTTTGTAGTTTAATCATTTAAGTTTTGAAAATTTAATGGTTTAACCCTTTAACTAAGAGCACAAGGTGTGTGATTGTTTTTTTCACCGTTCTTGGTCGAGAACGCCGTCGGACGGCGTGCCGCCGCACCAGGACGGCGTTCCCGACGGCGTTTTGCTCCCACCGTCCTCTTCCCGACGCCATTCAAGCAACTTTTTTCATTTCTTTTTCTTTTTTCTTTCTTTTTGTTCCGTTAAAATAATAGTGTGTGTTTTATATGTGTATGTTTATGTGTTGTATGTGTGTTCTGCGTGTGTGTATCAAAGGAGGAAGATGAAGAACCAGATAGCATTTGTATTATTTATTTAGGTCTGTAGGTTTACAAATCTAATTAGGCCAAGCCTATTGTTGTGGGTTTAAAGACTTAATTGGGCCAAGCCCATCAAAATGAAACGAAATGCTACTAATTTTGTTTTTTTTTTAATTAGTGTATTATGTATATTTAATTATATGTATTACATTTTTTTTATTTGTTTAATTTTGTTGTTATTTAATTAATTTTGTTGAATTATTTGTCTTAAAAATAGTAAAAATAAAAAAATCAAAAACTCCAGAATATTGTTCAGAACACTGTTACCCCACCACATAATTCTCGTTCACAAGATTCTCCAGAACACTGTCATGAACACTGTGGTAACAGTGTCACCGCACCTTGTGCTCTAAGTTGATTTAAATTTCAAGGACTAAATTATGAGGAAAAAAAAATTGAGTGGTGAAAAAAAAATAAAAAAATTAAACTTTTAAAAATTAAACCAATTTACTAACCCTTTTCTCGATTACCCCCAACAAATCGTTTTTTATTCCATCGACGCAACCAATTTTTCATTTCTTGTAAACATGGTGAACACACGAGCCAAATTCAAAAAAATCCAAAACACTCTCAAAATCTGTTTCCCGGAGGCTGCGTATGATCAATCCAATCTTAAACCTAATGAATCTGGAGAATTGATCGGTTCCAACGATGATCTTCTAACCGAAATCCTACATCGTCTTCCCGCTAAATCAATCCTTCGATTCAAATCCGTTTCCAAACATTGGCTATCACTTTTGAGTCACCGTCGTTTTACTCTCCTGTATGACAACCTTTTAATATCACATGGTCTTTTCTATCGCGATTTGTATGTTCCGTTTGACGTTGAAAACCCTCTTCCACCTTTTCGCAGACTTGATTTTTATCATGATCTACGTGGTATTAGAGTTATGCAATCTTGTAACGGATTACTGCTTTGCTGTAGTGATAAAGGAACAGAACGTAGTCGTAAATACTACGTGTTTAATCCCACTACTAAACAATTTGCTGTCATCCCATCGGTAATTGGGGGTCCCGATGTTCGTAAAGATATTAGGTTTATGGGTCTGGCATTTCATCAAACATGTGTTCATTACAAACTTGTTTGTATATATCGTGCATATAAAAACCCAAATAATGAGGGGGTGTTCCGAGTTCAAATGTACTCGTCTGATACAGGCAAATGGAAGATTACAGGTGAATCGTTCTCTGCAATTGATTATAATCCTTTTACGTGTGGAGTGTATTGGAAAGGTGCGATTTATTGGGCTCCTACTTGTCATAATTCGTTATACTTTAAGCTCGATGTAGAACAGTTACGAAAGTTGCCATTGCCGTATCCTATAAAGATGTCATATTACATTAATAATATAGACATGCCAGTTTACTTTGGGGAATCTCGAGGCCATTTACATTTGGTGAATACCGTTGATCGCAAACGACCTTTGCACCTGAACGTGTATGAAATGTTGAGTGATCATTCAGGCTGGTTTGTGAAGTTCCAAGTTGAGTTAGATGAGCTTCATGCTGCATACCCGGATATAAGTTATAGCTACAGTCAGAGGTCCTCTGATGATGATTTCAAAGTATTAGATTTCATTAGAAGTGAAGACGAAAAAGAAGAAACTGATACATTCATGGTGGTCAAAGTTCCTTGGGAGGTCAAAAGTTATAACCTTTCGGACAAGAGTTTCAAGCGCTTGTTCAAAATCCCCACCACTGGATATGGAAGAATCACACAATCGGAAGTTCATCGTCACATCGAAACTTTAAGCTCTTTCTAATATTTGGAGGTCTGTTCATGATTTGATTGATAATCTGTCTTACATAAATGCCTTGATGGTTTAAGATAACTTTTGGATGTGTTTTTGGTTTAATTTTACATGTTACGAGATATTCTGGTTATTTGAGAACTAAACAGTTAAATTGATCAAGTATGATATTATTGCTAAACAAGGTAAGATATGTGGTGACTGTTGTATAATTGATCAAGTATGACATAATTGTATCACCACTTTTTGTATAATCGAGTGATCTGCAGGTCATATCCTGGTGTGCTGAGTATTTGTATGTGACAATTCAACATGTAAGTTCACAATACTTTTGTTCTAGCTATTACAGATTTGAAGTTTACAGGTTATATTCTACTATTCTAGAAGATGGAATTTTGGTGCTTAGGGGAATGTTAAATGTAGAGCGGTATCTTCATATCTTGGGGCCAGTAGTCCTTTGAAGGAATAAGGGATGAAACCTGATATGTTTTTTCTTCAATATTTGGGTCAATGTACGGTACTATGATAGTGTCTGGGATAAAAGAACAGGATTACAAAGATCTTAATTATAGTCGATAGTGACTCTATACTGGTGTTGGAGTGTGTCTATGGTGAATCAAAAGCTTACCAAAGGTATTAATTAGTTCCATTTTTTAATGAAGTTTTATTTTTAATTTAATTTCTGTCAATCCAGTTATGAAATTGTATCCATTTGATTGTAAGTTTTAGAATCTTTGTCAGATCGATCTTAACTGATTGGAGGAGAGCTTGTAGTTGGAGGTCTTTAAATGATCAACAAAAATGCCAAAATGGTATATAACTACAATTATAGGTCACAAAATTACACTAATTTCAGTATCCTAGATATCATTAGAAGTACTGAAGATGAAGAAGAAAGAGATACATTCATGGTGGTGAAAGTTCCTGGTAAAATCAAACGCTATAATATTTTGGACAAGAGTTTCAAGAACTTGTTCGATATTGCCAACACTTCGTATGGAAGAATTACACAAACGGAAGTTCATCGTCATATTGAAACCTTAGGTTCCTTCTAATATTTGGAGTTCTATTCATGATTCTAATATCAAACTTGATTGATAATCGCTTAATTAGTCACGCCTAAAAGCATTGTATGCGTAAGATAATATGTGGGTGTGTGTTTTTTTGGTTCAATATGTGACACCCCGCAAATTTGGTACAATTAAGAACAGTAAATACATGCATTTTACGCTAATTTTCTGACCAAAGTTTAAACAAAACTTTCCTGGTGAAATAAACCTAGCAAGCCCAACACTTTTAAACAAAAAATATTACGTATTTCGTAATTAATCAGATTACGTACAAACTTATCGGGACGAACCCGACAAATTAAATACAATAATGTTGGTGATACAAAAATAATTAATAAATCGAAAATTATTAATTACGATTACTATTATAATTATATTATTGAAGTAATATAATATATTATACGTTTATTATTTAACGTATAGGACACAGTACAAATGTCCAAAAAGTATCTCAAAATACTTTTGAACAAATTTTATTGGAAACTATTATAGAAAATAGTTGGAACAAAAGTTGTTCGGGATATTTTAGACGACTATTTAGGACACGTTATACACGAACAGAAACAATTATAAAACGTGTCTAAAAGTCAAAAATAACAAAAGTGTTATTTTTGCCATTCCTGTTTTAGTATTTGGAACATTACCTCAAAATATGAAATCATAATTTAACTGAAATTTGGCACCTAATTGGATGCGCTCAGTAAAATGTACAAATTTGTACAACAGTCTAAAATAATGAGAATCTCATTATTCTAAATTTATATAACGAACCAGGAGGGCATCTACAAAATAAAAATATAAAATGTTATATTTTATAGTGCTATAATTATACCCGTACTCGAAATTAACGGGTTAAAAACCTAAACAATTACCATCCATAAAAATATATGGTCGACAGTGCTGTTCACTCCTTTACCTCAGTAGAATTTTGAGTTAATATGTATTCCCTCCCAACACACACATGGACACAAAACCACATACCTAACTCAATTATTTGAGTCTTCTTTTTCTTCCTCTTTTGGAGTGATCGGCAGGAGCAAGGAACACAAGAGCAACACCAAAAATTTATTCTCCATCATCTAGAACATTTATTCACCAAATAACAACAACAAATTAAACATCATCATCATCATCGACTGATCAACATCATCATCCGTATCTCACCATCATCATCTTTGTGAGATATCCTTTCCATTTCAATTCTTGTATAAATTTTCGATTTTTATATTATATTATGTGTTGATGATTTGGTTACTCAAGAGCAAATCAAAGAATAAAATGATTAAGTTGGTGATGATGATGACGTACTTGATAAACTCACCCTGTACAAACATTCATCATGTATATAGGAAATAAAAAGGTGAAATTAAATGGTGGATTTTTCAACCCAATCGGGTGAAGTTCCAACTAGTGGTGCACATAACCCGGTTTTGAGAGAACCCGACCCGACCCAAAACCGGTTTTGGTCAAACATGGTCAAAACCGGTTTGGCCCAAAACCGGTTCGGGTCCAACCCGGTTTTGGCCACCCAAACCCCAACCCGATCTAACCCGATTTGTATAGGGTCGAACCCGAACCGGTTCCAAAACCGGTTTCAACCCGGTTTTTATATAATTCCGTTTTTCGCGAACGTTTCAAGGAAAACGAATGTTTGGGTCAAAACTTTTTCATTGAGTTCGTAGAACATAAGTATTGGAAACATAATTGATCGATAACTAAACCAAAACGCCTCTAAATCTTGTTAAAAAAAGTATTGAATCGAAAAAGTCTATATAATTCATTTTTCGTTCGATCGATAAGCGTTTTAAGGAAAACGAATGTTTCGGTCTATTTTTTTTTCATTTATATTGTAAAACATTAGTATTGAAAACATAATTGATCAATAACCAAACCAAAAGGCATCTAAATCTTCGTTAAAAAAGTATTGAATCCGAAAAGTCTATATAATTCATTTTTCGTTCGATCGTTAAGCGTTTTAATGAAAAGCAACGTTTGGGCCAAAATTTTTTCATTAAGTTTGTAGAACATTAGTAATGGAAACATAATTGATCAATAACCAAACCAAAAGGCTTCTAAATCTCCTTAAAAATATTATTGAATCCGAAAATTCTATATAATTCATAAACGTTCGATCGTTAAGCGTTTTAATGAAAAGCAACGTTTGGGCCAAATTTTTTTCATTAACTTTGTAGAACATTAGTAATGGAAACATAATTGATCAATAACATAACCAAAAGGCTTCTAAATCTCCTTAAAAATGTATTGAATCCGAAAATTCTATATAATTTATAAACGTTCGAGCGTTAAGCGTTTTAATGAAAAGCAACGTTTGGGCCAAATTTTTTTCATTAACTTTGTAGAACATTAGTAATGGAAACATAATTGATCAATAACATAACCAAAAGGCTTCTAAATCTCCTTAAAAATATTATTGAATCCGAAAATTCTATATAATTCAAAGTGAGTTGATACTTTCAAGGAATGTTTTACTAAATGCAAGGAAACATGTGCATAAAAAGTGATACTGTATGCATAAAGAGTTGTACATTTCCGTGTGTTTAGTAAAAACTTCCTTGCATTTATCAAACACGTTTTAGCGTTAGGCTTTTTAAGGATAAACAATGTTTGGAGCAAATTTTTTTTATTGAATTGGTAGAACATTAGTAATACAAACGTAATTGAACAATAACTTAAACAAAAGTCTTCTAAGTCTTCATAATACAATTACAACTAAAAATATAAAATATACCAACGAATACATTTCGAGCTTCGGCATGGTCATCACCCGAAAATGTAATCGTGTAGTAATCTTCAACTTGTATTAATCTTCAAAAGTCGAAATCTTCTTCGGAGGTAGCCTCGCGCGAAGCTTGATCAAGAGCAATTTCTTCGTCGGAAAGTGATATTGTTACACCTTCTTCCACCTCGATATTGTGTATGTCTTCTTCGTATTCCATTTCACCTTCAAGACTTGATACATTTTGTATGCGTTCCGAGGCGTCCAAGTGATCCTTCAAGCAAATGCACATCTCTAAGGAGACCGGTGTGAGTCTTGTTCTTCGTATAGATAATACCCTGCCACTAAGAGAAAAAGCGGATTCCGAAGCTACCGTAGAAGCTTGGACGGTTAGTAAATCTCGGGCCATGATGGCTAGAATGGGAAATTGAGATTCCCTCTCTTTCCACCAAGCCAAAATATCAAATTGTTCGAACTCATTGGGTAGAATAGTGGCCAAAAAATCCGTGGTCGTATATCTCCCATATTCGTTAGTGGTATTTTGGTTACCATCACCCCTTGCCCGTTTATTGTTTTCTTGTCTTAAACTATTATAAAAGTTTAGCATTGGATTGCTAGAAGAAGATGAAGAAAACATTGGGTTAGCCGTACTACCGGACACATGTGTGGTTGAACTATATTTTTGAAAATATACGCCAAATAAATCTCCCAAACATTTGTTAAAATCCGTTTTTGCATTATGTGAAAACAATGGGTCGGCCTCATTCAAATCCAAATTGTGACAAATGTTATCGATAAGCATTTCCACCCCGGTAACGTTTAAACAAGGGTTCATTGCGGCGGAACAAGTAATTACCGGTGGCATTTCTTGAAAATATTTTTTTAGTTTTTCTTTCATGGGAGCCACTATTTCTTCAAATATAGGACCTTCATACACGTAGTCGTTTAATTTTGTAGTCATTAACCAAATTTGATTAAGCACCAAATGGCTAGTTGGATAATAAACACCCGATAATAAAGTAGTCGCGGTTTTGAAAAGTTTGAGCAATTCGACCATCTTTTTAATATACTCCCAATATATGATTGGAAATGGTGTTGCAAGACCTTTTGTAACAAGATGATCATGGAAAACTTGTAAAGTATCGCGTTGGCGTAAATCACATACAAACATATGGTAGGTCGAATTCCATCTAACGGGCATGTCCCAATTAGGGGTTAAAAAAATAGAATTCGTATCCTTGCACAATTTCATATAAGATTTGTATATAGCTTTACCCTTTTGAAAAACGTCTTGCAACATAGATTTAAACCTCGTTTTTACTTCGTCTACATCTTCAACCGCTAGTCCGGCTTGCACAACCAAGTTAATGATGTGTGCAACACATCGACTATGATAAAAAATGCCCTTCAATGGTGGTGCGTATTTTAGTATTAATTTTGAAACGGCTAGTGTATTATTACTAGCGTTGTCAAAAGATATTGAAAAAACCTTTTCTTCCAATTTAAACATTTTAATCACACTTCGTAACATGTAAAATAAGTTTTGACCCGTGTGAGGATACTCAAAGTCTTCAAAAGCAATGGTACGTTTCATCATTTGCCAAGTTGCGGGATCACCCAATGTGCGGTTACACAAAGGTACGAACCGGGCAAACCATGAGGAGCCGACCAAACATCGGTTGTTAATGATACACATGTATTTAAATTTTCAAAACCGATTTTTAGTTGTTTTTTAGCATCTTTCCACAATTTAAGGGCATCGCGTTTAAGAGTAGTACGACTTACATTGTTATATCGCGGTTGAAGAGTGGTTTGAATCACCCTAGTAAGCCGAGGGTTGTCGAAGTGGTTGAAAGGCAAAGCTTCTTGAATTACATAACCCGCAAAAGCTTGTCGACACCGTTCCACATCGTATGTAAATATAGAACCATCTCGTGCCATCGAAGATTGCCCACTTGCTTCCGGATTACCTTTGAGTCCCGCACAATGCTTCTCGGTATGATTTTTCAAGGTGGTGTTGTAGTCGGGTTTGAAGAACAACTTACAACGTTTACAATGCGCTTTAATCGAACCATCCGACAACAACACTTTGTCGTAAGCACTCCAAATCTCCGGATTTCTTTTGTTGGGCAATTGTTTCACAATCGTTGGTGCATTTGAAGAACCAACACCATGGGAAGCCGAAGAAGATTGAGTTGCCATGAGAATATAGTATTCGTTTTTGAGTTTTTTGAGTTTTTGTAGATATGTATGAGTGTTTGGAAGTTGTGAATGAACATAAACTCAAGCCTTGTATTTATAGTGATTTGGAATGGCAAAAATGTAAAAAAAACCCACAAAAAACGGCTACAAAACGCTCCCAAACGGCTATTTTTTTCAAAAATTCAAAAAACCGGTTTCAAACCGATTTTCAAACCGGTTCCGGTCAAACCGGTTCCTAACCGGTTCCAACGGTCCGCATGCCAAACCGGTTTCAAACCTACGGGTTGGGTATAACCCGAACCGGTTTTGGTCAAAACCGGTTTTGACCGGTTCGGGTTCGGTTTTTTTTCGGGTCGGGTTATGCAACCCGGTTTGGTTGTGCACGCCTAGTTCCAACCCATCCGGGTTTACCCTTGACCCGTACGGGTTTGGGGTATATCCGGCCCAAAACGCAGCCCAAATTCAGTACGATGTATTTTCACTCGCGCGACATCTTCATTGTTACGTATTAAACTTAAATACCAACTAATATTGGACGCGAGTTTAACAATATAAAAACGACACGATTAAGTGGATACGACGACTTTTAGAAACAGTAATATTTATTACATAAACATAAAAACGAAAGGAAAACGACTCAAATTTTATAGACATACGACAATTTTGGGAACGAATATTTGTATTGGATATAAAAACGGACCAAATGATTTCGAGTTAAACTTATTGCTTGGGACAATAGTTTATATATATATATAACGACTAAATTTATATATATATACGATGACAATGTTATATACAAATATATAACTCGGGAAATAAACGAATACTTTTTAAACCAATGGAAATTACGTTTTACAAACGTGCAACGTATAAATTACGACAAGCATATTCATATTATATATATGTATGACGAATATATATATATATATATATACTTATGTACAATAAACACACTTGGAGAATATTACTTAGTTTCAACATATCGTCACCAACGACTTGTACAAATTTAAGTAAACAAAAATTTCTTCAAAACAATCAAATAGTTAATATAATTTGACAAACAGTCAAGAACTTATACTAATACGCCTATTGCGTATAGGTTGACTTCAATCAGGCGACATTCCTCTCATCTGCTAGCTATCACATCACTGCTTACACTGTGAGTTCACAGCCCCATTTTTACTTGTTTTATTGCTTTTAAATTATGGGGTGGAAAACATAGAACTTGTTTTGCTATAACATGCAATGTCTGTTTATGATTACTTTAGTGCTTTTGTGATATTGATTATATAAATGGTTTCATGTTATGATTGCGAACTATGTGGAAATACTTATAGGACTTGTTACTAATATGATTAGGATTACGTGCCTTCCTATAAACTTTTGTAAGTGAAGTTTATTTGACTCTCATGACAAACTATAAATGAACTTGGTTTAACAAACCATATATATATAAAAACCTGTGAATTCACTCAACCATGTGTTGACGTTTTACTATGTTTTTCAGGTAATTAGCAGCACAGATAAGACTGCATGCTTATGGAGTTAGGCGACCCGCGACTAATTAGGATGCCACATTTTGGGACACTTAAGATTTCTTTGTATAAATGATTTACATTAATCATATTTATGAAATCTTCTTTCGGAAACTGTGTATTTTATACAGATTGTATTTTATAATACTATTCTACGACTTTAGCGAGTTGTAGTCCTTTTTGTTACAAACAAACTTCATAAATGGCATCTTAATTTACTGTTCAGCAATAATCATAAGCTCTTATCTGACATGATGTTCAACGTTAATGTAACATCCTCATTACCGGCCTAGGAGAAATTTGGTAATGTACTTAATTCATTTGATTATTTAATTGAGTTTAGAAATAATTAGTATTATTTGGCTAATTGAAATAAATACGTCCATTGGTCAAATGACTTATTGTGATACATAAATTATTACTTGTTTTAAATAAATTTAGTTGACGGTATAATAAAATATACTTTCATGTAAACAGTTTTAGGTTCCAGACAATAGATTTAGAGCGGGTATTATTTGGTATCCACTTATAACCATTTTAGTTGGTGGATCGGCTCATTTTTCCCTTCCCCAATTATTTTGTCTTCCAAAAGAAAACACACCCATACACTCATATCTTTGAAATCAAAAGGAAAAAAAGGAAAGAAAGGTTGATTATGATCTTGCTATAGCTTCATCTTCATCTCAACGGATTATCATCTCGATTGTAAGTTCAAATTACTTTGAATATATGTATGCATATGTTAGGGTTTGATGAAATTGAGTAGAAATGAGTAGATTTGATGATTGATGAGATTATTGTTGTTAGAACTTGTTACATGAGGATACTTTAAGTTATTTTGTGTATAAATCGTGTAGTGTAACTTTAAATGGATGATTGGTGGTTTTGGTTCGGGTTGAGTTGTTGCAGGTTCTGGGCGTGCTTGATGTTCTTGGGAATCCGGCGGATTCACGGGAATCCGGTCGGATTCCCCCTTTTTATGTCAGTCTGAAACAAATGGGAATCCGGTCGTATTCCTTGGAATACGGCGGATTCAGGTACCGGATTCATGAGAATCCGGCGTATTCCTGGGGCGTATTCCTTAGTTAGGGTTCTGTCCCAAATTGGAGCTGAAAAGGGGTGGGAATACGGCGGATTCACGGGAATCCGACCGTATTCATTTGAATCCGGCGGATTCCCATGGAATCCGGCGGATTCTCACTGTTTGCAGCTTTTGTCATTTTAGTTGCTAGAACTCGTGTTAATCAACTTGTATGCTATCGTTATGATACTTAATACTTGTTGAACTGATATTAAGTGTTTAATGAAAGTTAGATATCATATGAAATGAGTATTAACTTGTAATCTTCTTGTGTTCTCAGATAAACCGAAGACTCAATAATATTAGATCTTTGAGTGAAGACGGTGACTGTGAAGGGTGAGTGGATCATTGACTCTCATTCTGAATTAGTTGTAACAATCCGGTTACAACGGGTAAACATGGTTTTACAGTTATATGTTGAATAAGTACATTTTGCCATGATGATTATGGAATGTGCTATCTTGTCAGGGGTCAATATGATATTGGGTTTGGATACTGTTACTTTGGACGACATGATGACTTTGTATATGTGTTGTTTATTAAAATTATGTCGTATGTAGTAATGGTACTAAACTATCGGTAAGACCACTGTTTGGCCTTCAGTGGTTATAAGTGTTACTTGGGGAACCACCGCGGCATGAGGGTACCTCAAGGACCACCGATCCTCTTTGATGTATTTGTTGTGATGCTTTGTGGTGATCAATTGCTATGATGGTTTAGAATGATAGTTGCGATCTATTCACTTAGCTTCTTGCTAATCCCTCTCCTCACTTCTTGCAGATTACTTTTGATGTGGGTGGGCAAGAAGTTAGTTTGAAGAATGTTTGACTGCCTACTCTGACTATATGACATGTCGTCGTTTATAAACTTATGTTTTGGAATTTAATTAACACCTAACGTAATGTTGTAACTGATGTGGTTATTGTATCAACTTATCATGCAGGCATAGATTGTGTTTTGGGAACTATGTTATACGCAATCTATAATGCATGATTTGTATTTAATCGCTTCCGATATATGTTTAAAAAAAAAAATGTCTCTTGAAATATTGTGGTGTTATAAATTGGTATCAGAGCCTAGGTTTGGGTGAATTGAGCATGGGTTAAGTGTTCAATCCCAAATCTATGTGTGTCAGTCAAACATTCCTATGAGTGGGATTTTGTTAGCATGTGAAGTTGGTTAGTATATAGGTACTAACAACTAACGTGTTATGAGATATTGTTTTGGTACAGATATGGCAGAGAATGAACCTCCAGCTGACACACCCAATGATGCCCCCCGAACTAATGTATCCCATACTGGAACCCAAAATGTTAGCCAGGGTCAAACTGGTACTACCTTTTCTGCAGGGGATTTTGATCATGATGATTATATGATTCATCTAAAGACAGAAAATCTGAGACTTAAGGCAATAGAACAACAGTTTTTGCAACAACAACAACAAAGCCGGTCTTCTCAACAAATCTTGCAATCTTTGCCACCTACTGTTAGCACTGTACCACCACTTTTGGTGACTTCGCAGATTCCAGTATCTCAGTCTTATTATCATCATCCACACTATGGTACCTATCCGATTTCGGCTCCGTTCTCTTCCGGACCTTCGGGTTATCAGACTCCGATATTTCAAGCTCAGAGTCAACCTAAGCTATGCTCTTTTAAGACTTTCAAGTCTTGTGGACCATCGGATTATTCGGGTAGTACAAATCCCTCCGTTACCTTGGATTGGCTGAGGGATGTGGAAAGAAAGTTTGAAGTTTGTCGATGTGAAGAGGAAGTCAAAGTTCCTTTTGCGGTGCAACTACTTAAGGGTCCAGCAATGGTTTGGTGGGATTCCATTACATCACATTTTACCCCACAGCAGAGAGCATCGATTTGTTGGTCTGATTTCCACAATGAGGTTTGTAAGAAATATTGTTCGGGATTTGACATGACTCGGATTCGACGCGAGTTTTTGGATTTGCAATTAACGGATAAGATGACGATGGATGATCTCATTTCCCAATTCACTGACAAGTTGAGATTCGTGCAACAATGGGTACCGGAGGAACGTATGAAGATTGACCATTTTGTGGGAATGTTACCGCATACTTATCGGACGACCGTGAGATTGGCGGGTACTCTTTCCCAAGCTTTTGATCTTGCCCGTTCTGTGGATGGGGATGTTAGGGCACAGGGCTTGGAGGTTAAGGAAAAATCTCCATTTAAACCCAAGGGTGAATCTTCGGGTAGTCCTGGAAAGAAGAAATGGCAGGGATCTCATCAACCTAAGAAGTCCAGTTCGGATAGTAAATCATTGGACAGAACCAATTGGTGCCACAATTGTAAATCGCGACACACGGGTCCTTGCACTCCACAAACTGCTAGGTGTATCAAATGTGGACAACTTGGTCATGACATCAAGGATTGTGCGTTTCCTAGACATGTGTGTTGGAATTGTCAAAAGGAAGGTCATCGTTCGGGTTTGTGTCCGGAGGCTGGGAAACAAAAGATGGGTGTGGTCGGAGGGTCTTCATCTTCTGGCCAGAAAAGAAAGAATCCACCAACGGCAACTGGTAGGGCATTCCAAATGACAGCTGATGATGCTGTCAGGACTGAAGATGTTATAACTGGTACATTTCTAATCAACTCTGTACCAGCTACTGTTCTGTTTGATGCGGGAGCCAATTGCTTATTTATATCTATGCTTTTCTGCGATAAACTGAAATTGACTCCCACTTGTATTACAAATCCTATTGAGGTTGAGATAGCAAATGGCAAGATAGTTCCAGTTACCACATCGGTGACTGGAGCTAGAATCTTGATTGAGGATCATAGTTTCCCAATTTCTTTTCTATTGATGCCTATCCCCAGTTTTGATGCGGTTTTAGGCATGGATTGGTTAAGTAAGAATAAGGCAAGTATAGAGTGCCATAAGAAACTAATTAGGATTCCAATCTCTAATGAGTCATATGTTGTGGCCCGAGGGGAACGGGAAAGAGGTAGTATTCCTATGATTTCTATGATGAAAGCTAGTAAATCTCTAGCTAAGGGGTGTGTATCCTACCTGGCTTATATAGTTGATGCAAAATTAGAAAAGAAAACCGTTTCCAATGTTCGGGTGGTTTCTGATTACCCTGACGTCTTTCCTGATGAATTGCCTGGGTTGCCTCCCATTAGAGATGTGGAATATAGAATTGACCTAATTCCGGGTTCTACTCCCGTAGCTAAGGCTCCTTATAGACTAGCTCCCTCCAAAATTCGTGAAATGATGACCCAAATCCAGGAACTATTAGATAAGGGTTTCGTCAGGCCTAGTTCGTCTCCTTGGGGTGCACCCGTGTTGTTTGTTAAAAAGAAGGATGGCACCCTTCGGATGTGTATTGATTATAGAGAGTTGAATAAGCGAACCATAAAGAATAAGTACCCTTTGCCCCGAATAGATGAATTGTTTGATCAATTGCAAGGGTCTTCCTATTTCTCTAAGATTGACTTGAGGTCGGGTTATCATCAAGTGCGGGTTTGTGGGGAGGATATTCCTAAGACGGCTTTCCGCACTAGATATGGTCATTATGAATTTCTTGTTATGCCTTTTGGGTTGACTAATGCTCCGGCGGTCTTTATGGATTTGATGAATAGAGTTTGTCGACCCTATCTTGATAAGTTCTTTATTGTATTTATTGATGACATATTGATTTATTCTAAATCTGAATCCGATCACGAAATACACTTACGTTTAGTGCTTGACACCTTGAGACAAGAAAAGTTGTATGCTAAGTTCTCCAAATGTGAGTTTTGGTTGCGTGAGGTCCAGTTTTTGGGGCATATTATTTGTGAGGATGGAGTTAAGGTTGATCCATCTAAAGTTGAGGCAGTTATGAATTGGCAAGCGCCTAAGTCTGCTTCGGAGATTAAGAGCTTTCTTGGTCTAGCGGGTTACTATCGAAAGTTCATCAAGGATTTCTCTAAGCTCGCGGGTCCTTTGACGAAATTGACTCGAAAGGATGTTAAGTTTCAGTGGAATGATCAACAAGAGTCGGCTTTCCAGACTTTGAAACAGTTATTGTGTCAGGCTCCAATTTTAGCCTTGCCTGAAGGGTCCGAGGATTTCATTGTGTATTGTGATGCTTCGCATGCGGGTTTGGGTGGTGTCTTGATGCAACGTGGTCGAGTCATTGCGTATGTTTCTCGTCAGCTTAAGCCTCATGAAAAGAATTACCCTACCCATGACTTGGAACTCGCAGCTGTAGTCTTTGCCTTGAAAATCTGGAGACACTATTTGTATGGTACTAAATGCGTTATTTGTATAGATCATAAGAGTCTTCAGTACATGTTTTCTCAGAAGGAACTGAATATGCGTCAGAGGAGATGGTTAGAGTTGATAAAAGATTATGATTGTGAAATTCGTTATCATCCGGGTAAGGCGAATGTAGTAGCCGATGCGTTGAGTAGAAAAGGGAAATTCGAGAAAGTTTGCTTTATGCGATTAGAAGTTTCCTCAGATTTGATTGACAAATTGAGAATGGCACAAATGGATGCATTGTTGGATCAAAATTTGAAGGCCGAGATTCTATTGAAAAGAAAAGAACTTTTATGTGACGATTCTCGTGGATTAAAGACATTCCAATCGCGAGTTTGGGTTCCTTTGCTTGGTGGGCTTCGTGATGTAATATTGATGGAAGCTCATAAGTCCAGATTGTCGGTTCATCCCGGGAGCACAAAAATGTATAATGATCTGAAACCTTTGTATTGGTGGCCTACTTTGAAAATGGATGTTGCTCGATTTGTGGAATCATGCCATATATGCTCTCAAGTAAAGGCCGAGCACCAGAAACCGTATGGGTCGTTGAAACAACTTGAGATCCCCGAGTGGAAATGGGAAAACATTACGATGGACTTTGTAACAAAATTTCCGCGAACCATTAGAGGAAACGACATGATCTGGGTAATTGTGGACCGACTAACTAAGAGTTCTCACTTTCTTGCTACTAGTGAGTCGGCATCTTTGAGTAAGTTAGCTCAGTTGTACATCAGTGAGTTTGTTTCGAGGCATGGGATTCCGTTATCTATTGTATCAGACAGAGATCCTCGTTTTGCATCTGGATTTTGGCGGAGTTTGCAAAAGGAATTGGGTACTAGAATCAATTTGAGTACGACTTATCACCCTCAGACGGACGGTCAATCAGAGCGCACCATTCAAACTTTGGAGGACATGTTGCGTGCTTGTGTGTTAGAATATGGTGGGTCTTGGGATTCACACCTGCCATTGATCGAGTTTGCGTATAATAATTCTTATCACTCGAGTATAGGTATGCCTCCGTATGAAATGCTTTATGGGCGTCATTGTAGAACACCCACATGTTGTCTGGAAGCGGGTGAGAAACAATTTGCGGGTCCAGATATTATTCAGATTACTGCGGATAAAGTAGATATAGCTCGTGAGAAGTTGAAAGCTGCTCGGGATAGACAGAAACAGTATGCCGATCCGCGGCGCCGTCCGGTTTCGTTTGTAGTGGGTGAATTGGTATATTTAAAGGTTTCCCCTTGGAAAGGTGTGATTCGGTTTGGTAAGCGTGGTAAACTTGCTCCTAGGTTTATTGGGCCATTTAGAATTCGCCAAGTAGTTAATGATCAAACGGTATCGTTAGATCTTCCTCCTGAATTAGCGGGTATTCATGACACTTTTAATGTTTGCTACTTAAGGAAGTGTAAGGTGGATGGCCAATCCCAAGTCCTTCCGTTACAAGACTTGCTTGTCGACTTAAGACTGAAACTTGTAGAGGAACCCATAGAGCTGGTAGACAGAAAAGTGACTAAACTTCGAAAGAAGGAGATACCCATGGTTTTGGTTAAGTGGCGACATAGTTTGGGTGCTAATCTTACTTGGGAAACGGAGGAAAGCATGAAAGTGCGTTATCCAAATCTTTTTGAGCGTGGCGAGATTTCGGGGACGAAATCTTCTTAAGGAGGGAAGATTTGTAACATCCTCATTACCGGCCTAGGAGAAATTTGGTAATGTACTTAATTCATTTGATTATTTAATTGAGTTTAGAAATAATTAGTATTATTTGGCTAATTGAAATAAATACGTCCATTGGTCAAATGACTTATTGTGATACATAAATTATTACTTGTTTTAAATAAATTTAGTTGACGGTATAATAAAATATACTTTCATGTAAACAGTTTTAAGTTCCAGACAATAGATTTAGAGCGGGTATTATTTGGTATCCACTTATAACCATTTTAGTTGGTGGATCGGCTCATTTTTCCCTTCCCCAATTATTTTGTCTTCCAAAAGAAAACACACCCATACACTCATATCTTTGAAATCAAAAGGAAAAAAAGGAAAGAAAGGTTGATTATGATCTTGCTATAGCTTCATCTTCATCTTAACGGATTATCATCTCGATTGTAAGTTCAAATTACTTTGAATATATGTATGCATATGTTAGGGTTTGATGAAATTGAGTAGAAATGAGTAGATTTGATGATTGATGAGATTATTGTTGTTAGAACTTGTTACATGAGGATACTTTAAGTTATTTTGTGTATAAATCGTGTAGTGTAACTTTAAATGGATGATTGGTGGTTTTGATTCGGGTTGAGTTGTTGCAGGTTCTGGGCGTGCTTGATGTTCTTGGGAATCCGGCGGATTCACGGGAATCCGGTTGGATTCCCCCTTTTTATGTCAGTCTGAAACAAATGGGAATCCGGTCGTATTCCTTGGAATACGGCGGATTCAGGTACTGGATTCATGGGAATCCGGCGTATTCCTGGGGCGTATTCCTTAGTTAGGGTTCTGTCCCAAATTGGAGCTGAAAAGGGGTGGGAATACGGCGGATTCACGGGAATCCGACCGTATTCATTTGAATCCGGCGGATTCCCATGGAATCCGGCGGATTCCCACTGTTTGCAGCTTTTGTCATTTTAGTTGCTAGAACTCGTGTTAATCAACTTGTATGCTATCGTTATGATACTTAATACTTGTTGAACTGATATTAAGTGTTTAATGAAAGTTAGATATCATATGAAATGAGTATTAACTTGTAATCTTCTTGTGTTCTCAGATAAACCGAAGACTCAATAATATTAGATCTTTGAGTGAAGACGGTGACTGTGAAGGGTGAGTGGATCATTGACTCTCATTATGAATAAGTTGTAACAATCCGGTTACAACGGGTAAACATGGTTTTACAGTTATATGTTGAATAAGTACATTTTGCCATGATGATTATGGAATGTGCTATCTTGTCAGGGGTCAATATGATATTGGGTTTGGATACTGTTACTTTGGACGACATGATGACTTTGTACATGTGTTGTTTATTGAAATTATGTCGTATGTAGTAATGGTACCAAACTATCGGTAAGACCACTGTTTGGCCTTCAGTGGTTATAAGTGTTACTTGGGGAACCACCGCGGCATGAAGGTACCTCAAGGACCACCGATCCTCTTTGATGTATTTGTTGTGATGCTTTGTGGTGATCAATTGCTATGATGGTTTAGAATGATAGTTGCGATCTATTCACTTAGCTTCTTGCTAATCCCTCTCCTCACTTCTTGCAGATTACTTTTGATGTGGGTGGGCAAGAAGTTAGTTTGAAGAATGTTTGACTGCCTACTCTGACTATATGACATGTCGTCGTTTATAAACTTATGTTTTGGAATTTAAATAACACCTAACGTAATGTTGTAACTGATGTGGTTATTGTATCAACTTATCATGCAGGCATAGATTGTGTTTTGGGAACTATGTTATACGCAATCTATAATGCATGATTTGTATTTAATCGCTTCCGATATATGTTTAAAAAAAAAAAAATGTCTCTTGAAATATTGTGGTGTTATAGTTAATGTCAGCACCCCCCGCTTACTCTAATGCTTTCGCTAATCGCGCGTTGACCGCGCTGACCGAAATTGGGGGTGTCACACAATACTTCAATATTACATATATGATTTAAAAGTTCTGATTACTTAAGAACTGAATCAATAAGTAAATTGATCCCGAATGACATAATTACTAAAAGAGATAGATATGTGATAACTGTTGTATAATTGTTCTAGTGAAATATCACCACTTGGTATAATATAGTTGATCGATCTGAATATTGGGTCTGCTAAATGTTTAGTATGTTTCTGTAGGTCGTGCAGCTAGCTCATTTGGGGCAGGTCCAGTTTTAAGTTCACTTTGTGAGCTTCAATTAGTTTTTGATGATCAAAGTTATTTCAAAACTACAAAATTTTAAACTCAATGACAAAAATAAATAATTTACAAAACTCATACCCAACACATGAATCTCCGAATCATTTTTACCTGCAAATTGTCAAAAAGACTTGATGAACACTTGAATTTCGATAGATTCAAAACTCTGCTTGATATACATCTCAAGTTCAACTTTTACCGAGCTCGATAAACACTTGAATCTATCGAAGTTTAGCATACACTCAGATTTCTATTGTCTTAAATCTGTGCAAGACAACTTACATACAGTGACGTTCTTTTATTTTAAATCAGGGAAAAATATATTAAATACCTTGCAGTCAAATGAAAATATAAAGATTATGATAAAGTATAGACTAAAATTTATTTTTTAATATTTTTATTAGCTGATACAGTGTTGTATTTCTAAACATGGACCGGGTAGGGGTGTTCAAATGGATGGACCGGTTCAAAACGGATCCGTATACATGAATCCAAATGGATTATGGTTTCGAAAATATGAATCCGATCCGTCCAAACAAATTCAAAAACCGAACCAATCCATCCGAATTATTATCTGAATGGATCGGTTTGGTTTTTGGATATCCAAACACATACATAAATATTTACAATATCTACTAAAAATATCTTAGATATTATAATAAACTTATACAAAATGGATGGTTCTCAATTGAACCTCCCAGTACATATACATGTGTGTAGTAAAGTGCAATATTATATTTGGATATTTATAGAATATTAATAAGTTATTAAACTATTTTGTATGTGCATGTATACATATAATGTTTGAAAAATAAATATATATTTTGTTATTTGGTTTTTTTGGATAATCCGGTTTGTAATTTACTAACCAAAACCAATCCATGAACTAAAATAATAAGTTTGGTTTTAATCCGAGCCAATCCAAAAATCCAAATCATATGGTCCGATCCGAGTTATCCAATTGAATAATCCAGTTTAATCCCAACTGTAAACAGCCCTAGCACCGGGTACTTTTAATTGCTAAAAATATTGACTATGTCTACATCAAGAAAGTGTAGGCCAAAGCTTCTCTAACAATTTTTATTTTTTTTATTCATCAGCTTCCATAGCAATCTTTCAGCATGAAAACAGAATTCTTCAATAAAATTATTTTTATTGAACCGCTACCTCCAACAGTTATATACACCTCTCTTCAACAGTTCAACTCATTCAATTCACTCTAAAAAATGGTGAGCACCAGAGCCAAACTTAGAAAATCACAAAACACCCTCAAAATCTGCTTCTCCCAGGCTTCAGTTGCAGAATCCGATCACCACTCGACTCTGTCTGGATCTTTGATCGGTTCCAACGATTACCTTTTAATCAAAATTCTACATCGGCTTCCCGTTACTTCTATCCTTCGATTCAAATCTGTTTCCAAACACTGGCTCTCTCTTTTGAGTCACCGTCATTTCACTCTGCTGTATGACAACCTTTCAATCTCTCCTGGCATTTTTGTTCGCAATATTTATATTCCCTTTGATGTTGAAAATCAAAGCCCTCCACCTTTTCGCAGGCTCGATTTCTATCATGATCTTTGTGGAATCAGAATTATACAATCCTGTAATGGGTTACTTCTTTGCTGTAGCGATAGAGGGAATGAACGTGCACGTAAGTACTCTGTATTTAATCCCACTACCAAGCAATTTGCGAAGATCCCATCACTTCCAGGAGGCAGGGAGGTTCGTAGGTGTGTCCGTTTTATGGGTCTAGCGTATCATCCAAGAGACTGTGTTAATTACAAAATTGTTTGTGTTCATCGCACAGAGCCAGATGGGGAGGAGTGTCAGATTCAAATCTACTCCTCTGTTACAGGAAAATGGAAGATCACAAATCAATCTTTACCCGATGCATATTTTACCTGCGCAGTTTATTGGAATGGAGCGATTCATTGGGCCCCCTCGTGTACTGATGCGTTGTATTTCATGCTTGATACAGAAGAGTTGCAAAAGTTGCCATGGCCTGTGAAAACATCTCGGGATAGGTATTACAATTCGCTTTACTTTGGGGAATCTCAAGGCCATTTGCATATAGTGGAGACCGACCATAATGAAAGCTATTTACACTTGAATGTGTACGAGATGTTGAGTGATCATTCAGGGTGGTTTCTCAAGTACCGAGTGGAGCTTGATGAGCTTCCAGCTGCGTACCCAGAGATGGTCCATGGCTACCAAAATCCGTCGAGCCCATATTATTATGAATTTGAAATATTTGATGTGGTTAGAGATGAGAAAGAAGAAGATACATTCATGGTGTTGAGAGTTCCTGAGAAGATGATTAGGTACAATGTTGTTGACAAGAGTTTCAAGACAATATTCAATCTCAACAATTATGGAAGAATTGGGCAACATAATGTTCATCGCTATACCCAAGCCTTAGCTTCTTTCTGATATAGAATACGTATTAGTTCGTATGATAATTACATGTAAAAAAGTTTGTGTTGGGTTGTACTATATACTAGTTGGGATGATAAGTCGATAAGATAATACGTGTGAATGTGTGATAGTGCATAACTCAAATGGTATCTTGTATCCATCTTAAAGTACATTGTAGCAAAAAAAAGGAAAATTGCACTATATGTTACTTATTACTACTAACGTGTAAAAAAAAGTAAGTAAAAACGAAATTAGTCTCTCCATGCCATTTTAGTGTTATTTATTATTATTATTTTTTTCATCTTGATGTATATGAGAATAAGCGTTCACTTTCAGCCAATCAAAATTATAAGCGGTTCTAAGGTTAAATAAGAATTTTTATTGGTTAATAGTGTAATCATTACACTTTCTAAAAAGTGTGTGGAATAGTTTTCTATTAACAGAAGGGTTTAGTGCACGCAAATGTATCTAACTATAGTTTGACATTCATTATATGTAGCAAAAACTTGTGCTTCCATTGTATGTAACGAATTTGTAATTTCAATACATTGTATGTAAATTTTGGTACTTTTTTCACGTGTCAATTATATAAGCTGCCACGTTGCGTGTCTTACAGCCGTTGATCTGACCAAAATACATACATTGTAGATAAATTACAAGTTCGTTACATACAATGTAAATCCGGGTGGTTCGTTGCATACTATGAATGTCAGACCATAGTTTGATACATTTGCGCGTACTTAACCCTTAATAGAATGTTACACCTCTCCCAACAAATGACTAAAATTGATGCGTCAATTTGTGCCATATCAACATTTTTCAAAACTCACTAACAACTAACACAACGGTATCACAGTGACACCGTCACTTCAATTTTTGGATTTCACATTTACCAATATACTTTTATTTCTATACTAAAATAAACGTTTTTCTTCGTCGCTTTTTCGACGTCCCAAACTGACGGAATAGTGTCAGTTGAGCCAGAGCACGTCGGTCTCAAACTGACGAAACCATTGGGAGTGCTCCTATACTACGTAAAAGAGTTGAGTGCAATTTAAACTTTTCTCGTAATAAGTAAATCTAATTTTAAGTTTTAACTTTCAACACGAATGTTAAAATGTTTTATATTACTCCATGTTTTATATGCTGTATAGAATAGAATACACCCGGAGCCCACTATTCAAATGACAGGTGTCAGTAACCCAAACCCACTAGGGTAAAATGCTGTCATTTTTTTGTTCTTTCACTTTTTCAGTGTTTTTTTTAAGTTAATTGCATGGATCGTCCTCGAAGTTTACACATAATTGCACTGTAAGTCCTTATAATTTATCTTTTGCACCTATAGTTTAAAAATGCATAATTTGTTGTGCGTTTGGTCCCTTGTCCAACTGAAATGACTAAATTACCCACGAGGACAAACATAAAGAGGTAAGGGTACTTTAGTCATTTTAGTTGGATAAGGGACCAAATGCACAACAATTTTTGTATTTCTGGACTGTTAGTGAAAAAGTAAAGTATAAAGATTTATGGTGCAATTGTATGTAAACCAAAACATGTACGAGTAATAAACTTTTTTTTTTTTTTTGGGCAAACCAATAGTCCCTCCTTAAACACTTGAATCTATCGAAGTTTAGCATACACAGATTTCTGTTGTCTTAAATCTGTGTAAGACAACTTACATACAGTGACGTTCTTTTATTTTAAATCAGGGAAAAATATATTAAATACCTTGCAGTCAAATGAAAATATAAAAGATTATGATAAAGTATACATAGACTAGAATTTATTTTTTAATATTTTTATTAGCTGATACAGTGTTGTATTTTTAAAATGGACTGGGTACTTTTAATTGCTAAAAATATTGACCATCTCATTTCAACATCTAGAAAGTGTAGGTCAAAGCTTCTCTAGCAATTTTAATTTTTTAATTCATCAGCTTCCATAGCAATCTTTCAGCATGAAAACATGCCATTAAATACACCTCTTCTTCAACAGTTCAACTCATTCAGTTCACTCTAAAAAATGGTGAGCACCAGAGCCAAACTTAGAAAATCACAAAACACCCTCAAAATCTGCTTCTCCCAGGCTTCGGTTGCAGAATCCGATTACCAATCGACTCTGTCTGGAGCTTTGATCGGTTCCAACGATGACCTTTTAATCAAAATCCTTCATCGGCTTCCCGTTACTTCCATCCTTCGATTCAAATCTGTTTCCAAACACTGGCTATCTCTTTTGAGTCACCGCCATTTCACTCTGCTGTATGACAAACTTTCAATCTCTCCTGGCATTTTTGTTCGCAATATTTATATTCCCTTTGATGTTGAAAACCAAAGCCCTCCACCTTTTCGCAGGCTCGATTTCTATCATGATCTTTGTGGAATCAGAATTATACAATCCTGTAATGGGTTACTTCTTTGCTGCAGCGATAGAGGGAATGAACGTGCACGTAAGTACTCTGTATTTAATCCCACTACCAAGCAATTTGCGAAGATCCCATCACTTCCAGGAGGCAGGGAGGTTCGTAGGTGTGTCCGTTTTATGGGTCTAGCGTATCATCCAAGAGACTGTGTTAATTACAAAATTGTTTGTGTTCATCGCACAGAGCCAGATGGGGAGGAGTGTCAGATTCAAATCTACTCCTCTGTTACAGGAAAATGGAAGATCACAAATCAATCTTTACCCGATGCATATTTTACCTGCGCAGTTTATTGGAATGGAGCGATTCATTGGGCCCCCTCGTGTACTGATGCGTTGTATTTCATGCTCGATACAGAAGAGTTGCAGAAGTTGCCATGGCCTGTGAAACCGACATCTCCGGAAAGGCATCACAATTCACTTTACTTTGGGGAATCTCAAGGCCATTTACATATAGTGGAAACCGACCATAATGAAAGCTATTTACACTTGAATGTGTACGAGATGTTGAAAGATCATTCAGGATGGTTTCTCAAGTACCGAGTGGAGCTTGATGAGCTTCCGGCTGCGTACCCAGAGATGATCAATAGCTACCTACATCCGTCGAGCCCATATTATTATAAATTTGAAATATTAGATGTGGTTAGAGGTGAGAAAGAAGAAGATACATTCATGGTGGTGAGAGTTGCTGGGGCGATCATAAGGTACAATATTGTTGACAAGAGTTTCAAGACGATATTCAATCTCACCATTTATGGAAATGTTCATCGCTATACCCAAGCCTTAGCTTCTTTCTGATATAGAATACGTATTAGTTCGTATGATAATTACATGTAAAAAAGTTTGTGTTGGGTTGTAATATATACTAGTTGGGATGATAAGTCGATAAGATTTTAATACGTGTGAATGTGTGATAGTGCATAAATCAAATGGTATCTTGTATCCATCTTAAAGTACATTGCAGCAAAAAAAAGAAAAATTGCATTCTGTGTTACTTGTTACTACTAACGTGTAAAAAAGGTAAGTAAAAAAGAAATTAGTCTCTCCACGCCATTTTAGTGTTCATTTTTTTTTTTTTTTTTCATCTTGATGTATCTTAGAATAAGCGTTCACTTTTAGCCAATCAAAATTATAAGCGGTTCTAGGGTTAAATAAGACTTTTTATTGGTTAATAGTGTAATCATTACACTTTCTAAAAAGTGTGTGGAATAGTTTTCTATTAACAGAAGGGTTTAGTGCGTGCAAATGTATCAAACTATAGTCTGATATTCATTATATGTAGCAAAAACTCGTGCTTCCATTGTATGTAACGAACTTGTAATTTCAATACATTGTATGTAAATTTTGGTACTTTTTTCACGTGTCAATTATATAAGCTGCCACGTTGCATGTCTTACAGCCGTTGATCTGACCAAAATACATACATTGTAGATATATTACAAGTTCGTTACATACAATGTAAATCCGAGTAGTTCGTTGCATACTATGAATGTCAGACCATAGTTTGATACATTTGTGCGTACTTAACCCTTAATAGAATGTTACAGCTCATCCAACAAATGACTAAAACTGATGCTTCAATTTGTGCCATATCAACATTTTTCAAAACTCACTAACAACTAACACAATGGTATCACAGTGACACCGTCACTTCAATTTTTGAATTCCACATTTACCAATATACCTTTATTTCTATACTAAAAAACGTTTTTCTTCATTGCTTTTCCGACGTCCCAAACTGACGAAATAGTGTCGGTTGAGCCGGAGCACGTCGGTCCCAAACTGACGGAACCATTGGGAGTGCTCTTATACTACATAAAAGAGTTGAGTACAATGTAAACTTTTCTCATAATAACTGAATCTAATTTTAAGTTTTAACTTTCAACACGAATGTTAAAATGTTTTATATTACTCCATGTTTTATATGCTGTATAGAATAGAATACACCCGGAGCCCACTATTCAAATGACAGGTGTAAGTAACCCAAGCCTACTAGGGTAAAATGCCGCCATTTTTTTTCTTTCACTTTTTCAGTGTTTTTTAAGTTAATTGCATGGTTCGTCCTTAAAGTTTACACATAATTGCACCGTAAGTCCTTATAAATTGCCTTTTGTACTGATAGTCTAAAAACGCATAATTTGTTGTGCGTTTGGTCCCTTGTCCAACTAAAATGACTAAATTACCCACGAGGACAAACATAAAGAGGTAAGGGTACTTTAGTCATTTCAGTTGGATAAGGGACCAAACGCATAACAACTTTTGTATTTTTGGACTGTTGGTGAAAAAGTAAAGTATAGGGATTTACGATGCAATTGTATGTAAACTACAAGGACTAAACTTGCAATAAACTTTTTTTTTTTTTTTTCAAACCGGTAGTCCCTCCTTAAATTTAAAACCCTTGTTCAACATTCTCAAATCGAGGCACTTCAATTTCAGAAAATGGTGAACACCAGAGCCAAATTCAAAAAACTCCAAAGAACTCTCAAAATTTGTTTCCCCAATGCTGCTGCTTCCGTGGCACATGATTCCAATCATCAACCCAGTGAATCTGGAGAACTGATCGGTTCTAACGATGATCTTTTAACCGAAATCCTACGTCGGCTTCCCGCTACTTCCATCCTTCGTTTCAAATCTGTATCCAAACACTGGCTATCCCTTTTGAGTCACCATCATTTCACCCTCCTCTTCGACAACCGTGTGACTTCTCCAAGAGATTTGTATATTCCATTTGATGTTGAAAACCGAAACCCTCCTCCTTTTCATAGTCTCGATTTCTACCCTGATATACGTGGAATCAGAATTGTGCAATCATGTAACGGATTGCTTTTCTGTTGTAGCGATCAAGGGAGTGAACTTAGTCGTAAATACTATGTATTTAATCCCACCACCAAGCAATTTGCGGTCATCCCATCCGTCAGATCGCTCGTAAGAATATTCGTTTTATGGGTTTGGCATATTATCAAACTGAATGTGTGCGTTACAAATTTGTTTGTATTCTTCGTTCGCCAGATGAGGAGGTATTGCAGGATCAATCGTCTTTGTTTCTGATTCAAATATACTCGTCTGATACAGGGAAATGGAAGATTTCAGATCAATCCTTTTCTGCACCTTATTATACGTGTTTAAACTTGGGAGTTTATTGGAATAAAGCTATCTACTGGCCTCCCTCTTTCCCAAATCCATTGTATTTTAAGGTCGACGTTGAACATTTGCATAAAATTTCATTGCCGATTAAGGTGCCAAATTCTGACGGCTCTTTCAATGGCACAATGCTAGTATACTTTGGGGAATCTCGAGGCCATTTTCATTGGGGGGAGAACTCTTATGGCAAAAATGGTTTACACCTGAATGTGTATGAGATGTTGAGTGATCATTCGGGGTGGTTTCTCAAGTATCAAGTGTTCCTTGATGAGCTTTTAGTCACTTACAAAACTGTTTACGAAAATTTTGAGGTTATTGATGTGGTTAGAGGTGAAAAAGAAGAAGGGACATCCATCGTGTTCAGAGTTTCAAATAAGATCGTTACGTACAATGTTGTTGACAAGAGTTGCAATTTAATACTTGAGATGTCCCACTTTAACGAACAAAACCGAATCTGGAAAGATGTGCATCGCTACATTGAAGCTTTAGGTTCTTTTTAGTTTTTAACACAAGTTATGAGATGTGCTTTGAAACTGATTATTATGTGATATTGAGTTTGAATCCTTTGAATGGTGGTATGAACTAATGCTTTATAACAATTTATGCAATGCAATACAATGTTTGGATGTGGTTCCACGGGTTGCAGGATTCTATCTGTGTAGCTGTAGGTTTGCTTGTCAGGTTAACAAAGGTGTCTCAACTAAGATTTCGCTGATTACCATAAAAGGAAAAGGAAAATGTTGAAACTGTCTCTCAGCCTAATTAGTTTATGAAGTATTATTCGTATTCAATAAATTACATTTTGTAGTTAAGTCCAATTATTTGTGTATGTTATATTCTAATCAATTGGTCATCAAGATAAGTTTGGAATATGAAGTTGACATCTCCTATATATAGAATCAAAAATTAAGTTTTTTTAAGTTTGACTTCATCTTCTATATGTGTGTCCCTGATTTTGGGCATCGAATATTTGGATTCTTGAAGTACCTTTTCGTGGTTAATTGCTCATATATGATAGTTTTTTTTCTTAGTGAGCTTCTTAATAAACACATTGAATTGGTATTACATGAGATTTCATGGAAGATGATGTTATTAGGTCTCTGTAATTGCTTGGAAATTTGACCAATTCAAGTCAACAATAATCAAGTATTGGCTAAAGCTTCCATAGCAATCTTTCACCATGGAAACACACCTTAAATACACCTATACTTTTCAACTCTCTCAATTCATCACTTCAAAAAATGGTGAACACCAGTCACCAGAGCCAAACTTAGAAAAACACAAAACACCCTCAAAACTTGTTTCTCTCAGTTCCAGGCTTCCATTGCAGAAGAATCTGATCACCAATCGACATTGTCTGGAGCTCTGATCGGTTCCGACGATGACCTTCTAATCAAAATCCTTCATCGACTTCCTGTTACCTCCATCCTTCGATTTAAATCTGTTTCCAAACACTGGCTATCGCTTTTGAGTCATAGGTGTTTCACCCTTTTGCATGACAAACTTTCAATCTCTCCTGGTTTTATTGTTCGCAATTCGTATATTCCATTCGATGTTGAAAACCAGAGCACTCCACCTTTTCATAGCCTCAATTTCTATCATGATTTTTGTGGGATCAGGATTATGCAATCATGTAATGGATTACTTCTTTGCTGTAGCGATAGAGGGAATGAACATGCTCGTAAATACACTGTATCTAATCCCACCACCAAGCAATATGCGATCATCCCATCGGTTCCAGGAGGCAGGGTTGTTCGTAGGTGTGTCCGTTTCATGGGTTTAGCGTATCATCCAACAGATTGTGTTCATTACAAAGTTGTTAGTATTCATCGGGCAAAGCCCGAAGCAGAACTGTTTCAGATTCAAATCTACTCGTCTGATACAGGGAAATGGAAGATCTCAAAAGAGTCTTTTGAAGCGCCTTTTTATACATCTTTCAGTGGTGGATTGTATTGGAATGGGGCGATTTATTGGTCTCCGTTTTGTTTTAATCCAATGTACTTCAAGGTCGATATAGAGCAGTTGCAAAAGTTGCCAATACCGGTAAAAGCAGCATCTTGGGAAAGCTACTACAATGGAGCAACACCGGTTTACTTTGGGGAATCTTGAGACCATTTGCATTTCGTGGGGACCGCCAAGCATGAAAGCTATTTACGCATGAATGTTTATGAGATGTTGAGTGATCATTCGGGGTGGTTTTTCAAGTATCGAGTTGAGCTTGATGAGCTTCCGGTTGCTTACCCCGAGGTGATCTATGGCTAACGCCATCCGACAAGCCCTCTTCATGATTATGGAATATTTGATATGGTTAGAGGAGAGAAAGAAGAAGAAACATATGTAGTGTTGAGAGTTCCTTGGAAGTTCATTAGGTACAATGTTCATAACAAAAGTTTCAAGGAGATTTTCGATTTTACTAATGTTTTCTATGGAGGAATTGAGCCCTCGAGCGTTCACCGTCATACGGAAGCCTTAGCTTCTTTCTGATTATGTAACCTTAATATGATTATTTTGTGATATGAATAGATGATGCAATTATCTAGTAATGCCAATTGATATTCTATAGATAACACTTCACTTCTAACTTCTAAGATTCACCACTTCCATCTTCCATATTGAGAATTACACAGATTACAGATATCTGATCATTAGGAGTTTATGACTTCTGATTAATATATTAGTTGCATACAGTAACATCCAAACATCCCCTTACCTTCGATTTAAATCCATTTCCAAATACTGGTTATCGCTTTTAAGTTACCGTCATTTCACTCTCCTGTATGACAACCTTTCAATCACTCCTGGTTTCTTTGTTCGCAAATTGTATGTTCCCTTTGGCGTAGACAACCAAAACACTCGTCCAACTTTCCATAGTCTCGATTTATATCCTGAACCCTATGGTATCAAGATTTTGTAATCTTGTAACAGATTGCTGCTTTGCTGTAGTGACAGAGAGATGAAAGTGCTTGTAAATACTGCATATTTAATTCCACCACCAAGCAGTTTGCCATCATCCCATCGCATCCAAGATTCCAAGAGGCACTACAAATTTCTATTATATGGGTAACGTTTCATCAAACAGATTGTTTTCATTACAAAGTCGTTTATATTCATCGGACATCGCCAGACGGATTAGTGTTTCAGATTCAAATGTACTCATCTGATATATGGAAATGGAAATGGAAGATATATTAAAATAGTCTTTCGATTTGACTTATTGTACCCCTTTCACCTGTGGACTGTATTGGAATGGAGCGTTTCATTGGGTTCCCAAGTATGATAGTCCGTTGTACCTCAATCTTGATATAGAGGGGGTGTAGATGTTGCCATCAGTAACATGAATGTGTATGATATGTTGAGTGATTATTACGGTGGTTTGTCAAGTACCAAGTGGATTGTGATGAGCTTCCGTGTGCTTACCCTGAGGTGATCCGTCCCAATGAATCTCCTGGGAGCAGCGATTATTATCAATTTAAAATCTTAGTGGTTAGAGGTACAAAAGAAGAAGATGCCTTCATAGTGGTTAAAATTCCTCGAAAGATTATTAGGTATAATTTTATTTAACAACACCAACTCATGAAGCGTTTCGATTGAAGAAGAGAACACTTGGGGGTTCAGCGTTATACTGAAGCCAAAGGTTCTTTTCTAAGACAAGTAACGATATAAACTTCTTAAAGACGGTCAAATTATGTGTGATTGCCAATGAAAGAATCTGCAACTGAATACCACTGATTAGATGATAATTTAAAAAATCGCGTTTGGATTTCTTTCTTATATTTGAAGTTATAAGCAGTTTAGAAGTTTGGCAAATTAATATAAGAATCACCCCAAGACATAAAGACAAATGCTCCATAAGCTCATCATTGCCATATATCGATAGTCTTTAAAGCTTGCCTAAAAAAGTATAATACGCTAACCATCATAAACCCAAGTAAAAGCTAATATATAGTTCATATATTCCCTCCTATAAAATAACAAAAATAAAAGATAAAGCAACCAATTTAATTATGTGTGCAGCGGCAACTTGATCGATGTCAAATGTAACACCAGATAATGCTATCATATGGGTTGCATCTCCAAGCTGGTATGATGTTCATGGCCATTTGCAGAGGATGACGGTGCAGATGAGTCTTGATTGTCTTGAGCAGAGTTCATTTGTTGAACGGGAGGGGCATTGACCAGGGTCATTGGCATCACAAAGTTATCAGAGAGACGTCCCTTCATTTCCCTGTGTTCTTGACACAAAGCACACCAATGCATGCAGCAGTGAACCAAGCATGGATCACACGGTGAGTTCTGCATGTTCAAACAGCCAAACAAAAATATCATAACTTGAAAGATTACAATTATACATGGCTAGAGGTGGAAAAATGGGCGTGGGGGGTAATGGGTTTGGCTCAGAACAGAGGGTTTCTCATACGGGTCAGATGGGGTTAACTCAGGTCGGATTAACCTGCAAAAAATTTCTCTCTTTTTTCTTCAAAATTATTAACATTGGATGTGTTAAATATGCTTATGTAGAGTTTATTACATTAATCAGAATATCAAGTCAACCCATTTCTTGATACATTGACCAAAGCTTGGCACCTCTTAAGAACAGTTCGTTTTATCTCTTTTAGTCACATGCTCGGAAATTTTATTTATCTAAATGGGAATGGGTTGAACAGGTTGAAAATCGCTCATAGTCTATTTTTAATGCACACAATCTCTTAAATCATTAATAAAAATATTGAAATAGTATTGTAATGAGATATTCATTTTTTAGTAATTCTATTAGCCCATTATTTTTTGTTATAAAATATTACCAAAAAGTGTTTGTAGATCAACCTAACCCGATTGGGTCTGTTAGACACCGAACTGCTTTGACTCGTGTTACCCAACCCACCCATGACCCACGCTGCTGAAGAGGGGGGTCCCCTGACATAGAAGTTGGGATTACCTTAAGATGGTATTTCTTCTGCAACATTTGTCGAACAATGCCGGTGTATATGCCACACATCCACCAACCAAACAACACCCCTTCACAAATGAGAAACGATGTTCTCGGATCAATAACACCATGCAATGCTGCTGTTGTTGCAGCAAGTGCCAAACCACCCTCAATGAAGATCGCATGAAGAACACATGGAGTGGTTGGAGAACCGTAGTCTTCTCTTAAGCTTTCATAATTGCGCCCAAACAGAACACACGGACAAAAAAGTCCTGTCCAACCTGAAGACATAATATAACAGACAAGTTTGAGACTAATGAACTACATTATTATTTTCAAATGAATAGAATCATTTGGGTTCACTAGATTCTTTAATTTTGCCCATCTACAAGATGTTCTTTAAGCTCTGCGACATAATGTGAAAATTGGAAAAAAAACTTGCATAGAAGTTGAAGATGACATTGTGAAATAGTGCCTTTTTGAGGCTAGTGGTGACGTGGTGTGGTATTTTTCTTCTATAAATTTGTATCTACAGTTTAGACTGACCAGCTAAAACGATGTAACAAATAATAATTACAACTCAAGTCTGTTGGACTATTAAAAATGCCATGAACAAAACTTACAACTTTCCGTATCTTCAGCACAACCAAAAATACCAGTTGTCCAAGGCTCAACAGCAGGAGGCTCAAAGCTCTCAGGTAAAGGCTGACCACATTCATTGCACTTGCGAACATTCAACTGTAATTTAAGTAAGTTAAAAAAGGATATCTGGAATCCGTTGATCTTTAGAAGTTAGAAAAACAAAGAGATACATAAAATAAGAATAATTGCCCAAAAAATAAAAGTATCATCTCTTAATCTTGTATCCATAACAGTTAGGTTCCTTTTATCCCTTGTGATATTATCAACAAGGATTTTATAAACATGTTTGATCATAATTGATTATCCTATGAAAACTTGGCATCATTAGCCACGAGTTTTTGTAAGTTCAAAATGCACATACACTATGCTATCAACTAACTGCAAATGCAATTTCTGTAATTGAGGACACAACAAACATCGTTTCACAATAAAACCCCTTAAATAGCGGCATACTATCCTGAATTCAGTTGCTACAGGAAAAGTAAAATATACAACACATCAGTCACGTACATATAAAGTTAACAAATCACATCAATTTACAATGTAATGTCCAGATCCAGATACATAAATTAGAATTTCTAACAATAGCATAAAAATTAGGGTTTTTTAAGGCTAAGACGGAACGATAATGAGATCAAACAACTAATAAATGATCACACTAGTCGTCCGTACAATACAATAAACCCTAAATTTAATAAATTACAAATTGACCAACTAAACAGATCTATCGATAACAAAATGCGTACAAAAAACAACAAACAGTGATAAAACCTGAGGAACTTCAATCGGTTGATTGAGCTCTCCGGGATTGATTTCAACCGGCGCTTGATCTTTGTTCAATTTTACATACCGCGACGGATTATCACCATCCGCCATCTGATCTGCGATCAGACGTAATCATTTAACATAAACTCATAGGTGTAAAGAAATCAAACATATATTTATATAAAGGTGAATATAATATATCAAAAATGATCGGAGCTCCGGCGAATTGTCCGTACCTTTGACTAAATTCAGTAGCTGGTCAATCACACAATTACACGAACTATGTGAGAAATTGAGGGGAGGTTTAACAGGTTTCTAAAGAAACTGGAATTTGCTTCTTGTAGCATAGAACACCCTAAAGTTTGAACTGGTTTACAAATTTTCCCTTTTGACTATTTACTAATTGCAAATTTCATCCATTAACTATTTTTATGGACGTTTACTTTTACGAGTCACAGTCGAGATTAACATGGCCAGCGGATTTGCCTATTTGCTAAGAATTGTTAGTATGTAAACCCAATTTCTGTAAAAGACGTATTGGTCCGTTCGACACTAACATTTACTTACTAGTTATGAGTTTAATTCACATCTACGGCTATATTATAATTTTCAAATTTTGTGTATTTATTTATTTATTTATGTAACATTGGTCTATAATGGAGTTAATTTCAAAAAATGTGGATACCTAATGCTAACATCATCGATGAATATTTGTTAATTGATGTCACGTTCACGGAAAACATGTTTTCAACTAAGCTATACATTTTTGATAAAAACCTACATGGTGGCCCAATTAAGTATCTCCATCCATATATGGTTTCATATGGCTAATATATTTCTTTTCATTTTTTTCTATATGATATGATAACCATGGTTAAAAGGGGATGTGAACACATCTTTTGGCATTTGAGGACACCATACTTGTGGTAAAACTTGTATGGACAAATAGATACTTAGATCTTTGATCAAGCAAATTATGTCATCATATATATCATATATATGAAGTAATTAAGAGCATACATAAAATGCATATTCCTGACTATTACACAACATTGAAAGAAAGAAAAAAAACACCAACCATTTCAATCATGCTTGCAGAAGAAACTTCATAAAGAGAAGTTGTAAAACCATATAAAATGTGTATTATAGGGGTTGCATCTGTAAACTAGTATGATGTTCATGTCCATTTTCAGAAGATGATGATGATGATGCAGAAGACGAGTTCATTTGTTGAACGGGAGGTGCATTGACGAGAGTCATTGGCATCACAAAGTTATCAGAGAGTCGTGCCTTCATTTCCCTATGTTCTTGACACAAGGCACACCAATGCAAGCAGCAGTGCACCATACATGGTTCACAGGGTGCGTTCTGCATGTTCAAAAACGCAAATACATATATGATCTTTTCAGTAATATGGAAAATTATAATGGTTACTGCGAAAATGTGATTACCTCAAGATGGTATTTCTTCTGTAACATTAGTCGAACAATGCCAGTGTATACACCACACATCCACCAACTGAACAACAATCCCTCACACATGTAATATGCAACCCCGGGATCAATAATTCCGTGAAATGCTGCATATGTTCCAGCAACTGCCAGACCACCCTCAACGAAAATAGCATGAAGAACACATGGAGTGGTGGCAGAAGTATAATCGTCTCTCACCGACTCATAATTGCGCCCAAAAAGAACACATGGACAAAAAAGTCCTGTCCTGCCTGAACATATAATATAACATACAGGTTTGAGACAAGCATATTTATAATCCTAAATTTTCATGTAGAGATTACATGCTTGCCCATTATATAGTCACAGACTCACAGTTAAATTGATGCTATAGAATTGGGTCCACAATAATCTAATAATTTGCCTCCGCTAATAGCTCAAGGTGTTTATGATATTCGATAAATAGTCAAACATTTTCGTCAAATAAAAACATATTGCAAATCATTGTGGGATTGAAAAGGGCAAGAGGCAACATCGGGTTTGTGACTTCCATCAATTTTCCCAAGAATACACACTTCACCAAAGTCATCGGTTAGGTTGTAGGGATCAGAAATCAGTTGAGGATTTTGGCCACATGGGCGCATATAATTCATATTCTAGCGATGTACCATATAAGCTGCTACAGTATTATGTCCATAAGGTGCTGAACACCACCTCATTCTAAAAGCTCGTGACAAAATGCAAAATTGGAGAACAAAGTTGCGTAGAACTTGATAAGTGAATTGTTAAATATTGGCATTGTGAGACTTTTGTATCTAAAACTTAAAATGACTACCTAAAAAAAACTGAAACATAGACACGTTAAACTGCTCAAAAGGCGACAGAAAAACTTACAGCTTTCTGGATCTTCAGCACAGCCAAATATACCAGTTGTCCAAGGCTCAATAGCAGGAGGCTCATAGCTCTCAGGTAAAGGCTGCCCACATTCATCGCACTCGCGAACATGTAACTGTAAATATAGTAATTAAAGTCAAAAGGATATAAGAAAAGGTGTAACATGATATCAAGAAGTGTGGGAAAAATCTAACCAAAAGACTAGTAAGCAGTGAATCCGTTGCTCTTTGGAAGTTTGTAATACCAAAAATGTAATATTAACTTAACATAAGATTGTCTACTAAACGCGTACGTATAAAGCTCCGGTTCATCTAATACTCTATAATAGGGGATAATGTATGCATACCCCATCGTCCAAGTATTCAAAAGGTTTCATCATGGTTAACTATATACAATATCAAAACAAGTAGTAAAGCTTTTGATTTGGTTTCGTTTGTACCAATTCCAGCAATTAAGTGGCCTGGAAACTGTACAATGACAAAATGCCCATAGCTTTATAACTAGGGTGTTATCCGAAAGTCGGTTAAGAGGCATTTCATCAGTTTACGAACTTTTTACAGGTTTTAAGTTTGTCAGAATTGGCATAACGAAACCAAATTATTACAGTACTACTTGGATGGCTTCTCTTGGGTGGCCTCATATAATCATCTTAATACACCAATGTTCATATCAATTACACATAAAGCAACTACAGATAAAAAAAATATATATAAAAATAATTAAATAATCAAAATTAGTATTAAACCTGAGGAACATCAATGGGCTGATTGAGCTCTCCAGAATTGACTTCAACAGGAGCTTGATCTTTGTTTAATTTCACATACTGCAGTGAATTATCACCATCTGCCATCTAATTAATTTAGATCCACCACTAAATCAGATACATAAATAAAGTAGGTGGTGAGGTCAACACCAACAAAATCTTGATTTAACGAGGAACAGGTTTCTAAAGTTTTGTCCTTGAGACCCTTTAACTATATTCTAGTGTGCAAATTTAGTCCATAAGTTATTGTGCTTCATTTTATCTATAGATTTTTGTTGATTTGTAACATCTGTTTGAAAGAAAGAGGTTATATTAATAAAAGTGGGTTCTATAATAAAATAAATCAATGAACTCAAAATTTCTAAAAATAACATTTTTATGATATATACTAAAAACGTTAAGTATTTAAGTAAATTTTTATGATATATACTAAAAAAAAGTAAATTTTGAGTTAATTAATGACCTTTTGTAATTTGCTTTGAGAGCACATTAACGAAACTCTAAACACAAACAAATTAACCCATACCCAACGGTTACTATCAACAGGGGCGGACACACGTTATAGTCAATGGTGGTACGTGATACCAGTCAATTAAATCAACTTAGTGTAAATTTAGTTAAAAAATTATTGATTTTCTAAGAGCGCTACCACTCATATTTAGGCGGTACATCTCATGTTTACATAAACTTAATAAACAACCAAGTCGAGGGAGCTTCAAAATATTTTGTGACACCGGTGACTAAATTTTCTTGGTCCGCCTCTGACTATCAAAAGCAAACAACATTATATCAATTAATCATATCATAATTTTTTTAGTATCTTTCAAACTTATACGCATTATTAACTCTTAATATAAGCCAGATGCACCTTAAGTTAACTTATTATTGTTTTGCATGCAATTTTCCCCTCAAACAGTGATCTTTGTCGCAACATCCAATCAGAAGGCACTTGGTGTCGAAAAAGTTTTAAAATATATATTGAATGAGAAAAAAGATTTGTACATAAGTTTGATGCATATCTCGTTGTTGGGATTATTATAAACCAAAACAAGGTGAAAAAAATCAAGTTGTTGGGCTACTTCAAGATTCATGGTGAGACCTACATAACCTTGCATCACCATTGGCATTGATGATATGGGGTGGTAGTAGTAATTTGTACATGTCAAATAGTGATTTGTACTAGCACATAGCACAATACTTTATTTGCATATTTGTTCACAACTTCACATCATTTTTAATTTTGTAACGTTAAGATTACTACCGAAATGAGAAGGTGACGTGCATTGTTTACCAACAAAGCCCTTATATCAAAAACTTTTCCATTTTACCAATATGAGAAAAATTACGGGTTTAAGATTTAATAAGGTGCAAAGGCACGCCCTTTCTTTATGAAAAAATCAGTAAATTTGTGACGTGCAAGAACTCATCAAGGTAGGTTGGTTTACTAGCTAAGATTTAGTTTTTGGCTAACATACATGTTATTTTCACCATTTTTAGCATCATGTTATATAGACAAAGAGACAGCTACCGTGACATCTTTTCAAAAAAACCCACAATTTAGATACGTGCATTGGTGTATCAAATACCCAAAAGAAATTGATTTTTAAGCCGATTGATTTATGAGACATTTGTCCTCACTATTATGTTCAACAACAATTAGGAATTTCAAAGATTACCCATAAACTCATCCAATACCCTAATCCGAAAGACGGACAATGATTTTGCTTAAATACATATAATCAATCAGACCTAAAACAGCCAAACAGTTGACAGTCGATGTTTGTAAGATTGAAAACATTTTAGTCGGAAATTGGTTTATTTTCATCAGACCAAAGAAATACAATGTAAGAGGAAACAATTGTTTCGCTCATAATGTTAGAGGATATCAAAAGAGAAATCGAGAAATAAAAAAAAAATATTGTACCTCTCCTATAAATAATAAGCTCATATAGAACTTCTAAAGTCTACAGAAAGCAATGCTAGGTCAAAAGGGATGATTGATCATCACTAAGTGCATCAAATAATGCACTAGAAATCCAAATTTCCTGCAAAACCAAAAAACCGCTACCGACATGTTACGCTTTCAACTTTCGATTACCTCTTAGGTTCTTCAACAATTCCAGGGTAGAAATGACACTTTTTGGTATCTTAGTCAACACATATAAAAATCAACTTCAGAGGCTGCAGATCGGCGTTGCACATAAAAAACCTGCAGCACATTTAGGAAATACTTGGTCCTCTTCATGTATGCATATCAAGATTTAATATGCCAACATGTATCAGATTATTTGTTCCATTAACTCAACTATACTTTCGTCACAAGTAGGTACTTTAAGTTAGAGTTGATGGAGGTGACGTATCTTATCAAAAACCTCTAACCAAATTATTATTATAACAAAACTTTCTAAACCTAACACTAATGCCTAAGATGATACAATGGTAGCAAAAAGTTACGTGGAAATTATTAAGAATAAAGCCCAAACAAGTAAGCAATATGGTTACCTCATAACAATTCGACCAATAAGATTTCAAGATTTACGTGTTACCTCATACCGTGGGAAAACCATGATTTCTTTGAGCAGCAGGAATAATAATTTGTATAAACCAAATCTGTGTTCTAAATATACTCAAAGATTACCCCAAAAGCAAAAGGGGTAAAGTGAGTCGGGGCCAAAAACCTTATAGAACAATTAGTTTCACCGAATCTTGAAAAAGATTATGAAAGATATTCAACAATAAAGTAACGATAGTACCTACCTCAAACTCTTTTCTCCTTTAGTTATATTGATTTGATAGAAGATTAGTCTCAACAAAGCTGTGAGAACAAAAAAGAGGTTCACCCATAAAGACTTTATAACTTTTGACTCCAAACTGAAACACGCATTCATAGCACGTTATGAGTTATAAAAAAACATCTACCTCTTCTGACTTCAAATCCAGAGACAATTATCAACAGAATTCACTAATGTGGACTTCTGGATGACCTCTTCCTTCCATGCCTAGCAGGGGAACGGGATCTGCTACGGTCACGTTCACGGTATCTGTCCCTGTTCCTGTCACCTCCATTTCTATAATTATTATTATTGTACCTACGATCTGACGACCTTCCCATATCACGAGGGCCTCTATTGTTCCGATCCCGGGGCATCTCACGGTCTCGACGATCATGACGATTCTTGTCCCGGTCAGCTGATCCACTCCTATGTCTACCTTCAATTTCCTTTTCTCTCTGCTTCCTTCTTTCTTCTGCTTCTTTCTCCCTTGCCAACCTTTCCTCTTCCCTTGCCTTCTCTTTCGCCTCCTGGTAATTACAAATCATGTTTTTTCATTAAAAACCAAAACAAGAATATTGAACCACATACAGGTAACCATTACGACCCATCGAGGTTATGTTTTATCTCTAACCCCCAATTCAAACTAACTTAAAAAAAAAGGGTCGGAATTTGCCTTAAGTGTATTGTTAATAGATAGAACCCTGTATTTTATTTTTTATATTAAAAAATAGATTATCGATATAATATTTGTAAACACATTTGAAAAAAATAATAATTTATGAGAAACTTGAATTTTTGAATAAGAAGTGTTTTTGGTTAAGCTAACCGCAGCAAAATTAACTATCTTGGCCAATAACCCAACCTGCCCAAACTTCCCATTTGCTGAGTATAGCATATTTAGAAAACAGTGTTACCTTGTAGTCAGAAAGGAAATCTCTGACCAAGCCATAGCCAATATGCTGTTTTCCAGTTACATGAGACTGAGTTCTTTCAAGAGCATCGTTTGCTATGAGAAAGGAACCACATATTTCGCAGAGAGCCATCTTCTTTTCTTGGGCAAGCATCAAGACTTTGTCATTCGGTGGTTGCAGGGTCAAGGCAGTTTTCTCAATGTTAAGCAGATCCACCTGCAGACACCATATAAAAATAAAAATGATTAGTAGTTTAGTACTAAGTTTCAGAAAAACCGATATAGGTTAGATCGCATTGCTAGTACCTTCCTCATGAGTGCCTCAGCTTCGTCCACCTTGCCAGCTTCCCCAAGAGCCTCCACTGATTCTAGAAGATTCTTAATTTTCTCTTCCAGCACGGATAGTTGTTCAGTTTTTTCAACAGGCACAGGTGGCGGAGGAGGAACTTCAACCTCTTGAGCAAGCCGTTCCCGACCCCGCCTCACTCTCCTATCCAAGTCCATGACCTACGCAAAGTAATTGTGACATAAAAATGCAAGTAAAAACAAATATCAAGACTCTACTACTCTAGAGGTGGAGCTTTCAACCCACTTACTTGTGAATGGGTCGATTTGGGTAGTGTTACATTTCTGATGGGTCAATAAAAAAACAGCTAGAAGTGGAATGGGTCAGCTGGGTTGACAGAATTGAAAGCCGCCCAAAGCCTATTTTTAATGCATCCAATTACCTAAATCGTTTTAATCCATAGTTCAAATTTATTTCATATATGCCACTCCTAACATCTCAATATATAATATATACAAAAAATAATTATGTTAGTTATTGGTTAACCTCTAAAACTCAAAGCATTAAAAGATAAGTAGTTATTATTACTCAATAGCATTTGTAGTGAGTTTAATTATACTTAAAAACTTGAATCAATTTTTGAGTTATAAAAAGGGGGATTAGCGAGCGTCTGAACTCTGAATAATTAAATATAGAACGGAGAAATATTTCAAAATGTAGTATGGGCATTAATTCCACCCATCTTGAAAAGTGATAAAAAATTGCCTTATATAATGGAAGAAAAATAGTGATAAATAAATGATAATTAATCACTTAAGTCACGTTTTATAGAAGAAATAGAACAGGATATGCTCATAATGAATAAGAATATTGGGTACGAGGAAGATAAGGGTAGAATAGTCATTAGAAAATTGGTTGAGTAATTATTATGAGTTTTAAAGATTAATAATCATTAAAATAATTATCTGGGTATATATCGAGATATTGAGATGTTACAGTTGGACAAATATGATATTATCAAGTTTATGAATGGCATATATGAAAGTCTCCCACTAAACATAACTAACGCTTCAACTTTTTTATTAAAAAAAAAAAAAGAAGAAGAAGAAGAAGAAGAAGAACAAAAAAGGTATATTCCCTGCCAACCCAACCTGTTTTAATGCATCCACCAAAATCCAAGTGAAACGACTTACCAACTTTTCGCAAAAATGAGCCAACTCTGCTTCAAATCTTGGCACATAGGAATCATGCCTTGGAGAGCTCTCAAAACTAAAGGTAAACAGCAAAAAGAGATGAAAACAAATGTTAAATTATGATTCATGCATCTACCAATCAATATTTAAAATTATATAGGATGTTATTTTAAGGTGCTCCGGACGAATATGAAGCGCATGGATACAAGTTAGGCCTTGGAATGAAAAAAAAAATCCGAGAGTACAATTTAAAATGAATCTATATCCAAATAACTACAATTCATAAGGTGACTTGCTATATAAAGTCATATAGGGTTTTTTGGTTTTTTTTTTTGTTTTTTAAGAACGGCAAACACATATACAGATTTAAAAAGACATATGTGCTATTGACTGGGGTCCGCAATTAAGATACAAAACCGTTACCGATGTCTAAAGGAAACTCTTACACGCACACTTATCATTTTCAATATTGCCCTTATGCACTTATTGCTAGACGACACTGCGTTATACCTTATATAATACGGGTACCATATAAAAAAAGATTCAAAATAGTACTAAGATGTAACGTTTCAGCAACTGTATAGCATTAAGGTGTCAGCGAAACAGATGTCAAAATCGTATTAATTAATGAAATTTAACCAAAATGCTGCCGTTAACACTCAAGAATAAACTAATTAAGTAAAAGCTAAAAAAATCTAAAACCATATAAATCTGCCAATATCGCAAAGCTACATATATTGCCTCAATACTATATACATCGCACCAGCGACCCAAATTAATTATAAAGACAAAGTGAACAAAAAAAGGACTTACAATCAGTTGTGAGCACAAAGCACAAATAGTTTCAAAGGTACACAAAAAGTAACATCTTTGCAAGCTTGCCATCAATGATAGCCGGCAATTGTTGAAAAAATTCATAATAATAAAATAAATGTAACAATTGGTCTATCATTCTATCTCTTTTACAGTGTATAATACAAATTCCTGAGTTCCTTTTCTTACCTTTCTTTCAACTTCGGATCATGAATTTTAGGACACGGACCTGATATTAAAAAGAAAAAAAAAACAAAAAAATGCACACAAACATTCAATGAGATCAGACTTCATAATCATAATACAATAAATATGCACAAAGAACAAAGTTTTATATAGTTATCACAACTCATCCCCAGATCAATAGAATACCTACCGAGATCACTCCGAGTGTTGACAAACAAATCATGAGGACAAAATTTCACCATGTAAAATCCACAGACTTCCTTATCATCCCATGTGATTTCTTTATGTCCCCTTCTTTCTTCTTCGGTCAAATTACGAGCTAATAACAAACAAACAACAATCCATTTACATAATTAGGGATTCGAAATTTCAAGTCCCAATAGGTATCATGTACAGTTGAATTAAGCTTAATTGCTCAATAAAAACACACAAACAACAGTCATCTATTAGGATTGTAATTTCAGGTTCTATCAATCTACCATTTATCGATTGCAATTCAAATTAGCTTAACTGCGAGCTAGCTAAAAACATATCACCAATGTAATTAATAACAAACAAAACATCAACACACATGATTAGGGTTTCGAAATTACAGTGAATTTAATTGAGCTTAATTTGAATCCAAAATTGATAAATTAATGGGCGAAAAACCAATTGTATGACGAACCTGAACCCATGAGTTCATCGAGCAAGGCTCTTTGGGCGTCCATGGATGAAATTGGAGGCAAGTAGAGAATGTAAGAAAACCCTAATTTATTTTTTGTATTGTTCACGGGAGGCCAAACTAGTATCGGTGTCCTCGAGACCACGACTACCACCATTTTAACATATTTTACGGTATTAAAATTATTTTGAGATTCTTGTAACTAAAACTAGTTTATAACCCGCGAAATCTCGGGCTCATTCATATTTTTCTTGCTCAATTGATCGCAATAGTCCCCGGCCTTCTACTCAGTTGGTTGAGTACTTGGATTTTATCCAAGTGGTTATGGGTTCAAACCCAGGGGGACATCCTAAATTTCTAAATTCCATTGGGGTCTTGCTCCAATGGTCAGAGAGTTTTTCATAAGATTTCTTCCTGAAGGTAATGAATTCGAGCCTTGTTGTGAGGGGGACTCCTGCCACGCTATACCCATCCAACTATTCAAGACATGGGAGAGCAACCCCTTTTGGGCGTCGCCTTGGCTTCGAACTCGGGGGTGGTTGACATGGGAGAGCAACCACTTTTGGGCGTCGCCTTGGATTCGAACTCGGGGGTGGTTACTCGATTCCAGGGGAGTAACCGCTTGTGGAGATGATCGTGTGGGCCAAAATGGTCCGTCAGTGATTCCACAACTGTCTTTCAAAAAAAAAAATTGATCGAAATAACATGATACATTAATATATTCAACAATACTTGTTTTAGTATGTGATTTATAATATCTGTGTTGTGTGAAATGACTATGCAGTAATACTAACGTATAATTGTGACCTGCTTCAGATAAGAATTTTAATTTTTTTCCGAAGCAATATAAACACATGTATTATTGTGACCTGTTTAAGTGTTGGAGATACCGCAAACTCAATCATGACTTCACTTACTGGTTCATTTATAGTGTCCAAATCCTTCAAAAACATAATACCACTTTCCAAATTTCACTCAAATTTTACCTCATCCATGTTATCTAGCATAATGGTATGATTTCTTTGCTACTTTTTTTTTAGGAGACCATTTTTTAACTATTTTTTTATTCGATGCAAAATTTTCTTATTTGTTGTCTACATTGGTGTGTTAACTTTGATTTGGATGCAAATATCGATACCGTATACTCTTTTTTCACCTCATTTTTGGATACACATAATCATATCGTATTTTGCTACCTTTTTCCGATTAAGTTTTTTTTTTTTTTTTTTTTTTTTTTTTTTTAAGTGTTGGAGATTCTGCGAACTCAATCATGACTTCACTTACTAGTTCATTTATAGTGTCCAAATCCTTCACAAACATAATACCACTTTCAAAATTTCACTCAAATTTTACCTCATCCATGTTATCTAGCATAATGGTATGATTTCTTTGCTACATTTTTTTGAGGAGATCATTTTTTAACTATTTTTTTATTCGATGCAAAATTTTCTTATTTGTTGTCTACATTGGAGTGTTAACTTTGGTTTGGATTCAAATATCGATACCGTATACTCTTTTATCACCTCATTTTTGGATACACATAATCATATCGTATTTTGCTAACTTTTTCCGATTAAGTTTTTTTTTTTTTTTTAAAGTGTTGGAGATACCGCGAACTCAATCATGACTTCACTTACTAGTTCATTTATAGTGTCCAAATCTTTCACAAACATAATACCACTTTCAAAATTTCACTCAAATTTTACCTCATCCATGTTATCTAGCATAATGGTATGATTTCTTTGCTACTTTTTTTTAGGAGACCATTTTTTAACTATTTTTTTTATTCGATGCAAAATTTTCTTATTTGTTGTCTACATTGGTGTGTTAACTTTGGTTTGGATGCAAATATCGATACCGTATACTCTTTTTTCACCTCATTTTTGGATAAACATAATCATATCGTATTTTGCTACCTTTTTCTAGACCTGGCAATTGAGTCGGGTTGGGTCGGGTTTGGGTTGGGTCAGAATGGGTTTGGGTCAAAACGGGTTTGGGTCGAAACGGGTCAGATTTTTCAAACGGGTCGAACGGGTTGGGTCAGATCCAGGTCGGGTCGGGTCGGGTCGAGACCCATTTTCCCCAAAAAATTTTAACTCTTTTAAGGTCTTTCCAAATCATTGTAAACTCCCTGTATACTTTATATTAAGCTATAAGTATATAACCGAAGCATCTTTGTCTATCTACAAAATGTAATAATGTTTGCTTTTTTTAGTTCATGTAAACATCGAGTGAAATACGTTTTGATCATAGAATAGAAAGGCTATTTATTTTGTTCGTTTAGCTTATGTAAATGTTATGTTAACTTCGTTTCATTTCTTTCGAGTTCGAGACGACAATTTTAGATATTAAATATTTTCATTTTTAAGTTTTAATGTGTTAGTCTGACTTTCGCTAAAAGTGTATATCTATCTGATATTGTATTGTGTACATTATTTTTTGTTTGTTTTTTTGTTTTGTTACGATTAATTTTCGCTGTATAATAATTATCTTTTATACTCATATGTTTTTGTTTACATATAGTATATCATTAAGTTCATACGAAATTCAAATCAGTAATAACTATAGTTTTTAAAATAAAATTATATAACAAATTAACAATACTAACATAATAAGTAAAAATAATATTTTTAAAAAGTGGAAGTTAAAAATTAAGAATTTTGTCGTTTTGTGTTTGGATTGTTGGAAGGAACTTGGAAGGGAGGTAAAAGAAGGGACACTTCCACATATAGCTGACTATGTAGTGGGGTCCACTTGTCTTTTGGATACTCCGTATTAAATTTCACGCTCAAGTATTCAACTGAAGATTTAAACTCATTCTTTGCTTGGACCCGTTCGACCTGTACATACGACCTGTGGGACCCTTCTTTATTTATTGGGCTTTAGGGAGGTACAAATTAGACCCATTCCTTTTTATATTGTCCATTAGGCAAATAGACCCAACAGGTTGGAGGAATCACCCATTAAACCTGATTTAAAAGTTTTGGGTTTGGATTGCCAGGCCTACCTTTTTCCGATAAAGTTTTTTTTTTTTTAAGTGTTGGAGATACCGCGAACTCAATCATTACTTCACTTACTAGTTCATTTATAGTATCCAAATCTTTCACAAACATAATACCACTTTCAAAATTTCACTCAAATTTTACCTCATCCATGTTATCTAGCATAATGGTATGATTTCTTTGCTACTTTTTTTTAGGAGACCATTTTTTAACTATTTTTTTTTATTCGATGCAAAATTTTCTTATTTGTTGTCTACATTGGTGTGTTAACTTTGGTTTGGATGCAAATATCGATACCGTATACTCTTTTTTCACCTCATTTTTGAATACACATAATCATATCGTATTTTGCTACATTTTTCAGAAAAAAGTTTGTTTTTTTTTAAGTGTTGGAGATACCGCGAACTCAATCATGACTTCACTTACTAGTTCATTTATAGTGTCCAAATCTTTCACAAACATAATACCACTTTCTAAATTTCACTCAAATTTTACCTCATCCATGTTATCTAGCATAATGGTATGATCTCTTTGCTACTTTTTTTTTTGAGGAGACCATTTTTTAACTATTTTTTTTATTCGATGCAAAATTTTCTTATTTGTTGTCTACATTGGTTTTTGGTCAAAAATTACCCAAGACAATTAAGTGATCAAATTTAGAAAAGTGAGGTTGGGTGCTTGAAGTTACTTTCAAGATAATTACGTAGAAACACGATTATCTATATGAGTAAATAATAATTTTGAATGAAAAATGTGGTTTATATCTATATAAACGTTGATCCTTGTTAAAGAGATGATTAATAACGAAAACAAGTGTTTGTAAACAAGATTATTCCAAAAGTTTAAGTAAAATGCAAAGTATTTTCATGATAATGCAAGTTATGCAATAAAAATCTAATTGCAATCAATAATTATGCATGAAATAGACTTATAATGCTAATTTTATGATAAAATGTAACCACAAGTGAGATAAACGTGAATGCTAATCAGAAATATGAGTAAAAACTAAGATAATGCAGGTTTTATGATCAAAGGATCAATAAAACGAAAATTAAACAAATAAAATGTGAAATAAACGCAATCGACACACGGATGTACGAGGAAAGCCCTTGATCTTGTTAGATCGCCGGCATAAAACCTCGGGAAGGAACAATCGTTCCTTGCCTTTGTTGATTTTATTGCTGAAATTAAGGATAATACAGTGAATGAGCACAATATGATCGAACTAAAGTGTATTTGGTGATGAAAGTGATGAATCGGTGAAGGAGATGAACTAAAAGTGTGTTTTGATTGTGAAATGGTGAAGTTACAGAGTGTTTGGAGTGAATCATGGTCCTCCTATTCGATCATATTGCCTCCAATTTATAGCAAATACAATATAACTAACTTTCCGAAAAATCAGGGATCCTCCTGAAATATCTGGGATCCTCCAGTCTTCCACCTTGACTTAGTATTCCACACGTTTTCTGACCTTTTCTAAGCCTTGATCCTTAAATATAGGCATGATTAACCCACATTTAACTCCTGGTAGACTTGGTCAACATTCACAACGGTCAAATACAGATTAGTGACGTTTCACTCGGGATACCGAACATATCCTAGATCCTGATCACCCGGGATCCTGAATATCCAAGATCCTGAACAAAAACTAACAAATAAATATTAGTAATATCTGATCCCAGGATACTTAACATATCCGGGATCCTTATCATCCGAGATCCTAAACATATGTGAGATCCTGAGTATATTTAATATTTCTATAGTACTCAGGATCCTGAATATATCTAAATACTCATCTATAATCGGGATCCTTGATCCAAGTGTGATCCTGGATATATCCAAGATCTTGATTACCTTTATCACATAAACATAGAATCTCAAGATCCTTAATCTTAGCTTTATCCTGAACATATGCATGAATCTAGATATAATTTTCAATAGTAACTAGAGACTTCAGGATCCTGTATCCTAACTATAAAATTTAGCCCCAAACAATTGCCCCCAAGTTGTGTTATCTTCAGGACCCTGATGGTGACACAACTTCTAAAAATAAACTTTAAATAAATGAGGCAAGATATTACCGTGCATTGGTAACCATGTCCACGTTGATTGAATTTTTGATAAACATAAACCCTTTCATACCTCATTTGCATGACTTCAAACTTCATAATGGCTTGGGCTACCTGTTCTTCGTCAAGTTTCAATGAAAAATACCACAATGATTTTAAAAACCGATAAACATACCTAAATCCTAGGTTTAATCTGATGTTAATATCGCTCGGTTGAGATCATGTGAAACTTTTTCATGTGGTACAACCTTCTGGGTTTGTTTCCTCGAGCTTCCTTTCACCATTTTCTTGATTTTTCTCTGTGACCAAGCTATGTTACTCCCAAACTGTACTCACGGCTTGACGTAGCTTTTTTATTTATCCAAAGCATCATGGATTTCCATGACCTTGATCATGGTGTTTCTTCAAAAATCTCTGCAAATCAACCATCTTCAGGATACTGAAGGGATGCCCCCATTTTCGTCAATGAGATACATACTTGGGCTGTGCCAATAATGAGGTCAACCTAACACGGTTAGCCATGGTGGTGTTCAAGTGGTTTATGCTGACCACTTAGTCTTTTTTAGCCTTCCAATTTCCGCTTGTGAAACTTTTATCCAGGATAAGCTAATCCCAAGTGTGGATTGGCTTGGTTCGATTCGTTACACTCCGTAATTTACGTGGATAACCCATTAGAGTGTAATGAACGACACTAAGGGTGGTGTGAATCGAATGGATACCATCTGGTGAGATGGGTTTTAGTGATGAGCAAGGTTCAAACTTGGATGATGAATATAGAGAGAGAGCATATGGAGGCTCCTCTCGACTCTTGTCGAACAGTCTGAAAAGATAAGTTCTTGGTAGTGAGAAAAACTCACCATGGATGAAGGCGATGGAGAGAAAGGGAGCAGGGAGGCTGCATTCTCATTTGATGTGTGTTATCATCTCTTATTTATCTTCTTTCTTCACGATACTGGGGAGATTCCCCCAATATATGTTTATTTCATTCATGAACTCAGAATCCTGAGGACATTCCCTCAAGATATATAAATAATCCTATTCCCAGGATTCTAATATTCTAGGATCCTGGAACAAACCTTCAATCGTAAAATTTCTAAGTAACGTCAGAATCTTGAAAAGTTATTCAAGATACTGAAAGAACAAGGAAGCCAAAGAAACCAAGACTACCAATTAGGATTTATATATTCTCTGTCTTCAGGATATTGAGGAGATTCCCTCAACATATATTTATATTATACTGATGACTACGATCCTGAGGAGATTCCCTCAGGATATACTTGAGATAATCTAATTTTTTAAAATACTGGGGAGATTCCCCCAATTTACTCTTATTCCGATCATATCTGTAGGTCTTTCAAGGTAATAGGAGGATTCTCCATCACATGCTTACTTTACTTATACCTCGAGGGTTCTGAGGAGATTCCCTCAGAAAACTTGAAATAACTTCTTACTCAGGATTCCCATATCCCAGGATCCTGAAACATACTTCAGATTGAGAAGCATATTAAAACCATCAACAGTGATGATTATATCCTGTAATATGACAATATCAAAGATTGCCAAAGTAACGTGAAAACATTACTAACATTTTATGATGACACAATAGCGTCAAAATCTTTCGAATAACCTGTAAACATCAAGATCATTTTCATGATCTTTGGCTCAAGATCCCTGCATCTCAGGATCTTGAAACAAATCTTGATATGTTCAGAGAAGATATCAGGATCTCTCTTGGGATAATCCAATGATCCTGATATATAACATTGTTATATGATTTTGATAACATGAAAAAATTCATGTTATGTCCATAGTATCAAAATATTATGATTTTTATTTATCTTTGAGAACGGCATAAAAGCTGTCAAGATTTTTAATGCAAAAAATATTGTAGTTATTTTTGAAAATGTCATAAATTTTGAATAATGTGAAAACATTATAACAATCATGATCTTTGGATTAAATTCGAAAAATATTTTGGTAATATGATAATATTACACTCATTTGAATCTTTTACGGCCTACGCCAATAAAAATATTTTGGTAATGTGTAAAACATTACAAACCTTAAGGAAACTTTTGATAAACCAATTTTTGTGACATGTAGATGTCAAACAATTTGGTAATGTGAAAACATTACAACCATTAGATTCTTGGGCCAAGCCATTTGAGACATTTATATGCCTAACCAATTGGTAATGTGAAAACATTACAAACCTTGCGTAATAGATAATGTAAAAACATTACAAGCCTTGTGTACTTAGTGACGTGAATACGCCAAAACCTTAGGTAATGTGAAAACATTACAAACCTTAGAGTGACGTGAAAACGACACAAACCTTAGGTCGGCACCTAGTGCACTCAGTGCCGACAATCGGAAGAGTTTGATCTATAGGCCAATAGAAATGAAGTTGTCGGGCACCAGAGGCAACCACGATTCCCTAACCATGACACTATAATCAAACATCGTGCACACCCGGCGAGGTGTCAAAACCCTATTCGTAGAGAGGTGTTTATCCGTATGGAAACCTCTAAACCTTAGAGAATCGCTGGGATCCTTAACGGAGGAGAGGTGGCCAACCCCTAATCTTCATTCCATGATCCTTAGATGCATGAACTACAACAAATACAAGATCTTGGGTAAAGGTGAATGTTAGTTTGCCTAACACTCATCCGATGCTTAAATCAGTGTCAGATTCGAATGAAAATAATAATTGTGAAAGATTTTCATGCATATATCAATATATAATTATGATACACACATACATATATAGTAAAGAATATAAAAATTAATGAAAAGTTAAGGATCATAGGGGTACCTTTTTATGTTGAATATAAATACTCAACTTACACATGATAGAGTTTTAAGTGAATAGCATTCCATGATATTGGAAGTAGTTTTCCATCAACAAGTCCCCGTTTTCCAGCATCCAAGCCAATCAAGCATTGATCACAGATAGATAATTGGATGCATCGGTTCTGAACATTTCCATGTATGCCCCCAGGATAGTTTCCACAAATTCCTTTATGCATATCCTTCAGTTTTGCTTATGCTTCAGGATCCTCAAAATACCGCAACAATAATGATCCTTCAGCAAAATTTTTAATGATCGACTACATCTATGATCCTGACTTGCCCCCAGAACCTGATGTGTCCAATTATCCTCAAACTCAAGATCACCAATATAGCATCAGTTGAAGATCCCGAAGTTTCCTGCAGAATCTTAAAGCATATCCAAATACAAAACTAGTCTAACTATCCCTAGGGCATATTTGCAATGATGATTAGTAACTAACATACATCTATATATTTTATCCTTAGTTAATTGTAAACCTTCAGTTGATGTTTCGTAATCTATTTCATTATTGGTACTTTAAAATTTACAATCAATATCCTGTTGCATGTCATACCTTTAAGGTGATTTTAATACCATGTATTAACTTAACTAAGCATATTGTATCCATATTTTATTTTAAAGATCGTCAGTAAAATTTACTCAAAACATAAAGTTTTATCATATTTCTACAATCTCATTATAGGATTATAAACATCTAATTTCCGAGATCATTTAGTTATTTAAAGTGATGTTCCTGGTTTTTATATTTAATAATTGAGTAATCTTATCATGCATAGAATGTATTTCAAGATAACCAATGCAAACATAATTTTTTAAGATAAGAGTACCTGGTATCAACATCTAGTAGACTTTTACTTAAGTAATAGATAAGAAGTTGCTGACCTTTCATGATCTTTAACTTATGCAGCATCGTTCATATTTCAGGATACCACCACATTTACGAGTAATGATTTACCAATAAGATTTGTATTCCACCACCACGTTTGCCAAGATCAGGAATCTTGCTTCCTTGAACATATCAGCACACAATAACATTCGTCCTATCCTTTTCCACCTTAGGATCCTCAAAATGGAGTCGCACTTCTTTGATACCTTATTTGATTGTAGCCAAGATATCCCATGCCTTTTTCCATTGATTTCTATGCTGATGGAGGCTTGGTAGTAGATTCCATTGATGTTGTGTAGAAATCCTTCGCTTCCCCTTCGATGTAAATCGGCAATTTGATCTCGCCGATTTTATTCTTTGCTACACCACTGAATCCTACCAACACAGTGGACTTGTAAATGATCTCAGATTCTGGTATGCCCATTTTCTTTAAAGTCTCCAAGCGGATGATATTAATCGAGCTTTCACCATCTATCAGGATCCTTGGCTTCCGACGGTGGTGATCCTGCTCTATGTGGGATCCTATGATTATCCTGAGCTTTGGGATCCCGAGCCTTGTCATGATCCCGGCCATGATCCTTCTTTCTTCCAAGTAGCTCCTTCAAGTATCCCTTGCTGAGCAGATAGCTGATTTCCTTTCTGAGGGGTATGCAATCCTCAGTTACGTGACCGAAATTCTTATGATATGCACACCACTTAGTCTTATCCTTCCAAGCGACGGATTTATGATTTCTTTTTGGCCATCTCACCTTATCTCCAAGACCCTGCATAGCACACAAGATACCTGTAGTGTCAACAGAAAAACAATAATCAGTTAGCTTAGGAAATTCTTCGTCATCCTCTCCAATTGCAATGATCCGACGGTCCTCATTTCTGGCATAATGCTTGTTCCTATTGGATCTATATGAGGATGATTCTGATTTCCTGTTGGGCCTGTCATATGTTGATAAAATTTCCACCCTTTTCTGTATCAAAGCGTCCCCTTCTAGCCTTATGAACCTCAGACCTCTATTCTTGACTTCATCAAGGTTTCTGCAAGGATTCATCACAAGATCCTCATAAAATGGAGAGTCCCTATTGATCCCCATCTTAAAGGCCTGTGCTGCAGCAGCCATATCTAGGTTAGGTATATCCAAAGATTCTCTTCCAAATCTTCCTACAAAATCTCGAAGAGACTCATTAGCCCTTTGAACAATTCTATATAAGTCAGTGGTTAATTTTTCAAATGTTCTACTACAAGAAAATTGATTATTAAATAAATTAACCATATGAGCAAACGAAGTAATAGAGTAGGGAGGAACGTTTAACAGCCATTTTAATGCGGATCCCGTCAGAGTTGATCCAAAGCCTTTGCACAAGCACGCTTCTCTGAGATCAGCAGGAATCGGAATAATCTCCATCCTTTCCCTATACTAGGCGATGTGCTCCTCAGGATCCGTCGTTCCATCATACAACTTCATGCTAGGAGTCTTTAATCCTTTTGGGATCTCAGCATCACAAATAGGTGGTGCAAATCTTGAGATCATGTGGGCTGATGGAGCGACTTCAGGAATAGGTTGAACAACACAAGGAACACTTGATATCATGTCCTTTAGTTTCTGCAACTCCCTTTTTATTATAGGGCTTACTCTAGGATCCTGCACATTGTTAGTACCAAAAGAACAACCATAAGATATATTACCACTGTTAGGCGACATAATTGAGGATCCTGGAGTCTGCTCAGGATCCCGAGATGTCAAGATCCCAGTAGTTCCTTGCATGGAAATGCAATCTGCTCCAATACTTGCAAATGCTGGAGTGTTGAAATCCAGGATCCTGCTCCGAAAAGGAGTAGTATCCTGATTAGGGGGAGTGTTGATTCTTCCGCTCAAGCTTTCAAGATCCTTCTTCAGGGCCTCGTTATTCTGTCCCACACGTCCTAATTGCTCTTTCACCTGTGAAAACAAAGCCACAATATTCCTGTTATAAATAATAACGGGATCCTGATCTACGATCTCGGATCCTGAGAAGGTAGATCCTGTGGAAGCCGTCCTCCTATAGATATTCTCTGGTCCCCGTTGCGATGATGAATGAGGGGAAGCAGGAGGTAGATTAGTCATCACAGATGTCGATAATGGCACAATAGAAGATATAGGTTGTCCTTTTGTCGACATTTTTGACAAAACCTTTGAAAAAAGTGATTTAACAAGGATTTTACCAAGAATTTGATTATGAAAAGCACCACTTGTCCCACGGTGGGCGCCAAACTGTTTTGATCAAAAATTACCCTAGGCAATTAAGTGATCAAATTTAGAAAAGTGAGGTTGGGTGCTTGAAGTTACTTTCAAGATAATTACGTAGAAACACGATTATCTATATGAGTAAATAATAATTTTGAATGAAAAATGTGGTTTATATCTATATAAACGTTGATCCTTGTTAAAGAGATGATTAATAACGAAAACAAGTGTTTGTAAACAAGATTATTCCAAAAGTTTAAGTAAAATGCAAAGTATTTTCAAGATAATGCAAGTTATGCAATAAAAATCTGATTGCAATCAATAATTATGCATGAAATAGACTTATAATGCTAATTTTATGATAAAAATGTAACCACAAGTGAGATAAACGTGAATGCTAATCAGAAATATGAGTAAAAACTAAGATAATGCAGGTTTTATGATCAAAGGATCAATAAAACGAAAATTAAACAAATAAAATGTGAAATAAACGCAATCGACACACGGATGTACGAGGAAAGCCCTTGATCTTGTTAGATCGCCGGCATAAAACCTCGGGAAGGAACAATCGTTCCTTGCCTTTGTTGATTTTATTGCTGAAATTAAGGATAATACAGTGAATGAGCACAATATGATCGAACTAAAGTGTATTTGGTGATGAAAGTGATGAATCGGTGAAGGAGATGAACTAAAAGTGTGTTTTGATTGTGAAATGGTGAAGTTACAGAGTGTTTGGAGTGAATCATGGTCCTCCTATTCGATCATATTGCCTCCAATTTATAGCAAATACAATATAACTAACTTTCCGAAAAATCAGGGATCCTCCCGAAATATCTGGGATCCTCCAGTCTTCCACCTTGACTTAGTATTCCACACGTTTTCTGACCTTTTCCAAGCCTTGATCCTTAAATATAGGCATGATTAACCCACATTTAACTCCTGGTAGACTTGGTCAACATTCACAACGGTCAAATACAGATTAGTGACGTTTCACTCGGGATACCGAACATATCCTGGATCCTGATCACCCGGGATCCTGAATATCCAAGATCCTGAACAAAAACTAACAAATAAATATTAGTAATATCTGATCCCAGGATACTTAACATATCCGGGATCCTTATCATCCGAGATCCTAAACATATGTGAGATCCTGAGTATATTTAATATTTCTATAGTACTCAGGATCCTGAATATATTTAAGTACTCATCTATAATCGGGATCCTTGATCCAAGTGTGATCCTGGATATATCCAAGATCTTGATTACCTTTATCACATAAACATAGAATCTCAAGATCCTTAATCTTAGCTTTATCCTGAACATATGCATTAATCTAGATATAATTTTCAATAGTAACTAGAGACTTCAGGATCCTGTATCCTAACTATAAAATTTAGCCCCAAACAATTGGTGTGTTAACTTTGGTTTGGATGCAAATATCGATACCGTATACAATTTTTTCACCTCATTTAAGAATACGCATAATCATATCGTATTTTGCTACCTTTTTCCGATAATGGTTTTTTTTTTTTTTTTTTGAATGTTGAAGATACCGCGAACTCAATCATGACTTCACTTACTAGTTCATTTATAGTGTCCAAATCTTTCACAAACATAATACCACTTTCCAACTTTCAATCAAATTTTACCTCATCCATGTTATCAAGCATAATGGTATGATTTCTTTACTACTTTTTTTTAGGAGGCCATTTTTTAACTATTTTTTTATTCGATGCAAAATTTTCTTATTTGTGGTCTACATTGGTGTGTTAACTTTGGTTTTGATGCAAATATCGATACCTTATATTATTTTTTCACCTTATTTTTGGATACACATAATCATATCTTATTTTGCTACCTTTTTCCGATCAAGTTTTTTTTTTTTCGTTTTTTTTTTTTAAATGTTGGAGATACCGCGAACTCAATCATAACTTCACTTATTAGTTCTTTTATAGTGTCAAAATCCTTCACAAACATAATACCACTTTCCAAATTTCACTCAAATTTTACCTCATCCATGTTATCTATCATAATGGTATGATTTTGTTTGCTACTTTTTTTTTGAGGAGAACATTTTTTAACTATTTTTTTTATTCGATGTAAAATTTTCTTATTTGTTGTCTACATTGTTGTGTTAACTTTGGTTTGGATGCAAATATCGATACCGTATACTCTTTTTTCACCTCATTTTGGATACACATAATCATATCGTATTTTGCTACCTTTTTCCGATGAAGTTTTTTTTTTTTTTAAATGTTGGAGATACCGCGAACTCAATCATGACTTCACTTATTAGTTCATTTATAGTGTCCAAATCCTTCACAAACATAATAACACTTTCCAAATTTCACTTAAATTTTACCTCATCCATGTTATCTAGCATAATGGTATGATTTATTTGCTACTTTTTTTTGAGGATACCATTTTTTAACTATTTTTTTTTATTCGATGCAAAATTTTCTTATTTGTGGTCTACATTGGTGTGTTAACTTTGGTTTTGATGAAAATATCGATACCGTATACTCTTTTTTCACCTCGTTTTTGGATACACATAATCATATCGTATTTTGCTACATTTTTCCGATTAAGTTTTTTTTTATTTTTTTATTTTAGTGTTGGAGATAACGCGAACTCAATCATGACTTCACTTATTAGTTCATTTATAGTGTCCAAATCCTTCACAAACATAATACCACTTTCCAAATTTCACTCAAATTTGACCTCATCCATGTTATCTAGCATAATTGTATGATTTCTTTGCTACTTTTTTTTAGGAGACCATTTTTTAACTATTTTTTTTATTCGATGCCAAAAATTTTTATTTGTTGTCTACATTGGTGTGTTAACTTTGGTTTGGATGCAAATATCGATACCGTATACTCTTTTTTCACCTCATTTTTAGATACACATAATTATATCGTATTTTGCTACCTTTTTCTGATGAAGGTTTTTTTTTCATTTTTTTTTTTTAAATGTTGGAGATACCTCGAACTCAATCATGACTTCACTTATTAATTCTTTTATAGTGTCAAAATCCTTCACAAACATAATACCACTTTCCAAATTTCACTCAAATTTTACCTCATCCATGTTATCTAGCATAATGGTATGATTTCTTTGCTACTTTTTTTTAGCAGACCATTTTTTAACATTTTTTTTTATTCGATGCAAAATTTTCTTATTTGTAGTATACATTGGTGTGTTAACTTTGGTTTTGATGCAAATATTGATACCGTATACTCTTTTTTCACCTCATTTTTGGATACACATAATCATATCATATTTTGTTACCTTTATCCGATGAAGTTTTTTTTTTATTTTTTGATTTTAGTGTTGGAGATACCGCGAACTCAATCATGACTTCACATACTAGTTCATTTATAGTGTCCAAATCTTTCACAAACATAATACCACATTTCAAATTTCACTCAAATTCTACTTCATCCATGTTATCTAGCATAATGGTATGATTTCTATGCTACTTTTTTTGAGGAGACCATTTTTTATCTATTTTTTTTATTCGATGCAAAAAAATTTTATTTGTCGTCTACATTGGTGTATTAACTTTGGTTTAGATGCAAATATCGATACCGTATACTTTTTTTCACCTCATTTTTGGATACACATAATCATATCTTATTTTGCTACCTTTTTCCGATGAAGTTTTTTTTTTCGTTTTTTTTTTAATTGTTGGAGATACCGCGAACTTAATCATGACTTCACTTATTAGTTCATTTATAGTGTCCAAATCCTTCACAAACATAATACCACTTTCCAAATTTCACCTCATCCATGTTATCTAGCATAATGGTATGATTTCTTTGCTACTTTTTTTTGAGGAGACCATTTTTTAACTATTTTTTTATTCGATTCAAAATTTTCTTATTTGTGGTCTACATTGGTGTGCTAACTTTGGTTTTGATGCAATTATCGATACCGTATACTCTTTTTTCACCTCATTTTTGGATACACATAATCATATCGTATTTTGCTATGTTTTTCCGATTAAGTTTTTTTTTTTTTTTTTTTCAAGTGCTGGAGATACCGCGAACTCAATCATGATTTCACTTACTAGTTCATTTATAGTGTCAAAATCTTTCACAAACATAATACCAATTTCAAAATTTCACTCAAATTTTACCTCATCAATGTTATCTAGCATAATGGTATGATTTCTTTGCTACTTTATTTTTAGGAGACCATTTTTTAACTATTTTTTTATTCGATGCAAAAAAATTTTATTTGTTGTCTACATTGGCGTATTAATTTTGGTTTGGATGCAAATATCGATACTGTATACTCTTTTTTCACCTCATTTTTGGATACACATAATCATATCGTATTTTGCTACCTTTTTTCGATTAAGTTTTTTTTTTTTTTTAAATGTTGAAGATACCGCGAATTCAATCATGACATCACTTATTAGTTCATTTATAGTGTCCAAATCCTTCACAAACATAATACCACTTTCCAAATTTTACTCAAATTTTACCTCATCAATGTTATCTAGCATAATGGTATGATTTTTTACTACTTTTTTTTTAGGAGATCATTTTTTAACTATCTTTTTTATTCGATGTAAAATTTTCTTATTTGTTGTCTACATTAGTGTGTTAACTTTAGTTTGGATGCAAATATCGATACCGTATACTCTTTTTTCACCTTATTTTTGGATACACATAATCATATCGTATTTTGCTACTTTTTTCTGATGAAATTTTTTTTTCGTTTATTTTGTTTTTTTTTTTTTTTAAATTTTGGAGATACCGCGAACTCAATCATGACTTCACTTATTAGTTCATTTATAGTGTCCAAATCCTTCACAAACATAATACCACTTTCCAAATTTCACTCAAATTTTACCTCATCCATGTTATCTAGCATAATGGTATCGATGCAAAATTTTCTTATTTGTTGTCTACATTGGTGTGTTAACTTTGGTTTGGATGCAAATATCGATACCGTATACTCATTTTTCACCTCATTTTTGGATACACATAATCATATCGTATTTTGCTACTTTTTTCCGATTTTTTTTTTTTTTTTTAAGTGTTGGAGATACCGCGAACTCAATCATGACTTCACTTACTAGTTCATTTATAGTGTCCAAATCCTTCACAAACATAATACCACTTTCCAAATTTCACTCAAATTTTACCTCATCCATGTTATCTAGCATAATGGTATGATTTCTTTGCTACTATTTTTTGAGGAGACCATTTTTTAACTATTTTTTTATTCGATGCAAAATTTTCTTATTTGTTGTCTACATTAGTGTGTTAACTTTTGTTTGGATGCAAATATCGATACCGTATACTCATTTTTCACCTCATTTTTTGATACACATAATCATATCGTATTTTGCTACCTTTTTCCGATGAAGTTATTTTTTTTTTTTTTAAGTGTTGGACATACCGCGAACTCAATCATGACTTCACTTACTAGTTCATTTATAGTGTCCAAATCCTTCACAAACATAATACCACTTTCAAAATTTCACTCAAATTTTACCTCATCCATGTTATCTAGCATAATGGTATGATTTCTTTGCTACTTTTTTTTAGGAGACTATTTTTTAACCATTTTTTTATTCGATGCAAAATTTTCTTATTTGTTGTCTACATTGGTGTGTTAACTTTGGTTTGGATGCAAATATCGATACCGTATACTCATTTTTCACCTCATTTTTGGATACACATAATCATATCGTATTTTGCTACCTTTTTCCGATTAAGTTTTTTTTTTTTTTTTTTTTTTTTTTTTTTTTTTTTTTTTTTAAAGACTTGGTGATACCGCGAACTCTTTCATGAATTCACTTACTAGTTCATTTATAGTGTCCAAATCCTTCACAAACATAATACCACTTTCCAAATTTCACTCAAATTTTACCTCATCCATGTTATCTAGCATACTGCTATGATTTCTTTGCTACTTTTTTTTTGAGGAGACCATTTTTTAACTATTTTTTTATTCGATGCAAAATTTTCTTATTTGTGGTCTATATTGGTGTGTTAACTTTGGTTTTGATGCAATTATCGATACCGTATACTCTTTTTTCACCTCATTTTTGGATACACATAATCATATCGTCTTTTGCTATCTTTTTCCGATTAAGTTTTTTTTATTTTTTTTTTCAAGTGTTGGAGATACCGCCAACTCAATCATGATTTCACTTACTAGTTCATTTATAGTGTCAAAATCTTTCACAAACATAATACCAATTTCAAAATTTCACTCAAATTTTACCTCATCCATGTTATCTAGCATAATGGTATGATTTCTTTGCTACTTTATTTTTAGGAGACCATTTTTTAACTATTTTTTTATTCGATGCAAAATTTTCTTATTTGTGGTCTACATTGGTGTGTTAACTTTGGTTTTGATGCAAATATCGATACCGTATACTCTTTTTTCACCTCATTTTTGGATACACATAATCATATCGTATTTTGCTACCTTTTTTTCCGATTAAGTTTTTTTTTTTTTTTTTTTTATTATTTTTTTATTTTATTGTTGGAGATACCGCGAACTCAATCATAACTTCACTTATTAGTTCATTTATAGTGTCCAAATCCTTCACAAACATAATACCACTTTCCAAATTTCACTCAAATTTTACCTCATCCATGTTATCTAGCATAATGGTATGATTTCTTTGCTACTTTTTTTTAGGAGACCATTTTTTAACTATTTTTTTTATTCGATGCAAAAAAAATTTATTTGTTGTCTACATTGATGTATTAATTATGGTTTGGATGCAAATATCGATACCGTATACTCTTTTTTCACCTCATTTTTGGATACACATAATTATATCATATTTTGCTACCTTTTTTAGATTAAGTTTTTTTTTAAGTGTTGTAGATACCGCGAACTCAATCATAACTTCACTTACTAGTTCATTTATAGTTTCCAAATCTTTCACAAACATAATAACACTTTCCAAATTTCACTCAAATTTTACCTCATCCATGTTATCTAGCATAATGTTATGATTTCTTTGCTACTTTTTTTTTGAGGAGACCATTTTTTAGCTATTTTTTTTATTCGATGCAAAATTTTCTTATTTGATGTCTACATTGGTGTGTTAACTTTGGTTTGGATGCAAATATCGATAACGTATACTCTTTTTTCACCTCATTTTTGGATACACATAATCATATCTTATTTTGCTACCTTTTTCCGATTAAGTTTTTTTTTTCGTTTTTTTTTAAGTGTTGGAGATACCGCGAACTCAATCATGACTTCACTAACTAGTTCATTTATAGTGTCCAAATCCTTCACAAACATAATACCACTTTCCAAATTTCCCTCAAATTTTACCTCATCCATGTTATCTAGCATAATGGTATGATTTCTTTGGTACTTTTTTTTAGGAGACCATTTTTTAACTATTTTTTTTATTCGATGCCAAAAAATTTTATTTGTTGTCTACATTGGTGTGTTAACTTTGGTTTGGATGCAAAGATCGATACCGTATACTCTTTTTTCACCTCATTTTTGGATACACCTAATCATATCGTATTTTGCTAACTTTTTCCGATGAAGTTTTTTTTTTCGTTTTTTTTTAAATGTTGGAGATACCGCGAACTCAATCATGACTTCACTTATTAGTTCATTTTTAGTGTCAAAATCCTTCACAAGCTTAATACCACTTTCCAAATTTCACTCAAATTTTACCTCATCCATGTTATCTAGCATAATGGTATGATTTCTTTGCTACTTTTTTTTAGGAGACCATTTTTTAACTATTTTTTTATTCGATGCAAAATTTTCTTATTTGTGGTCTACATTGGAGTGTTAACTTTGGTTTTGATGCAAATATCGATACCGTATACTCTTTTTTCTCCTCATTTTTGGATACACATAATCATATCGTATTTTGTTACCTTTATCCGATGAAGTTTTTTTTTTATTTTTTTATTTTAGTGTTGGAGATACCGCGAACTCAATCATGACTTCACTTACTAGTTCATTTATAGTGTCCAAATCCTTCACAAACATAATACCACATTTCAATTTTCACTCAAATTTTACTTCATCTATGTTATCTAGCATAATGGTATGATTTCTTTGCTACTTTTTTTGAGGAGACCATTTTTTTATTTATTTTTTTATTCGATGCAAAAAAATTTTATTTGTCGTCTACATTGGTGTATTAACTTTGGTTTGGATGCAAATATCGATACCGTATACTCTTTTTTCACCTCATTTTTGGATACACATAATCATATCTTATTTTGCTACCTTTTTCGAATAAAGTTTTTTTTTCGTTTTTTTTTTTAAATGTTTGAGATACCGCGAACTCAATCATTACTTCACTTATTAGTTCATTTATAGTGTCCAAATCTTTCACAAACATAATACCACTTTAGAAATTTCACTCAAATTTTACCTCATCCATGTTATCTAGCATAATGGTATGATTTCCTTGCTACTTTTTTTTGAGGAGGCCATTTTTTAACTATTTTTTTATTCGATGCAAAATTTTCTTATTTGTGGTCTACATTGGTGTGTTAACTTTGGTTTTGATGCAAATATCGATACCTTATATTATTTTTTCACCTTATTTTTGGATACACATAATCATATCTTATTTTGCTACCTTTTTCCGATCAAGTTTTTTTTTTTTCGTTTTTTTTTTAAATGTTGGAGATACCGCGAACTCAATCATAACTTCACTTATTAGTTCTTTTATAGTGTCAAAATCCTTCACAAACATAATACCACTTTCCAAATTTCACTCAAATTTTACCTCATCCATGTTATCTATCATAATGGTATGATTTTGTTTGCTACTTTTTTTTGAGGAGAACATTTTTTAACTATTTTTTTTATTCGATGTAAAATTTTCTTATTTGTTGTCTACATTGTTGTGTTAACTTTGGTTTGGATGCAAATATCGATACCGTATACTCTTTTTTCACCTCATTTTGGATACACATAATCATATCGTATTTTGCTACCTTTTTCCGATGAAGTTTTTTTTTTTTTTTTAAATGTTGGAGATACCGCGAACTCAATCATGACTTCACTTATTAGTTCATTTATAGTGTCCAAATCCTTCACAAACATAATACGACTTTCCAAATTTTACTCATATTTTACCTCATCCATGTTATCTAGCATAATGGTATGATTTTTTGTTACTTTTTTTTTAGGAGATCATTTTTTAACTATCTTTTTTATTCGATGTAAAATTTTCTTATTTGTTGTCTACATTGGTGTGTTAACTTTAGTTTGGATGCAAATATCGATACCGTATACTCTTTTTTCACCTTATTTTTGGATACACATAATCATATCGTATTTTGCTACTTTTTTCTGATGAAATTTTTTTTTCGTTTATTTTGTTTTTTTTTTTAAAAAATTTTTGGACATACCGCGAACTCAATCATGACTTCACTTATTAGTTCATTTATAGTGTCCAAATCCTTCACAAACATAATACCACTTTCCAAATTTCACTCAAATTTTACCTCATCCCTGTTATCTAGCATAATGGTATCGATGCAAAATTTTCTTATTTGTTGTCTACATTGGTGTGTTAACTTTGGTTTGGATGCAAATATCGATACCGTATACTCATTTTTCACCTCATTTTTGGATACACATAATCATATCGTATTTTGATACTTTTTTCCGATTTTTTTTTTTTAAGTGTTGCAGATACCGCGAACTCAATCATGACTTCACTTACTAGTTCATTTATAGTGTCCAAATCCTTCACAAACATAATACCACTTTCCAAATTTCACTCAAATTTTACCTCATCCATGTTATCTAGCATAATGGTATGATTTCTTTGCTACTATTTTTTGAGGAGACCATTTTTTAACTATTTTTTTATTCGATGCAAAATTTTCTTATTTGTTGTCTACATTAGTGTGTTAACTTTGGTTTGGATGCAAATATCGATACCGTATACTCATTTTTCACCTCATTTTTTGATACACATAATCATATCGTATTTTGCTACCTTTTATCCGATGAAGTTAATTTTTTTTTTTTTTAAGTGTTGGACATACCGCGAACTCAATCATGACTTCACTTACTAGTTCATTTATAGTGTCCAAATCCTTCACAAACATAATACCACTTTCAAAATTTCACTCAAATTTTACCTCATCAATGTTATCTAGCATAATGGTATGATTTCTTTGCTACTTTTTTTTAGGAGACTATTTTTTAACCATTTTTTTATTCGATGCAAAATTTTCTTATTTGTTGTCTACATTGGTGTGTTAACTTTGGTTTGGATGCAAATATCGATACCGTATACTCATTTTTCACCTCATTTTTGGATACACATAATCATATCGTATTTTGCTACCTTTTTCCGATTAAGTTTTTTTTTTTTTTTTTTTTTTTTTTTTTTTTTTTTTTAAGACTTGGAGATACCGCGAACTCTTTCATGAATTCACTTACTAGTTCATTTATAGTGTCCAAATCCTTCACAAACATAATACCACTTTCCAAATTTCACTCAAATTTTACCTCATCCATGTTATCTAGCATAATGCTATGATTTCTTTGCTACTTTTTTTTTGAGGAGACCATTTTTTAACTATTTTTTTATTCGATGCAAAATTTTCTTATTTGTGGTCTATATTGGTGTGTTAACTTTGGTTTTGATGCAATTATCGATACCGTATACTCTTTTTTCACCTCATTTTTGGATACACATAATCATATCGTCTTTTGCTATCTTTTTCCGATTAAGGTTTTTTTTTTTTTTTTTTTTTTTTTTTTTTTTTTTTTTTAAGTGTTGGAGATACCGCGAACTCAATCATGACTTCACTTACTAGTTCATTTATAGTGTCCAAATCCTTCACAAACATAATACCACTTTCCAAATTTCACTCAAATTTTACCTCATCCATGTTATCTAGCATAATGGTATGATTTCTTTGCTACTATTTTTTGAGGAGACCATTTTTTAACTATTTTTTTATTCGATGCAAAATTTTCTTATTTGTTGTCTACATTAGTGTGTTAACTTTGGTTTGGATGCAAATATCGATACCGTATACTCATTTTTCACCTCATTTTTTGATACACATAATCATATCGTATTTTGCTACCTTTTTCCGATGAAGTCATTATTTTTTTTTTTAAGTGTTGGACATACCGCGAACTCGATCATGACTTCACTTACTAGTTCATTTATAGTGTCCAAATCCTTCACAAACATAATACCACTTTCAAAATTTCACTCAAATTTTACCTCATCCATGTTATCTAGCATAATGGTATGATTTCTTTGCTACTTTTTTTTGGGAGACTATTTTTTAACCATTTTTTTATTCGATGCAAAATTTTCTTATTTGTTGTCTACATTGGTGTGTTAACTTTGGTTTGGATGCAAATATCGATACCGTATACTCTTTTTTCACCTCATTTTTGGATACACATAATTATATCATATTTTGCTACCTTTTTTAGATTAAGTTTTTTTTTAAGTGTTGTAGATACCGCGAACTCAATCATAACTTCACTTACTAGTTCATTTATAGTTTCCAAATCTTTCACAAACATAATAACACTTTCCAAATTTCACTCAAATTTTACCTCATCCATGTTATCTAGCATAATGTTATGATTTCTTTGCTACTTTTTTTTTGAGGAGACCATTTTTTAGCTATTTTTTTTATTCGATGCAAAATTTTCTTATTTGATGTCTACATTGGTGTGTTAACTTTGGTTTGGATGCAAATATCGATAACGTATACTCTTTTTTCACCTCATTTTTGGATACACATAATCATATCTTATTTTGCTACCTTTTTCCGATTAAGTTTTTTTTTTCGTTTTTTTTTTAAGTGTTGGAGATACCGCGAACTCAATCATGACTTCACTAACTAGTTCATTTATAGTGTCCAAATCCTTCACAAACATAATACCACTTTCCAAATTTCCCTCAAATTTTACCTCATCCATGTTATCTAGCATAATGGTATGATTTCTTTGCTACTTTTTTTTAGGAGACCATTTTTTAACTATTTTTTTTATTCGATTCCAAAAAATTTTATTTGTTGTCTACATTGGTGTGTTAACTTTGGTTTGGATGCAAAGATCGATACCGTATACTCTTTTTTCACCTCATTTTTGGATACACCTAATCATATCGTATTTTGCTAACTTTTTCCGATGAAGTTTTTTTTTTTCGTTTTTTTTTTAAATGTTGGAGATACCGCGAACTCAATCATGACTTCACTTATTAGTTCATTTTTAGTGTCAAAATCCTTCACAAGCTTAATACCACTTTCCAAATTTCACTCAAATTTTACCTCATCCATGTTATCTAGCATAATGGTATGATTTCTTTGCTACTTTTTTTTAGGAGACCATTTTTTAACTATTTTTTTATTCGATGCAAAATTTTCTTATTTGTGGTCTACATTGGAGTGTTAACTTTGGTTTTGATGCAAATATCGATACCGTATACTCTTTTTTCTCCTCATTTTTGGATACACATAATCATATCGTATTTTGTTACCTTTATCCGATGAAGTTTTTTTTTTATTTTTTTATTTTAGTGTTGGAGATACCGCGAACTCAATCATGACTTCACTTACTAGTTCATTTATAGTGTCCAAATCCTTCACAAACATAATACCACATTTCAATTTTCACTCAAATTTTACTTCATATATGTTATCTAGCATAATGGTATGATTTCTTTGCTACTTTTTTTGAGGAGACCATTTTTTATTTATTTTTTTATTCGATGCAAAAAAATTTTATTTGTCGTCTACATTGGTGTATTAACTTTGGTTTGGATGCAAATATCGATACCGTATACTCTTTTTTCACCTCATTTTTGGATACACATAATCATATCTTATTTTGCTACCTTTTTCGAATAAAGTTTTTTTTTCGTTTTTTTTTTAAATGTTTGAGATACCGCGAAATCAATCATTACTTCACTTATTAGTTCATTTATAGTGTCCAAATCTTTCACAAACATAATACCACTTTAGAAATTTCACTCAAATTTTACCTCATCCATGTTATCTAGCATAATGGTATGATTTCTTTACTACTTTTTTTTAGGAGACCATTTTTTAACTATTTTTTTATTCGATGCAAAATTTTCTTATTTGTGGTCTACATTGGTGTGTTAACTTTGGTTTTGATGCAAATATCGATACCTTATATTATTTTTTCACCTTATTTTTGGATACACATAATCATATCTTATTTTGCTACCTTTTTCCGATCAAGTTTTTTTTTTTTCGTTTTTTTTTTAAATGTTGGAGATACCGCGAACTCAATCATAACTTCACTTATTAGTTCTTTTATAGTGTCAAAATCCTTCACAAACATAATACCACTTTCCAAATTTCACTCAAATTTTACCTCATCCATGTTATCTATCATAATGGTATGATTTTGTTTGCTACTTTTTTTTGAGGAGAACATTTTTTAACTATTTTTTTTATTCGATGTAAAATTTTCTTATTTGTTGTCTACATTGTTGTGTTAACTTTGGTTTGGATGCAAATATCGATACCGTATACTCTTTTTTCACCTCATTTTGGATACACATAATCATATCGTATTTTGCTACCTTTTTCCGATGAAGTTTTTTTTTTTTTTTTAAATGTTGGAGATACCGCGAACTCAATCATGACTTCACTTATTAGTTCATTTATAGTGTCCAAATCCTTCACAAACATAATACGACTTTCCAAATTTTACTCATATTTTACCTCATCCATGTTATCTAGCATAATGGTATGATTTTTTGCTACTTTTTTTTTAGGAGATCATTTTTTAACTATCTTTTTTATTCGATGTAAAATTTTCTTATTTGTTGTCTACATTGGTGTGTTAACATTAGTTTGGATGCAAATATCGATACCGTATACTCTTTTTTCACCTTATTTTTGGATACACATAATCATATCGTATTTTGCTACTTTTTTCTGATGAAATTTTTTTTTCGTTTATTTTGTTTTTTTTTTTTAAAAATTTTTGGACATACCGCGAACTCAATCATGACTTCACTTATTAGTTCATTTATAGTGTCCAAATCCTTCACAAACATAATACCACTTTCCAAATTTCACTCAAATTTTACCTCATCCATGTTATCTAGCATAATGGTATCGATGCAAAATTTTCTTATTTGTTGTCTACATTGGTGTGTTAACTTTGGTTTGGATGCAAATATCGATACCGTATACTCATTTTTCACCTCATTTTTGGATACACATAATCATATCGTATTTTGATACATTTTTCCGATTTTTTTTTTTTTAAGTGTTGCAGATACCGCGAACTCAATCATGACTTCACTTACTAGTTCATTTATAGTGTCCAAATCCTTCACAAACATAATACCACTTTCCAAATTTCACTCAAATTTTACCTCATCCATGTTATCTAGCATAATGGTATGATTTCTTTGCTACTATTTTTTGAGGAGACCATTTTTTAACTATTTTTTTATTCGATGCAAAATTTTCTTATTTGTTGTCTACATTAGTGTGTTAACTTTGGTTTGGATGCAAATATCGATACCGTATACTCATTTTTCACCTCATTTTTTGATACACATAATCATATCGTATTTTGCTAGTTTTTATCCGATGAAGTTAATTTTTTTTTTTTTAAGTGTTGGACATACCGCGAACTCAATCATGACTTCACTTACTAGTTCATTTATAGTGTCCAAATCCTTCACAAACATAATACCACTTTCAAAATTTCACTCAAATTTTACCTCATCCATGTTATCTAGCATAATGGTATGATTTCTTTGCTACTTTTTTTTAGGAGACTATTTTTTAACCATTTTTTTATTCGATGCAAAATTTTCTTATTTGTTGTCTACATTGGTGTGTTAACTTTGGTTTGGATGCAAATATCGATACCGTATACTCATTTTTCACCTCATTTTTGGATACACATAATCATATCGTATTTTGCTACCTTTTTCCGATTAAGTTTTTTTTTTTTTTTTTTAAGACTTGGAGATACCGCGAACTCTTTCATGAATTCACTTACTAGTTCATTTATAGTGTCCAAATCCTTCACAAACATAATACCACTTTCCAAATTTCACTCAAATTTTACCTCATCCATGTTATCTAGCATAATGCTATGATTTCTTTGCTACTTTTTTTTTGAGGAGACCATTTTTTAACTATTTTTTTATTCGATGCAAAATTTTCTTATTTGTGGTCTATATTGGTGTGTTAACTTTGGTTTTGATGCAATTATCGATACCGTATACTCTTTTTTCACCTCATTTTTGGATACACATAATCATATCGTCTTTTGCTATCTTTTTCCGATTAAGGTTTTTTTTTTTTTTTTTTTTTTTTTTTTTTTTTTTTTTTTTTTTAAGTGTTGGAGATACCGCGAACTCAATCATGACTTCACTTACTAGTTCATTTATAGTGTCCAAATCCTTCACAAACATAATACCACTTTCCAAATTTCACTCAAATTTTACCTCATCCATGTTATCTAGCATAATGGTATGATTTCTTTGCTACTATTTTTTGAGGAGACCATTTTTTAACTATTTTTTTATTCGATGCAAAATTTTCTTATTTGTTGTCTACATTAGTGTGTTAACTTTGGTTTGGATGCAAATATCGATACCGTATACTCATTTTTCACCTCATTTTTTGATACACATAATCATATCGTATTTTGCTACCTTTTTCCGATGAAGTTATTATTTTTTTTTTTAAGTGTTGGACATACCGCGAACTCGATCATGACTTCACTTACTAGTTCATTTATAGTGTCCAAATCCTTCACAAACATAATACCACTTTCAAAATTTCACTCAAATTTTACCTCATCCATGTTATCTAGCATAATGGTATGATTTCTTTGCTACTTTTTTTTGGGAGACTATTTTTTAACCATTTTTTTATTCGATGCAAAATTTTCTTATTTGTTGTCTACATTGGTGTGTTAACTTTGGTTTGGATGCAAATATCGATACAGTATACTCATTTTTCACCTCATTTTTGGATACACATAATCATATCGTATTTTGCTACCTTTTTCAAATAAAGTTTTTTTTTTTTTTTTTTTTTTTTTTTTTTTTTTAAGACTTGGAGAAACCGCAAACTCTTTCATGAATTCACTTACTACTTCATTTATTGTGTCCAAATCTTTCACAAACATAATACCACTTTCAAATTTCACTCAAATTTAATCTCATCCATTTATCTAGCATAATGGTATGATTTCTTTGCTACTATTTTTTGAGGAGACCATTTTTAACTATTTTTTTATTCGATGCAAAATTTTCTTATTTGTTGTCTACATTGGTGTGTTAACTTTGGTTTGGATGCAAATATCGATACCGTATACTCATTTTTCACCTCATTTTTGGATACACATAATCATATCGTATTTTGCTACCTTTATCCGATGAAGTTATTTTTATTTTTTTTAAGTGTTGGAGATACCGCGAACTCAATCATGACTTCACTTACTAGTTCATTTATAGTGTCCAAATCCTTCACAAACATAATACCACTTTCCAAATTTCACTCAAATTTTACCTCATCCATGTTATCTAGCATAATGGTATGATTTATTTGCTAATTTTTTTTTAGGAGACCATTTTTTAACTATTTTTTTATTCGATGCAAAATTTTCTTATTTGTTTTCTACATTGGTGTGTTAACTTTGGTTTGGATGCAAATATCGATACCGTATACTGTTTTTTCACCTCAATTTTGGATACACATAATCATATCGTATTTTGCTACCTTTTTCAGATGAAGTTTTTTTTTTTTTTTTTTTTTAAGTATTGGAGATACCGCGAACTCAATCATTACTTCACTTACTAGTTCATTTATAGTGTCCAAATCCTTCACAAACATAATACCACTTTCCAAATTTCATTCAAATTTTACCTCATCCATGTTATCTAGCATAATGGTATGATTTCTTTGCTACTATTTTTTGAGGAGACCATTTTTTAACTATTTTTTTATTCTTTGCAAAATTTTCTTATTTGTTGTCTACAATGGTGTGTTAACTTTGGTTTGGATGCAAATATCGATACCGTATACTCATTTTTCACCTCATTTTTGGATACACATAATCATATCGTATTTTGCTACCTTTTTCCGATGAAGTTATTTTTTTTTTTTAAGTGTTGGACATACCGCGAACTCAATCATGACTTCACTTACTAGTTCATTTATAGTGTCCAAATCCTTCACAAACATAATACCTCTTTCAAAATTTCACTCAAATTTTACCTCATCCATGTTATCTAGCATAATGGTATGATTTCTTTGCTACTTTATTTTTAGGAGACCATTTTTTAACTATTTTTTTATTCGATGCAAAAAAATTTTATTTGTTGTCTACATTGGCGTTTTAATTTTGGTTTGGATGCAAATTTCGATACCGTATACTCTTTTTTCACCTCATTTTTGGATACACATAATCATATCGTATTTTGCTACCTTTTTTCGATTAAGTTTTTTTTTTTTTTTTAAATGTTGAAGATACCGCGAATTCAATCATGACTTCACTTATTAGTTCATTTATAGTGTCCAAATCCTTCACAAACATAATACCACTTTCCAAATTTTACTCAAATTTTACCTCATCCATGTTATCTAGCATAATGGTATGATTTCTTTGCTACTTTTTTTTGAGGAGATCATTTTTTAACTATCTTTTTTATTCGATGTAAAATTTTCTTATTTGTTGTCTACATTGGTGTGTTAACTTTAGTTTGGATGCAAATATCGATACCGTATACTCTTTTTTCACCTTATTTTTGGATACACATAATCTTATCGTATTTTTCTACCTTTTTCTGATGAAATTTTTTTTTCGTTCATTTTGTTTTTTTTTTTAAAAATGTTGGAGATACCGCGAACTCAATCATGACTTCACTTATTAGTTCATTTATAGTGTCCAAATCCTTCACAAACATAATACCACTTTCCAAATTTCACTCAAATTTTACCTCATCCAAGTTATCTAGCATAATGGTATGATTTCTTTGCTACTTTTTTTTAGGAGACTATTTTTTAACTATTTTTTTATTCGATGCAAAATTTTCTTATTTGTTGTCTACATTGGTGTGTTAACTTTGGTTTGGATACAAATATCGATACCGTATACTCATTTTTCACCTCATTTTTGGAAACACATAATCATATCGTATTTTGCTACCTTTTTCCGATTAAGTTTTTTTTTTTTTTTTAAAGTGTTGGAGATACCGCGAACTCAATCATGACTTCACTTACTAGTTCATTTATAGTGTCCAAATCCTTCACAAACATAATGCCACTTTCAAATTTCACTCAAATTTTACCTCATCCATGTTATCTAGCATAATGGTATGATTTCTTTGCTACTTTTTTTTAGGAGACTATTTTTTAACTATTTTTTTATTCGATGCAAAATTTTCTTATTTGTTGTCTACATTGGTGTGTTAACTTTGGTTTGGATACAAATATCGATACCGTATACTCATTTTTCACCTCATTTTTGGATACACATAATCATATCGTCTTTTGCTATCTTTTTCCGATTAAGGTTTTTTTTTTTTTTTTTTTTTTTTTTTTTTTTTTTTTTTTAAGTGTTGGAGATACCGCGAACTCAATCATGACTTCACTTACTAGTTCATTTATAGTGTCCAAATCCTTCACAAACATAATACCACTTTCCAAATTTCACTCAAATTTTACCTCATCCATGTTATCTAGCATAATGGTATGATTTCTTTGCTACTATTTTTTGAGGAGACCATTTTTTAACTATTTTTTTATTCGATGCAAAATTTTCTTATTTGTTGTCTACATTAGTGTGTTAACTTTGGTTTGGATGCAAATATCGATACCGTATACTCATTTTTCACCTCATTTTTTGATACACATAATCATATCGTATTTTGCTACCTTTTTCCGATGAAGTTATTTTTTTTTTTTTTAAGTGTTGGACATACCGCGAACTCGATCATGACTTCACTTACTAGTTCATTTATAGTGTCCAAATCCTTCACAAACATAATACCACTTTCAAAATTTCACTCAAATTTTACCTCATCCATGTTATCTAGCATAATGGTATGATTTCTTTGCTACTTTTTTTTGGGAGACTATTTTTTAACCATTTTTTTATTCGATGCAAAATTTTCTTATTTGTTGTCTACATTGGTGTGTTAACTTTGGTTTGGATGCAAATATCGATACAGTATACTCATTTTTCACCTCATTTTTGGATACACATAATCATATCGTATTTTGCTACCTTTTTCAAATAAAGTTTTTTTTTTTTTTTTTTTTTTTTTTTTTTTTTTTTTAAGACTTGGAGAAACCGCAAACTCTTTCATGAATTCACTTACTACTTCATTTATTGTGTCCAAATCTTTCACAAACATAATACCACTTTCAAATTTCACTCAAATTTAATCTCATCCATTTATCTAGCATAATGGTATGATTTCTTTGCTACTATTTTTTGAGGAGACCATTTTTAACTATTTTTTTATTCGATGCAAAATTTTCTTATTTGTTGTCTACATTGGTGTGTTAACTTTGGTTTGGATGCAAATATCGATACCGTATACTCATTTTTCACCTCATTTTTGGATACACATAATCATATCGTATTTTGCTACCTTTATCCGATGAAGTTATTTTTATTTTTTTTAAGTGTTGGAGATACCGCGAACTCAATCATGACTTCACTTACTAGTTCATTTATAGTGTCCAAATCCTTCACAAACATAATACCACTTTCCAAATTTCACTCAAATTTTACCTCATCCATGTTATCTAGCATAATGGTATGATTTATTTGCTAATTTTTTTTTAGGAGACCATTTTTTAACTATTTTTTTATTCGATGCAAAATTTTCTTATTTGTTTTCTACATTGGTGTGTTAACTTTGGTTTGGATGCAAATATCGATACCGTATACTGTTTTTTCACCTCAATTTTGGATACACATAATCATATCGTATTTTGCTACCTTTTTCAGATGAAGTTTTTTTTTTTTTTTTTTTTTAAGTATTGGAGATACCGCGAACTCAATCATTACTTCACTTACTAGTTCATTTATAGTGTCCAAATCCTTCACAAACATAATACCACTTTCCAAATTTCATTCAAATTTTACCTCATCCATGTTATCTAGCATAATGGTATGATTTCTTTGCTACTATTTTTTGAGGAGACCATTTTTTAACTATTTTTTTATTCTTTGCAAAATTTTCTTATTTGTTGTCTACAATGGTGTGTTAACTTTGGTTTGGATGCAAATATCGATACCGTATACTCATTTTTCACCTCATTTTTGGATACACATAATCATATCGTATTTTGCTACCTTTTTCCGATGAAGTTATTTTTTTTTTTTAAGTGTTGGACATACCGCGAACTCAATCATGACTTCACTTACTAGTTCATTTATAGTGTCCAAATCCTTCACAAACATAATACCTCTTTCAAAATTTCACTCAAATTTTACCTCATCCATGTTATCTAGCATAATGGTATGATTTCTTTGCTACTTTATTTTTAGGAGACCATTTTTTAACTATTTTTTTATTCGATGCAAAAAAATTTTATTTGTTGTCTACATTGGCGTCTTAATTTTGGTTTGGATGCAAATTTCGATACCGTATACTCTTTTTTCACCTCATTTTTGGATACACATAATCATATCGTATTTTGCTACCTTTTTTCGATTAAGTTTTTTTTTTTTTTTTAAATGTTGAAGATACCGCGAATTCAATCATGACTTCACTTATTAGTTCATTTATAGTGTCCAAATCCTTCACAAACATAATACCACTTTCCAAATTTTACTCAAATTTTACCTCATCCATGTTATCTAGCATAATGGTATGATTTCTTTGCTACTTTTTTTTGAGGAGATCATTTTTTAACTATCTTTTTTATTCGATGTAAAATTTTCTTATTTGTTGTCTACATTGGTGTGTTAACTTTAGTTTGGATGCAAATATCGATACCGTATACTCTTTTTTCACCTTATTTTTGGATACACATAATCTTATCGTATTTTTCTACCTTTTTCTGATGAAATTTTTTTTTCGTTCATTTTGTTTTTTTTTTTAAAAATGTTGGAGATACCGCGAACTCAATCATGACTTCACTTATTAGTTCATTTATAGTGTCCAAATCCTTCACAAACATAATACCACTTTCCAAATTTCACTCAAATTTTACCTCATCCAAGTTATCTAGCATAATGGTATGATTTCTTTGCTACTTTTTTTTAGGAGACTATTTTTTAACTATTTTTTTATTCGATGCAAAATTTTCTTATTTGTTGTCTACATTGGTGTGTTAACTTTGGTTTGGATACAAATATCGATACCGTATACTCATTTTTCACCTCATTTTTGGAAACACATAATCATATCGTATTTTGCTACCTTTTTCCGATTAAGTTTTTTTTTTTTTTTTAAAGTGTTGGAGATACCGCGAACTCAATCATGACTTCACTTACTAGTTCATTTATAGTGTCCAAATCCTTCACAAACATAATGCCACTTTCAAATTTCACTCAAATTTTACCTCATCCATTTATCGAGCATAATGGTATGATTTCTTTGCTACTATTTTTTGAGGAGACCATTTTTTAACTATTTTTTTATTCGATGCAAAATTTTCTTATTTGTTGTCTACATTGGTGTGTTAACTTTGGTTTGGATGCAAATATCGATACCGTATACTCATTTTTCACCTCATTTTTGGATACACATAATCATATCGTATTTTGCTATCTTTTTCCGATGAAGTTATTTTTATTTTTTTTAAGTGTTGGAGATACCTCGAACTCAATCATGACTTCACTTACTAGTTCATTTATAGTGTCCAAATCCTTCACAAACATAATACCACTTTCCAAATTTCACTCAAATTTTACCTCATCCATGTTATCTAGCATAATGGTATGATTTCGTTGCTAATTTTTTTTTAGGAGACCATTTTTTAACTATTTTTTTATTCGATGCAAAATTTTCTTATTTGTTTTCTACATTGGTGTGTTAACTTTGGTTTGGATGCAAATATCGATACCGTATACTGTTTTTTCACCTCAATTTTGGATACACATAATCATATCGTATTTTGCTACCTTTAATCGATTAGTTTTTTTTTTTTTTTTTTTTTTTTTTTTTTTTTTTTAAGTGTTGGAGATACCGCGAACTCAATCATGACTTCACTTACTAGTTCATTTATAGTGTCCAAATTCTTCACAAACATAATACCACTTTCCAAATTTCACTCAAATTTTACCTCATCCATGTTATCTAGCATAATGCTATGATTTCTTTACTACTTTTTTTTAGGAGACTATTTTTTAACTATTTTTTTATTCGATGCAAAATTTTCTTATTTGTTTTCTACATTGGTGTGTTAACTTTGGTTTGGATGCAAATATCGATACCGTATACTGTTTTTTCAACTCAATTTTGGATACACATAATCATATCGTATTTTGCTACCTTTTTCCGATGATTTTTTTTTTTAAGTGTTTGAGATACCGCGAACTCAATCATGACTTCACTTATTAGTTCATTTATAGTGTCCAAATCCTTCACAAATATAATACCACTTTCCAAATTTCACTCAAATTTTACCTCATCCATGTTATCTAGCTTAATGGTATGATTTTTTTGCTACTTTTTTTTGAGGAGACCATTTTTTAACTATTTTTTTATTCGATGCAAAATTTTCTTATTTGTTGTCTACATTGGTGTGTTAACTTTGGTTTGGATGCAAATATCGATTCCGTATACTCATTTTTCACCTCATTTTTGGATACACATAATCATATCGTATTTTGCTACCTTTTTCCGATGAAGTTTTTTTTTTTTTTTTTAAAGTGTTGGAGATACCGCGAACTCAATCATGACTTCACTTACTAATTCATTTATAGTGTCCAAATCCTTCACAAACATAATACCACTTTCCAAATTTCACTCAAATTTTACCTCATCCATGTTATCTAGCATAATGGTATGATTTCGTTGCTAATTTTTTTTAGGAGACCATTTTTTAACTATTTTTTTATTCGATGCAAAATTTTCTTATTTGTTTTCTACATTGGTGTGTTAACTTTGGTTTGGATGCAAATATCGATACCGTATACTGTTTTTTCACCTCAATTTTGGATACACATAATCATATCGTATTTTGCAACCTTTAGTCGATTAGTTTTTTTTTTTTTTTTTTTTTTTTTTTTTTAAGTGTTGGAGATACCGCGAACTCAATCATGACTTCACTTACTAGTTCATTTATAGTGTCCAAATTCTTCACAAACATAATACCACTTTCCAAATTTCACTCAAATTTTACCTCATCCATGTTATCTAGCATAATGCTATGATTTCTTTACTACTTTTTTTTAGGAGACCATTTTTTAACTATTTTTTTATTCGATGCAAAATTTTCTTATTTGTTTTCTACATTGGTGTGTTAACTTTGGTTTGGATGCAAATATCGATACCGTATACTGTTTTTTCACCTCAATTTTGGATACACATAATCATATCGTATTTTGCTACCTTTTTCCGATGATTTTTTTTTTTAAGTGTTTGAGATACCGCGAACTCAATCATGACTTCACTTACTAGTTCATTTATAGTGTCCAAATCCTTCACAAATATAATACCACTTTCCAAATTTCACTCAAATTTTACCTCATCCATGTGATCTAGCTTAATGGTATGATTTTTTTGCTACTTTTTTTTGAGGAGACCATTTTTTAACTATTTTTTTATTCGATGCAAAATTTTCTTATTTGTTGTCTACATTGGTGTGTTAACTTTGGTTTGGATGAAAATATAGATTCCGTATACTCATTTTTCACCTCATTTTTGGATACACATAATCATATCGTATTTTGCTACCTTTTTCCGATGAAGTTTTTTTTTTTTTTTTTAAGTGTTGGAGATACCGCGAACTCAATCATGACTTCACTTACTAGTTCATTTATAGTGTCCAAATCCTTCACAAACATAATACCACTTTCCAAATTTCACTCAAATTTTACCTCATCCATGTTATCTAGCATAATGGTATGATTTCGTTGCTAATTTTTTTTAGGAGACCATTTTTTAACTATTTTTTTATTCGATGCAAAATTTTCTTATTTGTTTTCTACATTGGTGTGTTAACTTTGGTTTGGATGCAAATATCGATACCGTATACTGTTTTTTCACCTCAATTTTGGATACACATAATCATATCGTATTTTGCTACCTTTTTCCGATGATTTTTTTTTTTTAAGTGTTGAAGATACCGCGAACTCAATCATGACTTCACTTACTAGTTCATTTATAGTGTCCAAATTCTTCACAAACATAATACCACTTTCCAAATTTCACTCAAATTTTACCTCATCCATGTTATCTAGCATAATGGTATGATTTCTTTGCTACTTTTTTTTGAGGAGACCATTTTTTAATTATTTTTTTATCCGATGTAAAATTTTCTTATTTGTTGTTTACATTGGTGTGTTAACTTTGGTTTGGATGCAAATATCGATACCGTATACTATTTTTTCACCTCATTTTTGGATACACATAATAATATCGTATTTTGCTACCTTTTTCCGATTAAGGTTTTTTTTTTTTTTTTTTTTTTTTTTTTTTTTAAGTGTTGGAGATACCGCGAACTCAATCATGACTTCACTTACTAGTTCATTTATAGTGTCCAAATCTTTCACAAACATAATACAACTTTCCAAATTTCACTCAAATTTTACCTCATCCATGTTATCTAGTATAATGGTATGATTTCTTTGCTATTTTTTTTTAGGAGACCATTTTTTAACTATTTTTTTTATTCGATGTAAAATTTTCTTATTTGTTGTCTACATTGGTGTGTTAACTTTGGTTTGAATCCAAATATCGATACCGTATACTCTTTTTTCACCTCATTTTTTGATACACATAATCATATCGTATTTTGCTACCTTTTTCCGATTATGTTTTTTTTTTTTTTTTTTAAAGTGTTGGAGATACCGCGAACTCAATAATGACTTCACTTATTAGTTCACTTATAGTGTCCAAATCCTTCACAAACATAATACCACTTTCCAAATTTCACTCAAATTTTACCTCATCCATGTTATCTACCATAATGGTATGATTTCTTTGCTACTTTTTTTTGAGGAGACCATTTTTTAATTATTTTTTTATTCGATGTAAAATTTTCTTATTTGTTGTCTACATTGGTGTGTTAACTTTGGTTTGGATGCAAATATCGATACCGTATACTATTTTTGCACCTCATTTTTGGATACACATAATCATATCGTATTTTGCTACCTTTTTCCGATTAAGTTTTTTTTTTTTTTTTTTTTAAATTGTTGGAGATACCGCGAACTCAATCATGACTTCACTTACTAGTTCATTTATAGTGTCCAAATCCTTCACAAACATAATACAACTTTCCAAATTTCACTCAAATTTTACCTCATCCATGTTATCTAGCATAATGGTATGATTTCTTTGCTACTTTTTTTTGAGGAGACCATTTTTTAACTATTTTTTTTATTCGATGTAAAATTTTCTTATTTGTTGTCTACATTGGTGTGTTAACTTTGGTTTGAATCCAAATATCGATCCCGTATACTCTTTTTTTACCTCATTTTTGGATACACATAATCATATCGTATTTTGCTACCTTTTTCCGATTAAGTTTTTTTTTTGTTTTTTTTTAAAGTGTTGGAGATACCGCGAACTCAATCATGACTTCACTTACTAGTTCATTTATAGTGTCCAAATCCTTCACAAACATAATACCACTTTCCAAATTTCACTCAAATTTTACCTCATCCATGTTATCTAGCATAATGGTATGATTTCCTTGCTACTTTTTTTTGAGGAGGCCATTTTTTAACTATTTTTTTTATTCGATGTAAAAAAAATTTATTTGTTGTCTAAATTGGTGTGTTAACTTTGGTTTGTATACAAATATCGATACCGGATACTGTTTTTCACCTCATTTTTGGATACATATAATCATATCGTATTTTGCTACCTATTCCCGATGAATTTTTTTTTTTTTTTTTTTAAGTGTTGGAGATACCGCGAACTCAATCATGACTTCACTTATTAGTTCATTTATAGTGTCCAAATCCTTCACAAACATAATACCACTTTCCAAATTTCACTCAAATTTTACCTCATCCATGTTATCTAGCATAATGGTATGATTTCTTTGCTACTTTTTTTTGAGGAGACATTTTTTAACTATTTTTTTATTCGATGCAAAATTTTCTTATTTGTTGTCTACATTGGTGTGTTAACTTTGGTTTGGATGCAAATATCGATACCGTATACTCATTTTTCACCTCATTTTTGGATACACATAATCATATCGTATTTTGCTATCTTTTTCCGATGAAGTTATTTTTATTTTTTTTAAGTGTTGGAGATACCGCGAACTCAATCATGACTTCACTTACTAGTTCATTTATAGTGTCCAAATCCTTCACAAACATAATACCACTTTCCAAATTTCACTCAAATTTTACCTCATCCATGTTATCTAGCATAATGGTATGATTTCGTTGCTAATTTTTTTTTAGGAGACCATTTTTTAACTATTTTTTTATTCGATGCAAAATTTTCTTATTTGTTTTCTACATTGGTGTGTTAACTTTGGTTTGGATGCAAATATCGATACCGTATACTGTTTTTTCACCTCAATTTTGGATACACATAATCATATCGTATTTTGCTACCTTTTTCCGATGATTTTTTTTTTATTTAAGTGTTGGAGATACCGCGAACTCAATCATGACTTCACTTACTAGTTCATTTATAGTGTCCAAATCCTTCACAAACATAATACAACTTTCCAAATTTCACTCAAATTTTACCTCATCCATGTTATCTAGCATAATGGTATGATTTCTTTGCTACTTTTTTTTGAGGAGACCATTTTTTAACTATTTTTTTTATTCGATGTAAAATTTTCTTATTTGTTGTCTACATTGGTGTGTTAACTTTGGTTTGAATCCAAATATCGATACCGTATACTCTTTTTTTACCTCATTTTTGGATACACATAATCATATCGTATTTTGCTACCTTTTTCCGATTAAGTTTTTTTTTTATTTTTTTTTAAAGTGTTGGAGATACCGCGAACTCAATCATGACTTCACTTACTAGTTCATTTATAGTGTCCAAATCCTTCACAAACATAATACCACTTTCCAAATTTCACTCAAATTTTACCTCATCCATGTTATCTAGCATAATGGTATGATTTCCTTGCTACTTTTTTTTGAGGAGGCCATTTTTTAACTATTTTTTTTATTCGATGTAAAAAAAATTTATTTGTTGTCTAAATTGGTGTGTTAACTTTGGTTTGTATACAAATATCGATACCGTATACTGTTTTTCACTTCATTTTTGGATACATATAATCATGTCGTATTTTGCTACCTATTCCCGATGAATTTTTTTTTTTTTTTTAAGTGTTGGAGATACCGCGAACTCAATCATGACTTCACTTATTAGTTCATTTATAGTGTCCAAATCCTTCACAAACATAATACCACTTTCCAAATTTCACTCAAATTTTACCTCATCCATGTTATCTAGCATAATGGTATGATTTCTTTGCTACTTTTTTTTGAGGAGACATTTTTTAACTATTTTTTTATTCGATGCAAAATTTTCTTATTTGTTGTCTACATTGGTGTGTTAACTTTTGTTTGGATGCAAATATCGATACCGTATAATCTTTTTTCACCTCATTTTTGGATACACATAATCATATCGTATTTTGCTACATTTTTCCGATGAAGTTTTTTTTTTTTTTTTTTTGTAAATGTTGGAGATACCGTGAACTCAATCATGACTTCACTTATTAGTTCATTTATAGTATCCAAATCCTTCACAAACATAATACCACTTGCCAAATTTCACTCAAATTTTACCTCATCCATGTTAGCTAGCATAATGGTATGATTTCTTTGCTACTTTTTTTTTTAGAGACCATTTTTTAATTAATTTTTTTATTCGATGTAAAATTTTCTTATTTGTTGTCTACATTGGTGTGTTAACTTTGGTTTGTATACAAATATCGATACCGTATACTGTTTTTTCACCTCATTTTTGGATACCCATAATCATATCGTATTTTGCTACTTTTTTCCGATGAAAGTTTTTTTTTTTTTTTTTTTAAGTGTTGGAGATACCGCGAACTCTATCATGACTTCACTTACTAGTTCATTTATAGTGTCCAAATTTTTCACAAACATAATACCACTTTCCAAATTTCACTCAAATTTTACCTCATCCATGTTATCTAGCATAATGGTGTTTTAGTCAAAAATTACCCTATGCAATTAAGTGATCAAATTTAGAAAAGTGAGGTTGGGTGCTATAAATTACTTTCAAGATAATTACGCTTTTACACGATTATCTATATGAGTAAATGACAACTTTGAATGAAAATTATGCCTTGAATCTTTGGATTCGTGGATCCTTGTTAAAAATGAGTTTAACTGTGAAAACAAGTGTTTGTAAATAAGATTATTCCATAAGTTTAAGTAAAATGTAAAATAATTTTAGGATAATGCAAGTTATGCAGTAAATATATGATCGCAATGCATGAAACAGAATAATAATGCAATTATTGCGATAAAAAGATGATTAGAAACAAGATAAATACGTATCTTTATGATAAATATAAGATAAAATCAGGATAATGCAGAATATATGATCAAAGGATCAATGGAATGCAAATTAAACAACGAAAATACAAAATATATGTGATCGACACAAGGATGTACGAGGAAAGCCCTTGATCAAGGTTGATCGCCGGCACAAAACCTTGGGAAGGATCAAACTATCCTTGCCTTTGTTAATCTTATTAAAATGAAAGTAAATGATTACAAACTAAGAGCACAAGGATGATCGGCTAAGTGAAAACGTGTGAATTTAGATAAGTGTTAGTGAAATAATCGTAAAAGAAAGAAAGAACAGAGTGTTTGTGTGTTTTTCCGGTGAAAATAGTGAGTAAACGTTAACCTAATCGATCACCCAAGCCTCGTTTTTATACTAAGAGCGATTAACAATAATTCCGAAATATCAGGGATCCTCCGAGGAATAATGAAGACTCCCAACGTCTCTTTTGACTCTATTTCACACGTGCATAAGACTTCGTCTTCTCCAAATCTTATCACATCCTAGCCACATAATCCGGAGCATATCTCATTAACGCGTATCGCATATGACCTGGTCAAAAGGAAAGAGAACAACAAGGTAGTAATACATGATCCTGGGATACTGAATATATCCAGGATCCTGATCACACGGGATCCTGAATATCCAAGATCCTGAACACAAACTAACAAACAAACATCAGTAACATCTGATCCCAAGATACTTAACATATCCGGGATCCTAAACATATGTGAGATCCTGAGTATAATTAAGATTTCTATAGTACTCAGGATCCCGAATATATCTAAATACTCATCTATAACCGGGATCCTTGATCCAAGTGTGATCCTGGATATATCCAAGATCTTGATTACCTGTATCATATAAACATAGAATCTCAGGATCCTTAGTCTTAGCATTATCCTGAACATATGCATGATCCTAGACATAATTTTCAATAGTAACTAGAGACTTCAGGATCCTGTATCCTAACTATAAAATTTAGCCCCAAACAATTGCCCCCAAGTTGTGTTATCTTCAGGACCCTGATGGTGACACAACTTCTAAAAATAAACATTAAATAAATGAGGCAAGATATTACCATGAATTGATAACCATGTCCACGTTGATTGAATTTTTGATAAACATAAACCCTTTCATACCTCATTTGCATGACTTCAAACTTCATAATGGCTTGGGCTACCTGTTCTTCTTCAAGTTTCAATGAAAAATACCACAATGATTTTAAAAACCGATAAATATACCTGAATCCTAGGTTTAATCTGATGTTAATATCGCTCAGTTGAGATCCTGTGAAACATTTTCATGTGGTACCACCTTCTGGGTTTGTTTCCTCGGGCTTCCTTTCACCATTTTCTTGATTTTTCTCTGTGACCAAGCTATGTTACTCCCAAACTGTACTCACGGCTTGGCGTAGCTTTTTTATTTATCCAAAGCATCATGGATTTCCATGACCTTGATCATGGTGCTTCTTCAAAAATCTCTGTAAATCAACCATCTTCAGGATACTGAAGGGATGTCCCCATTCCACTTAGTCTTTTTGAGCCTTCCAATTTCCGCTTGTGGAACTTTTATCCAGGATAAGCTAATCCCAAGTGTGGATTGGCTTGGTTCGATTCATTACACTCCGTAATGTACGTGGATAACCCGTTAGAGTGTAGTGAACGACACTAAGGGTGGTGTGAATCGAATGAATGCCATCTAACGAGATGGGCTTTACTGATGAGCAAGGCTCAAACTCGAATGATAAATGTATAGAGAGAGAAAGAGAGCATACAGAGGCTCCTCTTGATTCTCGTTGAACAATCTGAAAAGATAAGTTCTTGGTAGTGAGGAGAACTCACCATCGATAAAGACGATGGAGAGAAAGGGAGCAGGGAGACTGCCTTCTCATTTGATGTGTGTTATCATCTTCTATTTATCTTCTATCTTTAGGATACTAGGGAGATTCCCCCAATATATGTTTATTTCATCCATGCACTCAGAATCCTGAGGAGATTCCCTCAAGATATATTTGAAATAATCCTGTTCCCAGAATTCCCATATTCTAGGATCCCGAAACAGACTTTCAATCGTAAAATTCCTAAGTAATGTCAAAATCTTGAAAAGTTATTCAAGATACTCAAAGAAGAAGGAAGCCAAAGAAACCAAGGCTACCAATAAGATTATGATTTATATATCCAATGTCTTCAAGATACTGGAGAGATTCCCCCAATATGTATCTGTTTTATACTTATGACCAGGATCCTGAGGAGATTCCCTCAGGATATACTTAAGATAACATGTTTTTAGGATACTGGGGAGATTCTCCTAATACATGCTTATTCTGATCATATCCGTAGGTCTTTCGAGATAATGGGAGGATTCCCCCATCACATACTTACTTTACTTATACCTAAAGGATTCTGAGGAGATTTCCTCAGAAAACTTGAAATAACTTCATACTCAGGATTCACATATCTCAGGTTCCTGAAACATACTTCAACTCAAGAAGCATATTAAAAACCATCAATGATGATGATTAAATCCTGTAATATGACAATATCAAAGATTGCCAAAGTAATGTGAAAACATTACTAACGCTTTATGATGACACAATAGTGTCAAAGTCTTTCGAATAACCTGTAAACATCATGATCATTCACATGATCTTTGGCTCAGGATTCCTGTATCTTAGGATCCTGAAACAATTCTTGATATGTTCAAAGAAGATATCAGGATCTCTCTTGGGATAATCCAATGATCCTGATATATAACATTGTTATATGATTTTGATAACATGAAAACATTCCGGCTATTCTCATAATGTCAAAACATTATGATTTTTATTTATCCTTAAGAATGGCATAAAAGCTGTCAAGATTTTTAATGCAAAAAATATTGCAATTATTTTTGAAAATGTCACAAATTTTGAATAATGTGAAAACATTATAAAAATTATGATCTTTGGATTAAATTCGAAAAATATTTTGGTAATATGATAATATTACAACCATTTGAATCTTTTACGGCCTATGCCAATAGAAATATTTTGGTAATTGTTGTGGCTAGATTTTTGCTGACCTTTGCAGGATCCTTATTAGTATCATAAGTACACTTCGCAGGTATGAAAGTCGTTTATATTTATATATTCGTACCTTAGGATAATGGTGGCTTATAAGTCTGTTTTCAGGATCACTGATATTATTAAGGATCCTGGATATATTCTGGTTATTTATCTTACAGGATCCTAGTCAGGATATATTTGTCTAACATATTCTTGCAGGATACTGAATGAGGAGGATCCTTAAGTGAGGATCCTAAGTATATTCTGGAGTACGCATAACTCAGGATCCTGGACCTGTATTAGTTCAGGATCATGAGTTGATTAACGTGTTTATTTTTCTTAAGTGTTGACCAGGTATGGGGAGAAACGCGTTAATGAGATATGCTCCGGATTATGTGGCAAGGCTTTGATACGATTTGGAGAAGACGAAGTCTTATGCACGTGCGGAATAGAGTCAAAAGAGACGTTGGTGGTCTTCATCGTTCCTCGGAGGATCCCTGATATTTCGGAATTATTGTTATACGCTCTTACTATTTAAACGAGGCTTGGGTGATCGATTAGGTTAATCACAATTCACTACACACACCTGCTAATCACGAATACACTCTGCTATTTCTTCATTTTTACGATTATTTCACTAACACTTAGCTAAATTTACACACATTCACTTAGCCGATCATCCTTGTGCTCTTCCTTTGTAATTCATTACTTTTATTTTAATAAGATTAACAAAGGCAAGGATCGTTTGATCCTTCCCGAGGTTTTGTGCCAGCGATCAACCTTGATCAAGGGCTTTCCTCGTATATCATCGTGTCGTTTTTGCTTATATGTCATTTACTTTACTTCAATCGCATCTTACAAACATTTTTGCTATCAAATTGCAATCATCCTTAGTCTGTCAGTAAAGCTTTGATACAGAAACGTTTATTCAACGAGGATTCACGGATCAAATTAATCTTTTCTAAACACAAAATATTTACTTACTAATAGAGATAATCGTGTTTCTACGTAATTATCTTGAGAGTAATTTATACACCTGACCTCACAAACTAATTTTGATCACTTAATTGCTTATAGTAATTTTTGACCAAAACAATTTGGCGCCCACCGTGGGGCAATTGGTGTTTTGCTTAATCAAACTTTTGTTAAGATCCTTGTTGAGTCATCTTTTTCAAAGATTTCTGTCGAAAATGTCGAGCCAAGGACGATCTACATCATCTACCATGCCATCATCATCTTCTGCTAGAACCACTCTCCCTCCTGCTTCACCTCTCACTTCATCTCACCAACAGCCACAGAATGTCTATACAAGGCTACCATCGGCTGGATCCACATCTTTGGGGGCTGGATTCTTATCGGATCCAGACCCTGTTATGATTGCTAACCGGGATATTGTGTCTATGTTTACGCAGGTAAAAGAGCAGCTTCAACGAGTGGAGAGAAGCAACGAAATCCTGAGAAAGGATGTGGAGGACATGAGAGCTAGGAGCAATGTTCCAATTTCTCAAGTCACTACTCCTATCCGAAGCAGGATCCTTGATTTTGGCACTCCTTCATCCATGGAACATCAAGGAGACTTTGTTTCCATGCAAGGGAGCGCTAGGATCCCAGATCCAATCTATGCTACTGGAGTTTCTACGTCAAGGGGTTTACAATCTGATCCAGGATCCTCATACAGGACTCCTAATGGTGGTAATATGTTCAATAATCTTACTTCTAATAACACTGTTGGGACTAACAACTTTCAGGATCCTGGAGTTAGCCCTATAATGGCGAGAGAAATACAGAAGTTAAAGGATATGATATCAAGCGTCCCCGGAGTTGTGCAACCAATTCCAGAAGTTGCTCCAACAGCACACAGGATCTCAAGATTTGCACCACCTATTTGTGATGCTGAGATCCCGAAGAGATTCCAAACACCCAATATGAAGTTATATGATGGGACGACGGATCCTGAGGAGCACATTGCACAATATAGGGAGAGGATGGAAATCATCCCAATTCCTTCTGACCTTAAGGAAGCATGCTTATGCAAGGGCTTTGGCTCCACTCTCACAGGATCCGCACTAAAATGGCTATTGAACGTTCCTCCCTACTCTATTACTTCATTTGCTCATTTGGTTTAATTTATTTAATAATCAATTCTCCTGCAGTAGAACATTTGGAAAACTAACTACTGATTTATATAGAATTGTCCAAAAAGCTAATGAGTCTCTTCGAGATTTTGTAGGAAGGTTTGGGAGAGAATCCTTGAACATACCCAATTTGGATATGCCTACTGCTGTACAAGCCTTTAAGATGGGGATCAAAAGGGATTCCCCATTTTATGAGGATCTTGTTATGAATCCTTGCAGGAACCTTGATGTAGTTAAAAATAGAGCTTTGAGGTTCATCAGATTGGAAGAGGACGCGATGATACAGAAGAGAGTGGATACTCAATCAGCATATGACAGACCCAACAGGAAATCAGATTCATCTTCATTCAGATCAAACAGGAATAAGCCTTATTCCAGAAATGAGGATCGTCGCGTGAATGCTGTTGATGAAGATGACGAAGAATATCCTAAAATAACTGATTATAATTTTTCTGTAGATACAACGGACATATTGTGTGCTATGCAGGATCTAGGAGACAAGGCAAGATGGCCAAAGAAGAATGATAAACCTTACGCATGGAGGGATAAATCTAAGTGGTGTGCTTACCATGAGGATTTCGGCCACACAACTGAGAATTGCATAGCTCTCCGGAAAGAGATCAGTCATCTTCTCAACAAAGGATACTTGAAGGATCTGCTTGGGAAAAAGAAGGATCACGCGAAGGATCATGACAGAGTTCAGGATCCTGAGTCTCAGGATAATCACAGGATCCCAATTAGAGCAGGATCCCCACCTTCAGATGCCAAGGTAATCAATTTTATTTCTGGTGGATCTGATATCTGTGGTACTTCTTATTCTGCAGCGAAGAGGCACGCAAGGGAATCGAAGTCAGAAAATCCATATAAACCTACAAGGACTTCCATGAAGAAAGACGAGAAGGTCATATCATTTGATGAGGATGATTTGCAAGATGTTCAGGATCCTCACCATGATGGTTTGGTTATTACTCTCTATGTTGCCAATCACTTTGTGCGAAGGATCCTGATCGATGGAGGAAGTTCAGTCAACATCATTCGTCTAGAAACATTGAAAAGGATAGGTATTCCAGAATCAGAAATCACCTCGAGATCCACTGTATTGGTAGGATTCAGTGGAGAAGCAAAGAATACAGTTGGTGATATCAAGTTGCCAATTTACATTGAAGGGGTAAACTCTATTCAAAACTTTTGTGTTATGGATTGTTTGTCAAGCTACAACATTATCCTAGGGAGACCTTGGTTGCATGATATGAAAGCGGTACCGTCGACGTATCATCAATGCGTTAAGTTACCAACTCCATGGGGGGTGGTCAAGATCAGCAGTGACCAACAAGAAGCGAAGGATTGTTATACAACGTCAATGAAATCTACTGCCAAGCCTCTGTCAGCATAGCAATTAAAGAACAAGGCATGGGATGTCCTGGATACAAAGGAGCAGGATGTCAAAGAAGTGCCGCTGAGCTTGAAGGATCCTGAAGAAAAGGTGCTTATAGGATCAAGTATCCCTGAAGATCTTGAGCAGGATCTGATGAAATTCTTGAATCAGAGAAGATCAACTTTTGCCTGGTAGCCAGAGGATATGACAGGTATATCTAAGGATATTATAACTCATAAACTTGGAATTGATAATAGTTTCAGGCCGGTTCAACAAAAAAGGAGAAAATTTGCGCCGGAAAGGAATGCTATTATCCAGGCTGATGTTGAAAGACTACTTGCTGTTGGCATGATAAGGGAAGTAAAGTTTCCAAGATGGTTGGCAAACGTGGTGGTGGTACAAAAGAAGAATGGGAAATGGAGAGTATGTGTGGACTATACTGATCTCAATAAAGCCTGCCCGAAGGATCCTTTCCCGTTGCCTCATATAGATTCAATGGTGGATGCTACGGCTGGGCATGAGATCCTAACCTTCATGGATGCTTCGTCAGGATTTCAACAGATTCAGATGGAACCTTCAGACCAGGAAGACACAGCCTTCATAACCCTTACATGTATATATTGTTATATAGCTATGCCTTTTGGTCTTAAAAATGCAGGTGCTACATATCAAAGGCTAGTCAATATGATGTTCAAAGACCAATTGGGAAGCACGATGGAAGTATACATTGATGATATGGTAGTAAAGTCGAAAAAGACTGAGGATCACCTTCAGGATCTTAAGATGGCGTTTGATATCTTGGATCAGTACAATATGAAGCTTAATCCTGCTAAATGTCACTTCGGAGTGGGGGCAGGAAAGTTCTTAGGATACATGGTGACCAAGAGAGGAATAGAAGCCAGTCCAGAGCAGATGAAAGCTATTCTGGACTTAAAGTCTCTGATAAACGCTCAAAAGTACTATATTTTAGTAGTATTTTACCCCTAATCTTGGATGTTTCTATTGCATTTAATTAAGATTATATATTGATTTCGTTCATATTTGCAATTAGGTGTGGAAATGGAGCGTTTATGGAAAAGGAACGAAAAACAGTTGAATAATGATATAAAAGATGCATTTTTGAAAGAATCGTGTGAAGCCGAAGGAAATAATGAATGAATTGAAGAATTGGGCCATGAGAATGTTTAAATTCGGATTTGAGGAGAACCAAGAAGCCCAAAAGGAAAAGTGAAGAGACCCAAAGCTAAAGTCCAAGCCCGTTAGGGCAAAAGTCTGGAAATGAGGTTTAGCCGGCGGTCTAGTCTCTTGACCGGCGGCTAAGCACTAAATATGGAATGCGGCAACCAACGCGTATTGTATCCGTGTAAAGTTGAAGATGACCGGCGGTTAAGGTTCTTGGCCGGCGGTCAAATGGTCTGTTTTACAAGTATAAAAGGCAGCCAAAGCCAGACGTTTTAGGTGGACACACCAACACTTTCTACACACACTACACTCTGTAAATACGTTTTTCATCAGTTTTTAGGTTAGGGTTTTATCATTTTGAGTCGTAGGTATGTCATGGAGGCACGAGAAGTGATGGTTGGATTCATTTCTACCGATCTTCGAGTGATTCGGCAATGGGTTTGTATCATTTATTTTATGTCATTGAAGAATTTGATGTTTAATATTTTGATATATTCTTAATTGATGAATTGATTCAATTAGTTTTGTGATAATGAACTTTGGATTGTGATTATTGAATGATTTCATTTGCATATTTGTTAAAATTGTTTAATTGAAAACCGTTATGTTACTCGTAGATCCTTGTTTATTGGTAACTGGTAGTTATTAGTTCTCAACGTGGTTAATAGAATTGATGAGATTGAGTTCCTTTGATTTTATTAATTATTGATGGTTAGAATCCTAGGGTTTTGGCTATTGCTAAATATGTTGAGTCTGATAGGTTGAGAAATTGATAACTATTCACTTTAAAATGAACAAGACAATAAGTTAATTATTGGGTATTGTTGAGTCATACCAATAGAGTAATTATAATGAGTTGTGAATGCTTAATGCATGATTTAGGGAAAGGCACACAATTGACTGATCATCTTGTGACATTGAAACCAGTGTTTTATGTTGGACCCTAAGTTGTAGAAACTAGTTGGACCCGAAACGTTGGCTAGTTTGCATTCAATTTAATATTCATTGAAGAATTTGGTATTAAGTTGATATAACAGAAATCACAATTAGATAATTAATGTGCAATTGAATCAGGAGATATGAATCTGAGTGGAGTTATTACATACTATTTGTTCCTTCCATGTGTACATATTTATTTGTTTTAATTCTAGTTTATTATGTTTATTTGTCTTAATCTTAGTTTTGTTTAGTTTATTTGTTTTACTTTATAAAAACCTTTGTTCATACGGAACTAAAACGTAACCCCCCTATTACTTGTAATTTATAAGATTATTATCTCTTTTTATTCCATTTTCCCTGTGTTCGAACCTGACTTACCAAATCTATACTAACATTCGATCGGGTATTCTTGCCTGGTTGTGTGATAGTATTAATAAGGTATTTTCAGTTATAAATAATAAAACTAGATGCTGTCACATACGCACCAGTCTCCATCAAGTCCGAAGGATATACAAAGATTAACGGGAAGGATAACAGCTTTGAATCGTTTTATTTCAAGATCCTCAGACAGGTGCAAGGAATTCTATGATATCCTAAAGAAGAATAAAAAGTTCGAATGGGGAGAAAAGCACGAAGCTGCATTTCAAGAGCTAAAGGATTACTTGTCAACAGCTCCTTTATTGATGAAGACTGAGAGTGGGGAACCGCTGTTTCTCTATTTATCAGTGTCACGAAGTGCTGTAAGTGCGGTGCTAGTGAAGGATCATGAAGGACAACAACATCCAGTTTACTATGTGAGTAAAAGCCTATTAGATGCTGAAACCAGGTATTCTCATCTCGAAAAACTTATACTTGCATTAGTCATGGCATCAACTAAACTTAGGCATTATTTTGAGACACACCCCATACATGTAAGAACTAATTACCCTATTAAAAACGTTTTGAGAAAACCAGAAATGTCAGGACGATTAGCAAAATGGTTTGTTAAACTAAGCGCATATAACTTGATTTATGAACCTAGGAATGCAATTAAATCTCAAGCCTTAGCGGATTTTATTGCCGACTTTACTAGTGATCTTCAAAATGAAGTAGATTTAGAAGTTCAAGAACTAAACCAAATAAGTGAAAGATGGACATTATATACTGATGGTGCTTCTAATGTGAAAGGAACTAGATTAGGAATTGTATTAAAGTCACCTCAAGGTGATATTATGCCTCAAGCCATAAGATGTGAATTTCAAGCTACAAATAATGAGGCAGAGTATGAAGCATTAATTGCGGGATTACAATTAGCTAAGGATATTGGAATAAAATACTTAAACGTGTATGTTGATTCCTTGTTAATTGCTAATCATTATAATGGATCTTATACTGTGAAAGTAGATAGATTAGCCTTGTATTTGGAGATTGTTAAGGATCTTGCAGGTAGCTTCGAGGTCTTTGAAATCCAACAGGTACCACGTGAAGATAGTACTAAGGCGGATGCTTTGGCAAATCTGGGGTCAAGCTTAAGGATACCACCGGATGTCAAAATACCAATTATACATATTGCAACGCCCGCTATAGCTGATAAGGATCGCAACGAAGAGAAAGTCTGTGATGTTGAGGATCCTCAGCCTGGAGATAACTTGAATGCATCAGGTTCAAGGGGCAAGTCAGGATCATGGATGCAACCAGTCATGGAATATTTACAACACGATGTGATCCCTAAGGATGAAAACAATCCCAAAGCTTTCAGGTTAAAGGTATCTCGTTTTACTATTGAAAATGGTATATTGTATAAAAAATCACTTTCAGGACCATTATTGCGATGCCTTGAGGATCCTGAAGCAAAAGCAGTTCTCAAGGATATACATGAAGGTGATTGTGGGAATCATTCTGGGGGCAAAGCATTATTTTCAAAAGTTTTAAGGACGGGATACTTCTGGCCCACTATGAAGAAGGATTCCATGGATTTTGCTCGCAAATGTGATGCTTGTCAAAGACACGGAAACATCCATCATCAACCAGCAGAACCGATGCATCCGATTATCTCACCATGGCCGTTTATGAAATGGGGAATGGATATTGTTGGAAAACCACCTGTTGCTCCTGGTGGAAAGGTGTTTATGCTTGCAATGACGGATTATTTCTCAAAATGGATTGAAGCTGAAGCATTTGTTCAAGTAAAGGAAAAAGATGTTATCTCATTCATCAAGAGAAATATCCTCACAAGGTTTGGGATCCCGACAGAAATGGTGATCCCAACGGCAAGATCTCGGATGCAAACTTTGGAAGCAAACAAGGAAGCATTGATTCAGGATCTAGACACTGTGGATGAATTAAGGGATCGTGCTAAATTCAGGATTGCAGCATACCAACAGAGGATTTCAAGATCCTACAACAAAAATGTTAGGATAAGAAGGTTTCGAGTAGGAGATTTGGTATTAAGGAAAGTATTTCAAAATACTAAGAATCCTGCGGAAGGAAAATTGGCACCGAAATGGGAAGGTCCATATTTGATAGATTCGGATGCTGGAAAGAGGGCATATTGGTTGGCCAATATGGATGGAGAACTACTTCCAAGATCCTGGAATGCCATTCATTTGAAACTCTATCATGTGTAAGTTGAATATTTCTGTTCAACGTATGAGGTACTCCTATGATCCTAAACTTTTCATTGATTTCAATACTTTTTACTATATATGTATGCGTATAGTATAATTATATATATATATATGCTTGAAAGGTTATTATGATTATTATTCTCATTGAATACCCTACTGACTTAAGCATCGGAGGGGTGTTAGGCAAACTAACACCCACCTTTACCCAAGATTTTGTATTTGCTGTAGTTCATGCATTTAAGGATCATTGAATGAAGATTAGGGGTTGGCCACCTCTCCTCCGTTAAGGATCCCAGCGATCCTCTAAGGTTTAGAGGTTTCCGTACGGATAAACACCTCTCTACGAAAAGGGTTTTGACACCTCGCCAGGAGCGCACGATGTTTGATTATAGTGCCACGGTTAGGGAATCGGTGATGCCTCTGGTACCCGACAACTTCATTTCCATTGGCCTATAGATCAAGCGCTAACGAATGTCGATACTGATGTGCACTATACGTATCGATCTAAGGTTTGTGTCATTTTCACGTCACTCTAAGGTTTGTAATGTTTTCACATTACTCAATTGGTTAGGCATTTTCATGTCTCAAATGGCGTAGCCCAAGTACATAAGGCTTGTAATGACTTCTCATTACGTAATACGCACGGTTTGTAATGTTTTCACATTACCCAACGATTTGGCATTTACATGTCACAATTATAGTTTTCATAAACTATCTAATGGTTATAATGTGTTCACATTATCAAAATTTTTATTGGTTAAGCCTAATAAATAACTTTATTAGCTCTAATGTTTTCATGATTATCAAAAGATGTTTTGATCTAAGGATCGCAAAATCTTTTTAAGATCACAACCTTTTTTCAAAAAATAAACTGTTTTCACAATCATTCGGCAGATTATTAACATTTGTATGTTACAGGAATTACTCATTGGGAGTTCCTCATTATCAACAGTATATTTTAGGATCTTGAAGTCTCAGGATCCTAAATTCCAGTTTATATGAAATACGAGGATCCCTATCCCGTCATTATCTCAGATCCAGTTAAGGATCCTTTAAGCCTGGAATGTGGAGAAAATCTTCTCATTATCCTGGAAGTATTCTGAGGGAATCTCCTCAGGATCCTGTTTCTAAGCAAATATATAGATATGTATACTGAGGGAATCTCCTCAGTATCTTGAAGACAGAAGGCATTTGTAATATCCTAATATTATTGATATAAAAAGAATTCAGGATTGATCATCCCGAAATAAGGTTCGAAAGTGCAGAAAATAAAATTGTCTTGTGGCCAAACCACATTCAAAAAACGACCATGGTTGACTGCGCCGAGTCAACCTCGCCCCGAATGAAATTGTTTAAGTACAATCACAACCCTTAAAAACTAAACATTAAAATGAAGACTGGGCTCCGGCTAGTCATATGCCTTCCTCGCCCACTGTGTTGCTTTCTTCTGCTGGTAAGGGTTCCTTCGGAGTCTCCTTCGCTGGCTCAGGATCGTCCATCTCCACGTCATCAACTTGGATTGCTGTTTTTTTGAGGAGATACCTTAGAAGCTTTGAGAGCTTTGCCACTACTACCATCCAAAAGGTCCCTCATTTCTGGATTTTCACTTTTTAGCTTTGCCAACTTATTTTGCCAAGCTTCAAGGTTCCAGAAAGATATGTCCAAACCCCTGGCACTAGCTTCAGATGCCATTAGGATCCTAGCCTTGAGCACGGCAGCAGTGGCGTCCTTCTTAACAGCAGCAATCATGACCTCCCGCTCTTCATCAATTCTTTTCTGAGCATCCATATCCTTTTGAGCAGCATAAGCTTCGGCATCCTTTACCTCTTTCCTCAATGAGGCTATCTTTTGAGCAGCAGATTCCGCAGCAACAGCAGCAGATTCCGCAGCAACAGCAGCAGATTTCTTCATACTCTCAATCGTCTCTTCTTTTTCTTTATAACGTGATATGGCTTGTTTCATAGCCTGGATGGAACAAATGTTAATAAATGTGCAGGAAAAGGAATTTGATTGTGGAGTTGGATAGGTTAAATGGAATATACCTGCTCAAAGTTCAGAATGGGTTCATCAGGATCCTCAGAGATAACAGCTTTCCTTTTCTTGACGGTTGACCTGGTGTGTGGATTAGGGTTTTTCGCCTTGCTAGGTTCAGGGGTTGATTTCTCTACTTTGATCGGTGTATCCTCATCATCAATGTCCGATGAAGAGAAATAAGATGCTACTTAAGAAAGAGAAAAATCGTCGTATAAATATGAGATAAGTATTTCCGAGAAAGGGATTTGAAATTTACCTGTTGAAGTAGGAGTAGTTTTCTCGGTCTCCATGATTTCTGATAAAGAAGGAGGTGAAAATGTTCTGACACTCTCGGGAATTTGAAGGAAATTTTGAATCAACTCCTCTGTATCAAAAAGAGGAGGAGCCAAATTTTCAAAGGTAGCTGCAAGAGAAACTGAACAAATTAAAGATAAAGATACATGTGAAATTGAATCCTAAGGTAATTTCAACCCTACCCTTTGTGAGCCAAAAAGTGAGGATCAATTCTTCGTCAGGAAGGGATCTGCGATCGACGAAGAAGAATCTCTCTTTCCAATTGGGATTGTTTTAAGTGGCGCAAAGAACGAGATGTTTACGTTTGGGCTTGATTTTAAAGAGAAAGTAATTCGAACCGTGTGATCGAAGATGGTAGGTTTGGGCTACTTTAGGAATTCCAAGATGAGTATGATGAGAATCATTGATGGAATGAATGACGAACAGGGTGTGCCAAATCATAGGCATTGTTTGTGAATAGCATAATCCAGTCATGCCGAAGAAATCGCTAAAAATCTCCGGGAATGGATATCTTAGTCCTAGAGTAAAGGGAAACTCAGGGAAACATATCCATCGATCCGATCGATGATCAGCATGGAGACTAGGATCATGAGGTCGGAAAATGGTATGATTTCTTTGCTACTTTTTTTAGGAGACCATTTTTTAACTATTTTTTTTATTCGATGCAAAATTTTCTTATTTGTTGTCTACATTGGTGTGTTAATTTTAGTTTGGATGCAAATATCGATACCGGATACTCTTTTTTCACCTCATTTAAGGATACATAAAATCATATCGTATTTTGCTACCTTTTTCCGATGAATTTTTTTTTTTTAAGTGTTGGAGATACCGCCAACTCAATCATGACTTCACTTATTAGTTCTTTTAGAGTGTCAAAAATCCTTCACTAATATAATACTACTTTTCAAATTTCACTCAAATTTAACCTCATTCATGTTATTTAGCATAATGGTATGATTTCTTTGCTACTTTTTTTAGGAGACCATTTTTTAACTATTTTTTTTATTTGATGCAAAATTTTCTTATTTGTTGTCTATATTGACGTGTTAACTTTTGTTTGGATACAAATATCGCCACCGTATACTCTTTTTTCACTTATTTTAAGGTTACACATAATCATATCATATTTTACTACCTTTTTCCGATTTTTTTTTTTCTAAGTGTTGGAGATACCGCCAACTGAATCATAACTTCACTTACTAGTTCATTTATAGCGTCCAAATTCTTCACAAACATAATACCACTTTTCAAATTTCACTCAATATTTACCTCATCCATGTTATCTAGCATAATGGTATAATTTCTTTGCTACTTTTTTTGAGGAGACCATTTTTTATCTATTATTTTTATTCGATGCAAAATTTTCTTATTTTTGTCTACATTGGCGTATTAAATTTGGTTTGGATGCAAATATCGATACCGTATACTCGTTTTACACCTCTCTTAAGGATACACATAATCATAATGTATTTTGCTACCTTTTTCCGATGAATTTTTTTTTTAAGTGTTAGAGATATTGCGAACTCAATCATGACTTCACTAACTAGTTCATTTATAGTGTCCAAATCCTTCACAAACATACCACTTTCCAATTTTAAATCAAATCTTACCTCATCCATGTTATCTAATATCGATACCATATAATTCTTTTTCACCTCATTCAAGGATACACAAAATCAAATCGTAATTTGCTACCTTTTTCCGATGAATATTTTTTTTCTAAGTGATGGAGATACCGCCAACTGAATCATGACTTCACTTACTAGTTCATTTATAATGTCCAAATCTTTCACAAATATAATACCACTTTCCAAATTTCACTCAATATTGACCTCATCCATGTTATTTAGCATAACGGTATAATTTCTTTGCTACTTTTTTTTTGGAAACCATTTTTTAACTATTATTTTTATTCGATGCAAAAATTTCTTATTTTTGTCTACATTGGCGTGTTAAATTTGGTTTGGATGCAAATATCGATAGCGTATACTCTTTTTTCACCTAATTTAAAGATACACATAATCAAATCGTATTTTGCTACCTTTTTCCGATGAATATTTTTTTTCTAAGTGTTGGAGATACCGCCAACTGAATCATGACTTCACTTACTAGTTCATTTATAATGTCCAAATCTTTCACAAACATAATACCACTTTCCAAATTTCACTCAATATTTACCTCATCCATGTTATTTAGCATAACGGTATAATTTCTTTGCTACTTTTTTTTAGGAGACCATTTTTTAACTATTATTTTTATTCGATGCAAAAATTTCTTATTTTTGTCTACATTGGCGTGTTAAATTTGGTTTGGATGCAAATATCGATAGCGTATACTCTTTTTTCACCTAATTTAAAGATACACATAATCATATCGTATTTTGCTACCTTTTTCCGATGAAATTTTTTTTTTTTTTAAGTGTAGGAGATACCGCGAACTCAATAATGAATTCACTTACTAGTTCATTTATAGTGTCCAAATCCTTCACATACATAATACAACTTTCCAAATTTCACTCAAATTTTACCTCATCCATGTTATCTAGCATGATGGTATGATTTCTTTACTACTTTTTTTTAGAAGACCATTTTTAACTATTTTTTTATTCGATGCAAAATGTTCTTATTTGTTGTCTACATTGGTGTGTTAACTTTGGTTTGGATACAAATATCGATACCGTATAATCTTTTTTCACCTCATTCAAGGATACACAAAATCAAATCGTATTTTGCTACCTTTTTCCAATGAATATTTTTTTTCTAAGTGTTGGAGATACCGCCAACTGAATCATGACTTCACTTACTAGTTCATTTATAATGTCCAAATCATTCACAAACATAATACCACTTTCCAAATTTCACTCAATATTTACCTCATCCATGTTATTTAGCATAACGGTATAATTTCTTTGCTACTTTTTTTTGAGGAGACCATTTTTTAACTATTATTTTTATTCGATGCAAAATTTTCTTATTTTTGTCTACATTGGCGTGTTAAATTTGGTTTGGATGCAAATATCGATAGCGTATACTCTTTTTTCACCTCATTTAAGGATACACATAACCATATCGTATTTTGCTACCTTTTTCCGATGAAATTTTTTTTTTAAGTGTAGGAGATACCGCGAACTCAATCATGAATTCACTTACTAGTTCATTTATAGTGTCCAAATCCTTCACATACATAATACAACTTTCCAAATTTCACTAAAATTTTACCTCATCCTTGTTATCTAGCATCATGGTATGATTTTTTTACTACTTTTTTTTAGAAGAGAATTTTTTAACTATTTTTTTTATTCGATGCAAAATTTTCTTATTTGTTGTTTACATTGGTGTGTTAACTTTTGTTTGGATGCAAATATCGATACCGTATACTCTTTTTTCACCTCATTTTTGGATACAAATAATCATATCGTATTTTGCTACCTTTTTCCGATGAAGTTTTTTTTTTTTTTTTTTTTTTTTTTTTTTTTTTTAAGTGTTTGAGATACCGCGAACTCAATCAAGACTTCACTTACTAGTTCATTTAGAGTGTCCAAATCCTCCACAAACATAATACCACTTTCCAAATTTCACTCAAATTTTACCTTATCCATGTTATCTAGTATGATGTTATATTTCTTTGCTACTTTTTTTTTACGAGACCATTTTTTAACTATTTTTTTTATTCGATGCAAAATTTTCTTATTTGATGTCTATATTGGCGTGTTAACTTTGGTTTGGATGTAAATATCGATACCGTATACTCTTTTTTCGCCTAATTTAAGGATACACATAATCATATCGTATTTTGCTATCTTTTTCCGATTAAGTTTTTTTTTTTTTTTAAATGTTGGAGATACCGCGAATTCAATCATGACTTCACTTAATAGTTCATTTATAGTGTCCAAATCCTCCACAAACATAATACCACATTCCAAATTTCACTCAAATTTACCTCGTCCATGTTATCTAGCATAATGGTATGATTTCTTGGCTACTTTTTTTTTAGGAGACCATTTTTTAACTAATTTTTTTATTCGATGCAAAAAAAATTTATTTGTTGTCTACATTGGTGTATTAACTTTGGTTTGGATGCAAATATCGATACCGTATACTCTTTTTTTACCTCATTTTTGGATACACATAATCATATCGTATTTTGCTACCTTTTTCCGATGAAGTTTTTTTTTTATTATTAAGTTTTGGAGATACCGCGAACTCAATCATAACTTCAGTTACTTGTTCATTTATAGTGTCCAAATCTTTCACAAACATAATAACACTTTCCAAATTTCACTCAAATTTTACCTCATCCATGTTATCTAACATAATGGTATGATTTCTTTGCTACTTTTTTTTAGGAGACCATTTTTTAACTATTTTTTTTGTTCGATGCAAAATTTTCTTATTTGATGTCTACATTGGTGTGTTAACTTTGGTTTGGATACAAATATCGATACCGTATATTCTTTTTTCACCTCATTTTGGATACACATAATAATTTTGTATTTTGCAACCTTTTTCCGATTAAGTTGTTTTTTTTTTTAAGTGTTGGAGATACCGCGAACTCAATTATGACTTCACTTACTAGTTCATTTATAGTGTCCAAATCCTTCACAAACATAATACCACTTTCCAAATTATACTCAAATTTTACTTCATCCATGTTATCTAGCATAATGGTATGATTTCTTTGCTACTTTTTTTTAGGAGACCATTTTTTAACTATTTTTTTAATCGACGCAAAATTTTCTTATTTCTTGTCTATATTGGCGTGTTAACTTTGGTTTGGATGCAAATATCGATACCGTATACTCTTTTTATACCTTATTTAAGGATACACATAATCATATCGTATTTTGCTACCTTTTTTGATGAAGTTTTTTTTTTTTTTTAAGTGTTGGAGATACCGCCAACTCACTCATGACTACACTTATTTGTTCATTTATAGTGTTCAAATCCTTCACAAACATAATACCACTTTTCAATTTTCACTCAAATTTAACCTCATCCATGTTATCTAGCATAATGGTATGATTTATTTGCTAATTTTTTTAGGAGACCATTTTTAACAATTTTTTTTATTCGATTCAAAAAAATTTTATTTGTTGACTACATTGGTGTATTAACTTTGGTTTGGATGCAAATATCGATACCGTATACTCTTTTTTCACCTCATTTTTGGATACACATAATCAAATCGTATTTTGCTACCTTTTTCCAATTAAGTTTTTTTTTTTTTTTTTTATTAAGTGTTGGAGATACCGCGAACTCAATCATAACTTCACTTACTAGTTCATTTATAGTGTCCAAATCTTTCACAAACATAATAACACTTTCCAAATTTCACTCTAATTTTACCTCATCCATGTTATCTAGCATAATGGTATGATTTCTTTGCTACTTTTTTTTTTTTGAGGAGACTATTTTTTAACTATTTTTTTTATTCGATGCAAAATTTTCTTATTTGATGTCTACATTGGTGTGTTAAGTTTGGTTTGGATGCAAATATCGATACCGTATATTCTTTTTCACCTCATTTAAGGATACACATAATCATATCGTAATTTGCTACCTTTTTCCGATGAAGTTGATTTTTTTTTTTAAGTGTTAGAGATATCGCGAACTCAATCATGATTTCACTTATTAGTTCATTTATAGTATCCAAATCCTTCACAAACAAAATACCACTTTCCAAATTTCACTCAAATTTAACCTCATTCATGTTTTCTAGCATAATAGTATGATTTCTTTGCTACTTTTTTTTAGGAAACCATTTTTTAACTATTTTTTTTATTTGATGCAAAATTTTCTTATTTGTTTTCTATATTATCGTGTTAACTTTGGTTTGGATGCAAATATCGATACCGTATACTCTTTTTTTACCTCATTTAAGGATACACATAATCATATCGTATTTTGCTACCTTTTTTGATGAAGTTTTTTTTTTTTTTTTTAAGTGTTGGAGATACCGCCAACTCACTCATTACTACACTTATTTGTTCATTTATAGTGTCCAAATCCTTCACAAACATAATACCATTTTTCAATTTTCACTCAAATTTAACCTCATCCATGTTATCTAGCATAATGGTATGATTTATTTGCTAATTTTTTTTAGGAGACCATTTTTTAACTATTTTTTTTATTCGATGCAAAATTTTCTTATTTGTTGTCTATATTGGCGTGTTAACTTTGGTTTGGATGAAAATATCGATACCGTATAATCTTTTTTCACCTCATTCAAGGATACACAAAATCAAATCGTATTTTGCTACCTTTTCCCGATGAATATTTTTTTTCTAAGTGTTGGAGATACCGCGAACTCAATCATGACTTCACTTACTAGTTCATTTATAGTGTCCAAATTCTTTACAAACATAATACCACTTTTAAAATTTCACTCAAATTTTACCTCATCCATGTTATCTAGCATAATGGTATGATTTCTTTGCTACTTTTTTTAGGAGACCATTTTTTAACTATTTTTTTTATTCGTTGCAAAATTTTCTTATTTGTTGTCTATATTGGCGTGTTAAACTTTGGTTTGAATGCAAATATCGATACCGTATACTCTTTTTTCACCTCATTTAAGGATATACATAATCATATCGTACTTAGCTACCTTTTTCGGATGAATTTTTTTTTTAAGTGTTGGATATACCGCCAACTCAATCATGACTTCACTTATTAGTTCATTTATAGTGTCCAAATCCTTCACAAACATAATACACTTTGCAATTTTCACTCAAATTTTACCTCATCCATGTTATCTAGCATAATGGTATTATTTATTTGCTACTTTTTTTAGGAGACCATTTTTTAACTATTTTTTATATTAGATGCAAAATTTTCTTATTTGTTGTCTATATTGGCGTGTTAACTTTGGTTTGCATGCAAATATCGATACCGTATACTCTTTTTTTTCCTCATTTAAGGATACACATATTCATATCGTATTTTGCTACCTTTTTTGATGAAGTTTTTTTTTTTTTTTAAGTGTTGGAGATACCGCCAACTCACTCATGACTACACTTATTTGTTCATTTATAGTGTCCAAATCCTTCACAAACATAATACCACTTTTCAATTTTCACTCAAATTTTACCTCATCCATGTTATCTAGCATAATGGTATGATTTCTTTGCTACTTTTTTTGAGGAGACCATTTTTTAACTATTTTTTTTGTTCGATGCAAAATTTACTTATTTGTTATCTACATTGGCGTGTTAACTTTGGTTTGGATGCAAATATCGATAACGTATACTCTTTCACCTAATTTAAGGATACACATAATAATATCGTATTTTACTACCTTTTTCCGATGAAGTTTTTTTTTTTTCTTTAAGTGTTGGAGATACCGCCAACTCACTCATGACTACACTTATTTGTTCATTTATAGTGTCCAAATCCTTCACAAATATAATACCACTTTCCAATTTTCATTCAAATTTTACCTCATCCATGTTATCTAGCATAATGGTATGATTTCTTTGCTATTTTTTTTAAGGAGACCATTTTTTAACTATTTTTTATTCGATGTAAAATTTACTTATTTGTTGTCTACATTGGTGTGTTAACTTTGGTTTGGATGAAAATATCGATACCGTATACTCTTTTTCACCTCATTTAAGGATACACATAATCATATCGTAATTTGCTACCTTTTTCCGATGAAGTTGATTTTTTTTTTAAGTGTTAGAGATATCGCGAACTCAATCATGATTTCACTTACTAGATCATTTATAGTGTCCAAATCCTTCACAAACAAAATACCACTTACCAAATTTCACTCAAATTTAACCTCATTCATGTTATCTAGCATAATGGTATGATTTCTTTGCTACTTTTTTTTAGGAGACCATTTTTTAACTATGTTTTTTATTCGATGCAAAATTTTCTTATTTGTTGTCTATATTGGCGTGTTAACTTTGGTTTGGATGTAAATATCGCCACCGTATACTCTTTTATCACTTCATTTAAGGATACACATAATCATATCGTATTTTGCTACCTTTTTCCGATAATGATTTTTTTTTTTTTAAGTGTTAGAGATACCGCCAACTCTATCATGACTTCACTTATTAGGTCATTAATATTGTCTAAATCCTTCACAAACATAATACCACTTTCCAATTTTCACTCAAATTTTACCTCATCCATGTTATCTAGCATAATGGTATCATTTCTTTGCTACTTTCTTTTTCGGAGACCATTTTTTTACTATTTTTTTTATTCGATGCAAAATTTTCTTACTTGTTGTCTACATTGGTGTGTTAACTTTGGTTTGGATGCAAATATCGATACCATATACTCTTTTTTCACCTCATTTTTGGATACACATAATCATAATGTATTTTGCTACCTTTTTCCGATTAAGTTGGTTTTTTTTTTAAGTGTTGGAGATACCGCCAACTCAATCATAACTTCACTTACTAGTTCATTTATAGTGTCCAAATCCTTTCACAAACATAATACCACTTTCCAAATTTCACTCATATTTTACCTCATCCATGTTATCTAGCATAATGGAATGATTTCTTTGCTACTTTTTTTGAGGAGACCATTTTTTTGCTATTATTTTTATTCAATGCAAAATTTTCTTATTTTTGTCTACATTAGTATGTTAACTTTGGTTTGGATGCAAATATCGATATCGTATACACTTTTTTCACATCATTTAAGGATACACATAATCATATCGTATTTTACTACTTTTTTTTGATAAAGTTTTTTTTTTTTTTTAAAGTTTTGGAGATACCGCGAACTCAATCATAACTTCACTTACTAGTTCATTTAAAGTGTCCAAATCCTTCACATACATAATACCACTTTCCAAATTTCACTCAAATTTAACCTCATCCATTTTATCTAGCATAATGGTATGATTTATTTGCTACTTTTTTTAAAAGACCATTTTTTAACTATTTTTTTTATTCGATGCCAAAATTTCTTATTTTTTGTCTATATTGGCGTGTTAACTTTGGTTTGGATGCAAATATCGATACCGTATACTCTTTTTTCACCTTATTTAAAGATACACATAATCATATCGTATTTTGCTACCTTTTTCAAATGAATTTTATTTTTTTAAGTGTTGGAGATACCGCCAACTCAATCATGACTTCACTTATTAGTTCATTTATAGTGTCCAAATCCTTCACAAACATAATACCTCTTTCCAAATTTCACTCAAATTTTACCTCATCCATGTTATTTAGCATAATAGTATGATTTCTTTGCAACTTTTTTTTGTGGAGATCATTTTTTAACTATTTTTTTTATTCGTTGCAAAATTTTCTTATTTGTTGTCTATATCGGTGTGTTACCTTTGGTTTGGATGCAAATATCGATACCGTATCATCTTTTTTCACCTCATTTAAAGATACACATAATCATATCGTATTTTGCTACCTTTTTCCGATGAAGTTTTTTTTTTTTTTTTTTTTTTTTTTTTTTTTTTTTTTTTTTTGTGTGTGTTGGAGATACCGCGAACTCAATCATGACTTCACTTATTAGTTCATTTATAGTATCCAAATCCTTCACAAACATAATACTACTTTCCAAATTTCACTCAAATTTTACCTCATCCATGTTATATAGCATAATGGTATGATTTATTTGCTACTTTTTTTAAGAGACCATTTTTTAACTATTTTTTTATTCGATGCAAAATTTTCTTATTTGTTGTCTATATTGGCGTGTTAACTTTGGTTTGGATGAAAATATCGATACCGTATATTCTTTTTTCACCTCATTTAAGAATACACATAATCATATCGTATTTTGCTACCTTTTTCCGATAAAGTTTTTTTTTTTCAGGTGTTGGAGATACCGCCAATTCATTCATGACTTTACTTATTTGTTCATTTATAGTGTCCAAATCATTCACAAACATAATACCACTTTTCAAATTTCACTCAAATTTTTCTCATCCATGTTATCTAGCATAATGGTATGATTTCTTTGCTACTATTTTTTTAAGGAGACCATTTTTTAACTATTTTTTTTATTCGATGCAAAAAAAAATTTATTTGTTTTCAACATTGGTGTGTTAACTTTGGTTTGGACGCAAATATCGATGCCGTATACTCTTTTTTCACCTCATTTAAGAATACACATAACCATATCGTATTTTACTACCTTTTTCCGATGAAGTTTTTTTTCTTTTTTTTTTAAGTGTTGGAGATACCGCCAACTCAATCATGACTTCACTTATAAGTTCATTTATAGTGTCCAAATCCTTCACAAACATAATACCACTTTCCAATTTTAACTCAAATCTTACCTCATCCATGTTATCTAGCATAATGGTATGATTTCTTTGCTACTTTTTTTTAGGAGACCATTTTTTAACTATTTTTTTATTTGATGCAAAATTTTCTTATTTGTTGTCTATATTGGCGTGTTAACTTTGGTTTGGATGCAAATATCGATACCGTATAATCTTTTTTCACCTCATTTAAGGATACACAAAATCATATCGTATTTTGCTACCTTTTTCCGACGAAGTTTTTTTTTTTTTTTTTTTTTTTTTTAAGTGTTGGAGATACCGCGAATTCAATCATGACTTTACTTATTAGTTCATTTATAGTGTCCAAATCCTTCACAAACAGAATACCACTTTCAAAATTTCACTCAAATTTTACCTCATCCATGTTATCTAGCATAATGGTATGATTTCTTTGCTACTTTTTTTTTTTAGACCATTTATTAACTATTTTTTTATCCGATGTAAAATTTTCTTATTTGTTGTTAACATTGGTGTGTTAACTTTGGTTTGGATTCAAATATCTATACCGTATACTCTTTTTTCACCTCATTTTTGGATACAAATAATCATATCGTATTTTGCTACCTTTTTCCGATGAAGTTTTTTTTTAAGTGTTGGAGATACCGCGAACTCAATCATGACTTCACATACTAATAATTTATAGTGTCCAAATCATTCACAAACATAATACCACTTTCAAAATTTCACTCAAATTTTACCTCATCCATGTTATCTAGCAAAATGGTACGATTTCTTTTCTACCTTTTTTTTAGGAGACCATTTTTTAACTATTTTTTTATTCGATGCAAAATTTTCTTATTTGTTGCCTATATTGGCGTGTTAACTTTGGTTTGGATGCAAATATCGCCACCGTATACTCTTTTTCACTTCATTTAAGGTTACACGTAATCATATCGTATTTTGCTACCTTTTTCCGATAAAGTTTTTTTTTTTTTTTTTAAGTTTTGGAGATACCGCCATCTCAATCATGACTTCACTTACTAGTTCATTTATAGTGTCCAAATCCTTCACAAATATAATATCACTTTCTAAATTTCACTCACTTTTTACCTCATCCATGTTATCTAGCATAATGGTACGATTTCTTTGCTACTTTTTTTTTGAGGAGATCATTTTTTAACTATTTTTTTTATTCGATTCAAAATTTTCATATTTGTTGTCTATATTGTTGTGTTAACTTTGGTTTTGATGCAAATATCAATACCGTATACTCTTTTTTCACCTCATTTAATGATACACATAATCATATCGTATTTTGCTACCTTTTTCCGATGAAGTTTTTTTTTTTAAGTGTTGGAGATACCGCGAACTCAATCATGACTTCACTAACTAGTTCATTTATAGTGTCCAAAATCCTTCACAAACATAATACCACTATCCAAATTTCTCTCAAATTTTACCTCATCCATGTTATCTAGCATAATTGTATGATTTCTTTGCTACTTTTTTTTTTGATACCATTTTTTAACTATTTTTTTATTCCATGCAAAATTTTCTTATTTGTTATCTACATTGGTGTGTTAACTTTGGTTTGGATGAAAATATCGATACCGTATACTCTTTTTTAACCTCATTTAAGGATACACATAATCATATCGTATTTTGCTACCTTTTTCCGATGAAGTTTCTTTTCTTTTTTTTTTCTTTTTTTTAAGTGTTGGAGATACTGCGAACTCCATCATGACTTCACTTACTAGCTCATTTATAGTGTCTAAATCCTTCACAAACATAATACCACTTTCCAAATTTCACTCAAATTTTACCTTATCCATGTTATCTGGCATAATAGTATGATTTCTTTGCTACTTTTTTTCAAGGAGACCATTTTTTAACTATTTTTTTTATTCGATGCAAAAAAAAATTTATTTTTTGTCTACATTGGTGTGTTAACTTTTGTTTGGATGCAAACATCGATACCGTATACTCTTTTTTCACCTCATTTTTGGATACACATAATCATATCGTATTTTGCTACCTTTTTCCGATGTAGTTTTTTTTTTTTTTTTTTTTAAGTATTGGAGATACCGCGAACTCAATCATGACTTCACTTACTAGTTCATTTATAGTGTCCAAATCCTTCACAAACATAATACCACTTTCCAAATTTCACTCAAATTTTACCTCATCCATGTTATCTAGCATAATGGTATGATTTCTTTGCTACTTTTTTTGAGGAGACTATTTTTTAACTATTTTTTTTATTCGATGTAAATTTTTTTAATAAAAGTTGAGATCGTTTAAGCTTTAGATTGTTTAGATCTTGATCTAGGATATAATAACATTGAATAAATCATAAAGTGCGTAATAACAATAAGAACATCAATGTTATCACAAGATTTTCTCACAAGCCCCAATTTTATTTGATCAAAATAAAACGGTTACACGATTATAACAGGATTAAGAATACCTTGATCTTGAGGCAAAACAAAACTCTAGATGTCTACATCTTTTTGTGCACACTTTTTCCTACACGCCTACATCTCTTTATATATTAGAGATAATAGAGTTTACAAGAAAACCTAACTTACATAGGAAGTTAACTTAATTTTCACATTAAGTCCTTGTAGTTTCATCAATCTTTATTTATGCATTTTTAGTTTTGTAATCATCAAATCAATAATTCTATACAATCTTCCCCTATTTGATGATGACAAAATAAACATCTTCTCGGTCAAACTTCCCCTTAATTCTTGCTTTCTTGTAAACATGTCATGCATAATAAGTTGCAAATCTTGATCTTTAATTCTTCTTCCCCTTTTTGTCATAATCCAATAGGGATCTTCTTGAAGATAAACAACTTGAATCTTTACAACTACACGCCATATACGACACCACTAATCCAATCTTCTAATGTCTCAAATTACCCTCCATGACGCATACTAAGAATAATAAATTTGAACAATAGAAAATTACACTAATAGTTGTAATATACAACTAGCAGTAGTAAGAAAACCTTTCTCCTCAAATAATGCATGAAGATCTCCTGATGGTTAAACAATTTATCAATAAGCTTCCCTTCAAAAATCAATATGTTAACCATCTCTTGAATCTCGAACTTTTATTGGCTCTATGTAATGATCAATGATGAAGAAAATAGAGTATAACAAACTTGATGAAGAAGTTAAATCTTCCAAACTTGTATCTTATATCTTGTACTATACACGACGTTGAACTTATATTCCAATGTATAAGTAGACCGCAATCTCTTTGACAAAAATCCTTATTCTTCATAATAAGTCACTGAGCACACTATAACTCCTTCAAGTGATAGCAAATGTGAGCATTGAGCACCATCAATTTGTAAATCACACACTTTTGCTAGATTTGTCAAGTCTTCATCGTCACCATACAAATCAAACAAGTTATCTTCAAAGTGTACCATCCTACTTTGAGATATGATAAGATACACAGCTGTAAAACTCAACTACAATATCAAATAAGCTATAATAAATCTTCTTTGTAATCACATCTTCAAAAAATCTTCAAAAACGAGCCATAAAATCAATACGAATAAATTGTTATGAAAAAAATTCCAATCGAGATTTAAAGCTATCAGTTGCACTAACAGTTGTAACCAAGTAATACTAACAGTTTTAATTGTTTTGTACTAACAGTAGTAAAAACTCAATCAGTGTTAACCCCTCGGAATTCATAAACAGTGGTAATCTTCAAAATCCACTAACAAAACAATGGTAACAATAACTAATAACATCAAATAGTACTATATTTATATACTAATATTCCCTAGTTTTTGTATACTTTTATTACAATTACTTGATAAAATATAATTATTTCGTTCATATTTATATAATAGGTAGAAATAGAGTTTGAATTAGAAAAGGAACGAAAATGAGTTAAAATAGAGTAAATAAAGTAGTTTTTGTATAAAAAGTAACTTGTAGGTCCAATTAACTAAATATGAGTAGGACAAAGTGGTTAAAAGAGTGATGAAAATAAATAAAGTTTGTAAATATTTGAGTTCGAAAAGTTAAATGAGTTGAGCGAAAATAATTAGATTAAAGATTTATTAGAGTTTATGAGTTGGACCAAATAATTAGTTAGGCTAAATAATAGTAGTTACTAATAATCATGTTAATACTAATAATAAAGTAATTATAATAAAAAAATAGGTAATAAAGCTAAATAATACTCTGTAGTAAATTAAGTAGTACTAGTACGTTAGTATCATAATAATATAATATATTTAATATTACTACAACTAACTTCACGTTAGTGTTAATAGTAGTAATAATGTAAATATTAATAATAATATATTAATATAATTATAATTATAATTATAGTAATAAATAAATAATAAAAACGATGATGATGATGATGTCTTAATGTTGCAGAATCACGTGGAATTGTGGAAGCAGAAGGAAAAATGGTCCAAGCTGATTGTCAGAAACAAGATGCAGGAAATGGAGTTGACACATGGGCTGATCAAGTCATTTAATTATTTGGGTTAATTGAATTAAAATGGGTCGTGGATGAATTGGGGTCAAAAGGCAAATATTTGGTTAGTGTATCGCAGCCTAAAATGCATGCGTGAGATCAAGAATATTCGATAAGTCTTTGCGGCAAAGCAATTGTGAGGTCAGTGGACTTTTTTTTGGAGCAGATGGAAGTTTTCATCCATACGGTGGATGGATTTTGGTTCCAGCGCATTTAAATAGCAGCCTCTGCCTACGATTTTGAGAGACTTTTTAATATATAATTCAGCTAGGGTTTGTATATTACGAATTTTAGGGTTACTTTGGAGGCACAAGAGATCAACTTTGAAGCATAATCATTCTTGTTTCGAGTGGTTCGTCTTTCGATTTGGTATTACTCTAGTTTATTTAATATCATTGATGATTTTGGTATTTATTAATCTGAGTTTCACTTATCTTATGATGAATTGAATATTTAAAGTAGTTGTGTAATTGATAAAACTCGGATTATGTTTATTGAACAATTGAAATTGCATATTGACTAAGTTATTTGATTGAAAACTATTATATGACTCGCAGAACCTTGTCTATTGGTAATTGCTAGTGATTGTTTCTTAACGTGATTAATGATATTAATGAGATTGATTTCCTTTGGTATTGTTGATTATTGATGGTTATTATTTTTAGGATTTTAACCATTGCTAAATACGTTGAATCTGATAGGTTAAGATAATAAGATCTATGCAATCTAAAATGAACAAGACAATAAGAAATTATTGTGTATTGTTGATTCATACCATTAGAGTTAATTATAATAAGTAGTGAATGTTTAATGCACAATTTAGGGTAAAGCACACAATAGACTAATAATCTTGTGACATTGGATCGATGTTTTATGCGGACCCTTAAATTGTAGAAATTAGTTAACCTGAACAGGAGACTAATTTACATTCAATTTAGAATCTTTGATTAGTGACTAAGTTGATCTAAAAGAAATTACAATTAAATAATCAATATGCGATGAATCGGGATATATGAATATGAGTGAAGTTAATTATACAATTACTATTCCTTCCTATTGTTACCTATTTATTATTTTATTATTTTAATTTAAAGTTTCATTTAGTTTTAATTATTATTTACAAATCTTATGTTCGAACGGAACTCAAACGCCCCCTATTTACTGCTTTTCTAGTTAATTAGTATTTTCTATTTTAATAAATAACCACCGTTCCTTGTGATCGACTCGGACTTACCAAGTCTATACTTACGTTCGATCAGCTATTCTTGCCTGGTTGTGTGAAAAGTATTTATTCGGTATTTCCATTTATAAATTATAAAACAAGACGCGCTTTCACACGCATCAATAACCCACTAATTTTCCTTGCTGTCAATCTGGACTTCAACTTCTCGAAGCATTAAAAACTCTAGCATTCATCTTAGTTATATCGTTTCTTCTATCATCTCTGCTCCAATAGAGCTGCGTTTTCACTTTAATTCGATCTAGAGTTTAATGAAAAACTCCATCGTCTCCCCAAACCAATGTCAGAAACTCTAAACAATCAAGCCATAAACAACAGCTGGCCATATTTAGAATACGAGTTGAACCTTCCACAATGATCAATGAGTGAACCAAAAAGTTTAGTAAAAACAAACACATCAGAATCAGATACGTAATCACAGTAGACATTGCATTTAACATTCATCATACTTCGTATTTTCCCAGGCATCACTCAACACCCTAGTTGTCTTCTTCCTTGCAAACCTTAAACCTGAACGACAGTCACAGTAGCACCTTTAACACTTAGTAACCCTGAGACCCTTTTCTTTCTGCATCTCTTTCTGTTTTAAGTCGAAGTAGAGTTTGAAGAAAACCCTAATCGTCAATTCAAAGCAATACCAGAAACCAATTGAACATCCAAACTGAAGTCGTTTCTAAGGAGAAGAAACTCACAAACCAGTCGTCTTCTTCCTCAAATCTTCTTGTCGAATCACCAAACCCAGAATACCAGAAACCAACTCACGGAAACCCTAATCTGAACGTGAACATCCAGACTTCTTTCTGCATCTCTTTCTGCTCGAATTAATCATTCTCTTTCTGCCTCTCGTTCTGCTGTATTCAAAATAGGTTTTAAGGAAAACCCTAATACCTTGTAACTTTCACACAAACTGCTTGCTTTCAAAACCCTTCATATCAAGAGCAACCTGACTTTAATATTTGTATATTCAATCTTGAATGAAGAAAAAGAATGTGATTAGAAACAATTATATGTCGGCAGAAGTAAAAACCCATGGTCGGCAGAAGGCGGCTCCACATTCAAGCAACAAATTGTAATTAATTAAAAACAAATTTTTGTCATTGATTATGCATCCCACTCGAAATAATTAAAGAGTATATCGACAAAAGTAATATCCAAATCAATCGGTTTAATTATTTGATGGAATGGATAATGATGTGGTGTAAGGTATGAAAGTTTGGTAGTGGTGGATGTATATCAATAATTCACAAAAGAACTTGTATACAGACGAATGAATAATCAGACTTTATCTTCAATCTCGTAAAACTTGTATATCCTAGATCACGAGCCACCTTGCTCTGATACCACATGATAAAACTTATGATCGTTTAAGCTCAGATTGTTTAGATCTTGATCTAGGATATAATAACATCGAATTAATCATAAAGTGCGGAATAACAATAAGAACATCAATGTTATCACAAGATTTTCTCACAAGACCCAATTTTATTTGATCAAAATAAAACGTTTACACGATTATAACAGGATCAAGAATACCTTGATCTTGAGGCTAAACAAAACTTTAGATGTCTACATCTTTTGTGCACACTTTTTCCTACACGCCTACATCTCTTTATATACTAGAGATAATAGGGTTTACAAGAAAACCTAACTTACATATGAAGTTAACTTAATTTTCACATTAAGTCCTTGTAGTTTCATCAATCTTTATTTATGCATATTTAGTTTTGTAATCATCAAATCAATAATTCCCTACAATTTTCTTATTTGTTGTCTACATTGGTGTGTTAACTTTAGTTTGGATGCAAATATCGATACCGTATACTCTTTTTTCAACTCATTTTTGGATACACATAATCATATCATATTTTGCTACCTTTTTCTGATGAAGTTTTTTTTTTTTTTTAAGTGTTGGAGATACCGCGAACTCAATCATGACTTCACTTACTAGTTCATTTATAGTGTCTAAATCCTTTACAAACATAAAACCACTTTCCAAATTTCACTCAAATTTTACCTCATCAATGTTATCGAGCATAATGGTATGATTTATTTGCTACTTTTTTTAGAGGAGACCATTTTTTAACTATTTTTTTTATTCGATGTAAAATTTTGTTATTTGTTATCTATATTGGTGTGTTAACTTTGGTTTGGATGCAAATATCGCCATCGTATACTCTTTTTTCACTTCATTAAAGATTACACATAATCATATCGTATTTTGCTACCTTTTACCGATAATTTTCTATTTTTTTAAGTGTTGGAGATACCGCGAACTCAATAACGACTTCATTTACTAGTTCATTTATAGTGTCCAAATCCTTCACAAACATAATACCACTTTTCAAATTTCACTCAAATTTAACCTCATCCATGTTATATAACATAATGGTATGATTTTTTTGCTACTTTTTTTTAGGAGACCATTTTTTAACTATTTTTTTATTCGATGCATAAATTTCTTATTTGTTGTCTATATTGGTGTGTTAACTTTGGTTTGGATGCAAATATCGCCACTGTATACTTTTTTTTCACCAAATTTAAGGTTACACATAATAATATCGTATTTTGCTACCTTTTTCCGATGAATTCTTTTTTTTTTTTTAAGTGTTGGAGATACCGCGAACTCAATCATGACTTAACTTACTAGTTCATTTAAAGTGTCCAAATCCTTCACAAACATAACACCACTTTTAAAATTTCACTCAAATTTTAACTCATCCATATTATCTAGCATAATTGTATGATTTTTTTGCTACTTTTGTTTGAGGAGACCATTTTTCAACTATTTTTTTATTCGATGCAAAAATTTCTTATTTGTTGTCTATATTGGTATGTTAACTTTGGTTTAGATGCAAATATCGCCACCGTATACTCTTTTTTCACCTCATTTAAGGTTACACATAATCATATCGTATTTTCCTACATTTTTCCGATGTAGTATTTTTTTTTTTTTTAAGTGTTGGAGATACCGTGAACTCAATCATGACTTCACTTTCTAGTTCATTTATAGTGTTCAAATCCTTCACAAACATAACATCACTTTCCAAATTTCACTCAAATTTTACCTCATCCATATTATCTCGCATAATGGTATGATTTTTTTGCTACATTTTTTGAGGAGACCATTTTTTAACTATTTTTTTTATTTGATGCAAAAATTTCTTATTTGTTGTCTATATTAGTGTGTTAACTTTGGGTTGGATGCAAATATCGCCACTGTATACCCTTTTTCATCTCATTTAAGGTTACACATAATCATATCGTATTTTTTACATTTTTTCGATAAGGTTTTTTTTTTTAAGTGTCGGAGATACCGCGAACTCAATCATTACTTCACTTACTATTTCATTTATAGTGTCCAAATCCTTCACAAACATAACACCACTTTCCAAATTTCACTCAAATTAACCTCATCCATATTATCTATCATAATGGTATGATTTCTTAGCTATATTTTTTTAGGTGACACTACAACAAACTTCATCCATACAATACGAAATAAAATCAGTCATATCCGGCCCCGATCCCGAACCCAAAGCACCACCCAAAGCTCTCGTTCCTTATGGCCATTCCATCATCTCGCAAATCTTTATCTTCTCCATTTCCAATATGAACCTCGCTTGCTCCGATAAATTCTCTGTCGGCATGGCCAAAATTCTAAGTTTGGTCTCGAGATCCTTCATCTTGTAGTAGCCTTGTTTGTCACTTCAGATGCCTTCAAAGGTTGTTGCGAGTGATTCATCAAATGAAGCACGAGAAACCGGCCGAACCAGAAGACGTGGTTTTTTGGGACTTTGATTTTCTTGACTTTCCTTGCGGACGTGGATGCGGATCGGTACCAAATAAACCCTCATTCAGGTTTTGTTCCGTTTGTTGCTCTGGTTCGTCATCAAAGTTCAAGTCTTCCAAATTCACTGTCTCGCGACGTTTGGGGACATTTTTAGTCTGCCGACGACAAACGGATCGGGATGGAGCCACTTTTGTTTATCCTTCAAAAGTCCCACCCCATCAAACTTGTGAAACTTTTTTGGTCGTTTTCCACCTTGTATTGATGGTGACAGCGGATCATCAAATCGGCCGCGTCTTCACCACTCCTTTTTTGGTCGTTATGCCTTTTCCATACGTCTTGAAACTTGTTGCAATCCGCGTTGAGTTTTAGCCATTTTGACGACAACGCGTCTTTTTCCTGTACGAATAGTGGATTGCGGACGTTGTAGGAATCCATAACAAGATACAAAATGAAGAACATTCTTGGTCAATTCCACGGTTGGAATTTTTGGATACCAAAATCCAACTTTCCGCCAAACGAAGCTCGTCCTCCGGTGTCCAAAGGTTACGGTTTGGAACGACTTTCTTTGTTTCGCCGGTGAGTCTTTTTTGGACTTTCTTCCTTAGGTTTTTTTGGATGATTCGGGTGTCGGGTTGGTTTCTTCAACGGATTGGACGTCGGGTTGTTGTTGACTTTGATGCCACATTTGAAATTGAGCATATTCATCAGGTGACCTTAGCGGTGGTGGTTGCATCGGTTGTGGTTGTTGATTGTATACGGGAGCATATGGTGGTGGTGTCGGGTTGTTGTAAGCGTACGAAGCGAAACCTAGGATTTGTGGGTTGGAAGATGATGGATTTTGTTGCGGTTGTGAGGATTGCCACTCGCCGGTGAATGGGTTCCAAGTGGATTGTAAATGGTACGGGTTGTTCAGGTTGTTTTGGTTGTTCGACATGATTACGAAAATTGGATGAATTATATAGAATTTTTGGAGAGTTTTTGAGAGTGTTTTGAAATGAAATGAATGGTTTGAAGCGTGGTTTGAAGTGTTGGAGAGGTGTTGTATATATAGGTAAAATGTATAAAAGTTTAAAAAATAAAAAATAAAAAATTTGTTGAAAACCTGCCGTTCAACGGCTTGTTTTTAAAAAAAAAAAAATTTATAAACTATCTATTGGAGACAAACAAAAAAAAATAATAAAGGAAAACGTTGGTTTGAGAGGCGTCGGATTTTGGATGCTGGCAGCTGAACGCCGCCGAGAATGCCCCGGGAAGGCCATCCCGGTGCGGCGGAACGTCGTCCGACGGCGTTCTCGGCCTTGAACGCCGATGCCGAAGTCCCCACTCCGTGTGCTCTAATAAGTTACTTTTTGAGACCTTTAAGTTTTTAGGACCATAATCATATGTGTCATGTATGAAGGCGTTGTAATAAGTTAGACTGTCCTAATAGATCATATTAGGACATTTTACAAATGTTGTATAATACTACATTTGAGAACACAGATTAGTGTCCTAAGAAATGAGTTAATAGGGCACATGTAAATGGTCCTAATAAGATATGGGTTTATTGTCCTAAGAAATGAGTTAATATGGCACATGTAAATGGTCCTAATAAGATATGTGTTTATGAAATAAATTTGTGTGTCCTAATAGATGGGTACCTGACACTAACAAAAGTGTCCTAAGAAGGGTTTTTTAGGACCAAAATCTTCTATAGACATCATTCTAAATACATATTATAAACCAACGATTATGCTTTCATGTGTCAAAATCTAATAACAAATAAATGTAAAGGAAAAGTTTCATTATAATTCAAACAAGTCACTTCAGTTACAGCTAATAGAATCTGAGATACATATATAATCAAATTATATACAGAGATAATAATCCTTACACTTATATACTAAAACAACTATGTCAATACAGAACGGCCCAAACTGACCCATTTACATATAAGTATATTTAGTTGTTGACAAAAGGTCTTACAGGTCACGTTAGCCCATCCTGATCCATTCAACGCGTATTAAAAATACGCTCTCAACATGAAACATTTTGTTGCACCTTAGAATATATGTGGAACCTTTAGTTTTGAGAGGCCCCTCTTAGCTCTCTTCTTGTTTTCCAATAGTCCACCACGTAGAGTCTCTTGGCTGACAGAAAGAAACCAACAATTAGCATTAGATTATATACTATACTTACCTTTTGTTTTAATGTACCTTAAAATATATTCAGAAAGTAACACATGGTTAAATCAAAACTGGGCAGAAAAGCACCTGACAACAATGGCATATTTGCATGCATGTTCTTAACAACAATCGAGGAACCATACGCATGTTCAACTTCTACTACCAGGTTAGGCTTGACAGACTGAAATTAATAAAAAGATAACATTCAATTGGGGCAAATTTTATGATAGTCTATTAACGGATCACTAAACAATATAAGCCTATTAGAGGTAGCAACAAGGATATATGGACATCTTAAAGACTCGGATGAAGGACATACAAATAAGGAAACATATATAGTAATGTACATAAGTCATGGAAGGGCTAGAATGATACTCCTAATGATTATTTAGTTATAATGTGAATAATCAAAGTGAAATGGAGAGAGAACTATTTGAAGTCTACTAACTAATGCTATGATGTTTAAGTTGTGCGTTAAAATGGAAGCCATTTTTAGAGAGCAACGACTAAGCTAGGGACTACAGATATGGAGAGAGTTCAAAAGTTCAAAGGATATGGCCACATGATCAAGGAACCTGTTGCTCCAAAGTTGAAGTAACACGTTAAGTGAAGACTAGTTTCTGATTCGGGAGGTAGGACCGAAAGAGTATTCCGTGCGATTGTTGATGAGACCTTGAACCGAAAGGAGTATATCCCTTTCGGTTGGCGATTCCCTATTGGTAACCCCGGCTACCGTTTGGGTAGACGAGTTGTACGCCACGAATGTCAATAGTCTCCTTCGGTATCAGAGTGTATTTAATGTCTGTCATCAATGCCCAACAACTGGTTGTTGGTCGGCCATTTATAATGCTTCACATGTCCTTCTTTTACCCGTTTCGGTGTCCTTCTATTATTCGTTGGATATAAGTGTTAATGCCGTCACTTGCAGCATTAATTAGATGTGACAACTCATCAGACAGTTCCCTTCGGTAGGACGGAGACCCGTGACATGACATTTCCTTGTAAACTTGTTGCTGTAAAGGCTCTCTTTTAGGTATGAGGTGTTTCGGTATCGGTATACCGATACCGAGGTACGTCATCAGCCCCCCAATCTATTTTGGCAAGAAATCAGTATTTTATGCCGAAATAGATTCATTAAAAATTATTATTATTTATTTTATTATTATTATTATTTTTTTTTTTTTTGAAGTCGGCCGAAACTAGATAAGTCTGCGTAGTCGGCCCTGTCGTTGATCTTGTATGTTGACGCGTGTAGAGTAATCATTACGTTTGTCATGTCAATCTGTCAGAAGGGCGCGTCGGTTAGCCAGGAGGGCGCGTCGGTACGCATTCCCGTAACGGTTATGTTTCCCTATTATAAATATGTGTAAACCGGTCATTTTCACATTATTTTCACCCCCTTGGCTCTGAGACCGAAAGACATTTCTACCACCGGAACCCTTCTGCTCTGCTGCCGAAAGCTAAATTCTCCCTTCCTTTCAGGTATATTTCTTTTCCACCATTTTATTATTGTAATATTATTTCCTTTTACAAAGGTCTTCCTGCCATGCTCTCCCTTCGGTCATAGTTGTACGATACCAGACTTTGTAAGAGTTGTATGTTGCTTTCTGTTTTTATAGCTTTCCTTTTCCTTTCGGTATATGTAGTTATATAATCCTTCGACATGACCGACGGTATGGCTATCGGCAAGTGGGATAAAAGCTTCTCTGTAATGACCCAGACCAGCGTCAATATTTTTTGTGCCACCTTCAATATACCCATGGATCTTAATCCTACCGCTCCGGGACCTAACAAACGTATAGACGAGTTTCCGGAGGGTATGATAGGTGTTTATACCCGATTTTTTAATTGTTCCAACCTGCGTATACCGTTTTCCCGCTTCTTCCTTACTGTGATGCAATATCACAATTTTCATATATCCCAACTAACTCCTGGTGCCGCACTTAAAATTTCTTGTTTTGAAATTCATTGTCGATCTCTTGGTTTCGAACCCACAATTCCCTTGTTTCGTCGTTTCTATACCCTTAGCCGGAAGGGTATTTGGATTACAGTCGAGGTTCGGCCGAAACCGATAGAAGGTTGCATTACCCAGTATCCTACCAGTGTGAAAAAGTGGAAGGATCACTTTTTTTTATATCAAAGCCTCCGCCGTACCCTTTAAGATGATTTGGAAACCCTTCGGTGCTGTCATAAAGGATGACATGCCTACCGACGCAGAAGCTGGGGCCGACCTTGTTAAGACATTAATCACAAACAAAATGCGTGTTCGTAGCTTTTTTGAGCAAGCGTTGGTCATTGCTGGAATTAGTCGGGTTTGGGCGAATGCGGATTCGATCCCGACTTTGATATGTGATGGGGCAGGTGTGTGTAACCTCGTTGCTTTTTGTTTCGGTTGTCTGTAGGTGTTAATCTTTACAGTATGTTTATTTGAGCTAACTGTTTATTTTTCTTTGTGCAGAGATGAGTTTGAGGGCGTTCCTTCAAAAGAAGGATTTGACAGAGGTGACAGTCGGCTCTCGCCCGCGTCGGCCGGAAGAGCCGGTGCATACCTCTATTCGTCCAGACATCGTTGTCCATCCTTCGGACGAAAGTGTGGAACTGGTTGAACCTGCACCTTTGCCTGAGATATCTACCAAAACTTCTCAGCCGAAAAGGAAAGAGGCTAACGAAGGCGAAGGTGATGAGCAGCCGAAGAAAAGGCTAAAACGTGCGGCCCAACCTGCTAAATCTCCACCGAAGAAGAAGAAGCAGGTGGCCGAGACTTCTCAACGTCAGCTAATTGATGAGTCCACCGACACCGATACCGAAGGTGATATTTCTGATTTTGATACTTACAACGATTCTTTTCCGGGTGGTACGCCCCTTGCTTCCGGGTGGTCCACTCCCGATGTTTTTATGAATGATCCAGGCTTCGAGAAGCTGAAAGGTAGCCCAGGTGTTCGGTGTATTGACCTGCAGGGTGTTCTTCGTCTTATAGGTTTGGGACATGCGCAGCCATTGTCAGCAGTTAGGCAGGAAGAGGTGGTGAATGTGGAGGACACGCCCAGCGGTGATCATGGGTCGGAAGGTATGGATAGGTATGACGATGGTGGGGGTAGATTTTTGGGAGAGGGCAGTAATTTACAAAAGTTTGAAGAGTTTGCGAGTGGGGTAGATTCTGATGCGCCAAGGTCTCGGTATGCCGAGGTTAGTGCCGAGGAGCTGGAGGCGGAATATGGTGAGAAAGTTTTTCGTCCCCAATGGGACATAAAAAATAAAGATGTTTTCGATGATCCCTTCGTCTGTCGGGAGCTTATTCGTGGGTTAGCTACTCATGGTGAGAAGCGTGCCATGGCCAACAAATCATCCGTTCAGGTACGGAAATTAGTGATTTTAAATAAATCCAAACGAGGTTACGAAATGTTCAGAGTATGATTTTTTCTTTATTTTGTGTAGGTTATGTCCGATTACTACTATCATGAGGTTGCGGCCGTTACTCATGGGAGAAAGGCGGTTCGTAGGTGGGAGATATGTTATGAGGCCCTTCGTCAGGAGAGACTGAAGATGAAAAAGGCCTTCGTCACCTCCAGGAACGCGACGCCCGTATTTCGGAACTTCAAGCAAGGACTGATGAGAGTCTTTTGGATGAGGTTAATTTTTGGGTGATGACCGAAAGGCTGCGTTTGATGGAGGAGAAAAGAGAAAAAGCTTTAGAGAAGGGTCGCCATAAGCAGCAGCGGATTGATGAGCTCTCTGCCTCCATTGCCGATCATGAGAGATCCCTAGTTACCGAAAGGAGCAGTGGCGCCGAAAGGCTTTTAGCAATGGAAAGGTCGAAGCAGCAGGTAATCGATGAGCTGACCAAGGAAAATGAAAAATTGCGGGAGAAACGTAGGTGGTTCGCAGCTCATTCTTCCGGTCACGCCTTCGAGACCCTCCGCAAGAGCTACGAGTATTTGCAATCTGTTGCTGTTGTTCAGAATACGGTCGTCATGAGGGCGTGCTTCTTGGTTACCATAATGCGAGCATGGATGTTCCTATCGAGACGTCGGAGGGATATGACCCGGAGGCCGAAAGTCGTTTAGACACTGCTGCCGACGAGTTGGGTCAGGTTAAATATCCCTATCTTCAGAAGATTGCAGAAAATGGTGACGTCTCGGTCGATGACTTCAAAGCTATCCAGCCTGCTCCCGCCCCTGATACTTAGTAATTTGTAAATTGTTGATACATTCCCCAAATAACATTTGCTTGTAAATATATTTTCGGCCTCGTGCCGTTTTGTCTATGATTTTATTTTATTTTGTTCCTTTTTTTTTTTATTCTGTTTACTACTTGCTCATGAACTGTGTTTTCTTTCGGTATTTTTATTCGGCATCTTGTTAATTATGCCGTGATTCTCGTCTTGGGCCGGAGGCTATTGACTATTTTTATTTATATATCGGCGTTTGATTTGGCCGTAATTCTTGTCATGGGCCGAAAGCTATTGACAATTTTTATTTATGTATCGGCGTCTGATTAGGCCGCAATTCTTGTCATGGGCCGAAGGCTATTGACAATTTTTATTTATATATCGGCGTCTGATTAGGCCGTAATTCTTGTCATGGGCCGAAGGCTATTGACAATTTTTATTTATATATCGGCGTCTGATTAGGCCGTAATTCTTGTCATGGGCCGAAGGCTATTGACAATTTTTGTTGGTCAGTGGTCGTTAGGCAAAGCGTCCTTTGCAGAGTTATGTGACCTTAGGTTGAACATTTGCAACCATAATTTCGATACACCAATATTTATCGGTGTGCCGGAGCGTGTTAGAGAGGTAGGCTCAACCCTGTGTCTTATATCGGATTGTCAAGTGCTAAACCGCTGCTCATAGCGTGAATATATTAATATTTATCAAAAGTACAATCAAGACTAGTATTTAAAATTAGTCTTCATATCGGCCTATTCAAAAGTAGAATTTTCGGAGGTTCGTTCCATTCCAACTTCTCGGCAACGCTTTCCCCTTTTCGTCAGTGAGCTCGTAGGAGCCGTTACCGTAAGCTCTGGCTATACGATATGGGCCTTCCCATTTTGGACCCATCTTCCCCAGGCTCTGTTGTCTGCTTGCTTCATTTTTTCGTAACACATAGTCTCCGACACGGAACGTCGAAGGCCTGACGCGTTGGTTGTAGTATTGCTCTATCTTCTTCTTGTGGTTTGCTTCTCTGATGGCGGCTATTTCACGTCTTTCTTCTAACAAGTCTAGGTTTAACAACAATTCTTTCTCGTTTCCAGCGTCCCTCTCTCCTGAGGTTCGGTAGGTCGGGATTCCAATTTCTGTTGGTATAATGGCCTCTGATCCATAGGTTAGACTGAAAGGCGTTTCTCCATGACTTGTCTTTATCATCGTTCTATGTGCCCACAGCACATGTGGCAAGTGGTCCGTCCAATTGGAACCGTCCGTGTCTATCCGTGCCTTCAAACCTTCTACAATGCTCCGGTTTATCCTTTCTACTTGACCATTTCCCTGTGGGTGAGCTACCGAAGTGAAAATTTGTTTCACATTCAATTCTTCGCACCATCCTCTGAAAGGATTGTCTGCAAACTGCTTTCCGTTATCTGTGACGATCTCCTTAGGCACGCCGAAACGGCAGACAATGTTATCCCAAACGAACTTCTTCACGTTCTTCCCGGTTATCCTTGCTAGCGGGACTGCTTCGACCCACTTTGTGAAATAGTCTACCGCCACTAGTAGAAATTTTAATTTTCCCGGAGCTTGTGGAAAAGGACCAACTATATCCATTCCCCATTTGTGGAAGGGCCAAGCGCTTACGACGGGTATCATATTCTGTTTCGGCACCTTTGGTATTGGTGCATGAATTTGACATGCCTTACATTTTCGTATCTCTTGTACCGCATCCTGATGCATTGTAGGCCAGTAATAGCCTGCGTTCATAGCTTTCGCCACCACCGACCTTGGACCAGAATGTAACCCGCATGAACCCTCATGAATTTCTCTTATGACGTAATTGGCCTGAAGGGGTCCGACACACCGTAACATTGGTCCCAAGTATGATCTTTTGTACAGAATCCCGTCCTCGACTTCGAATCGTAAGGACTTGGCAGCTATTTTTTGTGCCTGCCTGTCATCTTCCGGAAGGATACCTTCGGTTAGATACTTGTAAATCGGTGTCATCCAAGTTGTTCCTTCTTCGGTCACAACCAGATTCACTTCGTCGCACATGACCGAAGGATTGCCCAGCGTTTCCACGAGAACTTTTTTTGTTAGGTGTTCGAAAGCTACTGAGGCTAGTTTACTCAGTGCGTCTGCTTTGTGGTTCTTGCTTCGTGGTACTTGTTCTATCGTTGCTCTTTCGAAATTATTCATCAACTCCTTCGCTTTGTCTCGGTACCTCTTCATCATGTCTCCTCTTGCCTCGTAGTCTCCGTTTATTTGATTGGCTACAAGTTTCGAGTCTACGAAAACTTTTAACTTCTCGACACCTAATCTTGAAGCCAAACGAAGTCCTGCTAACAGTGCTTCGTATTCTGCCTCGTTATTGGATGCATCAAAACCGAAACGTAGTGCGTATGTGTGTTCTGCTCCCATGGGATCTGTAAGGATAAGTCCTGCTCCAGAACCGAAGCTATTTGATGCCCCGTCTGTGAATAAACTCCATTCGGTTTCTTTTGGTACTTCCCCCGTCGGCATCTCTGCCACAAAATCCGCCAATATCTGACCTTTGATTGCCGTTCGCGACTGGTATTCAATGCCATGTTCGCCTAGTTTAATTGCCCATTTTGCCAATCGGCCTGACACTTCCGGTTTGTGTAGCACCTGCCGAATTGGCTGATCGGTTATTACGATTACTTGATGTGCCTGGAAGTATCTCCTTAGACGTCTCGAGGCATGAACCAAAGATAAGGCCAATTTTTCTAAAGGAGAATAATTCATTTCCGGACCATGTAGCGCCCGACTGATGAAGTATATAGGAAGCTGTTTACCCTCCCTTTCGGCCATTAACACCGCACTGACTGCTTCATTTGCTGCCGCTAGGTATAGGTATAACGATTCTCCTGTTTTCGGTGCTACAAGCATCGGTAGGGATACAAGGGAGAGCTTTATCTCCTCGAAGGCCTTGTCGGCCTCAACCGTCCATTTGAAGTTTCGCTTGTTCACACCATTTTTCAATGTTTTGAAGAACGGGAGTGATCTTTCGGCTGAACGAGACAGATACCTGTTTAATGCCGCCAATTTCCCGTTTAGGCTTTGGACTTCCTTTATCGTCTTTGGTGGACGCAAATCGACGATAGCCTTTGTTTTGTCAGGGTTTGCCTTTATACCTCTTTCTGTGATGATATGCCCCAAGAATTTGCCTTCTTCCACCCCGAAGATACATTTTTTTGGGTTTAGCTTCATGTTAATTCTCCGGAGGTTGTCAAAGGTTTCTTGTACATCGGCAAGCATTACTTGTGGTGCCCTGCTCTTTATCACGATATCATCGACATAGGCCTCCAAATTTCTCCCAATCTGTTCCTTGAAACTTCTGTCGACCAACCGCTGATATGTCGCGCCCGCATTTTTTAGACCGAAAGGCATCTTTCGGTAGCAGTAAACCCCTTGATCTGTGTGAAAAGCCGTTTTGTCTTCGTCTTCTTTTGCCATCTGAATCTGGTGATATCCCTTGTATGCATCCAGAAAACATTTATACTTGAAGCCAGAGAGGGCTTCGACCTTCCAATCTATTTCCGGTAGGGGGTAGGGGTCCTTCGGACAAGCGGCTTTAATATCCTTGAAATCGACACACATTCTCCATGAACCATCGTTCTTCTTTACCATTACAGGATTAGCGATCCAGGTACGGTACTTTACTTCCCTCACAATTCCGGCATTTACTAGCTTATCTACTGACTCACACGCTGCTTTGCTTCTTTCTGGTGCCAACGACCTCTTTTTCTGCACTACGGGTCTTATGCTTTTGTCTGCGTTCAGACGGTGTTCGATAACGTCCCTCGGTACGCCCGTCATGTCGGATTCTGTCCATGCAAAGACGTCTATATTCTTTTTTAACAGGAGCAGTAGCCCCGTTTTTATATGTTTCGGTATTCTACTACCGATGTACACTGGTTGTTCCGGGTATTGAGGATTAAGAATGAACTTTTCTTCGGTTTCTTCGGGCACTAAGTCCTTCGAGCCTCCGGACTCCAGTGACTTTTTCACCGGGGACTCGTGGGAGCTTTCTTCGTATAATTCCCTTTCGGCTTGCAAACTTTCGCGAACTTCTTTTCTATCTGCTCTGACCGTTGCGATGCCATGTGGAGTTGGGAACTTCATCATTGCATGCATGGTGGATGCTACAGCTCGTAAGGCAGATAGGCCCGGACGGCCCAGTAGAATGTTGTAGGACGAGGGAGCGTCGACCACTAAGAAACGTAAGATTATCGTTCGGCTTAGTGGATATTCACCAAAGGTTACTGGTATGGCTACTTCACCCATCGGCCATACTCTTTCTCCTGCAAAGCCTACGAGGGGTCCTCCGGTGTTTCGAATCTCTTGTTGAAATTCTGGCTCCAACGCTCGGAAACAATGCGCATACATGATTTCTGATGCGCTACCTCCGTCCACGTAGATCCGATGCACCATTTGATTTCCGACTTCAGCTTTTATGACCAGTGGGTCGCTAGTCGGAAAATTTCCTGGTTCAGTTGGAAAAGTGATTGGTTCTCCCATCCAGTCTTCTGAGCGTTCCTTTCGTTTAGACCGATTCCATTCGGAATATGTCACCATTATAGATTTCCCGCGCCCTTTCGACCCACTGTCTTTCTGACCAAGTGGCATGATAGCTTTACTTTCCTGTTTTACTAACGTCCCACTCCTAACGTCTTTTATCAGATGAGTTAGCTGTCCTGACTTCAATGCTTCTTCGATTTGTTTTCGAAGTTGAAAACAGTCGTTTGTATGATGCCCTCGGTCATTATGGAATTCGCAGAATCTGTCCATATTCCTCCGTTCGGGTGTTCCGGTTAGGGGACCAGGGGGTTTGAAGATCGAACGGGCTTCTTCAGTGGCCAAGATTTCACTGGACGTTTTTGTGAGCGCCGTGAAGGGCATATTCCTTCGGTGAGACGTGGTCGATGGCGTAGTAGTTTGAGGGACTTTGCGGTGTTCCGGTCTACTTGAACCGTAGGTCAGGAATGGACGAGGAGTCACGTTGCCTTTCCAAGTGTTCTGTCCTTTGGGGTTCCCCTTTCGGTTGGTGGAATCAGGAACCTGCGAGGCCGCTGCTTCCTTTCCTCGTATGAAAGCTTTAGTAATTTCCCACATTTCTTCCGTTGAGTTCGGCACTTTGTTGTTTAATTTCTCAATTAGTTGCTTGTTTCGTATTCCATGCATGAAACCTGAAATCTGCATGAGTTCAGTGGTGCCACCTATCTCGATGCTCTCCGTTTTGAACCGGTCCATGAACTCTTGAAGTGTTTCGTTCTCCCGCTGCTTTATGTCATGTATTTCCACCGCGTGTCGAGTGTATCTTTTTTGGGAGGTGAAGTGTGTGGAGAAAGCTTTCCTTAGCTCTTCAAAACTATCAATCTTTCCGACTGGGAGACTATCAAACCACATCCGAGCTGACCCGGATAAAGTCTGCGCTAACATATGACACCATAGAGGCATGGACCACTGTTCCATTTCAGCTACTCCTGAGAAGAGGCTCAAGTGGTCGTCCGGTTCTGTTGTTCCGTCATAGATCCTTACATGAGAAGGCATTCTCATTCGGGAAGGTCTTCGGCAATTAGCTATTCGGGAGGTGAATCTTCTCGCAACCGACGGTTTGTAGGGAGAATTCAGTTCGTCCTCCGAACTGTCGGTACCTGAGGAAGTATCGCTTGTGGTTGCGGTGTAGCCACTCGACGTAGTAGTGTAGCTCCTTTTTGAAGATTTGGTTTCGATTTTCCGCAACCTTTTGGGGCGTTTTCCCTTCGACCTCGGTCGCTTCTTTTTGGGACGCGTTTTTCGCTCTTCCGTCCAACGGGACTTTCTGGGTGTGTTCCCAGTGTGGCTTGTCATCTCATCTTCCGTCGCATCGAGATCTTCATATGATAGTTTCCGATGGGCACCCCTCGGGTCTTCCTTCTCGATGGTATCCATAATTGTTTTCAACTTCTCGAAATTGTTTTTAACAAATATAGGTGTAATCTCATTCGCTGGCGTATCTGCTTCACCCTCGGCATCCTGTCCCTTTGAAGGCGGATCTTCTGGTGCTATAATTGACATATTGGTTTATTGGGTTATGTTCTGGTTGTAATCTATCGGTCCCACGGATGGCGCCAAATGTTGCTCCAAAGTTGAAGTAACACGTTAAGTGAAGACTAGTTTCTGATTCGGGAGGTAGGACCGAAAGAGTATTCCGTGCGATTGTTGATGAGACCTTGAACCGAAAGGAGTATATCCCTTTCGGTTGGCGATTCCCTATTGGTAACCCCGGCTACCATTTGGGTAGACGAGTTGTACGCCACGAATGTCAATAGTCTCCTTCGGTATCAGAGTGTATTTAATGTCTGTCATCAATGCCCAACAACTGGTTGTTGGTCGGCCATTTATAATGCTTCACATGTCCTTCTTTTACCCGTTTCGGTGTCCTTCTATTATTCGTTGGATATAAGTGTTAACGCCGTCACTTGCAGCATTAATTAGATGTGACAACTCATCAGACAGTTCCCTTCGGTAGGACGGAGACCCGTGACATGACATTTCCTTGTAAACTTGTTGCTGTAAAGGCTCTCTTTTAGGTATGAGGTGTTTCGGTATCGGTATACCGATACCGAGGTACGTCATCAGAACCCATGAAAATTTGCAGGGAAACAGAGGCACCATATTATGCAAAATAGATAAATGCTTTAATCAAATTAGTTAGTCCCAACATATGATGTAAAAACAACTTAAGTAAGATGGGTTTATTGATTTGATAAAACTAAAATAAACCAACATATCTGTCATAAGTTCATCAGTCATCTCAAAGTAAAGCAACATACCAATGGAATTGATTGTAAATTAGTAACTAGTGTGTCTATGTTCTGCACTCTGCAGTGTGCTCCATTTAAGCAGAGAATCAATAATACAAAAATCACCAGCTTCTTAGGCAACCGTATAGAAAAATTTTCATATCGATCAAGAATTACAAATAAACGTAACAATTGTCTAACAACAACAACAATTACACACATATGATTATTGATTAAACCTATTCATACACAAATATACAGTATATATAAAGGTGTGGCATAATCATAATATATATGCAAAGTAGACTTTTATCACAAATAAAAAGAAAATAAGGTAAACTAAAATTGAAAGTATATGCTCTCTCTTATTTCTTCATTTCGCTTCACTTTGTATCATGTTTTCAGTTTTCATCTCGTAATCAACCTGTAAGCATTGTGCGACGTGTGAACTACTCCCACCAGATTCAAGATTAAATCGCAAATTAGGACTTAAAATTATAAACCTAATATTCATCTAAATGTTTCAACAAGAATACAAATTGTTAAACTTGAAAACGAACGAGTCGCAAAGCTAAAGCAGTCGAGACTTGCTGTGGTTTTGTAATAGGTAATTAGAGGCGACCGAAACTTTAATCCATTCCTCCGATCGTTAATTGTATAATAAAGGGGAAACTATAGCAGTAAGAGCAAAAATATAAGGGGATACGGCATCGTACTCACGGCAGTTATTAGAGCACACGGAGTGGTGACGGCCTAAACACAGTGTTCTGAGTGAGAATTTTGTGGTGAGGATTTTGTGGAGTGGTAACAGTGTTCTGGACAGTGTTCTGGAGTTTTTTTATTATTTGTTTAATTTATTTAAAAACAAACATTAAATCAAAACAAGAAAGAAAAAAAAAAGAAAAAAAAGAAACGCTGCACGAAGTAGCATCCAAAATGGGACGTTGGGGCTTGGACGTTGGTGGGAACACTGTCGAGAACATCGAGGGGGAGTGGGGGAACACCGTGACACGGTGTTCCGGATGGTGAACGGCGACGAAACAGCATCCACTCCGTATGCTCTTAGAACCACATCTTTAAAATTGGGGATGGACTATTCAAGAATGAATTGTGTTGTTGGCGGTGGATTTGAAACATTTAGAGGCCACTTGGAGGGATTCCGAATTTTTGGATGGAAAAATCAAATTTTTCGTCCACATATATTGTGGTAGTTTTACGCACATAATATATATATTTAACCGCTATAACAACAAATATCATATTGTTAATGATAATAATAAATAATATCATTAATTATTGATGAATATCAGAGCAACGTATTAATGTCAATGTTTTAAAACCTGGTTTTCGAGTTGACCCGGTCTAAGAGTCAGGTCGGTTCAACCGGTTGAACCGCCAGGTCAACCGGTTTGAATTTTTTTTTTTATTTATAATATTTTATATATAATATTTGTTACACATCATAATTGAGGAGTTTATGTGTAAGTTTAGTTGTCCAATACTTTCAGATAAAGATTTGTCGTTTTTAATCCCTTCATTTATATAGGCATTATTTTAAGTTATGTATATACACAAATCGTTAATAATGATATAAAATAGGTAATTTAATTTGTTTACCCTTTTATAACCATGCAATAAGGGTTTTGTTAAAAGAAGCCATTAGAGCTTTAATTAAAAAGCTTTTACATTCATAAGTGATTGTACATTCAACTAAAATTCAAATGGTCAACATATATTTAGGAGAGACACAAAATTTGTTAAAGTCCATGTACAACTTTCGAAGCATGTCTTAATGTCTTATCGAAAGTCATAAGGGCTCTTTTTATCGTTTTCCAATAAAAAATTGTTAAAAATAGGGCCGGATGCAAAGCGCAAATTATTAACATATGTTTAATTGATCTACAATAATTCATTATACGTGACAAAATATATATATATATAATCTGTAACGTACAAAAGTGTACTACAATTAGTCGGTCATACAAAATTACATACAACATAAAAGGTCTAAACGAAAGGGGATGGGAATCGAACACTCGCAAGCTACGTGTAAGTGTGCAACTCAACCAAATAAGCTACACGAAATTAATATTCCATATTCTAGACTAATTATACAATTCTTTCTTTTTCTAATTTTACAAAATGGAGGACCTATGCACGACTGCATAGGCTGAAAAAGGGACCGACATAATGTGACACCATATTTTGTATCCATTGTGATACTAGACTAACTCATACTTCGTAATAAAGCTCCAGAGAATAACCTTTTAATATAAAAAACATATCAGGTGTCATAAGTCTGATACGAATAAGTGTTCTGTTAATCGGATCTAAGAGCACACGGTGCGCACCTACGTGGCACCGGCGTTCCCCATCGAGAACGCTGAGACACAGCGTTTTACCACCCCGCCTCGCCGTTCCCAACGGCGTTCTCGTCATATTTTTGTTCCGGCGTTCGCAGCAAGATGTCGACATGGTTCGATGTTCTCAGTTTTTTTTCCCTTTTGGGTTTTCTTTCTGTTTTTCTTTCCCCTTTTCTTTTATTTTTGTTGTTTTTTATATCGAATAGGAAATATGAAATGAAAAGATGGAGAAGAAAAAACCTACAGAATAAGAAAGAAGATGAAGAGGGACTGTGTTTTTTTGTTTGCTTTTTTTGTTTTATTATAAATGAGATAAATGATAACTAGATAAATGATGTTAGGTCAAATTTTATTGGATTGGGCTTTTTTTTAGTAATTTTATTGGGATGGGCTTATATAAATGTTAACTAAACGTCTAAATGTAATTATTTTTGTGATTTGCAATTTTTTTAATTTTTCTTTAATGAATAAAATGTTATTTATTTAATTTATTTGTTTTTTATATATTTATTTACACAATTATCTTCATTAAAAAATCAAATAAAACAAATAATAAAAAACTCCAGAACACTGTTCAGAACACTGAGAATTCAGTTTTACCACACCACAAAATCCTCACCTTCAACATTCTTCAGAACACTGTCCCAGAACACCGACACCACACCCTGTGCTCTAATAGGACATCTGAATCAAATGTCTTATTAACTTTTTGTCAGGACTCCAGTAAGGAAGTGTCATATAAAACATAATATTAGGATATATACATCAAGTGTCCTATTAATATTACGGTATAGTACGACATAAAGAATAAGCGTCCTATAAACCTTAACGTATTAGGACGTATGTATAATATGTCCTATTAAAGTCTATATAGATAAGACCCTCCACTAAAAAGTGTCCTATGTAATGTAGTATAATAGGACATTTCTAACAAGGGTCGTATTAGGTTATTTCACTCTGGCAAAAAAAATCAAAGTGTCCTATTAGATATTTTTTAGGACACATTTGAAAGATGTCGCATGAAAAAGGTCCTAAAAGACCATTTTTCTTGTAGTGAGATCATTTTTTTTATTCGATGTAAAAATTTCATATTTGTTGTATATATTAGTGTGTTAACTTTGGTTTGGATGCAAATATCGCTACCGTATACTCTTTTTCACATCATTTAAGCTTACACATAATCATATCGTATACTTCTACATTTTTCCGATAAAGTAGTGTTTTTTTTTATGTGTTGGAGATATCGCGAACTCAATCATGACTTCACTTACTAGTTCATTTATAGTGTCCAAAACCTTCACAAACATAACACCACTTTTCAAATTTCACTCAAATTTAACCAAATTTAACCTCGTCTATATTACCTAAATGATATAAATTTTTTTGCTACATCTTTTTGAGGAGACCATTTTTTAACTATTTTTTTTATTCGTTGCAAAAATTTCTAATTTGTTATCTATATTAGTGTGTTAACTTTGGTTTGGATGCAAATATCGCCACCGTATACTCTTTTTCACCTCATTTAAGGTTACACATAATCATATCGTATTTTCCTACATTGTTCCGATCAAGTTTTTACTTTTTTTTTTGGTTTAAATATTAGATATACCGCGAACTCAATCATGACTTCACATACTAGTTCATTTATAGTGACCAAATCCTTCACAAACGTAACACCTCATCCGTATACTCTTTTTATTTAAACTTTACACATAATTATATCGTATTTTGCTACATTTTTCCGATAAAGATTATAATTATTCTATTATTATTATTATTATTATTATTATTATTATTATTATTATTATTATTATTATTATTATTATTATTATTATTATTATTATTATTATTATTATGTGTTGAAGATACCGCGAACTCAATAATGACTTCACTTACTAGTTCATTTATAGTGTCCAAATCCTTCACAAAAATAACACCACTTTTCAAATTCCACACAAATTTAACCTCATCTATATTATCTAGCATAATGGTATAATTATTTTGCTACATTTTTTTGAGGAGACCATTTTTTAACTATTTTTTTTATTCGATGTAAAATTTCTTGTTTGTTATCTATATTAGTGTGTTAACTTTGATTTGGATGCAAATATCGCCACCGTATACTCTTTTTTCACCTCATTTAATTTTACACATAATCATATCGTATTTTTCTACATTTTTTCGATGAAGGTTTTTTTTTTTCTAAGTGTTGAAAATACCGCGAACTCAATCATGACTTCACTTACTAGTTCATTTATAGTGTCCAAATCCTTCACAAAATAACACCTCATCCGTGTACTCTTTTTATTTTAACTTTACATATAATTATATCGTATTTTGCTACACTTTTTCGATGAAGATTATAATAATTTTTTAATATTATTACTATTATTTTAATGTGTTGGAGATACCGCGAACTCAATCATGACTTCACTTACTAGTTCATTTATTGTCTCCAAATCTTTTACAAACATAACACCACTTTTCAAATTTCACTAAAATTTAACCTCGTCTATAATATCTATATAATGGTATGATTTCTTTGCTACATTTTTTTGAGGAGACCATTGTTCAACTATTTTTTTATTCGTTGCAAAAATTTCTTATTTGTTGTCTATATTAGTGTGTTAACTTTGGTTTGGATGCAAATATCGCCGCTGTATACTCTTTTTTCACCTCATTTAACTTTACACATAATCATATCGTATTTTGCTACATTTTTCCGTTGAAGATTAGGCTACATTCTTTCGATGAAATTTTTTTATAGTGTTGGAGATATCACGAACTCAATCATCGCTTCACTTACTAGTTCATTTATAATCTTCAAATCATCCACAATCATAATACCACTTTCCAAATTTCACTCAAATTTGACCTCATTCGTATTCTCTAGCATAATGGTATGGTTTCTTTGCTACATTTAAAAAAAAAAACGTTTTTTAACCTATTTTTTATTCGATGCCAAAATTTCTTATTTGTTGTCTATATTAGTGTGTTAGCGTTAGTTTGGATGCAAATATCATCACCGTATACTCTTTTTTCACCTCAGTTATGCTATCAATATATTTATGTATATACGATAACTTTCGATTTCACAATGTTGAAAAATTGAGTTTTTCCGTTAGCAAAAAAACTGACTTTTTTCCATAACGTCTTAATATTTTATTCGAGGTCAAATTTTATATTCTTAAGCTATATCAGTTATTCATATACAATTAGGTGTCAAAAATTCTGAATATATATACGATAATCTTGGTAATTACAGATGTTTTTTTTGTTATTCATAAAAACTGAGTTAAATGCGTAACGTTTGACTTTTTATCTATGAGTTGAATTTTCATATTTTTATGCAAAATTTGGTTTTTATATATAGTTATGCTGTCAGTTTATGTATGTATATACGATAACTTTTGAATTCCGGTAGTTTTTCATAACTTAAAAAAACCAAGTTTTTTCGTTAAGTAAAAAATCCGATTTTTATTCCGTATTGTCTTAATTTTTATATTTGAAGTCAAATTTTTTATCTTTAAGTTGTATTAGGTATTTATATACAATTAGGATGGAAAATTTTGATTATATATATGATAATTTTAGAAATTGCCAATGTTTTTTCATCACGCATAAAAATTGAGTTTAATGCGTAACGTTTTAGTTATTTATTATGTGTTAAACTTTACATTTTTCCAGCTAAGCTAGGTTTCTATATATATTTTTGTTGTCAATTTATGTAAGCTTATACGATAATTTTCAAATTCTGGTAGTTTTTCTTACCATAGAAAAACCGAGTTTTTTGTGTTAAGCAAAAAACCATTTTTATTCCGTAATATCTTAATATTATGTTTGGGGTCAAATTTTATGTTTTTAAGATGTAAAGGTATTTATATACAATTAGGAATGCAAATTTTGATTACATTTATGATAATTTTGGAAATTACCAATGACTTTTTCATTTCGTATAAAAACTAAGTTTAATGGGTAACGTTTTTAGGTTTTTATTATGTGTTAAGTTTTACATTTGTATGCTAAATTAGGTTTGTATATATAGTTATGCTGTCAATTTATGTATGTATATATGATAATTTTTGATTTCTAGTAGTTTTTTTCATAACGTAGAAAAACTAAGTTTTTTCGTTAAGCAATAACACTGAGTTTTTTATTTTGATATTTTATTTGGAGTCAAATTTTATCTCTTCAATATGTATTAGATATTTATATACAATTAGGATGATAAATTTTGATTATATATACAGTAATTTTGGAAATTACCAATGTTTTTTAATTAGGCATAAAAACTGAGTTTAATGTGTAACATTTTAGTTTTTTATTATGTGTTAATTTTTACCGTTTTATGCTAAAATAGGTTTGTATATACGATAATTTTTGAATTCCGGCAGTTTTTTCATAACGAAGATTTTCGTTAAGCAAAAACACAAAGTTTTTTATTCCGTAACATCTTAGTATTATATTTGGAGTCAAATTTTATATTTTAAAGCTATATTAGGTATTTATTTACAATTAGGATATCAAATTTTGAATATATATATATATATATATATATATATATATATATATATATATATATATATATATATATATATATTATAACTTCTGAAATTACCAATGCTTTTTCATCATGCATAATAACTGAGTTTAATGCATAACATTTTAGTTTTTTATAATGTGTTAAATTTTAAATTTTTATGCTAAATTAGGCTTGTGGATATGGTTATGCTGTCAATTTATGTATGTATATACGATAATTTTTGAATTCTGGTAGTTTCTTTCATAACATAGAAAAATTGAGTTTTTTCCTTAAGCAATACGTCTTAAATTTTATTTGGAGTCAAAAATTCATAATGCGTAACGTTTTACTTTTTTATTATGTGTTAAATTTTACATTTTTCAGCTAAACTAGGTTTGTGTATATAGTTATGCTGTCAATTTATGTATGTATATACGATAATTTTCGAATTCTGGTTATTTTTCAGATGCAGAAATACCGAGTTTTTTCGTTAAGCAAAAAAATTGACTTTTATTCCGTAACGTCTTAATATTTTATTTCGAGTCAAATTTTCTATTATTAAGCTATATTAAGTAGTTATATACTATTAGGATGGCAATATTTGAATATATATATATATATATATATATATATTTGAATATATATATATTTGAATATATATATATATATATATATATATATATATATATATATATATATATATATACATATATATATATATATATACTATAATTTTGGGAATTACCAATGTTTTTTTCGTTCCGAATAAAAATTGAGTTTAATACGTAACTTTTTAATTTCTTATATGCGTTAAAAGTTTCATTTTTATGATAAATTATGTTTGTATATATAGTTATGTTGTCAATTTATGTATGTCTATACGATAATTCAAATTTTGATTGTTTTTCATAAGGTAGAAAAATTGATTTTTTTATAAGGAAAAGAACTTAATTTTATTTCGTAACGTCTTAATTTTTTATTTTTTTAGTCAAAATTTAAATTTTCAAGCAGTATTAGGTATTTATATACAATTAGGATGGAAAATTATGAATATATATAAGATAATCTTGGCAATTACCGATATTTTTTTCGTTACGCATACAAACTGAGTTTAATGCTTAACGTTTTAATTTTTTATTATGTGTTAAATTTTACATATTTATTCTAAATTAGGTTTGCATATATAGTTATGATGTCAATTTATTATGTTTATACGATAATTTTTGAATTCTAGTAGTTCTTTCATAACGCTGAAAAACCGAGTTTTTTCGTTAAGCAACAAAACCGAGTCGAGTTTTATTCTGTAACATATTAATATTTTATTTGGAGTTATATTTCTATTTTTGAGCTGTATTAGGTATATATATATATATATATATATATATATATATATATATACAATTAGCATGACAATATTTGAATGTATGATGTAACGCAAAAAGTCACGTTTTTACGTACATTATGTATATTTATACGATAATTTTTGAATTTTGATAGTTTTGTCATAATGTAGAAAAATCGAGTTTTTTCGTTAAGCAAAAAAACCAACCTAGGGTCGTTATTCAAACCTACTGAATTTGAAACGGAGATATTCAGACGATCGTATCCTAACTAGTGAATGACAATAGCATAAACCCTCTATTTGACCACTCCCAACCATGACACAAACTGACGCATCAGTTTATGCCAAATCGGCGCCACGTCAACACTCCTCAAAATTGACACACAATTAACTGAACGCTGCCAACCATGTAGTTATTGGAGCAGGGACAGCGAGCCGGTTCCGGTTGGTTCCGGCTGGCGACGGGCCGTTTTTGGTTGGTTGCCGGCCGTATCCGGCTCGCGTGCAATTTGGGCCTTTATCGGTTAACGTTTTGCTTCGTATTTTCTTCGTTATGCATCCGTTTTTGTTGATTCATTTTACGTTGGATTCGTTTTTCTAAAAGGAAGACTTTGATGCTACGATATCTCTAAGATGAGTCTTCTAACTTGGGAAAGTTTGTCTCGGAGTCTTGGGTCTTTAAAACGCGCGTATAATCTTTTTTTCGTCCGTTTTACTTTATTTTTCTTGTACGTCCTTATTTCAACCTACTTGACAAAATAACACTGTTTAATGCAATATGTGAGCTTATTTGCCAAGTTATGATCTTAAATGAGGAAGATATCGATAATAAAAACGTGACTTTTTACGCGATATCAGCCTCCAACTAAAGTGACGATGCCAATGACTTCAATTTACTGAATCCCGTCACTTTCCAACCGTTGTACTGAACAACCGTTGGGAAGCCTCTTATAAGATAGGAGAGATTATTATTATTATTATTATTATTATTATTATTATTATTATTATTATTATGATAAATAAATATTCTTTGGATGCTAACAAGAAAAACACTTTAAGTAATTGGTTTAATAAAATAAATGTTAAAAATTTAGATTTCAGATCAGAGGGGAAGACATATTTGGGAGAGCTAGGAGGGGCATTGTATTTTGGAGGACTAAAGTGCAATTTATATTAAATATGATGAAAAGAGGGAACATTTTCGGTTAGCATCATGATCTCATTCTCACTTCACAAAACACACACAAACTCTCTCTCTCTCTCTCTCTCTCTCTCTCTCTCTCTCTCTCTCTCTCTCTCTCTCCACAAACACACACAAAGTCACAAATACTCAGACGCTAGCACACCACCACCACCACCGTTCACCACCACCGTCACTATCCACAACCACCACCACCGCCGCCCAACCACCACCACCATCGTCTTCGTAACCGGAGATAAAAGGCAGAGAAACGACGGTGAATTTGTAATCGGAATATTGACATGCGAATCACCACCGTTGGTGAACCGGCCTCCACCGGACGTAACCAACCGTGATCATTTCAACCGCCACCACCGCTGCTCCACCATCTGGACCACTTACGTCATCATCTTTACTAGTTACCACCACCACTTTATAGATTTAGATCTGGAAATTCGTAGATCTAGATCTGAAAAGTAGATATACTTTTTGAATCTAGATCTACTTTTTAAATCTGAAAAAAAAACAACCAATTGCATCATACGTTTTTTCTACTGCATCTTACATTAATGCATCTTAAATGCAATTAATGTATATTTGTGCTAGTACTTGTTTATTGCATCTTGTATTTGTTACTGCATTTTCTGATTTGTGTTTCTACCGCTTCATTTTTATTTTTGAAATCGAAAAATTACTTGTACGTGTTTACTGCATCTTGTATATTGTTACTGCATCTTATGTTTTAGCATTTTATGTGTTGAAATTAAAATATAAACTAGTACTTATATGCTGCATCTTATATATTGTTACTACATCTTATATTTTTTTAGCATTTTTATATGTTTGTAAATCTTGGTTTTATTCTTGAATTTAAAAAATTACTATTATTTGTTTACTGCATCATGTATATTTGTTACTGCATCTTAAGTTATTGGTTAGCATTTTTGACTGAATATTGCATATTAACAAGTTTTCTGATTGAACAAGTTTTTGGACAATTTTTAAACATTTTTTCAGGCAATATTTCGAGCGGGTCCAAAACTTAATCAAAATTGCAAAATAGTCAATGTCCTCACTTCCCCCTTCCCTAGGGGCGGAGGTATTACAATGCAACAGGTAGCAAATGCTACACATGATTTTGTAGATTAAATGTAAATTTTCTTTTTTAATTATGGTATAGCATATAAAAGGTTATACACCAGAAATATTATGATACACATGCACTTATCCTAATGTTCTATATCAAGATAAATATTGGTCTCATTATAAGAAAAAGTCAAATTTGATATAATAAGGTTCAACTCTTTCATTTTGTTAGAATAATTCATCCATTTTTAATTTATACATGAATTTATTTAACAAATGATGCAATTTTCAGTTCTATATCAGTATACCATTTGACAAATCTCTTGTTTAATTGTTGAGCTTTTTGTTTTTCAACTGTACTCTTATTCAAATTAGTATTAAAAATTCATTTGTGTGTATGTGAAATTAATTTTTGAACAATTTTTTTTATATGTGATGTAAAAATAGAAGAGCTAGAAAATGCTTCGGATGAAGCTGTTGTTCGTCATTATCAACTTATGGTTGGACAATAAAAGCAAATTTAGATTATATTTATATCGTACAATTCCACCTATTCTAGGAAATCATATATTTTTAACTTGTTTTAGCTAAAAAAAATTTGCAACCCCTAATATTATTTTCTAGCTCCGCCACTGCCCTTCCCCTATGAACCATTCCCAAAAATTTATTGCAATATGTGAAAAAATACAATATATATGAAAAGAAAAGGATCATAGGAGCAGGCTATGTTGTAGGAGCAGGGAAGGATAGTTTTTAGCCAACTAGAGGATGACACATGTATTACACGGTCCCCCCACTGCAGAATACCAGGGATTAATTTTGTACATTTTTCAAACTTTTGGATCTGACACCAAAACATATTTTAATATTACCAATTTAGTTTATTATACTAAAATCCTCAAATCAATCGGTTCCCAGTTTCACATAAATGCAAACACATCGCTAGATCGAGACTTCACCTTCAATCGCACATCGCTCAAACAACTTCGATGCACGGAGAGCATAATCCAAAGCCTTACTCGGTCCATCACCGGGCGCAATTGTATCACGCGCGAGCTTCAGCAAAATCAGACCTAGATCCGGATTGTCTAGCGACGTTTCGTCAAGTAACGAGTGTTTTTCCGGCGATTTCTTCTTTCTGGAGCTCCGATCCGGCGACGGCTTGGCTCATGAGGACTACGGTGACGGCTTTGCTTATAGACGATCAACAGAATATGGTGAGTTTTTTTGCCAATATCTTGTGTTATTACGTAATGTGATAAGTTTTGTGCTATTGTTGTTGGGACTGATCGATAAGCTCGATTTGCTAGGTTGGTATAGTATCTAAACATTGCTGCTATATAGATGGCTGAAGATGTTGAATTTGACCTTGTATGTCTTATTACTTGTTTCAATTTTGTTTCTTATTTTTTGTTATAGTCAACTATGATCTTGGTTCGAGGCCCTGTATTTGGAGTGATCGAGTTTAATAATTTACAACTGTTTCGTCTTCTTGCTGTGCAAAACTTCATTGTTCTTTTTGCATATTTCAGATTTTAAGTAATTTTGGGGGTTCAACCAATATTTTTTACTTGGTCATTTAATGATTTAACTATATGTTATTCATTCTACAGTATAATATATATAATTATATGTTTTTTATGTAGGTTATATTGTCTCCAGATGCAGATCCACCTGTTGTCAAGTTAATGGATTACAAGTAATTAATAACTTCTCATCTAATATGATCTATGATCCGGATCAATAAAAATAATTATTCAAGTCCATTTCAACAGTATGTCTTGATTAATTGTCGGTTACACAATTTTTGCAGCAAATATAGATACCATCAACAAAAGAAGAAAAAAGAGCAGCAGAAGAAAAATGCTGGTGAAGGCCTTCTCTTTTAACTACTCGTATATTAAATGTGTAGTTTTCGGTTTTAAGAAAACAAACGTTGAACAAAGTATGTTCTTTGATGCTAGCACTTCGCATGGATCAGAAAGAGCTCAAAATGTGGTAAAGATTATTGTTTCAGTCTGTAGTTTGCAAAACATAGAAATGGCATCAAGTCCTTGTCAGTCATACATTATCTATATTGACAGTTACAACATCGATATGCATGATTATGACGTGCGTTTGAGAGCTGCTAAAAAGTTGTCCTCTTTTACTGTTTCCGATCACGGTTTATTGCTTATACATTATTGTTTTTATCCTTATTTCTCCCTTGATGACTCTCAGGTCAAAGTTATTGTGAACTTAAAAGGTTGTGAAAACGAGTCTAGAAGTAACGCTATTGAGCTCAAGTAACAAGTGTTTTTCCGGTGATTTCTTCTTTCCAGAGCTCCGATCCAGTGACGGCTTGGCTCATGAGGATGATGGTGACGTTGACAGAGGTCGCCATTGCGCCGGTGAGGCTGATTTGGTTGAAAATTTTCAGATGCTCTGAAAGAATCTTTCTTATTCTTAAAGTGGAAGAAACTTAAAGAAGTTGAATACTTCTTTGAGTACAAGTACCTTCAAGGGAAATGATGCTCTGCGGATGATATGTCGAGCTGTATCGAAAAAGGTCCCCGCTATTAAGAGGAAATTACATGTTTCTAGAAGGTTTTCACGATCTGAAAAACCTTCAAGTAAGTCTAGTTTACCGTTGCCTAGAAACTTTACATCTATCATATAGAATAATGTTAGAAAATAGAAAGTATAAATAACTGTTGTTATAGAATATTAGGGTTTGTAGAAGAAAATGTGTTGATTGATTGATAAATCATTCATAGTTTTGCTATATGATATGATCATGAGGACTTAAAGTGTTGTTGTTGGTTTGCTTAACTACTTGATGATATTAAAAAATCTATGCATTTTACGTTTATTTTACTGCATTTTTATGTTTAAGGTTGTACAAAAATTGATCTGAAATAGTAGATCTCGGATAAATCATATTGTTTGAGTAGAATGCCGTGTCAATTTGATAAAATGCAGTAAGTGTAAGTATGAGATTTCACTCATAAAGTATTCATGTCAAATTCAATGCATACATTTACTGCATTTTACGTTTAACTTACTGCATTTTGATTTTTAAGGTAGTGTAAACCTGATATGCAAAATAGATCTCTGGATAAATCATATTGTTTTAGTAAAATGCAGTGTCAATTTGATAAAATGCAGTAAGTATAAGTATCATATTTCACTCATAAAAGTATTCATGTCAAATTCAATGCATACACTTACTGCATTTTACGTTTAACTTACTGCATTTTAAGTTTTAAGGTGGTGCAAACCTGATATGTAAAATAGATCTCCGGATAGATCATATTGTTACTGCATTTTATGTTTAAGGTGGTGAAAAACTGATCTAACCATTTAAGTTACCGCATTATAAGTTTAAGTTACTGCATTTTAAGTTTAATGTGGTGGAAAATTGATATGAATAATATATATTTTTTTAAAAAAATCACTGCATGATACATTTAAACTACTGCATTTTACATTTTTTAAGCTCATGTAAAACTGATATGAAAAAATATATTAAAAAATCACTGCATTCTACATTTATGTTACTGCAATTTATGTTTAAGATAGTGAAAAACTGATCTAAAAAAAGTAGATATCGAAAACTTACTGCATTTTACGTTTAAATTACCGCATTATAAGTTTAAGGTGGTGTAAACCTGATATGCAAAATAGATCTCCGGATAAATCATATTGTTTTAGTAAAATGTAGTGTCAATTTGATAAAATGCAGTAATTATAAGTATCCGATTTCACTCTTAAAAGTATTCATGTCAAATTCAATGAATACACTTACTACATTTTACGTTTAACTTACTGCATTTTAAGTTTGAAGGTGGTGTAAACCTGATATGCAAAATAGATCTCCAGATAAATCATATTGTTTTAGTAAAATGCAGTGTCGATTTGATAAAATGCAGTAAATATAATATCAGATTTCACTCTTAAAAGTATTCATGTCAAATTCAATGAATACAGTTACTGCATTTTACTTTTAACTTACTGCATTTTAAGTTTTAAGGTGGTGTAAACCTGATATGCAAAATAGATCTCCGGATAAATCATATTGTTTTAGTAAAATGCAGTGTCAATTTGATAAAATGCAGTAAGTATAAGTATCAGATTTTACTCTTAAAAGTATCCATGTCAACTTCAATGCATACACCTCTCTTTAAACACAAATATACAAATACATCACATATATGATATATCTCATCACACATGGTTGTTTAAGTAACTTAATTTTGTTACTTAAATGTGACGATCACATGAACTAGTTTGATGAAAAACTTAATATATACAGACCACTCAAGACTATCGATTGAACACAAATTTGATACCAAGATGCTACATATCCAAACGGATTAAATATGGACCTTTGGAAATTGGAAGTAGAATGGATGTACGTACGTAATTATATACCTTCCGTTCAAAGTTCAAATAAAACATAGATAAACAACCAGACTGAATCCACAATTGTACTGTATACAATTTACAACACCATTACATTTGATAGAGCTACGTCAAAGTGTGAGTTCACTACACACTATATATGTTAATTAATGCATAACACGATATGATTGAAGGCACATTCATACACTATTTGACCAAACCAACCTTCAAACCTCAAAAACACAAATCAAAAAAACCAAACCTAAAAAAAAAAAAACCCAGATGTTGGACTACGAATGGGGAAACCCATCATCAACCATGATGCTAAACGGCGCCGTCTCCGTCACCGTAAACAGCGAACCCATTTCTCAGCCCAACCCGACCCGCCACATCTTCGATCACTACACACAAAACAACTTCAACGAAACACCAAACAACAACTACCTAAACCCAAATAACATTGACTTCTTACACCATAATAACCTGACCCATCACCACCACCACCACCACTACCTTCAAAACCCGACCAAAACCCACCCTCATTTCGGTTCACTTTACGACCCACGCGCTTACACCATCGATTGTACTTACCAACCATCACTTGAACCGGCTCAAACCGCCTCAAACTGAACCGGTCGGTTATGCTATTGACTTCACTAATAACCGGATTGGGTTAAATTTAGGTGGCCGGACTTACTTTCGTCTGCTTAGGATGACCTCTCTCTTCATTCTATTATTAGAAACCACAATGGAGATGCATAAATCATATTGTATATACATTATAATGATTCATGAAAGCATGTCATTTTTGTATGGATACTCTTCTGGAAGTTGTTTGACAAGCTTCACTTGTAACTCAAATGCATCATCTGCTCTAAGCATATCCTTGATCCACGTGATTTCAGTATTCATTGATACCTACACAAATGGGATGATTGTTGTTACATTCAAACTTTAGCACTATTTAAGCCAACGATGAGGAAAGATTACATTCAATAGCTAATTTACTTTCAAGTTTCAAGTAGCATAATTGTAGTAATTTTTTTTATAAATTAAGGAGTGTGTAAGGATGTTTCACAGCGAAAATATTATAAGTGTCTGAAAGAACATACCATCTCTAGAGTTCCCCAGACAACGCCACTTAAAATGTTACAGTAATATAAACCTTGACAGGTATCCAGAAGCTCAACAAAGTCTACAAGTGGATTATCCTCCAAATTTAGACTGTAACAGGTTCATTCTGTATCCCATTTAGTCACAGATGCAGTGACCCATAAAAACATTTTGAAGCCAACCTGTTTTACGTCATTGACATGTAGGCAATCAAACAACATGTAACTTACATACATCCAACTGAACAAACACAAACAAAGAGACACCAATTTTCATAATTCAATACAAGAAATTCAAAATAGTGTCTAAGATATACATTGCATCTATAAGGAAAACAAGTGTCTTTGATTTAGGAAGACTAACCCATGTCTTAATGGTGCAATATTTAGATAGATTGTACCAGTTCATTACTACACATTCAAAGCTCCGGCTAAGCCACAACTCCTTTTCATAGTAATGCATCCACCTATGAGGCTATGACCTACCTCTCGTCTCTCAACAGATATTTTAAAGAATTTTCTGATCGAAATGAGCTACAAACAATCTTATGCTACAGTTGTTATAACGTTAGAGAACTTGCAAGGATATTCCATTACCAAGTAAAAAAAAAGAGTATGAATATCATCAATGTAACATCCTCGAAATGGACCTAGTTATTTGTATAGTATTATTTCTTGATTTAAATATGTATTTAAATGTGTTTGGAAATAATATTGTTTGAAATAGTTGAAATAATTGGAATAGGATCCGAATATTCCAATGTGATAAGTGAAATATTAATTGTTGTAAATTAATATAGTTGACGGTGCAATAAAATGTTTGGACTCGCAAATGGTTTTCGGGTTCCAGACAATAGATTAAGATGGGGTATTAAATTATACCCGTATATTGAAGGCGGTTCGTGAGGCCGACTTATATATATCCTTTCCTATTTAGGAAAGTTATTCATTTTCATTTCAAAACTCACAGAAACTCTCTGAAAACCTCCAAATCAATCCAGAAATCGAATCAGGAAGTTGTGATTCTCGTGAAACTTCCTAATCATCAGATTACCATCGTTAGATTCTTCAATCAGTAAGTATTCTTGAGTATTTAAGAATTTGATTTTGATTTAAATTTGGGTAAATTGATGATTTGAGAGAATTGGATGTTAGAAACATGTTATAAGTCTTATATGCGGATTATATGATGTTTCTAGTGATTTATAACTGTTTGAAATCATGTTTTGGGTGATTTGGGTATAAAACCCGCGAGTTAGGGTTTGAACAGTTCGTACTTGGCTAGGACGACAAGGGAATCCGGCGGATTCAAGGGAATCCGGCGGATTCCGGCAAAATTTAGGGAATCCGGTCGGATTCAGGGAATCCGGCGGATTCAGGCTGATTTGTGGGAAGCCGGCGGCTTCTAAGGGAATCCGGCGGCTTGATAGACTGGTGTCACATTTCTTGTTTGATTTTGATAAGTAATGTGATTGTTATTTGATATATGTTCAGATTAATATATGATAATAGTTATGTTGTAATAACTAATATATGATTAGGAACTAGTAATATTCATATTATTATGTTAAGTTCCTAATAGTATGGATTAATATAAGTAATGTATTGATATGGATTACTAACTTATATTTGATTGTAAATTCTCAGATGTGGAGAAGGCTCAGTGATATTAGACTACTGAGTAGAGGCCTGAGGTAGTCGGTGAGTGGATCTGTAACCTCAGTGTGATTTAGTTGTAATGATTTGATTTACAACAAGTAATTTATAGTATTACTTTGATATGATGCATCTGTTGAGATATCTTGCCATGATAGTTTGACTAGTTGCTTACTTGGCTGTTTGAGCTAGTATGTAAGATTCTGAGGTCAACTTGACTTGACAGTTGGACTTGGTTGTCATTGTAGACGACAGGAGATCTTGAAACTTGAAATGTTGGTTTGGAGATCTAGGTCGTGTGTGATTGACAATAAGTTATCGGTAGTTCTGTATGGGCCAATGCAGATGATTGATAAGAGTTCCTTGAGTACCAAACCGGTATTAGGGTGTCTCAGGGACCACCGATCCTCATGAGGTTGTGTGTATGACATTGATTGGATGTCAAGTGATTGATTGATTTTCTGTTTATTGTTATTTGATGTAAATAGATTGTTATGCTAGGTTAGACTGTTGCTTATAGTTTCATTCACTTAGCTTTATGCTAACCCCACCACAGTTCTTCCTGCAGGTTAAAATAGATGGGACATATTGGGCAGGGCAGGAAGTGTTTGACTGGATGGAATGTTTGACAGGCTGCTACTCTGATGTTATTTTGATAATTATAGAAATGTTTTTAATAACACCCAGTGTGTTGAAATGTCTTGTACTTTGAATTGAAAAGGTTTATTGACATTTTGAGTACATTGATAGTATGTTTTAAAAATACGCTTCCGTGTCGCTATTATTATATTGATTGTTTATAATGAAACGAGGGGTGTTATAAGTTGGTATCAGAGCAATAGTTTGGGTGAATTGGACTTGATAGAATGTTCAATCCTAAACTTTGATTGAGTTGAGTCAAACATTCCAGTGGGTGCGGGTTTAGTTGATTTGTGAATGTGTGAGAAAGTGATTAGTTGAATATGTACTAACCCTTAACAAGTTGTGAAGTTGTTGTTTGATTGCAGAGACGGAGGAACATGAGTATCTGATCGGTATATTTCATGTTTCCTCAACACTCGTAGGCTGAAGATTGTCAGGTAATCTTTGATGAGCCTATGTTAATTTAAATTAACTTGAATTGTTTACTCTGTTATGTTGAGTAAGCTTTGTTGTGAAGTTAATTGAGTCAGACTGATATGATTCCCCAGTTTTGAGTCAACTGATGATTGCTATATGTTGACATGAGGATAGAAGTACTAAATGAGATGCTCATTATTGTTCATTGTTGTGATTATTTCGGATTGAATTGAAAATGCAGGAATGTGCTTAAGTAAGTAGAAAAGAGTTGATTAAGGTTTTAACAGGATTGATGTTAGAACCTAAGAGTGTCTAGATTGTGAGACAAAACTAGTAGATTGATTACAAGGAGTGACTTAAATCCTTATTAAGGAAAGTTGTGTCATTTGATTTGAGAATGACTGTTATTTGAGAAGATATGTGCTTATGTGGCTATATGATATGTTTTGATTGTAGTTAAACAATTGATATAAACCGAGACTGATAGGTTTATAAGAAATATGGCTTATGATAAAGCTAAATTGATTAAGGAAGTGATAGATCTTTCTGGGCAATTGTAAATTAAGAAATGAAATGTTTTACAGTAACATGATTGAATAGGCTTGTTGTGACAGTGATGCTTGATATGATAGCATATGTTAAAGTGATAATAATAATTAAGTAAGAAGTGTCCTGAATTTTGGATGTAAATAGGGACATTGATTAGTGTAAGTAATGAAACAATGATGATGAGTTATCATGTGTTTGAGGTTTCAGATAAGTGATATACTGAGTAATTCAGTTGTTGAAAATTAAAACATTGTGTGTATGTGAGATGGCTTACATATGTAAGGTTGAATATGTAAGTAGTAAGCTGATTTTGAGTATGTGTCAGCTGTTAGGAATTATTTAAAAGGATTTTGATTGATTTGAAATCATAAGAATAAACCACATTGATAATTATAATGTAGAGTGGCCTGAGGATGGATTGTGAAGAACATAATCTTGCAACGACTGATCACCGTTGTTATATTATGTTGTGTCACATGAATTTGTTTAGGCTACTTGGTATAAAAGAAATGTAATGTGATTTAGAAAACTGAGCATGAAAGTATGCTAAGTGGTTTAATAGTTGTTTTGATAAGAAAACAATTGGTTGATAGAACTGTAACATCTAGAATGTAAATGTGAGAGTGTAAATAATGTTTGTCATTGATAGTTGTTTTGTTGATGAACATAAATGACAAATTGGATTCTGTTAAATAGGTAATTGTGATTGATAATGATAGATTACCTGTAGGTGGATTTGTATAGTGTTTAAATGAATCACTATGTTGTAGCTGGCTTGTATGAAGCCAAAGTTGAGATAGGTTGATATTGTCTTGCTTGAGGAATTCCAAGTATTATTGAATGTAATAATGTGAGGTCTATGTTTGAAAGTAAACATATTATATGAAATGGCTTGTATGGAGCCAAGATTGATGTAGGTTGACCTTGTCCTTGTGAAGGATTGATAAGATTATTGAAAGTAATAATTTGAAATATATGTTTGAAAGTGAACATATAAGATGAAATGGTTTGTTGTGAGTTAACTTGATAGTATGTTAACTTTGAAAGTCAAACCATGAATAGAAAATGGTGTATAAAATTAATTTCTTGTGATTGATTTGAGTTTGGGTCAAACTTGAGAAACAGCAGTTAGAGAATTTTATTGATTGGTTGATGGAGATCAAGGTTGACACATAGTCAACTGTTTGTGTTGAAATAGTCTAACATAGATTGAAATGTTATGATTGTGTGGAATGTGATTGAATTCCTAGATTGGTCACATTATGTTGAAACGGGTCATTGAAAATCCAAAGGAGATAGATGAATGATCTAAGTTTGTGAGACTTGAGTTATTACTTAAAGCTAGTATTAAGTAATTGAAATAGTGTTAAGTATAATTGAGTATTCAGTTAGGAAATATATGATATTTGAACTGAATATGTGTTAGAAAATTCTACAGATATGAAGTCATTGAATGATATGACAGTTGTAAATTGTTGAAAGGTGCAAATTAAGTCACATTGATTAGAATTGTGATAAGAAAGTCTTACCAGTGTATGAGGCTTGTGATGATAGCTTTGATTTGGTAAGAATGTGAGATAAGAAATAATTGAAAGTTATTATTAATAGTTGCATAGGTTGATTTGTACCTCAGGGTGAATTACTTAAGTACTGGAAGAATTGAATGGATTCTTTTGTTATTTATTGATAGTATATGAATAAAGTAAGTGGTAAATTGGGATTATATCCAAATAAGAAATGATATGAAAGGATATCTGGAAGTTGAACTGTGTTAAAGGTCTAGTTTGACCTTGGTTGATAAATTGAGGAATATGAATTGAAAAGTTGTTCATATTTTGAGAAATTAGGTATGTGTGTATAGTTGAATGTGTAGAAGTAAGGGAAACCTTGAAATTGAGAGATGATGATTGTATTCACCAAACTTTTTTTAACACCCCCAAATTTTGATGATTTGCGGAAGCTTGATTTGGGTGTTACTAATCAATAACAAAGCACAAAGATATATAGTAAACGACTCTATATGCGTCGTTTTAACAAAATATATTGATAACTGAAATGTTTACAACATTTATAGCTTTACATAGCTCGAGTTTAAATAAAATGAGATTTCAGTACATAAGTACTTGTACAAAATATACTAATGCAAGAAAATCTCAATCGTCTGTATGCTGACTCGAGCTAAATCCTGAAGCAGAAACATCCTAATGCTGGGTACCTGCGATATATGCTAAAAGGTCAGCTATAAAGCTGGTGAGCTCACAGGTTTGAAATCAAGTAATATCGTATGAACCGCAAGATTTAAAAATGAATTGCATCCAGCAATTAAATAATGAATTGCATCCAGCAATTAAATAATGAATTGCATCCAGCAATTTAATAATGAATTGCATCCAGCAATTTAATGATAATCATCGTGTATACAGCCATGAGCACATAGTTGAGCTTAACTCGAGGGCCGGGTCCCCTATAGAGAATTCCGGGCGAGGTGCCTCCACGAATGCCTAATCAACATTCGTCTTCCCAAATATTAGTACGTCCGTTTACCCGGTTAGTGCTTGCTAACCCGAACGAGGAGGGTCAATCCTATATGGTACCATATACTAATATTCACGCTACAACGTATTAACAACTATGCTGACGGAGGACTTTAAAATGATTAGTTTCGAAAAACTCATGTAGTATATGAAAAGTTGGTACTTGCGTTCACATGTTAAAAGTTGAGCAGTATATCACACCCCTGAGTAAAACAGTAAAAAGAGGGGCTATGAGACTCACCTGAGTCGTTGAGTTTATGAAAATAAACTGAGGATGATTAGCCGAGAATCGAAGTCCAAAGACTTGTAACCTGAGGGTGTCCATGACACGCGATGGTTATAATATGCGAAGGTATCTAATAAGACTACCTTGTAGTTGTTCGTCCAACTATAGTGTCCAAATCTCCACTATTTGGTTGATACGTTTAAGTGTTTGAAAAGTGTACGGCCCGTTGGTGACGGATTTGTAATAATAATCTCAATTATCACTATTTTGATTTCGTGGCGTTTTACTTGAAAAATGTGTTTTGATTGTGTTTTAGAAGCCGTTACGAAATCTAAGTACGGGGGTCCGGGGGCAGCGCCCCTGGTAGCGGGGTCCAAGGGGCGGCAGCCCCTGGCGGGGTCCAAGGGGCAGAGCCCCTGGCTGGGGTCGAGCTGCCAGGTCAGCTTGGAAAATTTTTATTTCTACTATATTGCTTTGATGAAAAACGCATCTGGATCTGAATTTGGGTAAAATCGAGTGATAAATTTCGAGTCTCGACACTTAGTAAAAATCTGTGTTTTTGAGGTTCTGGTTTGTGCGACGTAGGGTGCGACGTCGCAGGTAGGATTGCGACGTAGAGCATGACGTCGCTAAAGGCGACGTTTCGCAATTTAATGCGACGTAGGGTGCTGCGTCGCTAATGCGACGTAGGTGATTTCTGCGACGTAGGGGCTTACGTCGCTAAATGCGACGTAGTGAGGTATTGGCGACGTTAAGGCTGACGTCGCTATATGCGACGTCGCAATTTAATGCGACGTTGTGACTGACGTCGCACTATGCGACGTCACGAGGTGTTTTGCGACGTAGAGGCTGACGTCGCATAACTTCCGGGCCAAATGCGACGTAGCGGTCTGTTGGCCGGAAAATGGGTCGAAAACGAGTTTTTCGGTTTCCGTTCGGTCCAAAACTTTTACCCAACCCTTATTTGAACATTATAAGTCGATACAAACCGCAAACAAGTAAAAACACTTAAAAACGAGAGGTGTCGGAAACTTACAAATCGCCGAAATGAAATTTCGGAAAGATAGAAAGATAGATCGTGTCGCGGTGGTCGTGAATCTCTAAAAATCTTGAAGATCCGAAGTCGTTTGATATGTTTATTTTGCGTTTTTGTGAGATTTTTGAAGGTGGGGGTGGTTGGTGGAGTTGAGAGAAAAGAAAGGAGAAAGAGAAAGAGAGATGAGAAAGTGAGAAAAAGAGAGTGGGAAATGGGAGGTTATCCTCCCATTTTTCGCCCCGCGTTCCCGCTCCGTGCGGTGTTCGTTTGCTCCGTCGTTTCAACGTTAATTAATTATTTTAAATATTAAATGGTACGTTTTAAATACAAATTATTACGTGATATTTTATTTAATTATTTTACAAATAAGTTTACGTTTGAGTTAATAATGTAAGTTGGTTTATTTAGTTTGCGCGGTTTACATTTTAAATTGTATAATTTCTGATTGTATGATACGAACGAATACGAAATATTATAATAATAATATTTTTGACATAACAACGTTATTTAATAAAATTTGTCACCAACGTCCATATTAAATTTGAATCGAAATACATCCGATTTAAATTGCGTACGATTTAATCAAATCGCATATTCGTATATATTCAACAATATATATAATTCGATACATTAATTAGCCTAACCAGGAACTAATTACATGTATTAACATTCGATTAGGCACTAATCTCTAGTCCTAATTTGGCGGGTGTTACATTCTCCCCCTGTTAGAAGAATTTCGTCCCGAAATTTAGCTCAGAGTCGTGATTGATGTGGAATCAGTGAAAAGTTGAGGATATTTGAGTCGCATTTGGTCTTCCCGTTCCCAAGTGAATTCCGGACCACGCCGCGAATTCCATCTGACCTTGACGATGGGAATACGACTTTGTTTCAGTTGTTTGACCTCACGGTCCATAATTTCAGCGGGTTCCTCAACGAAGTGAAGTTTATCGTCAACACGAATTTCATCTAATGGAATGATAAGTGTCTCATCAGACAGACACTTCTTCAGATTTGAAATATGAAAAGTAGGGTGCACGCTGCTGAGTTCGGATGGCAGCTGCAATCGATAAGCTACGGGGCCAATCCGTTCGAGGATCTCAAAAGGCCCGATGTACCGGGGATTCAACTTCCCGCGTTTGCCAAAACGGATGACGCCTTTCCAAGGCGATACTTTTAAGAGAACTCGATCCCCAACTTGGAACTCGAGTGGTTTGCGTCTCACGTCAGCATAACTTTTCTGACGATCACGTGCGGTTTTGAGTCTGTTTTGGATTTCCACAATTTTCTCAGTGGTGGCGTGAATGAGTTCAGGACCAGTGAGCTGACTATCTCCCACTTCAGTCCAACAGATCGGTGATCGGCACTTACGACCGTACAGTGCCTCAAAAGGTGCAACCTTAATGCTGGCGTGATAACTGTTATTGTACGAGAATTCGCACAACGGTAGATGTTTTTCCCAGTTTGTACCGAAATCAACTACGCAGGCGCGTAGCATATCTTCTAAGGTTTGAATGGTTCGTTCACTTTGACCGTCGGTTTGAGGATGGTACGCGGTACTCATATCGAGACGGGTACCCAATGCTTTCTGAAGTGATTGCCAAAAGTGAGAGGTGAAACGGGCATCTCTGTCAGAGATGATCGAGATTGGAACGCCGTGATGAGAAACGATTTCCTTGATGTAGATTTGTGTAAGGCGTTCCATTTTATCGTTTTCCTTGATTGCCAGGAAATGAGCAGATTTAGTGAGGCGGTCAACGATCACCCAAATGGTATCGCAACCGTTCGACGACTTGGGTAGTTTGGTTATGAAATCCATGGCAATTTGTTCCCATTTCCATTCAGGGATTTCAGGTTGCTGGAGTAAACCAGGCGGTTTCTGATGTTCGGTTTTGACTTTCGAGCAAGTAAGACACTTGCTGACATAAGTGGCGATTTCGGCTTTCATGTTTGGCCACCAGTAGAATTCCTTGATGCCGTGGTACATCTTATCGGATCCGGGATGAATAGAATATTTAGACTTGTGAGCCTCGTCCATCACCAAGTCTCTTAGGTTCCCAAAACTGGGCAACCAGATTCGGTTTGAGAAGTACCTAATCCCGTTAGGTTTGATTTCAAATTGTTTGTCAATGCCCCGCAAGGCTTCATTTTTGATGTTTTCAGCTTTCAAGGCTTCGATCTGAGCTGTATGAATTTGAATGGTAAGATCGTTATGAATGGTCATACTGAGGGCTCGGACTCGAAGTGGTTTAGGTCGTTCCTTTCGACTGAGGGCATCGGCTACAACATTAGCCTTCCCTGGATGGTACTTGATCTCACAATCGTAATCGGTAAGCAACTCGACCCATCGACGTTGCCTCATATTGAGATCCTTCTGATCGAAGATGTGTTGGAGACTTTTGTGGTCGGTAAAGATAGTGCACTTAGTGCCGTAGAGATAATGTCTCCAGATTTTGAGAGCAAAAACGACAGCTCCAAGTTCGAGATCATGAGTGGTGTAGTTCTTTTCATGAATTTTTAGCTGTCGTGAGGCATAAGCAATGACCTTGTCTCGTTGCATCAGCACGCAACCAAGACCTTGGTGAGAAGCATCGCAGTATACCACGAAGTCATCGGTGCCTTCGGGTAGTGAAAGAATTGGAGCACTGCAAAGCTTTTGTTTCAGAAGTTGGAACGCTGACTCTTGTTTCTCGGTCCAATCGAACCTTTTGTCCTTCTGAGTCAGTACCGTGAGTGATTGAGCTATTTTGGAGAAGTTTTCGATAAATCGTCGATAATACCCAGCAAGACCCAAAAATTGTCGTACTTCAGTTGCAGAGGTGGGTGCTTGCCAGTCTTTGATAGCCTCGATCTTTGATGGGTCCACGTGAATTCCCTGACTGTCGATCACGTGACCAAGAAATTGAACGGTTTGAATCCAGAACTCACACTTAGAGAATTTAGCGTAAAGCTCCTCGTGTCTAAGTAGTTCAAGGATGGTTCTGAGGTGTTGCGCATGTTCTTGCTCGTTGCGCGAGTAAATGAGTATGTCATCGATAAAGACAATGACAAACTTATCGAGGTAAGGTTTGCACACCCGGTTCATGAGGTCCATGAATACAGCCGGTGCGTTGGTTAGACCAAAGGGCATCACTTGGAATTCGTAGTGCCCGTAACAAGTTCTGAAAGCAGTTTTTGGAATATCGGCGTCGCGAACTCGTAGCTGATGATAACCTGATCGCAGGTCGATTTTTGAGTAGAAACTTGAACCCTGAAGTTGGTCGAATAGATCATCAATGCGAGGAAGTGGATAACGGTTCTTGACGGTCAATTTGTTCAATTCTCGATAGTCAATGCACATTCGGAAAGAACCGTCCTTCTTTTTGACAAATAAGACCGGAGCTCCCCAAGGTGACGAACTTGGTCTAATGAATCCTCGATCCAGAAGTTCCTGTAACTGAGAGGACAACTCCTGAAGTTCAGATGGGGCTAAACGGTATGGTGCGCGGGCCACCGGTGCGGCACCCGGCACGAGATCGATTGAGAACTCAACCTGTCTAGGCGGAGGTAGACCAGGTAGTTCTTCCGGAAAGACTTCGGGAAAGTCTCTAACAATCGGCACATCCTCAAGTCGCTTCTCCTCCGACTTCTTCTCGGTGATGTGTGCAAGTATCGCAGGGTAACCCTTTCTCAGAAATTTTCGGGTTTTTAAGCAGGAGATTATATTGAGTCCCGTCCCACCGGTCTCCCCCTGTATGATCAAGGTTCCCCCAACGGCGAGTGGGATACGGACTATTTTATCATGACAAACGATTTCAGCTCGATGTTTGGACAACCAGTCCATTCCAATAATGACGTCGAAACTTCCGATTTTAATGGGTATAAGGTCGATCGAAAAGGTTTCGTCAGCTAGGTTTAAAGTGCAATTAGGTATCACACTGGTGGTTTCTACAAGTTTTCCATTTGCTAGCTCTACAGTGTACTTAACATCTAAGTCAACAGGAGTGATGTCAAGTAATGGGCAAAAATCATCGGAGATAAAGCTTCTATCAGCACCAGTATCAAATAGAACAGAAGCAGTTAAGTTGTTGAGGAGGAACATACCCGAGACCACATTCGGGTCTTGGCGGGCGTCCCCAGATTTGATGACGAAAGCTCTGCTGCGGTTGTTGTTGTTGTTGTTGTTGTTGCGGTTGTTGTTGTTGTTGCGGTTGTTGTTGTTGTTGTTCTTCAGATTTGGGCACGAGTCCCTGAAATGCCCAGGTTTCCCACACTCAAAGCATACTTTGGGTGGTCTGGTGTTGTTGGGGTTGTTGTTGGTAGGAGAGCGGCAATCTTTGGTGAGGTGGCCGTACCTCTTGCAGTTGTTGCAAAAGGGACCACAGGAACCCTCATGGTGACGGCTGCACTTGGGACAATATGGTTTGCTTCCTGTGTAACCCCGGATGATGTCAGTGGTGGTGTTGTAGGCTTTGATGGTGTCGGGTTTCTTGTTTTGTTAGTTGGAGTGGTTGTTGTGGTAGTCAGACCACTTGCGTTTGTTGTTTTGGGAGGATGAAGTGGGTGGTTCAGAATCTTGGCTCATAGACATCAGGTCTTGGGCCAATGAGATTGCACCGTCAATGGTGGTTGGTTTGGAAGAGATGACGTGTCCCCGAACAAAATCAGGGAGACCAAGGGCGTACTTCCTGATTTTATCAGGTTCAGTGCTTACCATAGCTGGGCGGAGAGCAGCTAGTTGTTGAAACCTGGTGGTATAACCATCGATGTCACCACCCTGAACCTTTAAGTTCCAGAACTCCTCATCCAGCTTTTGGAGTTTGGCGATAGAGCAGTACTTGGCAGTGAGTTTGGCTTTCAATTCCTCCCAAGTGATTTGGTAGGCAATGTCAGCACCCACTGATTGGGTATATGAATTCCACCAAGAGTGGGCATCATCTTCAAGAGAGCAGGTGGCGAAGTTTACTTTGTCGTTCTCCGCGCATTTGCTGACACGGAAAACAGTTTCCATTTTCTCGAACCATCTGATTAGTCCGATGGCTCCTTCAGAACCCTTGAAACTCGAGGGTTTGCAGCTTTGGAAGTCCTTGTAAGAACAAGGTTTGGTGGCAGAGGTTCCAGCGGTATCGCTGTTTCTTGTGGAGTTGGGTGGAGTATTGCGAGCCAAGGCTTCAGTAACAGCCTGGGTTATGAGTGAAGTAATCTGTGCATCGGTGTAAGGTCTTGACTTTGGCGGCATGATTCTTCAATAAAAGAAATGAAGATACATGAGATTTTGCAAGAAAGTTGTATTTATCTCAGATGTACATGTATAAAAGCAGCAATACATAACATCAACAGGAAAAATGGCAATTAATATGAGTCGAGAACAGCAAGGAATACTTAATGGATGATACGAGTTCAAAGGTTACATCCTACAGATGTATTACAAAAGATGTCGGGAATTGTTACATCCGACCGAATTATAGAGTAGCGCGTAGATAGTTACTAGATTACAGGGTAGATTACAAGACTAAGACTACACTAGTCTTAACGTAGATTAATTTGTTCCATCATCGTGACAAGACGGTCCACAGTGTTTGCAAGCCTGCTAGCTTGTCGGGCGTTGTCTTCTGCTAGTGCTAGTCGTTGTGTTAGTCCACGCGCATATTCTTCTGCCTCAAGTGAGCGTTGCACACATTCATCCATCCTTTGTTGCAGAAGGGCATTTTCCACCCTTATTTCTATTATTTGGTTGCGAAGGACATCCATGTTGTTGTTTGTGGTTTCAAGGTCATCGGAGACTTGTTCTATGCGTTCGAGGGATGTAAGTCTCCAGTTTTCGTTGGTTTCCTGCAACACTACATCCATGGTGCGAAGTCGTTGCTCGTGTTGGTTCACCCTAGCGGCTAAGGCCGGCAAGGCGGAGTGAGTGGGGTACGGGCCAGCTCGAGGCAACCTGGAGTTCCTCCTTGCTACCCTTGGGTTCTGCGACCCGGATTGAGAACGAGATGAATTTGATGGTGTGTTTGCCATTTCTGAGACAAAGCGTTAGTAAGATTGAGGCCTATATTCATATAGTTCCTATATAATATAGCCTATTGAGTGTCTAGCATAAACATGTTTAAGTCTCGGTTCTCTCGAGGTCAGAGTCTTCTATTGTACCCTGTTCAGCCATAACTACTTTCAGATCTTACATCATCTTTGTTTAATTGTACATAGTTGATCAGGCTATGTTAAATTAAACTCGTATGCTGTAATCCCTGAACCAGTCATACCTAATAAGGAATACTGCCTAATGGTCATAGTCTAGGTTCACTAAATGCAACCTAGTTCACTATAACCTTAGGCTCTGATACCAATCTTTAACACCCCCAAATTTTGATGATTTGCGGAAGCTTGATTTGGGTGTTACTAATCAATAACAAAGCACAAAGATATATAGTAAACGACTCTATATGCGTCGTTTTAACAAAATATATTGATAACTGAAATGTTTACAACATTTATAGCTTTACATAGCTCGAGTTTAAATAAAATGAGATTTCAGTACATAAGTACTTGTACAAAATATACTAATGCAAGAAAATCTCAATCGTCTGTATGCTGACTCGAGCTAAATCCTGAAGCAGAAACATCCTAATGCTGGGTACCTGCGATATATGCTAAAAGGTCAGCTATAAAGCTGGTGAGCTCACAGGTTTGAAATCAAGTAATATCGTATGAACCGCAAGATTTAAAAATGAATTGCATCCAGCAATTAAATAATGAATTGCATCCAGCAATTAAATAATGAATTGCATCCAGCAATTTAATAATGAATTGCATCCAGCAATTTAATGATAATCATCGTGTATACAGCCATGAGCACATAGTTGAGCTTAACTCGAGGGCCGGGTCCCCTATAGAGAATTCCGGGCGAGGTGCCTCCACGAATGCCTAATCAACATTCGTCTTCCCAAATATTAGTACGTCCGTTTACCCGGTTAGTGCTTGCTAACCCGAACGAGGAGGGTCAATCCTATATGGTACCATATACTAATATTCACGCTACAACGTATTAACAACTATGCTGACGGAGGACTTTAAAATGATTAGTTTCGAAAAACTCATGTAGTATATGAAAAGTTGGTACTTGCGTTCACATGTTAAAAGTTGAGCAGTATATCACACCCCTGAGTAAAACAGTAAAAAGAGGGGCTATGAGACTTACCTGAGTCGTTGAGTTTATGAAAATAAACTGAGGATGATTAGCCGAGAATCGAAGTCCAAAGACTTGTAACCTGAGGGTGTCCATGACACGCGATGGTTATAATATGCGAAGGTATCTAATAAGACTACCTTGTAGTTGTTCGTCCAACTATAGTGTCCAAATCTCCACTATTTGGTTGATACGTTTAAGTGTTTGAAAAGTGTACGGCCCGTTGGTGACGGATTTGTAATAATAATCTCAATTATCACTATTTTGATTTCGTGGCGTTTTACTTGAAAAATGTGTTTTGATTGTGTTTTAGAAGCCGTTACGAAATCTAAGTACGGGGGTCCGGGGGCAGCGCCCCTGGTAGCGGGGTCCAAGGGACGGCAGCCCCTGGCGGGGTCCAAGGGGCAGAGCCCCTGGCTGGGGTCGAGCTGCCAGGTCAGCTTGGAAAATTTTTATTTCTACTATATTGCTTTGACGAAAAACGCATCTGGATCTGAATTTGGGTAAAATCGAGTGATAAATTTCGAGTCTCGACACTTAGTAAAAATCTGTGTTTTTGAGGTTCTGGTTTGTGCGACGTAGGGTGCGACGTCGCAGGTAGGATTGCGACGTAGAGCATGACGTCGCTAAAGGCGACGTTTCGCAATTTAATGCGACGTAGGGTGCTGCGTCGCTAATGCGACGTAGGTGATTTCTGCGACGTAGGGGCTTACGTCGCTAAATGCGACGTAGTGAGGTATTGGCGACGTTAAGGCTGACGTCGCTATATGCGACGTCGCAATTTAATGCGACGTTGTGACTGACGTCGCACTATGCGACGTCACGAGGTGTTTTGCGACGTAGAGGCTGACGTCGCATAACTTCCGGGCCAAATGCGACGTAGCGGTCTGTTGGCCGGAAAATGGGTCGAAAACGAGTTTTTCGGTTTCCGTTCGGTCCAAAACTTTTACCCAACCCTTATTTGAACATTATAAGTCGATACAAACCGCAAACAAGTAAAAACACTTAAAAACGAGAGGTGTCGGAAACTTACAAATCGCCGAAATGAAATTTCGGAAAGATAGAAAGATAGATCGTGTCGCGGTGGTCGTGAATCTCTAAAAATCTTGAAGATCCGAAGTCGTTTGATATGTTTATTTTGCGTTTTTGTGAGATTTTTGAAGGTGGGGGTGGTTGGTGGAGTTGAGAGAAAAGAAAGGAGAAAGAGAAAGAGAGATGAGAAAGTGAGAAAAAGAGAGTGGGAAATGGGAGGTTATCCTCCCATTTTTCGCCCCGCGTTCCCGCTCCGTGCGGTGTTCGTTTGCTCCGTCGTTTCAACGTTAATTAATTATTTTAAATATTAAATGGTACGTTTTAAATACAAATTATTACGTGATATTTTATTTAATTATTTTACAAATAAGTTTACGTTTGAGTTAATAATGTAAGTTGGTTTATTTAGTTTGCGCGGTTTACATTTTAAATTGTATAATTTCTGATTGTATGATACGAACGAATACGAAATATTATAATAATAATATTTTTGACATAACAACGTTATTTAATAAAATTTGTCACCAACGTCCATATTAAATTTGAATCGAAATACATCCGATTTAAATTGCGTACGATTTAATCAAATCGCATATTCGTATATATTCAACAATATATATAATTCGATACATTAATTAGCCTAACCAGGAACTAATTACATGTATTAACATTCGATTAGGCACTAATCTCTAGTCCTAATTTGGCGGGTGTTACACTTTTCTTGAAAGTTTAGAATGAAATGTTTAAGTTATATGCTAGTTGATAAGTATATAAGTGAAACATAGAGTTATTGATTGTTCCATGTCCTGTGGTATGGATATGTGATGAATAGTAGTATTGAGAAGGCTTGATAAAGACTTTAACAGTCTGAATGGCCTAGTATATAGAATGAAATGGAATTGTTGTGTATGTGTCCATTTTAGAGAATATCTGAAATTGTGTAAGTATATATGTGTAGTATACATGATAATAAATGGCATGATAAGTTTTAATAGATTGAATTAAAATATGCCATAAGATATATGGAGGTTAGTTAATTGTGATTAACTTGATGTAGATTTTGTTGAAATGTGTTGTAAAGTAGCACATTGTGATATTGTGATACTTGAATTGTGGTATCATAATGTTGATTAGGATTGACTTAGTTGCTAGATTGATGGAATTTGGTACTAAGTGATTATGTGATTAAAGTTGTATAACTTCTAATTGCTTGTGATTAGTAGTTTAAGATTGTAAGGTTGAATTAAATTAACTGGTTGCTGAGATAAGATTCTGAATGTCTTACCAGTTTAAGCGTTATGTAAATTCTAACTTGAGGGTCAGTTAGACTTGAAGACAAATATTAAGTACTGATAGGTGTACTAGAATGTATAATCACTAATGTTGTGATTATTGTTGAGCAGTAGTTGTTGTCGACTTTGATGTTGTTGACAATTGATAGATTGTACTGAAAGGAGTTGCAAGCAGAAATAAGTCAATGTAGAGGTTGGTTGAATGTAGGTAATATTTGATTGTGGTACTATTGTTGATTGAGCAAAGTACTTATTGATTGTAGTTTTACCTACTGAGTGTGACCTCTGTTGTGCTTATTAAGGTGATATGAATCTGGATTACTTTAAGTAAAGGATTTCATATGATTAAAGTGATATGTGAATATGGTAGGTTATTCACAAGAGTAGGTATGAAACTTTTGGATGAAAAGTTGACCTAGATTTGGATTTCAGATCCTTGATAGTAGAAATTTGAGATTGTTATCTGAATATTAGACGGGTTGTTAGTCATGAACTGAAATTAACTTTCAGTATTGCTAAGTAGTTTAATAACTACTATTGTAATAGTGTGATTGCTGTTTTATTGATAACAGAGATGAACAGTGAAAATATGTTAAAGATTTTAGCATGTTGCTAATTTCTGGTTGCATAGACCTAGTAAGTGATGTTAGGTTTCACTTATTGTTGTTGGTTAAAGTGATTGAGTGCTTTAAACTTTTATCTGATTGGTGATAAAGGAATTAGATAGATGATTGGTTCCTATGAGATGTTGGTTGGATGCACTGTAAGTGTGCATAGGAAAAGATAGAAGCATGTACATTTGGATATGTGCATGTGGAAAGAATTCAAACAGTCTAAGTATAGTTGTAAGTTGCTATTGAGGACAAATGTATGTTAAGATATATGTGATTATATCACATTAGTTAGATTGATTGAGGTTAGATTTCGGGGACGAAATCTCTTTAAGGGGGGGAGAGTTGTAACATCCTCGAAATGGACCTAGTTATTTGTATAGTATTATTTCTTGATTTAAATATGTATTTAAATGTGTTTGGAAATAATATTGTTTGAAATAGTTGAAATAATTGGAATAGGATCCGAATATTCCAATGTGATAAGTGAAATATTAATTGTTGTAAATTAATATAGTTGACGGTGCAATAAAATGTTTGGACTCGCAAATGGTTTTCGGGTTCCAGACAATAGATTGAGATGGGGTATTAAATTATACCCGTATATTGAAGGCGGTTCGTGAGGCCGACTTATATATATCCTTTCCTATTTAGGAAAGTTATTCATTTTCATTTCAAAACTCACAGAAACTCTCTGAAAACCTCCAAATCAATCCAGAAATCGAATCAGGAAGTTGTGATTCTCGTGAAACTTCCTAATCATCAGATTACCATCGTTAGATTCTTCAATCAGTAAGTATTCTTGAGTATTTAAGAATTTGATTTTGATTTAAATTTGGGTAAATTGATGATTTGAGAGAATTGGATGTTAGAAACATGTTATAAGTCTTATATGCGGATTATATGATGTTTCTAGTGATTTATAACTGTTTGAAATCGTGTTTTGGGTGATTTGGGTATAAAACCCGCGAGTTAGGGTTTGAACAGTTCGAACTGGGCTGGGACGACGAGGGAATCCGGCGGATTCAAGGGAATCCGGGGCAAAATTTAGGGAATCCGGTCGGATTCAGGGAATCCGGCGGATTCAGGCTGATTTGTGGGAAGCCGGCGGCTTCTAAGGGAATCCGGCGGCTTCTAAGGGAATCCGGCGGCTTGATAGACTGGTGTCACATTTCTTGTTTGATTTTGATAAGTAATGTGATTGTTATTTGATATATGTTCAGATTAATATATGATAATAGTTATGTTGTAATAACTAATATATGATTAGGAACTAGTAATATATATATTATTATGTTAAGTTCCTAATAGTATGGATTAATATAAGTTATGTATTGATATGGATTACTAACTTATATTTGATTGTAAATTCTCAGATGTGGAGAAGGCTCAGTGATATTAGACTACTGAGTAGAGGCCTGAGGTAGTCGGTGAGTGGATCTGTAACCTCAGTGTGATTTAGTTGTAATGATTTGATTTACAACAAGTAATTTATAGTATTACTTTGATATGATGCATCTGTTGAGATATCTTGCCATGATAGTTTGACTAGTTGCTTACTTGGCTGTTTGAGCTAGTATGTAAGATTCTGAGGTCAACTTGACTTGACAGTTGGACTTGGTTGTCATTGTAGACGACAGGAGATCTTGAAACTTGAAATGTTGGTTTGGAGATCTAGGTCGTGTGTGATTGACAATAAGTTATCGGTAGTTCTGTATAGGCCAATGCAGATGATTGATAAGAGTTCCTTGAGTACCAAACCGGTATTAGGGTGTCTCAGGGACCACCGATCCTCATGAGGTTGTGTGTATGACATTGATTGGATGTCAAGTGATTGATTGATTTTCTGTTTATTGTTATTTGATGTAAACAGATTGTTATGCTAGGTTAGACTGTTGCTTATAGTTTCATTCACTTAGCTTTATGCTAACCCCACCACAGTTCTTCCTGCAGGTTAAAATAGATGGGACATATTGGGCAGGGCAGGAAGTGTTTGACTGGATGGAATGTTTGACAGGCTGCTACTCTGATGTTATTTTGATAATTATAGAAATGTTTTTAATAACACCCAGTGTGTTGAAATGTCTTGTACTTTGAATTGAAAAAGTTTGTTGACATTTTGAGTACATTGATAGTATGTTTTAAAAATACGCTTCCGTGTCGCTATTATTATATTGATTGTTTATAATGAAACGAGGGGTGTTATAATCAACACTCTAAAGGAAGAGACAGTGCACACATTTTTCATTCCTCAACAAAAACTAATAGTAAAAACAAGTACTAATAGTTTCTCATTTAAAGTGTGATAGAAAGCTTCAATAAACACAAGAGAAATGTCGTAAGATTCATAAAATGCAGTGATATTTACTCAACATGAAGAAGAATAACTAATATTATCAGCTTATTATTTTTTAATTTATAAACTAGAAAATCACGTTGTATAAAAACATAAAAATTATTAAATCGCATACAAATGCAGTTTCTAAGTGAACTGTAATTTGTAACATCGTTTCAAGCTCCGATTTTTAATAATTATCAGATCTAACATAATGGAGTTTGTAAAAGCAGTTAAATAAAAAATTAATTACATACCTCTTGCTACGCTTCCTGCTTCATCATTAACGTCGGATGACAAGTTCACTTGCATCATTTGATTTTCGATTTTGCCTTCAAATTTGTAGCGTGTTCTTCTTTGGCTTCTACGTGTAAATTACGAATTATTTAACTACAAAACACAGTCAAAATTATGTTAAAAAACGAAGAAAATCGGAGTATGATCGAAAAACTTACGAGTGATATTTTTTCAGTTTTTTTAGCGCATAATCTTTTGTAGCGGAGAAAGGTTTAGGTTTAAGTGATTTCAACATGTTTTTTTCTTACAAAATGATGTTTGAATCCGTCTCGGTTTATGATCTTTGTGTTTATTTAGTGTGTTTTTTGTTAGGTGAGAGTGTGTGTGATTTGCAGGTTTATGGGGATGGTTGCCCTGTTTGCAGTAGAGAGAGAAGGCTTGAATAAATGAAATGATGACCGTACTGACCGAATGGATTGAGGGTAATTTTTTTTTTTTACAAATTTAGTCCCTTGACCACATTAATTTGCAGGCGGGTCCATTTGTGTTGGAGTGATCTTGGCCGTTCAAATAGGATGGACGGTGATGATAGAAGCTGCTCTTGCTTCTCCTCTAAATAGAGCATCCCCTCTGAACCAAACCCTATATGAAATACGACCTTAATTAAAATACAAAAAGTTACATATTCAATCCCGTCACAACGCGCAGCGGAGAAAATCACGTTTGTATCATTTCAAAATAATTAAAATATATAATAAGTTCATGTTCATCACTTATTAGCCCAATAGAGCGATATTAAGAACTTGCAGTTTTTAAACTATTACTCGATAACTCTACTTTGTCACCTATAATTTTACTTGTGACTCTAGTCAACTTACAGTAACGAGATTATGAGGTAGATGTTTCTGGACACAAACTAAATCTCACATCCTTTCTAGTTTTCTTTAATTTGTCAAATTCGTACATTCAGGTATAAAATTATGATAAAATATAACAAAAAAAATAATTATTATCTTATACCACATTTCAGCATCCTACATTATAAGCAAAAACACCACAACATTCACCCATTCTCTAGATATCATTCCAGGTTGACACGTCGCATCTTGCAAACAAGGTTAGCTGTTGGGAGATCAAGATTTTCTGAATCCGTTTTTATGACATCTTTGAGTTTATCTCGTGAGGTTGATAAACAAGTGTGAAACGTGGCCAAAATGGGAGGTATGGGCATCGATAATGCTGACAGCACATTACTCAAATACTCTATATCCACCGATAACTGTTGAGCTCCCCGATCTGTTATGTACTGGATACCTCTCAGTTGTTCCATAAATAGAGCCGCAGCACCTTCCGCGACCTATATCAATAAAAACAGATGGAAACTCTTAAAGCAAATGAACCTCGGCTGTTAGCCTGTTATATAATTCAGGTGGCGATTTTGACCCAGCACGTTGATTTGGGTTATGCTTCGCTTCAAATAGGCAGAGTCAAAAGACTTGACTAAAAAAGAAACAAGTCAAATAAGTCAAGGGGGTTGTAAATATTGAAAATGTTGATTTGCTTTATAAGATTCATGTGTTTGTCATCATTAGGCTACTTCGGATATAAGACTAATTATTGAACATGGTCATTGTAGTGTGTTACCGTCAAATGTTGCATCTACTTTGAGATAAAAAGAGTATTATTTAATGGTGTTGATAAGGATATTAGATAAAGGTAACCTGCTGTTACGATGTCAAAAATGTTGACACGTTAATTGTCTGGCTTAAAAACTAGTTGGTTACTCAGACAAAAATCGGAGCAAAGTTGGTTATCATTATATGCAATTTGACCTGAGGGAATATATCTTATAATAGGAGAATGTGTATTACCTTAAACATCCATTCGGTTGCAAAGAACTGGGCCTCCTCAGCATTGGCATCATTGTTAGAAATGGTCTCAGCTAGTGGCTCCAACTGTTGGGGCAAAGTGAGAAGATATTCACCCACAGTTGTTATGTACGATTGGGCATATGCACTAAAACTTGGTAGGTGAAAAGCAGTCTGTTCCTCGACTGCAGACCAGACAGCCAAACTTGATAGGCCATTGAATTGCTTTCTCACTTTGGATATAAGGACATCATAGACAAGCTCGTTCACTGTATCCACAAATGCTGACACTCTTTGAGATGCAATAGGAAGTGCATGGAACCGTGGATCTTTTGACTAATAAAAAAAAGATTAAAAAAAAAATTTGTTATATTGCATAAAATCTAAGATCAATTAGGAATCTTGACCAATAGGAGAAAGGCAGAGTCCAGTTTATAGTCAAGCAGCTAATTACTTTCGTCAGAGCAGGGAAGTTGATAATTAACACTCGTTAAAAATGTCTAATGAGTATCAAGGCAAAAATAGCTTTCAAATATTCATTTAATTAACATTCATGATCAAGCTTCCTTGCTTTGCCCGAAAAACATTTTTCCCTCTTGATCCCTCCCCTACAAAAGACTTCAAAAATGACCCCTTTCATTCCGAACCTGTTTTGAATTGTTACCCAGCTTTCCCGACCCGCCCATCTTTGCCACCTCAATATCTGATTTGTATAAGCAGTCTTCAATCTTAAATTCTTATCACCCTCTTAATAGCTTACAAAACAAGGCATAATAAAAGAACAATAATAATAGAAGTGCAACATGTACCTGCTCCAACAGATTAAAAAGCTTCCGTGCTTTCTCCGGAGCATCAAACAGCCTCAATGCTGCCACATCCAAAGCAGCCCTACCAGCCATTGATAAATCCCCATTTCCATCAATATTCTCATGAGAAGCATTTGGATCAATACTTGACCCAAACACTGCAGAAGACAAGTTTGTGTTCAATCTAGCAAGCGTAGCTCTTAATGAAGCCTCAAAAACAGCAGATCTACTTGATAGACAATCAGCAACCGTGAGTATTTGCAATGCACTTTGAACATAAGACCACTCTTCTTCACTTGACAACTCAAACTTACGGGCCCCGTCTCTCTTCTCGGAGCCCATTTCTTTTTTTGAACCTAAACCATCAGGGGCAGAAGCGTCTACCCCGCACACAGTTCTCAGGGTTTTAAGGATTTCTTGAAGGGTTGAGATGAATTGTAGCATGACATCATCAAGGGCGAGAATGAGCTCATCAGCTTCTGAGCCACCAGTGAAGCTGATGCATCTGTCAACAGATGCCTCCAGAAGTACTATGACTTGTGGGACCGATTCCTCCATTCTTCTGACGGTTTCACTGAGTTCAATTCCTTGTGCTCCAATGCCACGAGTGACAGCTCCTCTAAGATCGATGGCTGAGATCTCAGCTGAGAGGGTAACACGCTCCATTTGTCCATACCTAGAAAATAATTCAGATGGGTAATGGTGAGTCATAGGAAACTGGGCAACGATGTGGGAATAGAAAATATAATCTATAAGTGTATAGTTGGAACAATAGGCTGCGGGTCAGGTAGGGTATTAGGTCAAAACGACGACTTTTGGTTTAAAAAGGACCTTCTCGTTGAGTTCTATAAGTTGAGAGTTTATTCACTCAGATACAAAGTCGATGGGCTTGTGTGCAAATTCAGCAAAGTCCAAAAGGTTTTTTCGGAGATGCCTAGCCTATAATGATACAAGCAAGGACACTTGCTCAAATGCTTCCATAGATTTGCAGTCAGGGTGAAAAGGTTCCTTTCTCACAGATAGGAAGAGTACGTTATGAATTCTAAAGTTATACACACGGAAACGCTCTAAAGCAGACGGGAGTTGGTTAATTGTGTAGTTTACCTTTGCTTGTATGATTCATAAGGAAGGTAGATTGCCTTAAGAGTGTCTCTCAAAACATTGAGATCCGATTCTCCAAAAAGGTGCTGAACGTTTCTTGCAAAACTGCCAGTCATATTGTGTAAATCAATTAATGCGTCCAAGTGCTTAGTCTGCACTTTGACTCCTTTTGGCATGTCCCCAGATAAGATATCTAATACACCTGAAATTATAGCACGGAGCTAAGGTTGTAGCATATTTTAGTTGAACACTGAAAATTGGCATATTACATGATTGTATGTAGAATAGCGATTTTGACCCATTTATATGGGTCCAATCGGGCTATGTTATGTCCCTAACGGGTCAGGCAGGTAGGATGATAATAATAATACATTTGAAAATAATCAATAAATAAATGAAAAGTCACTAACAAGGTAACAGTAATACGGGTAAACAATCGCCTTAACTGTACAAAAGTATTTCATATTTAAAAGATATAATTATTGTGATCATATTTAACAGAACAATTTTAATAATAAACATCTATGGACAAAAGTAATTCATATCGACCCAACCCGAAGTAAATTGTTGAAAAAATTCCCAAGTTGAATCGTTAGTCCGTTACCCAACCCGCCTGCCCATTTTGCCACCTCCACATCTCTGTTTCTATGAATGGCATATCATATAAAAAGTAACATACAAAACTTCAATGTGATGTGATAAATTTTGACTATGCTTCATTAATTGCTGCACTTATCCCATTGTTAAAACTAGAACTAGACTAAGCGGAAATCAATGCCATGGATCCTACAAAGCAAGTATTAGAGAGATGGATTATACAAATCCTAGTAAGCCCTATAGCAATGGACTATAATTTGGTTACAAACCAAACTCTGGGGAGAAAAGAACCATTAGCCCCTACCCTAAGAAGAATGCAAAATCGACGGCCCTATACACCTTGTAGAAGTTGTTGACCACTAGATAAATGTTTAAGATACCCCCACATCATGAATACTAGAGTGATAGGATTATAAACTAGCTCTCACTCATCAAACTGAAGCATATACCATGGAACAAAAAGAAAAATAATTTTAAATATAACTGGATTGCAACCTTTGGCTAATGCTTTGGTTTCAGGAACTACATCTCCGGTTGCAAGGTTAATGCGGGAAACAAAGCTGGCAACCACAGCCACCATTGCTTCGATTAATAGTTTTGGAACAAGAGTCTTATAATCTTCTGGAAAAGCAAGCATAGACCTGAAAAGATTTAGGGCAACAAGTCATTAGAATGACAATGTAACTATAATATGGTAGGCGCAAATACCGCACTCCATAAATATGAAACTAGAGTACACATATAGACATATACATTGAAACAAAGGAAAACAAAGCTCCAAATAAATGCTCAGGATTTGATATGATTTGTCAAAGGTTAATTGAGGATGTCATATTGCTATCTGAGGACCACCTTTTCCGGAGATCCATTCACTACAAAGTAACAATATGTTGGGGTTCTATTTGGATCTAATATCCTTGGAAAGAAGTTCAAAGAGTGAATAATCTAGTTCAAGTAGAAAAGAAAAACCACAATATACTTCCAGGACTCGCTTTTATGTAGAGAGACACGGCAATGTAACACATAGCATAGTCGACCGATGACAACCGTGTTTCGTGTTCGATAAGTTTTTCATATAACATTGATGTAGCCGATAGAAACTAGGTAGGCATTTAGAAAATAACATTTACCATTTCCATTCTTGTTCAAGATAAAGTAATAATTCATCATAGAAACTTGGCAGCCAACTGGGAAATGAAACAGTAGGTAAACTCGATTGATAATCATGGGAACTCGAAATGCTTTCCACTTGATTCCTTTCACTACCGGTCTTAGTACGTTGTTGCTTCAACTCATAATCCTCCCATAGTTTCCGTATAGGTTTTAAATGAACTTTGGTATAGTGATTCTCCAAGGACTTGTATCTTCCAATCCGAATGAGAATTTCCCGTAAATCTTGGGCGACATTGACCTAAACATATGAAAAGTAAAAGCATGTTAACTAATTTTTCAGACAAACAGGCAGCACTTATAGGCACTGTGTTATAGATCTATCATAAAATTTGTCCTTCAATCTTCACCTTGCGATTGGTTATAGCATCTGTCAGACGAGGTTGAACCATCGAATCCAGTCTGTCCTCTAAAACTTCAAGCTGCTTTCTGATATTGGCAAATTCAGCAACCTGGAGAAGGGAGGACGAACCATTTTAATAGATATCAGGACCTCTTCTACAAAATGATACATGTTCAGTTATTGTTTACCTCCCCAACAGCAGTCAAGCAATGCCTCATGTTAGCCAAGGTTTCTGCCGCACGAGGAAGATCGTTACTTGCAAAAACGTCCTCAACAGTGGAACTTAATTGAGTCAGCCCCGCAGCATCCTGAACATTAGAAAAAGGTTCCACGACCGTTAAAAGATAGAAAGAAATAGTTATTAAAAAAATCATCGAAAGCATGGTAAACAAAGTTCATGATTTAAGAGATCAACTATAGTTCCACCTGAAGTGTTTCATAGGCAGCTTCCATTCTCCGCTTGACTGTATCCACTTTAGCAAGCATAGCTATTGATTCTGCTGAGGAACCTTCTGCCTGATACAAAATGAAAACTAGACATGAAATTACCCTTATATACACTATTCTAGCCATCTTGCTCGTCAATAAAAGCTCTTTCTAGAAGATATAAAATATGTACCATTTGCCTATATTTCACATATAGCAGTTCACATTGCTAACGATGATCTTCCACTTGCTTGATTTATGAATTTCTTCAACTAGTTACAGTATTATAGTGTCCGGTGTATGGGTCATGCAACAATCAATCAATTCTTACTGAATTACGATTACATGTCATCAACACTAGGATCTTACTTTTTTGACTTGCCTATATTATTAATTGCTTCCATTAGTAACAGCATTATAGTGACTGAGTGACCAGTGTAAGGAGCATGCCAAATGTCTATAGCAGACATCATTAGTAAAATAACAGAACGCAAGAATTAATGCTTACTCAAGAACATTATTATAATTCCTAAGTAAAACTACAGTCTGCATAATCTATAGCAAGTCTAGAAAGTACAAAACATGATATACAACTCTGAAATGACAAATTACAATATGAACCCTAATTTAACAGCAGATACACAATTTATCAATTAATGAATCATCAATATCTATATACTTCAATAAACTGCTGAACTAACAAAAAATAAAAAAACTACGAATACATATTTAGTAAATCAAGAATGAAAGAACCTACTCTTATCCTTCTATCAGCTAAACTTTGATTCTAAGCCTACACTATTCTAAGCACAGCAGATAATATTGCTAAATTATATAAACATTAACCTAACTCCAGAAATACAGCTCTGAAAAGTCAAAATCACAATATAAACCCTAATCAAAAAGCAAAACCATTACAGCATTACAAAAATAACATAAATCTCTATATACTTCAGCCTATCATAAGCCAAACATCAAATTAAACAACTCCGCATACGTACAATATCATCAACAGCGAGAGATCTTACTTTTTTGAGCTTTTGGAGGATCGATGCGACGGATTGACGAAGAGATAGTGCGTCATCACGGAGACGAATGACGTCACGAGTAGCGCGAGGTACACGTAGGATAGCGGCGGAGCTCTGTTCTTCAAGTGAAGCAGCGATCTCTTCAGAAACCATTTGTAACTTCATTTCGAGATCCACCAAGTGCTTGTCTAATGGATCTTGTGAGTGACGTGCTTGACAAGCATTGTTTATCCATTTTTTAGCGTCGAACTTTTCGTCGGAAAATGATCCGAGATCTATCATCATTTTTCCGGCCAATTGATAATTTTAGTCGATGAAGATGAACTATAACTATAATTGGGTATTTACAAATATAGTCCTTTTAGTTTTGGGTTTTACCTTTTAACACTAATTTGGAGCCACCGTTCAAATCGAAAGGATCGTGTTTATGTAAAACTTGTCAATTAATACGTGTATCTATTTAGGGCTCGTTTGGTAGAGAGAGTTGAGAGGGGAGAAATGGAAATGTATTGATTTCCAGCGTTTGGTTGGTCTGAGAAATAAAAAAGCGGAGAATTATGGTTTCCCGAGATATACAATCCTTTGTATTCTAATTTCCATCCGTTTTGAAGAGAAATCAAGTTTCTTCACGATACAATTCTCCGTGCCCTTGCTGAGATATTGGATAGGGTTAAAAAATAAAAGGGGTATAAATTGGCAAGCACGTGCAAGGCACATTTACACACCAAAATTCTGAAATCATCCAAGCCCTAGAGCATCAGTTTGACGGCGATTTTGGTATCCCTTCGAAGTTCGACTAGTGTTCGTCCTTCTCGTCAAGCTACTGCTACCCCTTCTTCTCGGGGACTTCAGTTCGTCATGTGTTACAGTAACGATCTGCTCCCCTTCTTTCATTCTCTTTTCTGATTATGTTATTCACTCACATTAACAAACTAATTATATCATGAATCGATTAAAGAACTATTGTTGTTTAAAGCTACAATCTAATTCACCATTTACCCTAAAAAAAAAGGGTACAAGTTTGTACCCTGCAACCTAGATGTGCATATCCATTATTCATTATATTATACTTAAATATAAAAAGTTAATTACACGAAGATTCATATACAGTCCATACAGTCCATAAGGGAGTGTATATGGCAGATGAAGATTACCCATGTATATGTTAGTTCAATTGAAATGAGGCTAAAAATATTTGGGTACCAACCTACATGACCATTGTGAAAATGATTGCTACTAACATCAAGGAATGCATATGATATGTTGGAAACATCTTTGCTTTGTATATTAACTGCGTATGGAATTGTCTCTGGCCTCTTTGCATATGTGGGGGTCAATTTTTTTATATCAGGTTCTACCGTTGGTTTATTAACAATATCTTGCAACTCGATGTATTTCGAGACCTTATATATAGAAGTTATATACATATGTATCTTGCATTTTGAGCTAATATGGGTTGATTTGTTTTTATGAGAGTGCAGGTCGAGTGGTCTGTGAGGGCTGGATCTGTTTTACATTTAAGCATAGGTTGAGTGGTCTATGTGGGTCGAGTGAAGGTCGTGAAGTCTGTGTGCGGGTAGGATCTGTTTCGCTTGTAAACCATGGCATATTTGACTAGGTCGAGTAGTCTGTGTCGGTCAAGTGAATGTTGAGTGCAGATCGAGGTGATGTTTAGGCTAAAAAGTATTGCGTGGATAACGGGTTAAAACATACATCTTTCAGGCAGTTCAAAGATGTTGAGGCTTAACCTCAGACGAACTCAAGATTAAAGCGTGACTCGGCAACTTTGATCAATTGCAGTACTTGAGATAAGTGGGCATGAGATAGGAACATACTTTAATATGTGAATTGATGTATAGATTTTCTTGGTATTTTTCCAATATACACATACTAAATGATGGTCTGTATAATATGCTTACTGATGTATATTGGTTAATGTGATATTGATATATAATGAATGAGTATACCATGAAATGGCATGAATTGATAGTTTACAAAATGAAAATGTTAATCGACAAGTTTGTAGCTGTCGTAGGTTGAACTTGTTGTGCTTGTGAGATAAAGGTAAGCAAGCCTTACCTTTTCATTTATGTGTTGCAGGTGCTTTCTAGTGGATCAAAAAATGCATTCATTTCCATTAATCCAATTAGTTTTTGTTAGGCTGGGCAATATAGCTTTTCAAATAACATTATCTTCGCAAGCATTTTTGTTTCACAATGTCATGTCATTGTTTAGCTATATCTTTGTACTTTGAATTGTATACGGTTGAATTAAAATTGTGCTAAAAAGTGATGTTTGAAGTTAATCACGCGTTGTATCATATACTGTGGTTTTGTAAATAGGGTGAAAAATATTTATATTAATGGCAATATCATAATTAAACTTCAATTTCATTTCTCTGTATTTGGCTACCAAACAAAGGAATTTCATTCTTTACAATTTCTCAAGTCAATTCTCTGTCGCTACCAAACAATGGAAATTCTCAATATTTCTCACCAATTTCATTTCTCTACATATCATTTCTCTAACCCATTTCTTTTCTCTAAATTTCTCCCTACCAAACGAGCCCTTAGTTTTTACGTTTTTGAAAAGATTTGGGATCAGAGGATAATGCCATTTAAAGAGGGCAAGGAGGGCAAGGGACCATTGTGCAATTTATACAAAATGATTTTATCTCACTTGTACATCATGCAACACTACTTGTTTTATGTATTTTCTTCCATCCATAGAAAAAACCTAACATCATCACCGTCATTTCCTGTACATCGTTCCCATGGCATCAAAAGTTAAATCTGTGGTTCAAAACCTAACCGGCGAAGGCAATCGTTCTCACTTGTACATCATGTGTTGATCCAGAATACAAATCTGCACTACCTCTCGCCACCGATTACCGGCCGTTTTGTCCGGCCACCACCACCGTCTATCACCGCAGCTACACCGCAGATCCACCGCCACGAGTTGTAGCTTCTGATGTGCTGATCAAGTTATTGAGCTCTTTAAAAAGCCCTAACCAGTAATCGTAATAAATAACGTAACATTGCAATCGGAGGAATTCAGCGGTAAAAAAATGGTAGCAATGGATTTGAAGTCGGAAATCAAGAAATTGATAGATAAAAGGAGTGATTTGGAGACCGCGATGAACATTATCATCGAGCATCTTTGTCAGCCCAGCCGCCCTGGTTTTTCCAGCAATCTCGTCAACGCAGAGGCATTTTTACTTCTTACTTTATCTCCATTTGTTAAATTCTATATCATCATGAATATTAAGGTTTTTTTTATCACTTGTTAGATGTTATAGTTAACGCCTTGTGTATGAAAGAACGTTCCAGTTTTTGTTGAGCTTGTAGCTTTTGAAGCAAAAATGGAAGTATTACAGGACTTATAATAAGTTGAAATATATATTTCATGGTGTCTTATGTGAGGATTTTTTATATGTCTACAAGTTAAGCTACAACTCGTGATTTATGTTTAGTTGCTATTGAATCTAAACAACCACTAGATGGATGGATCTGTATAAAAAAATGAAGAATGTATGTGTTTGTGGTTGGCTAGTGGTTATGGTTTCTGTTAATGATATGAGATTAGATGATTGGGTGGGAATGGTCGAACAAGGATGGTATGTATGTATGTATGTATGTATGTATGTATGTATGTATGTATGTATGTATGTATGTATGTATGTATGTATGTATAGATGAGATTAGATGTAGATATGTTTTTTATATCTGAAAAAAAGCAACTGCATCCTGTATTTTTTTACTGTATCCTACGATTTTTTTACTGTATCATACGTTTTATCTACGGCATCTTATGTATATTTTAGCATATGAAATGCTTTTACTGCATCATTTTAAGTACTCATAGTAATATTGATCTAAATCTACTTTTTAGATTTGAAAAAAATAAAGAATCGTGCATTTCTTTTACTGCATCTTTTGTATATTTTTACTGCATCTTATGTATATTTTTAACATTTTGATTTATTTTGTAAATCTTTAATTTTATTCTTGAATTTAGAAAATTAGTATTACTTTGTTTACAGCATCTTGTATATTTGTTACTGCATCTTTTATATACTTGTTACCGCATCTTGTATTTTTTGTTACTACGTCTTTCGTATATTTATTACTGCATCTTGTATATTTTGTTACTGCATCATGTATTTTATTGTTACTACGTCTTTTTTAAATTTGCTACTGCATCTTATTTATTTATCACCGCATCTTATATATTTATCACTGCATCTTACGTTTTTTTATTATTTTTTGACTAAATTTTGCATATTAAATAATTTTATGATTGAACAATTTTTTTGATAATTTTTCGAAATTTTTTTCACGAAACTTTATAATTTAATCCATAATTTTGTCAAAATTGCAAAAAAGTCCCTCCTTTTTCATAAATTTATCAAAATTGTAAAATAGTCCCTCCTCCTTTTCACACATTTATCAAAATTGCAAAAAGATCCCTCCACCTTATTCTCTGTGCTCCTCTGATCTCTACCCTTTTGAAAATACAAAAGGGAAAAAAGTGAGATTTTTCAAAAGTAACATGTAAGTCCCAATTTATGAGAATTAAATCATAAATGTTGCTACATGAAGCATACTATTTGTGATATGAATATCAAAAGCTGATAAGTTTGATAAATTGTCATGGAGAATAGTATATCACAATCACAATCAGTATGATTTTAAATGTTGACAAGTGTGAATTTGTACAAAATCTATAGAGTATACTTACTCAACGTCTTGAAGCACAAAAGTAAGTATCTTTTTTTGACGTCCATCTTCAATGATGATTCGCATGTCGCCAGTTTCAACCACTTGTCCAACCACATTTGTGCAAAAGGGAAATAGGTGAATAATTTTTGACAACTACATAGATTAGTTAGTCTGTATGCAAGTTTTTTAGTAGGGGTGAGTAGAAAAGTACCAAATGCAACGTCTCTATTTAGTCGCAATTCATTGATGTCATCATATGGGATAAATGAGTAGCCATTACCAATCACTTCAAACGGGGCCACTCTTCTTACTTTTGTGGGCTAGTAAAAATTTATCTTCAAGTGATGGTCAACCATTAGATAGTTAAAGCTACTTATCTACACAAAATTTCCTTCTTTAACAGTCATTGCAATCATGGTGAAGTTTTTTCTTCACGCTAGCGTGGATTTTATTCCCCTGAATGATTATAATAGTTGAACACATTAGTTTCATATATGTGATCATAAATTATGATGTTTTGCAGCATACAAATTGTGTTGGATGTTTAAAAAGTTATATAGAGTTGTTTACACCTGTGGGTCAACCAGTATCATCTCTCTGCTCGATATTACATTAGGACTATTCTTGAATGTCTGGACATAAACATGGTGTAGCTTAACAGAGATTACCCAGTCATCTTTGTCGATAGTTAGTTCATCTAGAGGGGTGTAAACTTGTTGAGCTTCCATACTTTCGCGGTATTATCCATGAAAAAAATCTATATTACATCTTATATATGTCCGGAATTAACTGTTTTTTCAATTTAAATAACTGTCAATTAGTAATCTCTGATTATTATATCCATCAAAATGTAAGACATAATTTGAATGATACAACTATATATGTGCTAAGTGTATTTAGGGATTGCATTAGTATAGCAAAAAAAATGTTCAATTTTTCACATCTAGATTGGCCTCATCAATTATTAGTGAGGTGTATGTATATATTTATATAATTATATCTTTCGTTTGTGTTTGAAGTATGATAAGATAAAAGTGCGCATATTTTCATTGTTCAAATTCATATATTATTTTTATTCTTCATATTTATGGTTGGTAATATTGGTTAACAGTGAAAAACAACACATATAGGTAGTGCTTAATATATTGTATCATGTCTTAACAAATTTATTATCAAATATGTTGTAATTAGTGAAGAGGAAGTAAAATGTATATTTAAGTGTACATAGACAACAAAATTCTTGGTTATATATTAATACTAAAGAAATTCAAACATTAACTTTAAAACAAAAGGTACCTCACGGTATCATAGAACGGAATATTACTTTAACATTGTATATTCAAGAAAAGAACACTAACACGTCATTGTTTACCACTATGAATTATTAGTTTGGTTCAACACCATGATTAGCATTATGTTACTATGGTCGCTTCGATGTTAGATTTTTTGGTTCGGTTACCACATCTGAGATTTCATTTATTTTTCATTTGGTAGTCTTAAGTGCTTTTTGTTTTTTAAGAGGTTTTTGTCTGAAATCTGAAAACCACATCTGAATATTCAGAGGTGGTCCTAAAGTCTAAAACTGAATCATTTAACAATGTTTGTTTTTGTAATATGAATAAACATCTGAATGCCTTAAAATATTTATTTTGCTTCACTTAAATGTTTTCTGATTGGTTGAAATTGAAATTGAACAATTATTTTAGAAATAACAAAAAAAAGTTAGACAATTAAATTGAAATGGAGTGAATATTATTTTCATTATTATAAAACTTGTTAAAAGGAAAAAAAATTATAAAAATGAATGGTCCTAAATAATGCCTTTTAATGCCTGAATATTTATAAAATTAATAATTGAGCCTTTTTTAGTTTTCATCTACGATACATTCATCGGAAGAGGCAACCCTTATTTTCCGTTTCTACCTTCTCGTTTCACTTTATCTAAAAAAGTATAAATTCATGAAAAGTAGCCCAGATTTCTACTTCAAAGATGTAACATCCAATCGTCCACCTCTAGAATTAAATCAATAACCACTTCCAAAAAACCCACACCTTTTCACTCGTATTTGTTACGCGCTAACCGGTGGGCTAAAAAACGCACACATTTTCACTCCTATTTGGTACAATATATGATAACAGGTGGGTGGAACTAGAGAGAAAAGTGAATTGTAGAGTTTTATTTGCTTTCAGAGATTTTCATATGGTGTTTTGGATCTGAAAAGATTTGGGGTTTTTCAGACATAAAACCTCTGAATGATAAACAAAAAACGAACGGTCTGAATTTGAAAAACGTCTGACCAAATCAGAGATAAGAGGTTATTCATAGCTTTTTGGCAAAAACAAACAACACCTTAGTTTCTAACTAAAAGTATATTGTGTTCTAGAGTAAAATAGATACCCAGATACAAACAAAGATTACGTACTTACATATATACATTGATCTAAATCTTGAAATTGAAACCATAATCACTTGAGTAGACATATCTGATTTGACTTATATAGTAATACTTATTAAGCAGAAGAATTCACAAATTTTGGGCAAATCTTAAACCTAATAAGCGGATTAGAATTATCATTTAGAAAACTAATCGAGTCTTTTCATGTTATCATAAAATTTTTAGACAAACACCGAAAAGATGTCCCATAACGTACCCATTATAGGTTGAAAAGGCAGTTAGTTGTAACATCCCCAAATCGGGCCTAGGAGAAAAAGGTATTTTCTTTAAATTATTTATCTAATTTAAATTATTACCTGAGTTTGATTGTAAATTTAATATGTAAGTGAGCCTCAGGAAATATTGTGACTAGTGAAATATTATTTGTTTTAAATAAACTTAGATGACGATAAAATAAAATAATTTTCTCGCGTTAGAAATCCAGGTTCCAGACAATAGATTTAGAAGGGGCATAATTTTATACTGCATATGTCTTGAATAAAAGTGTGTAGGTCGACCTAACTGGGTTTCATTTTCATTTTTCTTTCACACTTCAAGAACACACACACTTCACATAAAATCAAAGGAAAACCCCAAACAATTCATCTTGAAGCTGTGATTTTGGTGCAACAATCTGAGTTACAACACCTCCTTCTTGTTATCATCTACCTTGTAAGTATATTTTCCATTTTTATGTATAATTTGAGTTTTTGGTTGGAACTAGGTTAAATGTGGATGCATGAGTGAAATTAGGAGTTTGATGATGATGATTTGTTGTTATAACATGTTATAGGATGTTAGTTGCGGTTCTTTTTGGGTTAAAAACATATATGGTATTTGAATTTAGTGAATTTAGACTTTTGGGTCGTGCTGATGTTCTTGCTGATCTGGGTTTTGTTGCTGGAAGGGTGACAAACGCGATCCGGCTATATAGCCCGGATCGCGTTGCTATGTGTTATTTTGTCTCAATCCTGATTCCTTCTTCGAAACGCGATCCAGCTCATACACCCGGATCGCGTTTGCAAGTGTAAAATGGTTACAGAACGTTTTCTTCTTGGGAACGCGATCCTAACCCAGGAACCCGGATCGCGTTCGTATGTTTATTTTGGTAACAGAATATTTTCTTAAGAGGAACGCGATCCCAACCTACATTGTCCGGATCGCGTTTGCCTTTGTAATTTTGAAGAAATTGATATTTTGTGAACTTATGTGAATCTAACACTTATATTGTTTAGTTATTGATATTCCTTGATTATCAATGTATATAATTGAGTATAGTCATAATTTAAATTGTGAAACAAGTTATTAACTTGTGTTTTAATTGTGTTTACAGAGACACCGAAGACTCAATAAAATAAGACTTTTGAGTTGGAGACTGAGACTGACAGGTGAGTGGACTGGTTCTCACGGTTTAAATTTGGTGTTGACGGTTGGATTACATCAATTTTAAATAGTATATATTGACTGATTATTGTTGAGCTGATCGTAGTATAATTGATAGTGATTAGTAGTTGTTGATTGATAGATTGCTTGTGATTCATTCCATGATAGGTTGGAATAATAGAGGTCAATCTCGGTTGGGTTTTATTGCTATAGGTTAATCTTATGGATTTGATAAACATTCGTTGTGAGTTTGTCCATAATGATTAAAGATAGCAATAAACTATCGGTAAAATCTCTGTATTGGCCTGCAGTTGATTTTAAGTGTTCTTGGAGTGCCACCGCGGACTGAGGGTATCTCAAGAACCACCGATCCTCTGTTTTGATTGTTAATTATAGTTGATTGTTGTGAGTTGATTGTTATGCCAATTTAGATTGTTAGACCTAGTCTATTCACTTAGCTTTGTGCTAATTCCCCCCACTTTCTTTTGCAGATTAACCTTTGGGATATTTGGACAACGAGATGTATGTTTGAAGAAATGTCTGACAGCTGGAACTCTGATCGTTTTGATAAAACTATGTTTTGTTAAATAACCCCCAGTTGATAATTATCGTTTGTAACTATACCTAAATTTTACATAATATGTAATGTTTTGATTGGTGATATCGTGACATCTTTGTATATATTATATATGGGATTTGCGCTTCCGAATTAAAAAAAAAAAAAAAAAAAGTCTTAAATTTTGGGGTGTTTTAAGTTGGTATCAGAGCCTAGGTTTAGGTGAATTGAGCATTTTAAAGTGTTCAGTCCTAAACTTAGTCATGTTGGTCAAACATTTCTTGTGGTGGGGATTAGTTATGATAGTCGACTGAATTAGTTCGCTAGTACTAACAATTAACGAATGTTGAGATGTGATGTGATTTCAGATATGGCGGAAAATGAGCCACCTTCCCATACTCTTAATGATACTTCGCAGACAGATGCACCACCGGAGAATCATGGTCATAACGGTACATCAAATTTAGCCGGAGGAGAAACCGAAACAGATCAGGAGTATATTATGAGATTGGAGAATAGAGTGTTGGAACTTCAGAGAGAACAGGCTGGATCTTCTCAACATCCAGTTTCTACTCGTCCACATATTGCGACTAATGTTCCACCTATAGTATCTTCTACACGGATTCCGGTATCTAATCCTTTTATTTCACAACAGCAGCAACAGGGTTATACTTATCAGACCTCGGGTCCTTTTCCTTCGTCTGGTTATTCTAGTTATCAAATACCTATTCCACCTTTCCAACAGTTGAAGAAAGGTTGTTCTCTTAAATCCTTTATGTCATGCAATCCTTCAGTATATTCTGGAAGTACCGATCCTACGGTCACTCTTGACTGGCTTCGTGATGTTGAGAGAAAACTGAATGTATGTCATTGTGAGGAGGAGGATAAGGTACCTTATGCGGTTCAGTTATTAAAGGGTCAAGCCATGTCATGGTGGGATTCGATTACTGCACCATTATCTCCACAACAGTTGAATGCTATTAGATGGCCAGATTTTCATGCCGAAGTTTGTAAGCAATTTTGCTCGGAGTATAATCTTTCCCGTATTAGACAAGAATTCCTTGACTTGCAAAAGACTGATCAGATGACAATTGATGATTTGATAAAGCAATTTTCCGATAAATTGCGGTTTGTACAACAGTGGGTTCCGACTGAACGGACCAAAATAGATCATTTTGTGAAAACATTACCTCCTGATTACCGTACTACAGTGAGACTAGCAGGTTCACTTCCTCAAGCTTATGATTTAGCTCGTTCGGTTGATGGGGACATTATGGCTAAAAGAGTGATGAATAAAGAAAAGTATTCACAGAAAAACAAAGGAGATTCTTCGAGTAAACAGAAAGGTCAAGGTAGTCAACAAAATAGGAGATCGAATTCTAGTATTCCAACGGATAGTAACTATTGTAATAGATGTCGAGCTAGGCATAATGGTCCTTGTACTCCCCAGACATCTAGATGTGTTAAGTGTGGAATTTTTGGTCACGCTGCAAAAGATTGTACCTACCCAAATAGCGTGTGTTGGAATTGCCATAAAGAAGGGCATCGTGCAGGGGATTGTTCGGAGGCGAAGAGACAGAGTATGGGTACGGGTAAAGGTTCGTCATCTTCTGGTCAAAAGAGGAAGAATCCTCCAGTAGCCGCTAGCCGAGCTTTCCGAATGACAGTTGATGAGGCTGTCACCACTGAAGATGTCATCACTGGTACATTTCTCATAAATTCTGTACCAGCTCGTGTATTGTTTGATTCTGGTGCCAATTGTTCATTTATATCTATGAACTTTTGTGATAGACTGAAATTGATCCCCTCTTTGATTGTTAAACCTTTAGAGTAAATAGAAAGGTCAAGGTAGTCAACAAAATAGGAGATCTAATTCTAGTATTCCAACGGATAGTAACTATTGTAATAGATGTCGAGCTAGGCATAATGGTCCTTGTACTCCCCAGACATCTAGATGTGTTAAGTGTGGAATTTTTGGTCACGCTGCAAAAGATTGTACCTACCCAAATAGCGTGTGTTGGAATTGCCATAAAGAAGGGCATCGTGCAGGGGATTGTTCGGAGGCGATGAGACAGAGTATGGGTACGGGTAAAGGTTCGTCATCTTCTGGTCAAAAGAGGAAGAATCCTCCAGTAGCCGCTAGCCGAGCTTTCCGAATGACAGTTGATGAGGCTGTCACCACTGAAGATGTCATCACTGGTACATTTCTCATAAATTATGTACCAGCTCGTGTATTGTTTGATTCTGGTGCCAATTGTTCGTTTATATCTGTGAACTTTTGTGATAGACTGAAATTGATCCCCTCTTTGATTGTTAAACCTTTAGAAGATGAAATTGCTGACGGTAAATTAGTTCCTGTTACCACATCGGTAGTTGGAGCTAGTATACTTATTGAGGGTCATAATTTCCTAGTCTTTTTTTGTTAATGCCAATTCCTAGTTTCGATGTAGTTATTGGTATGGATTGGTTAAGTTTGAATAAAGCCAACATTGATTGTCATAGAAAGATTATAAGAATTCCGATTTCCGATGGGTCATACGTCATGGCTCGAGGAGAACGAGTAAAGGGTAGTCTACCATTGATTTCGTTGTTGAAAGCTAGGAAATCTCTATCTAAGGGATGTGATTCTTATTTGGCTTATGTGATAGATAGCAAGTTAGAAAAGAAATCTTTGTCCAATTTTCCGGTTGTTTCTGAATACCCGGAAGTTTTTCCGGATGAATTGCCTGGTTTACCCCCTGTAAGAGATGTAGAATTTCAGATTGATTTGATTCCTGGTTCGACTCCTGTAGCTAAGTCTCCTTATAGATTTGTTTGTCCCTTACTTAGGATCTAACAGAACCGAGTCACTCAATCGTTTGCGGAATCAACGATTAAGTTATCACACGAACACAATGAATAATCAAACACAATAATTATGAAACCGAACGTTATATTATTGCTTATGGTCGATCAGATTACAGAGAATTTTGACAAATTGTGTTTAGGGTTTCGTCAACCCTAAAACAGAAAACGTAAAACGTTTAAATACAAAACTGGCATCTGCGACGTCGCACATGACGTCGCAGGCCCAAGCCCATGCGACGTTGACTACGTCGCAGGCCCAAAACCTGACGTCGCACCTGCGACGTTACGCGCTACGTCGCAGGAGTCAGGAAACGCAAATCTAAATACAAACTACGAGCTAGACCAACTGACAGACACTAAACATGTACCAACAAACTCCCCCGTGTCTTCAGCTTGGTCTTCAAAAATCTTCTTTAAACCCAGCCCGCAGGAAATTGGCCATCGGCATGAATTCCATTAGCCACGCAAACAGTAACAACATTGTAAAACTGCTCGGCTAAACGTCTGTTGAACTCATTCTTCTGACCAACACGAATCCGATCATCATAGAGTTTTCTTAAATCTTTTTCATGAAAATTAATCAAACTCATCGGATCATACAGTCTAAACGTTGCTTGCTTCAAATTCCATATACCTCCAACTTCTGGCCACGGTTCTGAATCTGGTACAAAAGTAATAACCGCTTCACCAGTCTGTGAATCAAGTTCCCATTTTACAAGTCTTCTCTGAAAATAATAAGGAACTGGTTCCAGAGGTATCTCGGTCAAACAGTTAGCAGGCGGATAGTGAACTTTAACCATAGGCTTCCTGGTAACTGGATCAACTTTCCTTTTGAACGTATACCGAGTGCCCAACGTCGGTTTCAATTTAGAATATGTCTTCGATAACACTTCCCGACGTAAATTTCTCTGAATGAACTCGGCATAATCATTCTCGAACGGATTAATCAATTTAAGCTGAGCTAATCGATTAATCTCTCCTTTTGGCAACATGCTCAATCTATCAAAACGCATTCTGAAGTACTGAACTCCATCTTCTCTCTTAATCATAAAAAGATTCCTCTGACACTTCCAGCTTTTAATAACTCCGGTATAATTTCGACTAACCCGGTACACTTGACATTTAACTGGAATAGGAACTGGATTTCGTCCCTTAGGCCACCATTTCTTATTTCTTTCTCTCTTTTCTTCAGCAGTTAATTTCTTCTTAGGAATATCAGAAGATTCAGTTTCAGGAACTGCTGAGTCCGGTGCCTGTGTCTCTGGAGCTGGAGTTGCAGCAGAACTAGATTCTCCATGTTGAGCTTTAGCAGGTCTCTCATCTTCACTTGAATCAGACTCTATAATCGGTGCACCATCATAAGCTTCCCCAGAATGTGCATCATCATACGTTTCATCTGAATTCAATTGTTCCTCTTCAATCGAAACATCCTCATTCATCTGAAAATCATTATCCGTTTCTTCCTCAGAGCCAACTCCACTAGCCATTCTTTGAATAAACGATAAGTCCGCAAATGAATAGTCAACAGCCAGCGGTCTCGGTTGCCCTGGAATATCATCAACACAAAAGTAATCCAAAACAGAAATATTTTCATTAACAGTTTCAAGTACAGGGTTGGGATTTACAGACGCAGGTTCACTTGACTCTAAAGTGGGTATCCCAGACCCAGACTCCCCCGAAGCAAGTAACCTGCCTTCCAAAACATTAACCCTAATCTTCGTTTCCTCAAGCTCCTTAGATTGAACCTCGATCAGTGCAGCTTGTTCAGCAATCTTTTCGTCTTGAGCCTCCAGCTTTTGCTTCATCTTCTGCATATCATCCATAATCTTTTGCATGAATGCTGGAGTCGGTTGAATCTCAAAATCAGCTTGCGGCGATGGGTTGACTGAAGTTCTTGCAGACAAGGAACGACGAACACGACGACGAGGCTCAAAGTCTACATCCTTAGGATCATCACCGTCTCGAATACGTTTGCCAGTATTCTTTGGAACATACACACGCCCCTGTTTCAAACGACGCTGAATTCTTTTGTACCTCTGAGAAAACTGACGTCGAATTGTTTCCATCTGAGACGGGTGCGGGACCGCACCATCAGAATCCGAAGGTGTTGGCCCGCCATCATCAGGTTGTTGAACAGGAATTTCTTCAGAATCAGAACTTTCAACCGTGTCATGAGATGCTGGATTGTCCGAGTCAACATGCCCAAACTGCTCGATGTTCTCCAAAAGAGCATCTACATTCTCCCCCGCAGCTTGAACAGGAACGTTTTACAAATGGTTGCTGCGGTTGTTGGGGTGCTGGAATGTCCATATATTGAGGTTCCGGAGGCGGTACGTAATTCTCATCAACAATAGCACCAAATAAGGGAACATCCCTTGCCGCCTGAACCCTACCTGCACAAATAGTAAAGATCCGATTCATCATCGGTGAAATCTTTAATTGCTGATCGATATCACCCTGTGCTTGAAGATCTGGATGATAACGATTGATGTGCAACTGAATAAATCTCGGATATAAGATCCATTTCTGATCCCCGGCATTCGCATTATCAACCATAGCCTTGAATATAAAACCCGAGAAGTTGAACGGCTTGTTGTACACTAATGCTAACATAGCAGAAGCCAAACTTCGGCTCATACCATCCGTTCCACCTTTCCTATTGCCCAAACAAACGATAATCACATGCATCAAATATCTCCAAACACGTGTGAGATTCGCTTTCCTATACTGATCCGTGGGAATCCCGGGATATCCAATCCTTTGCATAGCTCCCGAAACAAAAACATGATCAAAACCGACTGGCATATTTGGTTGATCGTTCAGCTGTAACAGTTCTCGAATACTCTGTTCTGTAATAGTGACTTCCGTACCAGCAACCGTTGAAACCAGTCTTCGAATGTCGTTATCGGTAACAACATTTGCGTTTCTCCAGAAAGGGTTGATCAGATTTCCAAAAGCCATAGTGTTATCCGAAATGGCGTGGAATACCCTTGAACGCCTCAGAAATGCAATCATCTGACGATACGGTGCAGCTTTATCAGAAGTATCATCAAGGTAAGCAGCAGTATTGTGACGCGCTTCGAAAACAAGAGCCATATCTGCAAAAACAGAAACATACAAGATATTCTCGAAAAGCGTTAGAACAAACAAAGTATTCCAAACTTATCACAAACGAAAGGTTTCATTGATATGTTAAATAAGTACAAAGTTACAAACACACATATCAAATCCTAAACCCTAAACCCTAAACCTAAACCTAGACCGAAGATCCTGGTTAAACGAATACAGCCAAAATCCAAGACAAGGTCAGGCTAAAATCCAAGACAGGGATGGTATCCCACCAGACCAGAAGGCCGAGATCCAGGATAATAAAGGAATTCCTCCAAACCATAAAACCAAGATTCAGGACAAAGAGAGAATTCCACATAACGGTAAAGGGATTCCTCCAGACCAGAAAACCAAGATTCAGGACAAAGAGAGAATTCCACCGGATCATTAGCCAACTGAAGCAAAAATGGTCATATCTAAGTGACCAGATAAAAACTTTAAGGTGCTGGACCACCAAAAAGCGCAAAAGAATCCACGACCGGAAGAAGATCCTTCTAGCCGCGGACTGGCGAGTAGTGACACTCTTTTGGGCTGAAGCAGTAAGCACTATCTTTGTCGTTCAGCTAGGAACTGAAAGAAATCACTCGCCATTGCTGGACAGAATTTAAAAGTCAGAAAAACGAACATTTGATTGGTAACAAAAAATGTCATTTTTCTGTGATTAGCGACGTAGGTGATCACGTCGCATTTCAAATATCGACGTAGAAAAGGACGTCGCAGAAAATCAGAATAATAACAATAGCGACGTAGACCGTGACGTCGCACAAAATTCGAGCGACGACGATAGGTACGTCGCATTTTGCAATTTATTGTGAATTTAATCACATTAATAAAATAGCGACGTAGCGAGGGACGTCGCGTAGGACATCGCGGTAAAAAGCGACGTAGGGAAGGGCGACGTAGGGAAGGACGACGTAGGCAGGTAAGAATAACTAATGAGAGCGACGTAGTCCACGACGTCGCAGCGTACGTCGCACTGAAGAACATTCATCCCCAACCCAGAAACCCTAACCATCAAATTTAGGGGTTTTCAAAATCAAACGCACTAAAAGGTGCGGCAACTAATGGTGATCACGAAAACATAAATTATACGATGTTTAGATCACGATTACACAACTAATTCAACCCAAACCGAGAACCCTAAAACCCGCAATATACATTTAACGATTAACGCAAAAATACACGGTGAAAAAGGGTAAGATTGGTACCTAAGTGTGCGGAATAACGAGTAGAAGAAAACTACAAGAGTGAATCGGAGTGAAAACGGATACAAATCACGAAAATGCTCGAAGCAGTGCTACGTCGCAAATCGCCAATGGTACGTCGCAGGCTACGTCGTAGGTGAATATTGAATAGTGTGACGTTTTACGTCGCGGTTGAGACTATATATAGTCTAACCCTATGTGCGACGTAGGCTGGGACGTCGCAGGTGACGTTGAGTGGGACGTCGCATAGAGCAGTCAGTATGTGATTTGAGTCGATTTTGAAATTTTCAAGAACCATTTACTCGTTATTTTAACAAACAATATCTAAATGAGTCGTGACTTGGGAAAAATAACATAGAATAAAAAATAAAACATAAAATAACGAAAAAATCTTTTTGGTATTTTCTTTAATATCTCAAAAGGTAAAAATATAACAGAATAAAATTACTAACACTCTATTTTTGGTGACGGAGTTGTTTTGTCTGATTAGGGATCATATCGGAATAACATGCATTTATTAGGAATAGTAAGTGTTATTTCGATCATCAGTATATTTGTCCACTTTAAATTTACGTGGCACATTTAAAACACCTGTTATAAAAATTATTTCAAAACGATTATTGGTATTGTTTGTCCACCTAAACACGTTACATCCGTGTCTGTGAGTTAACCTTTTATTGTTAGTATGAATATTTCTCCGTGGTCCCCACCATAGATATACCCCTATAACTTAGACATGAACATAGTTTCTAAATTTAGAAAGAATATAAGAGAATCAATTTTAAGAATCAAGCCAGCGGTGACAGGTCTGTACTTGCGTACAACAGAGCAACATAACTTGATTCAGGTGTAAGCAAAACCAAACGCAGTCAAACCAAATTGAGTGGCGACCTTGTTTAGTACCTTAAATTAGGGGTGTCAAAAAAACCCGACCCGAATAGGTAACCCGAAACCCGACCCGACTCAACCCGAATTCCAAGCTTATTTGGCCACCCAAATAACCCGAATAACCCGCTTCTTATTTGAGTCGGGTTTCGGATAAATTTTTTTCAATTCGGGTAACCCGAATAACCCGAATAACCCAAATAAGCTAATAAATTATTTATTTTAAAAAATATAATATTATATATAAGTTATTTATGGTTTATACATATATAATATACATATATAAGTAATTCATTATGATTTATACAAGCTATTACTGTAATTTTGTAAAGTTTAAGTTTATTTAAAATACGAAAATTTGAAATATCATCTTATTTGAGTTAAATGAATAACCCGAATAACCCGAATAGGTAACCCGAATAACCCGACTTTATTTGAATTGAGTTTCGGGTTAGATTATAAACTTCGAAACCCGAATAACCCGACCCGAATAACCCGAAACCCGATTAACTCACCCGATTGACACCCCTACCTTAAATTTAAGACGTTGCAAGTACTTTGACTCACGTTTGCTTAGTTTTGAGAGTAAGCTGAATTGAGACCAGGTCTGCACTTACGTACAACAGAGGAAACAATCAGCATACTCCCCCAAAAGATCTCAGATATACGATCCAAAAATAGAAGTATGTCAAGCTATGCTAAGGAATTAAGACATAGAGTCGTACATCACGAGGTGTTTACCACATGATCATAGACAAGTATTTAAATTACTTCTTAATATCTCAGAGACCGGTGTGTACCATGCCTACCAATACATCGTATGATGAAGATAATTTGGATAAAAACTGTTTTAAGTGTGTCAGATAAACCTACTGACACATCCAAGATAAACCTTAAAATTCCATTTTGTGCATGTCACCCGATGTACTATCATATCCCAAGTTGTTTACAGACACAACTTCAACGTCTATTTTAAAAATGTAGCAACCTTGCGTTTTTTTTAATACTAAAGAGTATAAAGAGTGGCTGTTGCGATTTTTTTTTTTTTTTTTTTTAAATTGAATTTAAAAACTTAAAAAATCCAAGTCACAAATCATTTCTTTGACTGAAAGAACCTTAAACCTATCAGATTGACTAGTTCAATAAAACGTGATCGCAAAAAGGCTTTTGTGAAAAGGTCCGCACACTGCTTAAGGGTATCTATATGTACGACATCTATAAGGTGTTTCTCAAAGCAATCCCGTGTGAAGTGGAACCTAAGTTCAATATGTTTGGTCTTAGAGTGCTGTACGGGATTGTGTGTTATAGATATAGCAGCTGTATTATCAATGTAAATAGGAGTCATAGAGAGATTGAACCCGTAATCACGCAGCTGATGCTGAATCCAGAGAACTTGAGAACAGCAACTTGCAGCAGCAACATACTCGGCTTCAGCTGTGGAAATAGCAACCGCAGTCTGCTTTTTGCACTGCCAAGAAACTAAGCGCGATCCAAGGAACTGACATCCTCCAGTAGTTGACTTCATATCTATCTTGCAGCCACCAAGATCCGAATCCGAATAGGCAGTTAACTCGAAGTTTTTCTTGTTTGAATACCATAGACCCAGAGATGTCCTAAAAGCGAGATATCCAAAAATACGTTTTACTGCCTTCATATGAGACACCTTCGGATTTGCTTGAAATCGTGAGCAGAGTGAAACAGCAAACACTATATCTGGTCTTGAGGCAGTCAGGTACATGAGAGAGCCTATCATTGAGCGATAGTCTTTCTCCTTGCAATCTTCATCATCCTCATTAGGTCCAAGATTGTGTCTTGCTTCAATTGGAGTGCCGTAGTGTTTACAGTTGAGCAATTCATATCGCTTTAACATGTCAGTGACATATTTTGATTGGTGGATATAAATTCCATTGTCAAATTGCTCAACCTGTAGTCCCAGAAAGAACGTAAGTTCCCCCATAGCACTCATTTCAAACTCAGATTTCATCAGTCTTTCAAAATCCTTGCACAACTGATCATTAGTTGATCCAAAAATTATGTCGTCCACATAGACCTGCACAAGTAACAAATCCGCTCCTTCCCGTTTGATGAAAAGCGTGCTATCAATCTGTCCTCTGTCAAAACCATTCTTCAGCAAGTACTTGGCAAGTCGCTCATACCAAAGTCGAGGAGATTGATGAAGACCATACAAAGCTTTCTTCAGCTTGCAAACATGATTAGGATGCTTTGGGTCTTCAAAACCAGGAGGCTGACACACATAAATCACTGCGTCGACATCTCCATATAGAAAGGCACACTTCACGTCAAGTTGATACACACGGAATCCTTTAAAAGAAGCATAGGCTAGAAAAATCCGAATTGATTCCAAACGAGCAACAGGAGCGAAAACTTCATCATAGTCAATACCTTCTAATTGACTATATCCTTGAACTACCAGACGGGCTTTATTTCGAATAACCGCCCCACGATCATCCATTTTGTTACGGTAAACCCAACGAGTACCCGTCAAGTGAGCACCCTTGGGTAGAGGAACAATTTCCCAAACATTCATCTTGTTTATTTGCTGTAGTTCCACCTGCATAGCCTCGACCCAAGATGGATCCTTTAAGGCTTGTTCAACCTTTTTAGGTTCAATTTGAGACAAATGACATGAATCGATATGAGCTATAAGTCCCAAAAGTTGCTGAGCTGAAGTCTGCTTTACTTGCTGTCGTGTTTGAACAGATGCATGAGGATCACCAATGATATTATCAATGGGGTGATCCTTATGTATACGAGTTTCTGGTATGGCACTTGGCACAAGATCCACACCCAGATTGTTCAAATCTCCCTCAGTTTCAGGAGTAGCAGCAGACTCAGGAGAGGCTAACTCTTCTTCTTCTCCTTCATCTTCAGGAGAAAATAAGTGAGAGTAGGCCATTGTTTCTTCCATTTCATCTTCTTCTTGAGGTTCCTCTAAAGGAGGCATGTTTGGATCATATGGAAGCTCCTTTGTGTAGTTATAAACTGTTTTAGAAGGAGCAGCCGAAGATGGTGGAGTAGGAGATGGTGTAGTTGGTGGTGATTTGGTTGTTGGTTGTGGTTGTGTGGGTGTTGTTTGTGAAGGTGTAGGAGTAGTTTGTGGAGGTGTAGGATTAGTCGGTGGAGGTGCGGGTGTTGCATTGGAAGATGGGTCGGATGGTTTATTATGTACAGGTGTATCTTGAGTAAGATCAAGCTCATGAAGTATAGAAACCAATTCTTCCGTTTCATCTTCTTCCGGAATATTGAAAGAGTTGAAGAGGTTTCCATAGTTGAAAAACCAATCCGGACCCGTTCCTTGAGGAGGTTCCGTATACCTTAAACATTTCACTTCAAAATGCTCCTCAATCTGATTCGTTGATTTGTTAAAGACTCTTTTGTTCGGAGAGTTGACTGAATATCCACAAAAAATCCCTTCAACAGCTTTATCACCAAACTTAGAGACCTTATCTTTTGTTATCATGATCAGGCATGGACACCCAAATGGTTCTAGGAACTGCAGATTTGGCTTACGGTTATTGAAAAGTTCATAACATGTTTTGTTCTTTTTCTTAACCGTGAGTACTCTGTTGAGAACATAACAGGCAGTATTAACTGCCTCAGCCCAGAAGATGATTGGTAACTTGGAGTCAGCTAACATAGTCTGAGCTGTCTCGATGATTGTCCTGTTCTTTCTTTCTGCAACTCCATTCTGTTGTGGAGTTCTCGGAGCACTAAATTGATGCTCAATACCTCTTGTAGCACAAAACAATTCGAGAGTTGAGTTCTTGAATTCAGTTCCATTATCGCTTCGTATCCTTTTCACCTTCAAGTTGCACAGATTTGCCAACTTGTCCAACAAATACACCAGAATCTCAGGAGTTTCCCCCTTTGTGGTCAAAAAGTAAACCCACGAAAACCTTGAGTAGTCATCAGTAACTACCAAGCAGTAAGACCGACCACCAATGCTCTTTGTAGAGACTGGACCGAAAAGATCCATATGCAGTAGTTCCAATGGAGCATTTATGGAATTCACCTGCTTAGACTTATGGGACTTCTTACGTAGCTTTCGTTTTTGGCAGGAGATACAGTCATCCTTTAGAGCAAATGACTGTTTCGGAACTCCTAGCACTAGGTCATTTTTAGTCAAGAAATTCATTTTTCGGAAATGAATATGTCCCATTCGTCTGTGCCAAAGCAGTGATTCCTTTTCAGAAGCCTTAGACAAGAGACACGTATACTCGTTCGAGGTCTCAAGAGTTCTCATGTTCAGAATGTATGTGTCATTCTTTCTTGGTGCTCTCAGTAACACCCATTCTTCTGGAATGACATACCCAGGCTTCAGTATCACACACTCTGTCTTTGTGAACGCAGTGGTATAGTCTTTATCACAGACCTGTGAAACACTTAGCAAGTTATGCGTAAGCTGTTCCACGTAGTTCACATTTTCAAAACTAACATTGCCGTTAGTTAGCGTTCCTCTTCCAGAAATGGTTCCCCCAGTATCTCCAGCAAAGGCAACATATCCTCCTGCGTATGGTTTAATATCCACAAGAAGAGATACATTTCTTGTCATATGTCATGAGCAGCCGCTATCTAAATACCATTCACTATCTTTAACACGTTCTGACTGCTGCAACACACAAACGAAGGAGATTAGTGAGAAACGGTGACCCAAGCCTTTACAGACTTAGGTCGACCGTGGTCATCAACAATAAGCACGTCAGATAGGATTTTATCTTTAAACAAATTAGAATTTTTATCTGATGTGTTATTGTTGACGACTGAAGAGTCAACATCAGACTCTTTTCGTTTCCAAACTTTAGAAGGTTCGGAATTGATATTAGAAGTAATGTTGGGCTTTTGAATTGGCAAAGATTTTTGCTCAACATTACTTGGCTTTAAGCCAAGTAATGTTGAGCAAAAATCTTTGCCAAGCTCTGATACCAGTTGTTTGTCCCTTACTTAGGATCTAACAGAACCGAGTCACTCAATCGTTTGCGGAATCAACGATTAAGTTATCACACGAACACAATGAATAATCAAACACAATAATTATGAAACCGAACGTTATATTATTGCTTATGGTCGATCAGATTACAGAGAATTTCGACAAATTGTGTTTAGGGTTTCGTCAACCCTAAAACAGAAAACGTAAAACGTTTAAATACAAAACTGGCATCTGCGACGTCGCACACGACGTCGCAGGCCCAAGCCCATGCGACGTTGACTACGTCGCAGGCCCAAAACCTGACGTCGCACCTGCGACGTTACGCGCTACGTCGCAGGAGTCAGGAAACGCAAATCTAAATACAAACTACGAGCTAGACCAACTGACAGACACTAAACATGTACCAACAAGATTAGCTCCCTCTGAAATCCGTGAGATGATGCGTCAGATTCAGGAACTGTTAGATAAAGGGTTTATTCGACCGAGTTCTTCCCCGTGGGGTGCTCCTGTGTTGTTTGTTAAGAAAAAAGGATGGTACTTTGCGAATGTGTATTGATTATAGAGAGCTCAATACAAGAACGGTGAAAAACAAATATCCATTGCCTAGAATTGATGAGCTATTCGATCAGTTACAGGGATCATCCTATTTTTCTAAGATTGATTTGAGATCCGGTTATCATCAGGTACGAGTTCGTGAGGAAGATGTTCCTAAGACTGCTTTTCGTACCCGGTACGGTCATTATGAGTTTTTAGTTATGCCTTTTGGATTGACAAATGCTCCTGCTATTTTCATGGATTTAATGAATCGAGTTTGTCGACCTTTTCTAGACAAGTTTGTGATTGTATTTATTGACGATATCTTGATTTATTCTAAGTCGGAAGTTGAGCATGAACATCATTTGAGATTGATTCTTGATACTTTGAAAAGAGAAAGTCTTTATGCAAAATTTTCCAAGTGTGAATTTTGGCTTCGAGAGGTACAGTTTCTTGGTCATATTATTTGTAAAGATGGAGTCAAAGTGGATCCTTCTAAAGTGGAAGCCGTTATGAATTGGAATGCTCCTAAAACTCCTTCTGAGATTAAAAGTTTTCTTGGTTTAGCAGGGTATTATCGGAAGTTTATCAAAGATTTTTCCAAAATTGCTGGCCCGTTAACTAAGTTAACTAGGAAAGATGTTAAATTTGAGTGGAGTGATCAACAGGAATCATCTTTTCAGACTCTTAAACAGTTGTTGTGTCAGGCTCCAGTGTTAGCACTACCTGATGGTTCTGATAATTTTGTGGTTTATTGTGATGCTTCTCATGTGGGTTTGGGTGCTGTTTTGATGCAACATGATCGTGTTATTGCATATGCTTCTCGTCAGCTTAAAACTCATGAAAGAAATTATCCTACTCACGATTTAGAGCTTGCAGCTGTGGTGTTTGCATTGAAAATCTGGAGACACTATTTATACGGTACTAGTTGTGTTGTATGTACAGATCATAAAAGCCTCCAGTATATGTTTACTCAGAAAGAACTTAATATGAGACAGCGCCGATGGTTGGAGTTGATTAAGGATTATGACTGTGAAATCCGATATCATCCGGGTAAAGCTAATGTGGTTGCCGATGCTTTAAGCCGAAATGTACCTTCCGACCGAATTTATTTTATGCGTTTAGAAATATCTTCTGATTTGATTTCTCAGTTGAAAGCTGCACAGTTAGAGGCATTGTTGAATCAAAATTTAAAATCTGAAATTTTGTTGAAACGGAAAGATTTATTGATTGATGATTCTCGAGGATTGAAAACTTTCCAGTCACGGGTTTGGGTTCCATTGATTGGGGGACTTCGGGATTTGTTATTGTCAGAGGCACACAAATCGAGGTTATCTGTTCATCCAGGGAGTACGAAAATGTACAATAATTTGAAACCATTGTATTGGTGGCCAACTATGAAAACCGATGTTGCTCGAATGGTGGAGACTTGTCATATATGTTCCCAGGTTAAAGCAGAACATCAAAAGCCCTATGGTTCATTGAAACAGTTAGATATTCCGGAATGGAAATGGGAGCACATTACTATGGATTTCGTTACCAAATTTCCACGTACTCAGAAAGGTAATGATATGATATGGGTAATTGTGGATAGATTAACCAAGAGTGCACATTTTCTAGCCACCAGTGAAACGGCATCGTTGACTCGACTTGCTCAATTGTACATTCATGAGATTGTTGTTAGACATGATATTCCTTTATCCATTGTTTCCGATAGAGATGCCAGGTTTGTTTCTGGTTTTTGGCAGAGTTTGCAACGTGAATTAGGTACCAGAGTTAATCTCAGTACAGCTTATCATCCTCAGACAGACGGACAGTCAGAGCGTACTATTCAGACACTCGAGGATATGTTGAGAGCTTGTGTACTTGAGTATGGCGGTTCTTGGGATTCACACTTACCATTGATAGAGTTTGCTTATAATAATTCTTATCATTCTAGCATTGGTATGCCGCCGTATGAGATGTTGTATGGGCGCCATTGTCGAACACCTACATGTTGGTTAGAAGCGGGAGAAAAACAGTTTGCGGGTCCCGATATAGTTCATATTACAGCTGACAAAGTTAAGATTGCTCGTGAGAAACTGAAAGCGGCTCGTGATAGACAGAAACAGTATGCTGATCCACGTAGGCGACCCGTTGTTTTTGTTGAAGGTGAATTAGTTTATTTGAAAGTTTCTCCGTGGAAGGGTGTTATTAGATTTGGTAAACGTGGGAAGTTAGCTCCTCGTTATATTGGCCCATTTAAAATCCGGCAAGTGATTAATGAACAAGCGGTTTCTTTAGATCTTCCGCCCGAATTAGACGGTATTCATGATACTTTTAATGTTTGCTATTTAAGAAAGTGCAATGTGGAGGATCAATCCCAAATCCTTCCTTTGCAAGATCTTCGTGTTGACTCAAGTAAGAAATTGGTTGAGGAACCTGTCGAGCTTTTAGATAGAAAAGTGACCAAATTGTGTAGGAAAGAAATCCCTATGGTGTTAGTTAAATGGAAGCATAGTTTGGGAGCGGATCTCACCTGGGAAACGCAGGAGAATATGCGAACTAGATATCCTAGCTTATTTGTGTCTAGTTAGATTTCGGGACGAAATCTTTTTAAGGAGGGGTGATTTATAACATCCCCAAATCGGGCCTAGGAGAAAAAGGTATTTTCTTTAAATTATTTATCTAATTTAAATTATTACCTGAGTTTGATTGTAAATTTAATATGTAAGTGAGCCTCAGGAAATATTGTGACTAGTGAAATATTATTTGTTTTAAATAAACTTAGATGACGATAAAATAAAATAATTTTCTCGCGTTAGAAATCCAGGTTCCAGACAATAGATTTAGAAGGGGCATAATTTTATACTGCATATGTCTTGAATAAAAGTGTGTAGGTCGACCTAACTGGGTTTCATTTTCATTTTTCTTTCACACTTCAAGAACACACACACTTCACATAAAATCAAAGGAAAACCCCAAACAATTCATCTTGAAGCTGTGATTTTGGTGCAACAATCTGAGTTACAACACCTCCTTCTTGTTATCATCTACCTTGTAAGTATATTTTCCATTTTTATGTATAATTTGAGTTTTTGGTTGGAACTAGGTTAAATGTGGATGCATGAGTGAAATTAGGAGTTTGATGATGATGATTTGTTGTTATAACATGTTATAGGATGTTAGTTGCGGTTCTTTTTGGGTTAAAAACATATATGGTATTTGAATTTAGTGAATTTAGACTTTTGGGTCGTGCTGATGTTCTTGCTGATCTGGGTTTTGTTGCTGGAAGGGTGACAAACGCGATCCGGCTATATAGCCCGGATCGCGTTGCTATGTGTTATTTTGTCTCAATCCTGATTCCTTCTTCGAAACGCGATCCAGCTCATACACCCGGATCGCGTTTGCAAGTGTAAAATGGTTACAAAACGTTTTCTTCTTGGGAACGCGATCCTAACCCAGGAACCCGGATCGCGTTCGTATGTTTATTTTGGTAACAGAATATTTTCTTAAGAGGAACGCGATCCCAACCTACATTGTCCGGATCGCGTTTGCCTTTGTAATTTTGAAGAAATTGATATTTTGTGAACTTATGTGAATCTAACACTTATATTGTTTAGTTATTGATATTCCTTGATTATCAATGTATATAATTGAGTATAGTCATAATTAAATTGTGAAACAAGTTATTAACTTGTGTTTTAATTGTGTTTACAGAGACACCGAAGACTCAATAAAATAAGACTTTTGAGTTGGAGACTGAGACTGACAGGTGAGTGGACTGGTTCTCACGGTTTAAATTTGGTGTTGACGGTTGGATTACATCAATTTTAAATAGTATATATTGACTGATTATTGTTGAGCTGATCGTAGTATAATTGATAGTGATTAGTAGTTGTTGATTGATAGATTGCTTGTGATTCATTCCATGATAGGTTGGAATAATAGAGGTCAATCTCGGTTGGGTTTTATTGCTATAGGTTAATCTTATGGATTTGATAAACATTCGTTGTGAGTTTGTCCATAATGATTAAAGATAGCAATAAACTATCGGTAAAATCTCTGTATTGGCCTGCAGTTGATTTTAAGTGTTCTTGGAGTGCCACCGCGGACTGAGGGTATCTCAAGAACCACCGATCCTCTGTTTTGATTGTTAATTATAGTTGATTGTTGTGAGTTGATTGTTATGCCAATTTAGATTGTTAGACCTAGTCTATTCACTTAGCTTTGTGCTAATTCCCCCCACTTTCTTTTGCAGATTAACCTTTGGGATATTTGGACAACGAGATGTATGTTTGAAGAAATGTCTGACAGCTGGAACTCTGATCGTTTTGATAAAACTATGTTTTGTTAAATAACCCCCAGTTGATAATTATCGTTTGTAACTATACCTAAATTTTAGATAATATGTAATGTTTTGATTGGTGATATCGTGACATCTTTGTATATATTATATATGGGATTTGCGCTTCCGAATTAAAAAAAAAAAATGTCTTAAATTTTGGGGTGTTTTATTAGTCTAGGAAATGGGTCAAAAGGGGTTCAACCTAATATGTGTTGTTTTTTGAACGGGTTGAACTAAGCACACATAATTTTGTCCACTTTTTCACTTTATATAAAGAGTTCATATGTTAGATATAATTACCAAAACATTCTAATAATAATCAAACCAATGTTTTGAAAACCGGTTGAACTGGTCCGGTTCGACCGGAAAAAAAGGGAAATCCGGCCGGTTGAAAAACCGGTTTTGGGCTTGGTTTGACCAGTCAACGAACTGGGCGGTTCGGTCAAAACCGGGCGGTTCAACCGGAATCGGACCGGTTGGACCATGATTTTGTTTTTATCTGCAAATGTTTTCATTAAAAGTTTTCATCAAATCAGTCAAAACCTTTAAAATCTAAGCCACCGACTTGAAAAGTGTGAAGAAAACCTGAGAAAAACCCAGATTGAAACCACAAAAAGCTTCAAACAAATCTCAACCAAAATCCAAGAAATAAAACCCCTCACCAAGAAACAAGTCTTTAGTTGTAACACCCTCAAATTTCGGTTTGCGGAAGCTGTCGGGTCGGGTGTCACTAAATCAAATATCACAGCATAAGATACATAATGAACGACTCTAAATGAGACGTTTGAAAATAATTATACATTTCCAAAATAGAACGTTTACAACGTTATAAGTTTAACAGTGATTTCCAAGTACAAAATTTGAAAATGCTAAAGTAGATGCAGAGCAGTCCCAATGGTTTGAAAATATGCGACTCGGGCTAATTAAGCCTTGAAGCAATCCTAATCCTGCTGGGCAACCTGAAAACACATGCTAAAACAGGTCAGCTATAAAGCTGGTGAGTTCATAGGAAGGTTAGTTGAAAACATAAAGTAATAAAACAATTTATGTTTTGTAAAGTTGTTTCCAAAATCAGTGATTTTTGATATGTAATACGTTGAAGTTTATAACACCAATGTGTAAAAGTCTAACTTAATGTCCAAAATACCCCGATTTTGGTTGATTGCACTGTTACAAGTTACTTAGACTTGTTTGTCTTAAATTGATACAAGTTACAACGACTTGTTTGATTGAATTTATACAAGTTACAACGACTTGTTTGATTGAAGTTATACAAGTTACAACGACTTGTTTGATTGAAGTTATACAAGTTACAACGACTTGTTTGATTAAATACTGATACAAGTTACAACGACTTGTTTGATTGAAGTTGTGCCCACTGCAATACCGTGGCATCATTTTGTACCCACTTTACCGTGGTATCGTTTTGTGCCCGCTGCAATACCGCGGCATCGTTTATGAAGTGCTCGAGAGCATAGTTGAAATGTAGAGCCAGCAGTACAACGACATACTAGCTATTGCAAATAAGAGCCGACCGTACAACGACGCATCAGGCTTGAATGTGTGTATGATTGTATGTATACTAATATACATAAATACTATTGAAGTTAGCACCAAGTGCTAATGATAATATCTAAACATGTAGATATATATATATATATATATATATATATATATATATATATATATATATATATATATATATATATATATATAAATATATATATATATATGTTTGTCGAATGAGCAAACGTAAGTAACAATCATGACACGCATGAAAATAATTGATTTTATCTAAATACGTATAAGCAAATATTTAGATATTAAGTAGTACGTTGGTCCTAGGTATGAATGCTCATTACCTAGTTGAATTGTATTAGTATGAAGAATCTATACTAACATATTATGTTATCGTATACTTCTAGCCTAAAGCCTAGCAAGTATATTGAGGTTCCTGAATTGTATTGAAAATATTAGTTCCTAAAAGAGCAACTAATCCTGTAATTGTATCTATATCATCTAGTGTAGGTAGAACTAACTAGTTCTAATGTATTGGATAATATTGTCCCGCGACAATATGGCCAATGAATAGTACTAACTATATCAAGTTATGTCTAGGTAATTGTTTTCCAACAATCTGATAGTGTACGATTGTGACCTATCTAGATTAGGTCTTGATATTGTTCCAAAACGACGTGTTGGGTGTAATTCCTAAGTATTACACATTTGTATTACATACAGTAATATAATTGATTGTGAATTATAAAAGATTATTAATATAATTCGAAAACAGTTGTTGTGCATGTGTTTCACCCCAAAAACAGTAAAACAGTTGAAAGAGTGGGGCTATGAAACTCACCTGAGGAGCTAGCTTCCTAATGTAACGAGTCGTGTCCAAATATGATCTCCTAGTGTCCTAAACACGAGAGATTTCGTATGTTTGTAAGTGTGGTTCTTGATTGGGGAAATCGTAATAATAATTCATATTATTATTGGGTTCGAGTTTTCGTATTTAAATTGTCACTTGGAAACGTCTTCCGATACTTAGAAAAATTTGGCTATTTTCTGTTTTCTGCGACATAACATGTGACACAAAAATGGTTCATGCGACACAAGGGTTGTGTCGCATAGTGCGACACAGAAGCTCTGCGACACAGTGGTTGTGTCGCATAATGCGTGTGATGCTAAATCAATAGCGACATAAGGGTTGTGTCGCATGGAGTCTGCGACACAAGGATACGACATAAGAGTTGTGTCGCATGAGTAATTCATGCGACACAGTATGCGACACAAGGCTTGTGTCGCACTCAAGAACAGCAGCCCAGAAACTTTCGGGTTCCGCGTTTTTCCGGCCAAAATCGCAAATCAAACTCATTTTCAAGCTGTAAAATCGTGGTTTCTTGGTTGTTTAGGTTATAAGCAACTTATGTAAACATTTTTACACTAAAACATTACTCCAAAATGATTAAATCTAAGAATTTGAGAATTTCTTACAAGTGCGAATCGAGGCCAAACGAGGAAGAAAACGAAGGTGTGGCCTTTGTTAATGTTGCTCCTCTCTTGTTGGTGATTCCGAAAATGTAAATTTTCGTGGGTCGATTTGAAGATCCGAAATTGGGTAAAAATTTTTAGAGAGAGTTTTAGGTGAGGTGTGTGAAATGAAATGAAAGAAATGAAAGAATGAGGGAGGGGTTTGGGGGGTTGGGTGGCTGATCCAAAAGGGGTGGGGAAGAGTTTCCCCCACTTCGTTCCTATTTTGCAGTGTAAAATACCCGTATTTTGTACCCGAATAATATATATAAATTTAATATTTTTAGATTTATATTTCCGTTCTTTCGATTAGTAATTAATTAAATTAAAAATAGTTTTATTCAATTTAAAATCTAATGTGACTTCAAATGGTTTTATTTGTGATTATTACATAATCACTATTCATAATATAAAATGTAAAGTTTTCGCTCGCTGAGTTATAATTGTATATAATAATACAATTATAAAAAGTTTAAATTAGACGCGCAAGTTGACTTTTTGACCAGGTGTTACATTCTCCCCCTGTTAAGAAAATTTCATCCCGAAATTTAAAATGAGGTCGGGGTCGCGCGTGGCCTGGGGAGCAATGCACGTACGAGGTATTTGTCGAAAAGATTGCAGACATATCATGCCTTATAATGGAGTTGAATGGCAGTCAATCCCTGACTGAGTCGCGGTTTATCGTTGTAGTCATATTCTGACCATATTGTTTGTCGGGTGTATGATTATTTTGTGATTGCTAGATAACCGTTTACGTGGTAGTCCATTCGGGACTAGATATTTGTCACATAGTGACCGTTTAGTGAATAGTCCTATCAGGACTAAGTAGTTGGTGAATGTTCAGTCGGTTAGTCTGCTGAAAGCAAACTTTTTAGTTTTACTTGGGTCTAGGTCACTAGCCCTATGATGTAATCGACATTAAGTCAATAAAATGATATCGGGGATAATAAGTACGTGTTGAACGGACCTATAATTGAAGAGCCATGTTTTCGAGGAGAGATTGTACTTACATTATTGTTGGAGATTTATTTGATTTACTCGGAGTCGATAAGGTGAATTTTGCGTCTTTTTGGGCAGTCCTTCTTGTAATGACCAGGTTCCTTACATTTGAAGCATATCCTTCGAGAGTCGGGATTGGCGGGAACTCTGCAGTCCCGGATTACATGTCCATATCGTTGGCATCTTTCGCAGGGTAATCCGCAAATTCCGTCATGATGACGTTTGCAGCCGTGACAAAATGGTTTGTTACCCGCATAGCCTTGTCGGTCGTTGGGTTCAGCAGCGTAGGACCTCAAGGGTTCAGGTTGATTCGTTGGATTTTGGCTAGAGCTGGAACTTCCATTCCCTTTTTCTTGATTGTTTTCCGTTGCAGGTGGCCCGCGTCGAACCACCTGTGCCATGAGTCTGTGGGCCATGCGAATAGCCTCTTCAATAGTAGTGGGTTTAGAGGCGGTGACCATTCCCTCAATTAGCAACGGGAGTCCACCAATGTACCTCCCGATTCGTTTGTTTTCAGGGTTTACTATGTTTGGACAAAGGGATGCTAGTTGTTGGAAACGATTGGTATATGTTTCGATGTCGTTGTCTTTTACGGTGAGAAACCAAAGTTCGTCCTCGAGTTTGTGAAGTACTTCGATGGGGCAATACTTGTCCTTCATGATTTGTTTCAGGTCTTCCCACGAAAGTTCGTGAGCAGTGTCGATTCCTACAGTTCGGGCGTGAAAGTTCCACCAGGTAGAGGCATCATCCTGGAGGGTATATGTGGCGTACAAGACTTTGCAGTCGTCGGGGCAGTTGCACATGTGGAAAATAGATTCCATTCTCTCGAACCATCGAATTAATCCGACAGCTCCTTCAGTCCCGACGAAGTTTGGGGGTTCGCACCTCAGGAAATCCCTAAAAGTGCAAGGCTTTACTTGGTTCTGAGCAGCTAGGGTCGCAGTCACTGCTTGATTAATGATTTGATCTTGCTCAGCTCGAGTGAAAGTTGGTCGTTTAGGAGGCATGATTCTTGAACAAGAATGAAATGACAAAGTGTGAGATCTTTAATCAAAGATGATGATTATTACAATGACATAAGTAGCTAACTTGAGTTGGAATTTATGATACACGGGATCCTACGATCCTTGACGTTGAAGTTTTTGATATTGTAGGTGGCAGGCGCATCACTGCCCTTTTGTATTGTTGGTACAACAGTTTAAGTAACCGTTGTTTAGTTTTCTTTAGTTAAGTTATCATGAATCTCATGTTTTTCGAGTGTTGTGACCAGTTGAGTTGTAGTTTCTAGGTGCGGTCGTACCATGACCGAGTTGTGTTTTCTAAGTAGTCAATCCAAGACTATGTTGTTGTGAGTAGTCCAATGGACTATATCGTAGTACTAGAATATCGCACGGCCATTCATGCTTGTGTATGTGACAACTACAGTGTCCCCGGTGGTGTTGAAGCTGGGTCCACCAACATAACCCATGTGTGTGGTGACATCATTGTGTATTTATTGATTAAAGCATTACATGCTTAATTGGTAGTATATACATATATAGGGTGTACACGTAACTATACAAGTATACGCGTGTAGTAACAGTCAGTGGTGGCACCTCGTGCCCAATTAAGTAATTGTATATGTATATATGTAAGTTGTACATGCAACTATAACAAGTCTACATGTATAATTGAAGTAGCACCTAGTGCTATAATGCAGTGCTATCAGCACAGTAATTGAGATACTAATGTTTTATAATTGTAGTACCAAAGTACCATGAAACGCAGCACCACGTGCTGTAATGAAGTGCCCGCGGCATTGAAATTGTAGTACCCATGTACTATGAGTGTAGCATCAACATGCTATAATTTGTAGTGTTGACCTACTATGAGGTTTGCATTAACGTGTCCATATTGTGGTATTAACATACCATGAAATCGTAGCACCACGTGCCATGTGTTGTTTGATTTGTAGCCCCAAGGCCAAAATGTGTTTGAAGTTTGAGTTTCTCAGTTGTAGCACAAAGGCTAAAGTGTGAGTGCCAAGGCACTAAAGTATTGAATTGATTGATCAACATGATCAAGTTGTGATTCGGGATAATTTTGTTGTGGACTTAGTCAACACTAATCCGATTGTGATCCATATGTTCAAAGTTGAAAAGTTGTCAGTTTGTTTTAAGTTTCATGAAGGTTTAGCATGTGCGGGTTTCCATTCCCATTGATAACGTTTGTACCTCCTTCCCGAGGCTTAGTGATATAGGTGTCGAGTCGCGATAGTTAGGAAGACGGCGATGTGCCTCTTCACGAGTAAATGATAGTACAGCGGAATTGAGTCGTATATACCCAGTATATATTTGATACGTAGAAGTAGTATACATGTAAGGCCTATTAATATATACCTATAGTACATATAATAGCCTAGGATATCTAGCACAAAACAATCAGAGTCAACTAGTGCATTCCCAACTCAGTATAACCCCTTTCAAATCTTACATCATCTTTGCTTAATTGTACATAGTTAGCTACGCTATGTTAAATTAAGTTCGTATGATGTAATCCCTGAACTAGTTATACCTAATAAGGAATACTGCCTAACGGTCATAGTCTAGGCCCACTAAATGCAACCTAGTTCACTATAACCTTAGGCTCTGATACCAATCTGTAACACCCTCAAATTTCGGTTTGTGGAAGCTGTCGGGTCGGGTGTCACTAAATCAAATATCACAGCATAAGATACATAATGAACGACTCTAAATGAGACGTTTGAAAATAATTATACATTTCCAAAATAGAACGTTTACAACGTTATAAGTTTAACAGTGATTTCCAAGTACAAAATTTGAAAATGCTAAAGTAGATGCAGAGCAGTCCCAATGGTTTGAAAATATGCGACTCGGGCTAATTAAGCCTTGAAGCAATCCTAATCCTGCTGGGCAACCTGAGAACACATGCTAAAACAGGTCAGCTATAAAGCTGGTGAGTTCATAGGAAGGTTAGTTGAAAACATAAAGTAATAAAACAATTTATGTTTTGTAAAGTTGTTTCCAAAATCAGTGATTTTTGATATGTAATACGTTGAAGTTTATAACACCAATGTGTAAAAGTCTAACTTAATGTCCAAAATACCCCGATTTTGGTTGATTGCACTGTTACAAGTTACTTAGACTTGTTTGTCTTAAATTGATACAAGTTACAACGACTTGTTTGATTGAATTTATACAAGTTACAACGACTTGTTTGATTGAAGTTATACAAGTTACAACGACTTGTTTGATTGAAGTAATACAAGTTACAACGACTTGTTTGATTGAATACTGATACAAGTTACAACGACTTGTTTGATTGAAGTTGTGCCCACTGCAATACCGTGGCATCATTTTGTACCCACTTTACCGTGGTATCGTTTTGTGCCCGCTGCAATACCGCGGCATCGTTTATGAAGTGCTCGAGAGCATAGTTGAAATGTAGAGCCAGCAGTACAACGACATACTAGCTATTGCAAATAAGAGCCGACCGTACAATGACGCGTCAGGCTTGAATGTGTGTATGATTGTATGTATACTAATATACATAAATACTATTGAAGTTAGCACCAAGTGCTAATGATAATATCTAAACATGTAGATATATATATATATATATATATATATATATATATATATATATATATAAATATATATATATGTTTGTCGAATGAGCAAACGTAAGTAACAATCATGACACGCATGAAAATAATTGATTTTATCTAAATACGTATAAGCAAATATTTAGATATTAAGTAGTACGTTGGTCCTAGGTATGAATGCTCATTACCTAGTTGAATTGTATTAGTATGAAGAATCTATACTAACATATTATGTTATCGTATACTTCTAGCCTAAAGCCTAGCAAGTATATTGAGGTTCCTGAATTGTATTGAAAATATTAGTTCCTAAAAGAGCAACTAATCCTGTAATTGTATCTATATCATCTAGTGTAGGTAGAACTAACTAGTTCTAATGTATTGGATAATATTGTCCCGCGACAATATGGCCAATGAATAGTACTAACTATATCAAGTTATGTCTAGGTAATTGTTTTCCAACAATCTGATAGTGTACGATTGTGACCTATCTAGATTAGGTCTTGATATTGTTCCAAAACGACGTGTTGGGTGTAATTCCTAAGTATTACACATTTGTATTACATACAGTAATATAATTGATTGTGAATTATAAAAGATTATTAATATAATTCGAAAACAGTTGTTGTGCATGTGTTTCACCCCAAAAACAGTAAAACAGTTGAAAGAGTGGGGCTATGAAACTCACCTGAGGAGCTAGCGTCCTAATGTAACGAGTCGTGTCCAAATATGATCTCCTAGTGTCCTAAACACGAGAGATTTCGTATGTTTGTAAGTGTGGTTCTTGATTGGGGAAATCGTAATAATAATTCATATTATTATTGGGTTCGAGTTTTCGTATTTAAATTGTCACTTGGAAACGTCTTCCGATACTTAGAAAAATTTGGCTATTTTCTGTTTTCTGCGACATAACATGTGACACAAAAATGGTTCATGCGACACAAGGGTTGTGTCGCATAGTGCGACACAGAAGCTCTGCGACACAGTGGTTGTGTCGCATAATGCGTGTGATGCTAAATCAATAGCGACATAAGGGTTGTGTCGCATGGAGTCTGCGACACAAGGATACGACATAAGAGTTGTGTCGCATGAGTAATTCATGCGACACAGTATGCGACACAAGGCTTGTGTCGCACTCAAGAACAGCAGCCCAGAAACTTTCGGGTTCCGCGTTTTTCCGGCCAAAATCGCAAATCAAACTCATTTTCAAGCTGTAAAATCGTGGTTTCTTGGTTGTTTAGGTTATAAGCAACTTATGTAAACATTTTTACACTAAAACATTACTCCAAAATGATTAAATCTAAGAATTTGAGAATTTCTTACAAGTGCGAATCGAGGCCAAACGAGGAAGAAAACGAAGGTGTGGCCTTTGTTAATGTTGCTCCTCTCTTGTTGGTGATTCCGAAAATGTAAATTTTCGTGGGTCGATTTGAAGATCCGAAATTGGGTAAAAATTTTTAGAGAGAGTTTTAGGTGAGGTGTGTGAAATGAAATGAAAGAAATGAAAGAATGAGGGAGGGGTTTGGGGGGTTGGGTGGCTGATCCAAAAGGGGTGGGGAAGAGTTTCCCCCACTTCGTTCCTATTTTGCAGTGTAAAATACCCGTATTTTGTACCCGAATAATATATATAAATTTAATTTTTTTAGATTTATATTTCCGTTCTTTCGATTAGTAATTAATTAAATTAAAAATAGTTTTATTCAATTTAAAATCTAATGTGACTTCAAATGGTTTTATTTGTGATTATTACATAATCACTATTCATAATATAAAATGTAAAGTTTTCGCTCGCTGAGTTATAATTGTATATAATAATACAATTATAAAAAGTTTAAATTAGACGCGCAAGTTGACTTTTTGACCAGGTGTTACATTAGTCTTGTTAATGAAATAGCCCAACAACCAAAGTTAGTTGAAGAACAAGCGTTGAAACTATCCGAGGATCTTAACCTTAAGATCCAAAGGGTAGAACATCTTTTGCAATAAGTAAAATCTCTAATTGGTTGATGAGCCTAGCCAATCAAAAGGCCAACTCAGAATACCAGGAAGCGGTAAGAGCAACGGAAGAAATCGAGTCACCAGCACTTGGGTTTGTAAAGCCATCAGATTACAAATCCCCAATCACTCTCCAAAATTCAGCAATCATAAAACAAAATAATACTCTCATATACCTCCTAACCAAACAAGCTCAAAAGTTTGGGGAATTTGAAAAAAAGTTTGAAAGATTAAGACAAGGAATAGAGGCCTTGGGAAAGCGAACGGAAGAACCAACTAACCTAGAAAATTCAATTGGGTATCTCACAAAGAGGTTAGACAACTTATCAATCAACGGAAAAACTCTATCAAGAATAAAGCAAGGACCAATCTACGTATTCAAAGACCCTAATAAAATATTTAAAGAAGAATACGAGAGAGAAACTCAAAAGAAGAGATTGGCTCCAGGCATGGGCAAAGTGTTCTGAGTAGATCAGCAACTACTCAGACCCAAACAGATCTCCCTACCCAAGAAGACCAAATCCGCAGTTACATGCAGATAAATAGAAACCGATACAATTTTAATAGGGGTCTAAGAAGGAGATTTGGAAGAGGCTACAATCAGAGTCTTGAATTAGTCCTTAGTCCTGAAAGGCAACTAGAAATCTCAAGACAAAGAAGAGCAGAATTGGTACCAGCGGAGGTTTTGTACGGAAGTAATAGGCAAACAGTAAGGCATCAAGTCTATCAACACTACTCAGAACACAGGATACTTTGTGTAGGAGAAGCACGGATAGACTTAAGACTTTGCAACGCTCAAAGCCATCAAACGCTTAGAGAACACGCATGCAACACATTCACCTCGGAATGTTCACAATAAGGCTCCATACCCTTCACAGAAGAGGAGCAAGAACAATTGCTTTGATTGTTCTGTGTGATACTAGATGGGGAGATGATCACCAGATCATCGAAACCATGGAAGTTGATTATCAGCTGGAACGCAACTCATCTATATGGTATCTGATATGGTACTCAGCATTGATGACTTTCATAATCATATTCAAGTGTCAATACAAACTCATGGTTATGATGAATGGCAAGGCGGGGAAAGTAACCTCCTAATAACAATAAGTTTAATTTGAAGGATCTCAAATACAAGCTATATTGGTTTCGAATACAGCGTAGAGTATGTCGTAGATCACCTTGCCACAAACGGAATCACAGCGATTCCTGGAGAAAGAAGAAACATTGAAGACTTGGAAGGAAGGAGCTGGAACCTCAAACCTACATCAATCACAACTGTCAGAATCCCAGCAAGAGTAGAAGTTAACCAAAGGCTGAATAGATCTATCAGTCTTAGGTTCAGATCATATCGTAACAACCCTCAACCACCAAGATTTTCCGTTGACACGCTAGATAGGGAAATCCATGACAATGGTGAACTAGCAGAGGATGAGGAACAGTTCATTGGCATATGTAGACAAGAGGAAGTACCTCATATTCCTTTTGATGTATGTTCCTACGCGGTATGTTTAGAAGAAGCACTATACAAAATAAAATAAGTATATACTATTTTTAGTATTTTCACACTCAGTTCAAGTTAAAAAGGATATAGTTATAAGCCCTAATACATCTTAATTGCACATTACCCATTATTTATTATTATAGCAAGTAGTATTGATTAATTGCACATTACCTAATACGATTAATAAAGGATTCTTTTCTTAGTACATCTGTATTTTTTCAAAGTTGTTAAAAATAAAATTAAAATATCAAAATAATAACACTTTAAACTTTTATGGGAGGATGCTCTTTCAAACCCTCTCCCTTCCGTCTCCCACTCAAAAAACCCTAGAATCAAGAGAAGATAATTGTAAGTATATCTCTGCCCTATTTTTTTTGTTAAAATTGTTTCTTCAATATTTCTGTGTATTAGGGTTTTGAGCTCTACAGTATGTAGAGAAATGAAATCTTTAACTTTTTATTATATCTATTAAATAGTGAACGAACTATTTATTTAATAGTGTTTTCGATTTACCTCCCAGTAAATGTTAGAGCTCTCAATGTCATTTTATACATATATCTGTTTAGTTTTTACGTTCTTTAAAATACGATTAATATAATATTATAATAATATTTTTAAGAATTGACCATATTTTATACCGGTTTCCTCGATGATCATATGAATAAGAGCTTTGTTAAATCCACATAAATTTTACAAAAAGTTTTTTACAAAATGACATGACATATGGAATAAATCAATCACAATCATTTTTAGTTTCTCTCTCTTACATTTTTCTTCTCACCTCATTGGTCCAAGTCACTTTGTGATTACTTTATTGTAAATATTTGGTGAACCTAACACTTTCTATGAATTATAGTCCAAACTAATATAGAATTCGATTCTTAATGGTCTCACGGAATATAAAATAGTATAATATTCTTAAACAATTTTGTAAAGTTTATGTGACCTCAGCATTTCTCTTTAATATAAATAGATAGACTACCATAGGTGTCGTTTTTGTATCGAGAGTAAAAATATAAATAGAAAAAGTTAATGTGTATGTATCAAAAGCTGATATTTAAATATCACGTCTATTTAACAAGACAAATAGAATATATATCTCGATATAATAATACCTTTTAAGGGTGGTTATCTATACTAATATATAAAGTGTTTGAGACAAAGTCTTAAAAAGATAAATAGTAAATTATCATTTTGTCCTTTTAACTATTTGAAACACATGTATTAAATAAAATTTATTGTAAAGTTAATTTGTAACACCCAGTCCTCGGGTCTAGTAGTATTTTAATATTTTCTGACTGTGAATTATTATTTAATATGTCGGAAAATAGGTTCAGTGATTTATTTGAAAATAAATGGGTAAGAGAGTCGAATAATTTATTGTGATTAATAAATTATTATTTGTTTTAAATTAATCCAGTTGACGGTAAAATAAAATAATATTTCCCCGTAAATGATTTTAAGTTCCAGACAATGATAAGTACGGGGAAAGATATTAAGGTAATTATATACTAGACTTAAACTTTGAGTCGGTGTTTGTTTTAAACATATCTATATACACATACACATACGTACGCATATACATACATATATCCATAATTTTGAAACCCTAATTCATGAAGAAACACAAAATTGAAGCCATGGAAACTCAAATTAAGCTTCAAGAACACGAAGTAATCATCCTTTAATCCGTCTAAGCCCTTGGTAAGTCTTAATTTCTTGAATTCTATAACCTAATATTTGGGGGTTTTGGGGTTTTTGATAATTAGTGAGTTTTAATCCGAAAATTTGGTTGAGTTTGTTAAATGGAGCTTATATAAACTCACTAATGATGATAAGTAATATGATTCATGTTAAAAGTTATAATTTTGATTAGGGTTCTTGAGGCTAAGGATGATTATGTTGATTTTGATGGGTTATATGATGAAATTAGCTTGATTAATCTTAAAGTGAGACTTGTAATACTTATATAGTTGTTAGTTAATGCTAATTTCATGATTATAATGGAAACCCTATGTTAGAAATTGTGTGATTGAGATATGTTCATGGATAAAGTTTTGAGTTTACTTGAGTGTTCATGAATTATGATTTTTTTAAGCTTGAGTAATGATGTATAAATTGATAAGTGTTGTTAATGATCGTATTATGATTAATTAAAGATGATGATTTACATTAATTATTTTAAGGATTGTGAAATTGTTTAGGTGTTCTTGAGAATTTGATGATTATTATAACCACGATGGATTATATGATGGGAATTGATATTAATTGTGATTAAGAACACTTAAATGATAATCAAACATGATTGCGTTAATTCATATGAAGTTGAATAATTCGGATTATTGCGTAATCTTGAGACAAGTGACTAACTTGTATTATTCTATTGTATTGTCAGATGTGCAGAAGGCTCAGTGATATTAGACTACTGAGTGGATGCCTGAGGTGATCGGTGAGTGGATCTCTAATCCTCAGCGTAACTTGGTTGTAACAAGTTTGGTTACAACAAGTAACGTGTTATTACTTTATTATTTGCATTGATGATTATGCGGATAGTAATAATACTGTTGATATGTTGACTAGTTGAATATGTGACTTGTTGATTACGTGATCACTTGAGTTAATTGGCCTTCGGGCATCAGTTGTTAATGAGGCAACGAGTTGTTGAACTGTTGGTTGGGCTAGTTGGTTATCCAAAGTTTAACACATCTCCTGTGTTAGTTGAAGATAATCACTAGCTATCGGTCTCGTCCGTATGGCCATACGGATAGGTTGGGTAAGTGTTCTTGGGGAACCTCCCGGGTTAATGGTTATTCCCAGAGCCGCCGATCCTCATTATAGTGTTGTTGATTAGTTGAATTGTTGCATTGTTGAACTGATGCATTGTTGATGTGTTGTATTGTGTACTTGCTTGTTTAGTGCTAATTGTTGTACACAAAGTTGTTGAGCTAAGTTAGGTTGTTGATTAGTTATCTGCTCACTTAGCGTTATGCTAATCCCCCACATTACCTCTTCTTGCAGGTTTTGGCTATTATCTTGGGTGGGCAAGAAGTTGGACTTGAAGGAATGTTTGACCTTGAGGCATTACTCTGATAGTGGAATTGTATAAAATAATGTTTTAACATGTTTTTATATAACACCTATGTCGAGAAGTTATGTTTTTAAAAGGTTGAATTTTATATGTTGATAAAATGGTGTAAACTATCACTAGTTATTTGGACTTACGCTTCCGATTTACTATATTAAATTGAGAATAAATGAGGGGTGTTATATAATTAATATATATCATTATTAATTTTGGTTACCTAATATGTAACCCAATATTTATTTGTTCTATAAATGATGTAATTTACATAAACATTATAATGAGTTTAACATCTAATACGATGCTAAATATGCATACATTTAAAGCTAAAAAGCATTTAATATTGACATTCATGCTAATTATATAATAATTAAAATAATATTAATAAAAGGTTAGAAACTTATAATCTTAAACAAATAACTCATTTATTATACCCCAATTTTTATTAATTCGACATCTAATGAAAATAGTACAAACACCTAAAATAATAAATTATCGTATTATTGTAACAATTAGGTATCTAATTGCCTTACTTAATAACTAGATTGGATATTTGTAAGTTAATCTTTTTGAAATTTCAATTACTATAATTAGAGGTGTTAATTCAAGTTGAATCAGATTAGGGAGTTTAGATTTGCAGGTTATAATAACCCATCCACAAAAAGACACGAATAACCTGTTTCAGTAAACAAGTTTATAGGTTGACATATTGTAATTTAAGGAAAAAATTATTTCTGAGTTGGTGCCTTAAACCGTTGACCCCAAACATGCCCAATAAAGTAAAATGGTTAACGGTTTATGGGTTAACGAGTTCAGATTTGCGGGTCAAAAGTTCTCAACCTAAACCCGAACTATGATGAACGGGCTAACATGTCGAAATTAACTAATATGGCAAACGAGTTATTGGGTTTGGGTGTTAGCTTTTTTATTCTGAAACTAAAAGGTTTAGAGTTCTAGGTCACCCCGTTGTCCCAAACTGTAACTCAAGGAGATTTGTGTTATCATTCGAATCATACCTTATAAAATAAAGTATATATATATAGGGTTAGGTTCAAATGAGAATCAACTAAAAGTTGAGAACCTTGAGAACTACTAGATAACGTGTTTATTCACATGTGATTAACTTCATTCACACGAGAACATTGATTTAGGTTAGATTGAGAAAGAAAAGATTGTCAAAATATCCTAAAATTACGTCTTAAAACACGTTTTACCTATTTGTTCACATTATCCGTTCATATGTGCACGTATATTTGTTTTTTGTGTTTTTCGATATAATTTTAGGATTTTTTTTACTTTTTTCTTCATCAATTAAATATACATCAATGTTCACATATGATTGAAGTTAATCACATGTAAACAAACATGTAATCTAGTAGTTCTCAAGGTTTTCAACTTTTAGTTGGTTCTCATTATATATATATATATATATATATATATATAGTCCCAGATTCAAATGAGAAGGTTAATTTTTGTGAGAACGTGAGAAACACTTTAAAATCACTTTTTAACTATCCAAAACATGTTTTTTTACAAGTTTTTCTTCGTAGCTTATTTTTTAAATAACTTTTAGAAGTTATTTTTCAAATAAAATTTTTTTCGACGTTTTATTATTTTTTTAAATTATTTTTTGCTAAATTTTTTATTCATAATAATCACATTTTATAACTTGATAATCACATGAATAATATGTGATTATCATGCCATATTTTGTGATTATCTCGAACACATGATAATCACATTATAATAGAGAATAATCACATGTGATTATCATGTTATATTTTGTGATTATCTTAAATAATCATAACAGCAACGACTGTAAAATAAGTTCGAAAAAAAAAATAATATTTTTTATTTATATTTATATCATAGCTTCCAATTGTTATTTTAATAGTAATCATTGAAAAAGTTTTATAGGAAAATGTGCTTCGGATAGTTAAAAAGTAATTTTGAAGTATTTCTCACGTTCTCACGAAAATTAACCTTCTCATTTTAACCCACCTCTATATATATATATATATATATATCTATATATATATATATACCTATGGAGGAAAGTTCAAAAAAGAATGGTAAAAAAAAGGAGAATGGAGGAACCAATAGGATTGCTCCATTTCAAATACCAATTTCCACCTTTTTTATAACACCCCTCGTTTAAATATAAACAATAATATAATATGTGCGACTCGGAAGCGTATATTTCAAAACATACTATCAATGTTTTACATTACTTAAAATGTCACTAAACTTTTTCAAACTTATTACACATGATATTTCAACAAAGTCGGTGTTATATAATTCAAAACATTTCTTTGATTATCAAAATCAAATCAGAGTAACAGCCTGTCAAACATTCCATCCAGTCCCACAACCTCCTGCCCAATATGTCCCATCTATTTAACCTGCAGGAAGAACTGTGGTGGGGTTAGCATAAAGCTAAGTGAATGAAACTATAAGTAACAGTATAACCTAGCATAACAATCTGTTTACATCAAATAACAATAAACAGAAAATCAATCATTCACTCGACATCCAATCAATGTCAAGCTACACCTATCAATCATTATCAATCATCATGAGGACCGGTGGCTCCTGAGATACCCTAATACCGGTTTGGTACTCAGGGAACCCTTATCAATCATCTGTATTGGCCTATACAGAATTACCGGTAACCAGTTGTTAATCACACACGACCTAGATCTCCAAACCAACATTTCAAGTTTCAAGATCTCCTGTCGTCTACAATAACAACCAAGTCCAACTGTCAAGTCAAGTTGACCTCAGAATCTTACATACTAGCTCAAACAGCCAAGTAAGCAACTAGTCAAACTATCATGGCAAGATATCTCAACAATTACATTCTATCACAGTAATACTATAATTACTTGTTGTAAATCAAATCATTACAACTAAATCATACTGAGGTTACAGATCCACTCACCGACTACCTCAGGCCTTTACTCAGTAGTCTAATATCACTGAGCCTTCTCCACATCTGAGAATTTACAATCAAATATAAGTTAGTAATCCATATCAATACATAACTTATATTAATCCATACTATTAGGAACTTAACATAATAATATGAATATTACTAGTTCCTAATCATATATTAGTTATTACAACATAACTATTATCATATATGAATCTGAACATATATCAAATAACAATCACATTACTTATCAAAATCAAACAAGAAATGTGACACCAGCCTATCAAGCCGCCGGATTCCCTCAGAAGCCGCCGGCTTCCCACAAATCAGCCTGAATCCGCCGGATTCCCTGAATCCGACCGGATTCCCTAAATTTTGCCGGAATCCGCCGGATTCCCGTGAATCCGCCGGATTCTCTCGTCGTCCCAGCCCAGTTTCGAGCTGTAAAACCCTAACCCACGGGTTTATAATCCAAAACCTCAAAAACAAGGTTTCTAACCGTTTAAAACCACAATTATTATCACATAATCAATATGTAACACTTATAACATGATTTCTAACATCCAAATCTCTCAAATCATCAATTTACCCAAATTCAATCAAAATCAAATTCTTAAATACTCAAGAATACTTACTGATTGAAGAATCTAACGATGGTAATCTGATGATTATTAAGTTTCATGAGAATCACAACTTCCTGATTTGATTTCTGGATTGATTTGGAGGTTTTCAAAGAGTTTCTGTGAGTTTCTAAAATGAAAATGAATAACTTTCCTAAATAGGAAAGGATATATATAGAAACTTAGGTCGGTCCAACCTAAACCGCCTTCAATATATGGGTATAATTTAATACCCCATCTCAATCTATTGCCTGGAACCCGAAAACCATTTGCGAGTCCAAACATTTTATCACACCGTCAGCTATATTAATTTACAACAATTAATATTTCACTTATCACATTGGAATATTCGGATCCTATTCCAATTATTTCACTATTTCAAACAATATTATTTCCAAACACATTTAAATACTTATTTAAATCAAGAAATAATATAAAACAACTAGGTCCATTTCGAGGATGTTACAACTCTTCCCCCCTTAAAGAGATTTCGTCCCCGAAATCTAACCTCAATCAATCTGACTAATGTGATATAGTCACATACCTCTTAGCATACATTAATCCTCAATAGCAACTTACAACTATTCTTAGACTGTTTGAATTCTTTCCACATGCACATATCCAAATGTACATGCTTCAATCTTTTCCTATGCACACTTACAGTGCATCCATCCAACATCTCATAGGAACCAATCATCTATCTAATTCCTTTATCACCAATCAAATAAAAGTTTAAAGCACCCAATCACTTTAACCAACAACAATAAGTGAAACCTAACATCACTTATTAGGTCTACGCAACCAGAAATTAGCAACATGCTAAAATCTTTAACCTATTTTCACTGTTCATCTCTGTTATCAATAAAACAGCAATCACACTATTACAATAGTAGTTATTAAACTACTTAGCAACACTGAAAGTTAATTTCAGTTCATGACTAACAACCAGTCTAATATTCAGATAACAATCTCAAATCTCTACTATCAAAGATTTAAAATTCAACTCTAGGTCAACTTTTCACCCAACAGTTCCATACTTACTTTCATGAATAACCTATAATATTCACATATCATTATCACTATCATATGAAATCCTTTACTTAGAAGTAATCCAGATTCATATCACCTTAATAAGCACAGCAGAGGTCACACTCAGTAGGTAAAACTACAATCAACAAGTACTTTGCTCAATCAGCAATAGTACCACAATCAAATATTACCTACATTCAACCAACCTCTACATTGACTTATTTCTGTTTGTAACTCCTTTCATTACAATCTATCAATTGTCAACAACAACAATTTACACAACCAATAATCACAACACTAATGATTATACACTACAGTGTACCCATCAATACTTATTATGTATCTCCAAAGTCTAACTAACCATCAAGTTAAAACTTATTTATTATTTAAACTGGTAAGACATCAATAATATTCTCTTAGCAACCAGTTATTTCAATTCAATTTTACAATTTTAAACTACTAATCACAAGCAATTAGAATTTATACAACTTTAATCACCCAATCATTCAACACTAGATCCCGTCAATCTAGCAACTAAGTCAGTCTTAATCCACATATTATGATACTACAGGTCAAGCATCACAATATCACACTATCAAAATGTGCTACTTTCCAACACATTTCCAACAAAATCTACATCAAGTTAATCACAATTAATTAACCTCCACATATCTTATGGCACATTTTAATTCAATCTATTAAAACTTATCATGCCATTTATTATCATGTATACTACACATATATACTTACACAATTTCAAATATTCTCTAAAATGGACACATACACAACAATTTCATTTCATTCTATATACTAGGCCATTCAGACTGTTAAAGTCTTTATCAAGCCTTCTCAATACTACTAATCATCACATATCCATACCACAGGACATGGAATAATCAATAACTCTATGTTTCACTTATATACTTATCAACTAGCATATAACTTAAACATTTCATTCTAAACTTTCAAGAAAAGTTTGGTGAATACAATCATCACCTATCAATCTCAAGGTTTCTCTTACTTTCTAACACTTACAATTATACACATCAGGTTTTCAGCCCCAAATGTCAAGCAATCATTATTCTTAAACTATCAAAATAATGATCATTACACTTAATTTCATACCTGATTTCTTAAAATATGACCAACTATTCAATTCATATTTCCTCAATTATTAACCAAGGTTAAGCTAAACCTTTAATATAATTCATTTCCAGATATACCTTCATATCTTTTCTTACTTGGATCTAATCCCAATTTATCACTTTATCACTTATTTCATTTGTATACTATCAACAATTAACAAAAGAATCCATTCAATTCTTTCCATACCTAAGTAATTCACCATGAGGTACCAGTCAATCTAGGCAACCATTAATAATAACTTTCAATTATTTCTTATCTCACATTCTTACCAAATCAAAGCTATCATCACAAGCCTCATACACTGGTAAGACTTTCTTATCACAATCCTAACCAATGTAACTTAATTTGCACCTTTCAACAAATTATAACTGTCATATCATAACATGACTTCACATCTGTATAATTCCTTAACACATATTCAGTTCAATTATACTTAACACTATTTCAATTACTTAATACTAGCTTTAAGTAATTAATCAAGTCTCACAAACTTAGACAATTTATCTATCTCCTTTGGATCTCACATGACCCGTTTCAACATGATTTTAATCAATCTAGGAATTCAATCACATTCCACACAATCATAACATTTCAATCTATGTTAGACTATTTCAACACAAACAGTTGACTATGTGTCAACCTTGATCTCAATCAACCAATCAATAAAATTTTCTAATTGCTTTCCTCAAGTTTGACCCAAACTCAAACCAATCACAAGCAATTAATTTTATACACAACTCTCTATTCATGGTTTGACTTTCAAAGTTAACATACTATCAATATTAACTCACAACAAACCATTTCATCTTATATGTTCACCTTCAAACATATATTTTAAATTATTACTTTCAATAATCTTATCAATCCTTCACAAGGACAAGGTCAACCTACATCAGTATTGGCTCCATACAAGCCATTCCATATTATATGTTTACTTTCAAACATATATTTCACATTATTACTCTAAATAATACTAAGAATCCTTAAACCAAACAATATCAACCTATCTCAACTTTGGCTTCATACAAGCCAGCTACAACATAGTGATTCATTTAAACACTATACAAATCCACCTACAGGTAATCTATCATTATCAATCACAATTACATATTTAACAGAATCCAATTTGTCATTTATGTTCATCAACAAAACAACTATCAATGACAAACATTATTTACACTCTCACATTTACATTCTAGATGTTACAGTTCTATCAACCAATTGTTTTCTTATCAAAACAACTATTAAACCACTTAGCATACTTTCATGCTCAGTTTTCTAAATCACATTACATTTCTTTTATACCAAGTAGCCTCAACAAATTCATGTGACACAACATAATATAACAACGGTGATCAGGCGTTGCAAGATTATGTTCTTCACAATCCATTCTCAGACTACTCTACATTATAATTATCAATATAACCTACTCTTATCTCATGTATGTATTAAATACTTCATGATTTCAAATCAATCATAATCTATTTAATAGTTCCTATCAGCTGATACATACTCAAAATCAGCTTACTACTTACATATTCAACCTTACATATGTAAGCCATCTCACATACACACAATGTTCTAATTTTCAACAACTGAATTACTCAGTATATCACTTATCTGAAACCTCAAACACATGATAACTCGTCAGCATAGTTTCATTACTTACACTAATCAATGTCCCTATTTACATTCAAAATTCAGGACACTTCTTACTTAATTATCATCACTTTGACATATGCTATCATATCAAGCATCACTGTCACAACAATTCTACTCAATCATGTTACTATAAACATTTCATTTACTAATTTACAATTGACCAGAAAGATCTACCACTTCCTTAATCAATTTAGCTTTATCATAAGCCATATTTCTTATAAACCTATCAGTCTTGGTTTAGCTCAAAGGTTTAGCTATAGTCAAAACATATCATATAGCCACATAACCACATATTTTCTCAATTAGCAGTCATTTTCAAATCAAATGACACAACAATCCTTACACAGAATTCAAATCACACCCTGTAACCAATCTACTAATATAATACTATCAATTATTTTGTCTCACCAATAAAGACACTCCTTAGGTTCCAACATCAATCATGTTAAACCTTAATCAACTCTTTATCTACTCATTTAATCACATTTCTGCATTTTCAATTCAATCAGAAATAACCACTACAATGAGTATCCCATTCAATACCTCTATCATCATGTCAACCTATAACAATCATTAGTTGACTCAAAACTGGGGAATCATATCAGTCTGACTCAATTAACTTCACAACAATGCTTACTTAACATAACAAAGTAAACAGTTCAAGTTAATTTAAATTTAACACAGGCTTATCGAAGATTACCTGACAATCTTAAGCCAACGAGTATTGAGGAAACATGAAATATACCAATCAGATACTCATGTTCCTCCGTCTCTGCAATCAAACAACAACTTCACAACTTGTTAAGGGTTAGTACATATTCAACTAATCACTTTCTCACACATTCACTAATCAACTAAACCCGCACCTACTGGAATGTTTGACTCAACTCAATCAAAGTTTAGGATTGAACATTCTATCAAGTCCAATTCACCCAAACTATTGCTCTGATACCAACTTATAACACCCCTCGTTTAAATATAAACAATAATATAATATTTGCGACTCGGAAGCGTATATTTCAAAACATACTATCAATGTTTTACATTACTTAAAATGTCACTAAACTTTTTCAAACTTATTACACATGATATTTCAACAAAGTCGGTGTTATATAATTCAAAACATTTCTTTGATTATCAAAATCAAATCAGAGTAACAGCCTGTCAAACATTCCATCCAGTCCCACAACCTCCTGCCCAATATGTCCCATCTATTTAACCTGCAGGAAGAACTGTGGTGGGGTTAGCATAAAGCTAAGTGAATGAAACTATAAGTAACAGTATAACCTAGCATAACAATCTGTTTACATCAAATAACAATAAACAGAAAATCAATCATTCACTCGACATCCAATCAATGTCAAGCTACACCTATCAATCATTATCAATCATCATGAGGACCGGTGGCTCCTGAGATACCCTAATACCGGTTTGGTACTCAGGGAACCCTTATCAATCATCTGTATTGGCCTATACAGAATTACCGGTAACCAGTTGTTAATCACACACGACCTAGATCTCCAAACCAACATTTCAAGTTTCAAGATCTCCTGTCGTCTACAATAACAACCAAGTCCAACTGTCAAGTCAAGTTGACCTCAGAATCTTACATACTAGCTCAAACAGCCAAGTAAGCAACTAGTCAAACTATCATGGCAAGATATCTCAACAATTACATTCTATCACAGTAATACTATAATTACTTGTTGTAAATCAAATCATTACAACTAAATCATACTGAGGTTACAGATCCACTCACCGACTACCTCAGGCCTTTACTCAGTAGTCTAATATCACTGAGCCTTCTCCACATCTGAGAATTTACAATCAAATATAAGTTAGTAATCCATATCAATACATAACTTATATTAATCCATACTATTAGGAACTTAACATAATAATATGAATATTACTAGTTCCTAATCATATATTAGTTATTACAACATAACTATTATCATATATGAATCTGAACATATATCAAATAACAATCACATTACTTATCAAAATCAAACAAGAAATGTGACACCAGCCTATCAAGCCGCCGGATTCCCTCAGAAGCCGCCGGCTTCCCACAAATCAGCCTGAATCCGCCGGATTCCCTGAATCCGACCGGATTCCCTAAATTTTGCCGGAATCCGCCGGATTCCCGTGAATCCGCCGGATTCTCTCGTCGTCCCAGCCCAGTTTCGAGCTGTAAAACCCTAACCCACGGGTTTATAATCCAAAACCTCAAAAACAAGGTTTCTAACCGTTTAAAACCACAATTATTATCACATAATCAATATGTAACACTTATAACATGATTTCTAACATCCAAATCTCTCAAATCATCAATTTACCCAAATTCAATCAAAATCAAATTCTTAAATACTCAAGAATACTTACTGATTGAAGAATCTAACGATGGTAATCTGATGATTATTAAGTTTCATGAGAATCACAACTTCCTGATTTGATTTCTGGATTGATTTGGAGGTTTTCAAAGAGTTTCTGTGAGTTTCTAAAATGAAAAGGAATAACTTTTCTAAATAGGAAAGGATATATATAGAAACTTAGGTCGGTCCAACCTAAACCGCCTTCAATATATGGGTATAATTTAATACCACATCTCAATCTATTGCCTGGAACCCGAAAACCATTTGCGAGTCCAAACATTTTATCACACCGTCAGCTATATTAATTTACAACAATTAATATTTCACTTATCACATTGGAATATTCGGATCCTATTCCAATTATTTCACTATTTCAAACAATATTATTTCCAAACACATTTAAATACTTATTTAAATCAAGAAATAATATAAAACAACTAGGTCCATTTCGAGGATGTTACATTTTTTTTCAAAGCTAAATATCTCACAAACCGTAAGTCCATAAATTATAAAAATTACATATTCGGAATCAGCGTTTTTTTCTCTTCGATTCTAGATCCAACAAGATATACTTTCGACGAAGTTTTTTTTCTCCATTTTTTTGGGTTTTAGAAACTTTAATGTGAAATCACATGTGATTTAATACTAAAAAATAATCACACCCGCTTATATTTTCGATTAAACTTTAAATTCAAATCATTGATGATGTAAAGAGATTAAGATATGAAAAACTAAGGTGTAATCACATACGATTGAATATCGAACTATCAATCACATGTGTTTAAAGAGTAATAAAATACGGATTTTCAAATCATTGACTAAGAATTATACAATCAAGTAAAAATCAAGTTGAAATCATACATGAATTATCATATATCGGTAAATTTCTCATCAAATATCAATTTTTAAATGAAAATCATATGTGATTATATAACAAATCACTTGTGATTAAGTGTACAAATAACAATCACATGTGATTTTTAATGAAAACTATTGCAATTTTTAATTTTTTATTTATAACTATTAATGTGGGTGAATATTATGCTATAATCATGTGTTAAGTAGCAAATACCATGAATAAATAATCGTGAACAAATTATAATTTTTATCATAAATCACATGTGATTATATTGTGAAATCCGGTAAAAAAAAACGAAGAAAACAAATTTGTCGAAAGTATATCTTATGACATCTCTAATCGAAGAGAAAAACGCGTTGGTTCCGAATATGTAATTTTTATAATTTATGGACTTACGGTTTGTGAGATAATTAACCAAAGGGGTAAAAAATAAAAGTGGGTTTTGTAGAAAAATGGAAGAATCCTATTGGTTCTCCCATTCTCTACTTATTTAGCCTTCTTAAAACAACCTACCTCTATATCTATGTATATATGTATATACTAAGCGAGTAGTAAAGATGACTCCAGGATTTATCACGTAGGCAACAATGACACGTGGCAGCTTCCTATCATTCCAATTAACAATTTATTATTAAATAAAATAATAGTAAATATTATTATTATTATTATTACTATTTAATAATACCTAAAATCCAATGTATTTGTATCAGATTCCAACTTATTTGTATCAAACTTGATTATTAATTTAAATAAATATATATAGTCCAACGTATTTTATTTTGTAAAGGATAGAGGTTGATTTATTAAATTATTATAAATTATAAATTATAATAATAATAATAATAATAATAATAATAATAATAATAATAATAATAATAATCATCATAATAATAATAATAATAATAATAATAATAATGGTATAGTAATAATAAATTAACATACATACGTTGTAGTATTTAGAATGCAACTCAAACTTTTACCTTTTATTTCCAAAGTCCACGTTATTAATGGTGGAACGTAATTCATGCATCAACATATTATATAATCAATTATTTTTAATATAATAAAGTAGAATCTATCATTATGACCAATAATATAATCATGATATTGTTAAATATATATATTACTAAATTAATTAAAAAAAATAAATTTTAATAAATTTATGATCAACATCCACATTAGATCATACGGAATTTAGAAGTCATGGTAGTAGTCGTAAATATCACAAGTAAGACTATATAATCATAAATAAATAAATTTGCTATTCAATCACATCGATTGATTATTTTCCTTCTTTTTTGTTTAGTTTGTGTTAACTATTATTATGTGTGTTATATGTTTAGTTTGTGTTAACTATTATGTGTGTTATATGAACAATTGAATAGCATACACGCTTATAATATATTCATGTGATGTGTAATGATATTTGTATTCAGATCGTTATTGTTTTTCTTTTTATCATGCAGATAAATTAACAACGGATTACATGGTTACAACAGGTAGCAACAATTTTTTTCTTAATTAGTTTGATATTTGTATTAAGATTGTTATTGTTTTTCTTTTAATCATGCAGATAAATCAACAAACGGATTACATAGTAACAACAGGTAGCAACAATTTTTTTCTTAATTAGTTATGTTTGTATTATGTATTTACATTCATCAATTGATATCTAAACTAATTTATTATTTTGAAAGAGTCAATGTAGATGATCGTCTTTTGACGTACTATATAATTAAAAATTGTAAATTTGAGATTACCGTGCATCGCACGGGTTTACATCTAGTGTGTATATATATATATATATATATATATAGTCTCAGGTTCAAATGAGAAAGCTAATTTTCGTGAGAACGTGAGAAACACTTTACAATCACTTTTTAACTATCCAAGACATGTTATTTTACAAAAAATTCTTCGTAGCTTCTTTTTTAAATAACTTTTAGAAATTATTTTTCAAATAATTTTTTTGACGCTTTATAAATTTTTAATTATATTTTATTTAATTTTTTATTCATAATAATCACATTTTATAACTTGATAATCACATGAATAATATGTGATTATCATGCCATATTTTGTGATTATCTCGAACACATGATAATCACATTATATTAGAGAATAATCACATGTGATTATCATGTTATATTTTGTGATTATCTTAAATAATCACAACAGTAACGACTGTAAAATAAGTTCGAAAAAAAAAGTTAATATTTTTTATTTATATTTATATCATAGCTTCCAAAAGTTATTTTAATAATAATCATTGAAAAAGTTTTATAGGAAAATGCGTTTCGAATAGTTAAAAAGTAATTTTGAAGTGTTTCTTACGTTCTCACGAAAATTAGCCTTCTCATTTTAACCCACCTATATATATATATATATATATATATATATATATATATATATATATATATATATATGGTATAATAATATTAATTTCAAATTTTATTTAAGGTTTATATGCCCTAGAATAAAAATATCATTATAAGTTTTTTTTAAGCCGTTGCATTGTCGGAAAGTAAGTTATAAAATAAATTACACGATAACAAAAGTAGTAGACTAATTGGATCACGTCTGTTATTCTAGTGTGAGAGTTATATGACTTCGTAGAATCATAGGGGCTTTTATGTCGAGGCCCAATACGTTGTCCAATTTACAGGAACTTGTCGAGGCCCACTACATGACATGACTATCTCGTAGTATAGTTTACTACTACTAGTAATACACAAGGTTGTAAAGTTCTAGTTTATATGATTACTTTCATTTCACTATAAGAAAATCATTAACTCATAATTATAAATTTTGAGTTTGTAGTTTCTCACATTTACTTTTTTTTTTTCTTTTTTTACCATTACAGCAAGTTAAACTCTACAAGGGGTACTTCGCATTAAAAAGAACCAATTTGAAGGATACCCCTAACTTTCGTACCATATTTCACTGCTACACATGTCTAACCCACATGCAAGGAGCATCAACGACGGTCAAATCACATGTCCACAAATAACTCACATGTGCTGAAGCATGAATTTGAACCTTGACCTGTCGATTACACATGTGAAATCTGGACATGTGTTGTTGCAATACTATTTGAGCCATGCCTATTTCCAATTCGGGATTCAATTGTAACCCAAAAGCTGTAAAATTTCACAACTTTTACGTCTTCCTATAGTGACTACATTACATATGTTCAAAATAGGTCATCGGAATCTTAAATAAAACACATATGTAAGGATTACTATGTAGGAGTTTAGATCATGTTGCACATTGTTTTTGCCCGTGATGTTGCACTTATGAAACATCTTCGTGTTCTTTACTTTCCTTGGTATGCCATGAAGATCGACATTTCTCGTGCATCTCTCTTTAGATCACTTCATGCTCGATTCTACAGTCTTCAACGATTTTTTTCTTTTTAAAATGTCATCATATTTCGAGTTGAATTTTCACACATTTCAGATCAACCACGTATTCTAATAACACCAACAATTATTATTAGATGGACTAGATCATGTACAATAATGGAATTGCAAAATATATGCTAGCTAGTCGACATACCCCAAAAAAGAAGTTGATATCTTTTTGGTCGAAAGTTACAAAATAATGAGCGAGCAAGCGACGGATTAGACATGGTGTAAATAGGAATAAAACCAACGTACCGAAATTTCGTGAGCAACTTCATTGGGCTCCACCCAATCCAATTGTTTGATTTCTTAAGAGACATGTTCCTAGTTATAATTTTTAAAATTTATAATTTCTTATGTATTTTAAAAGAGAGATTTAAAGGGTACCCTCGACCCCCGTACCATATTTTAATAGTATACGTACTATCCATTAGCAAAGAGCATCAACGCCCGACAAATCACTTGTCCACAGATCAACCATATATGAGTAACGAATTCGAACCCCTAACCTATAAGTTACATATGTAAAATATGAGCGTTTATGATGGTGGTACTACTTTGAGCTATGCAAAATTGGTTTCGTATGTATTTTAAATTTCATATTAAAACTTAAGTAAGAATATTTTGGTGGGGGTGAAAATAAAATGCCGCCTTGTATATGATTTTTCATTGCAATTTAATAGGTCGTTATTATACATATGTATATGTAAAAACAACTATAGTATTATCTACTTTTTATGACATAATATATAACTAGTGTATATTGTGACTTAGCAAATTAATCATAATTTAAAGTCATCCTGTACGTTGCAACGGGTTTGAAAATATAAAAATTATACATTATACATAAAACTATAGTTTGATACTGTCCGATTAACTTAAAAAACTAAGAACTCGTAATTTTATGAAATAGTACGATTATAAGGAATTTTAAGATAAATTGTAATATAAATGATAACAATATATTTAACATTAACAATTATCATATTGAATTTAACATACGAACAACAATAATCATTTCATAGTTACTGTACATTATCACAAAATAGTAGATGTGGCTTTCTCCGGTTGGTACCACATATTGTAGCTAATATATTTCTTTATTTAATGTTGTCACATCATTTCGCTTAGAACTTGTATCTAACATGAAATTTTTGACCATATGAGCAATTTCTAAAATTTGTTTCTATCAAAATAGTACATCTTAACAAAAAAAAAATTATTTTGTCTTTAATTATATTTTATCAAGTTACAATTAATATGACAAAAGTTAAATATTTTATAACTGTACATATCTATAATGATACCTTTTTTTAGTCTATATTGATATGAAAGTGAGTTTGTATATAATGTATCATTCTTTTATCTCAACTCATTTAGTATATTTATGTGGTCCAAGTTATCAAACTAATATATTTCTTATAAATAATCGAATTCGTCTTTCATAAATATATTATTCATGATATAATTATATTGATTAATAAAAATAGGTAATTGTGATGATATGGCCACATATTAAAAACCATTAATATATATGCATAGTCATATTACATATTATGTATGACAATTTTAGTGATTACTATAGTTTGAGGAAAAAGTTTATTTGAAACTCACAAAATGAAATGCAAATAAAATAATCTTATTTACCAGTAAATATGAAGGAGTAAATAGAACATGTCTCAAATGTAGCTAGCAAACTTAAACTCCAACTTATTTAATCATATTACATATGACAACTTTAGAGATTACTGTATTTTGAAGAATAAAGTTTAGAGTAAGGTTCAAATGAGACTAAAAATTTGTATGAGAATAGAGGAACCAATGATATGGTGCCATGTGTACAAAGAGAATACAAAACCCATTTATCCCCTAAGTTAAATATCTCACAAACGACAAATCAAAAAATTATGAAAATTGCACCATTAGATTCAGCGTTTGATCCTCTTCGATTTGCCGTCCATTAAGGCATACTTTCGACGAGTTTTTTTTTCCATTATTTTTAGTGGGTTTCACATTACTAACACGTGTGTTACAGTGTTGCGTTTAGGTTTAGGGTTTGGGGTTTAGGGGTTAGGGTTTAGGGTTTAAGGTTGGGAGTTTGGGGTTTCGTCCCGAAATCCCAAACTCCCAACCCTAAACCCTAAACCATAACCCCTAAACCCCAAACCCTAAACCCTAAACGCTTTATAAAACTCTAAACCCTAAATCATACTAAACCATAAACCCTAAACCCTGCTAAACCCTAACACTAAACCCTGCTAAACCATAATTCTAAACCCCAACCCTAAACCCTAAATCAAATGTATAATCAATCACTAACAGATGTGTTACTAATATGTAAAACCCACCAAAAAAATGAAAAAAAAAAGTTCGTCGGAAGTATGCCTTGATGGACGGCAAATCGAAAAGGATAAAACGCTAAAAAATATGGTGCAATTTTCATGATTTTTCGACTTGTCGTTTGTGAGATATTTAATTTTTAAAAACGTGGATGAGAGAGAAAAAGTGACACATAACATATTGTGGTTGGTTCCCCCATTCTCACACAAAATAAATGGTCTCAATTGAACTCTTCTCATAAAGTTTATTTAAAACTCAAAAATTGTAAGGCAAATAACACAAATATAATTTATCAATATATAGCAAGGAGTAATGGAGTAACCAAGAATGGAACATGGGTGAAATCTAGCCACAAAACTCAATATGTAACTTAGTAACAACTCATCCATCTCTAGTTTTTGTTTTATTTTTCATTTAAAAAATAACTTATCATTAATACTAAATTTTTTAAGTCACAAAATGACTAACTACTTACTATTCATAAGTATTTTGCAATTGATATTAGATGATAATTGAATGATACGAAATGATTTCCAATTTGATCGAAATCGAGAGAAAAGAACCAAGAGATTGAAGTTTCTTTGAAGCTTCCTTTTGAACTCTTGTCGTCTTGTCGATATTGAAAATTTACTTCATTTTTGAGAGAAAATATTGATACGAATAGTATATGATTAAAAAGCAAGCAAAGTTCACGTACGTGTCATGTACATATTTTAATTAATTTTAAAATTGGTTCCAAATGAGGTGTCATGTACTTTGAAAAAGAAAAAAAAATCATGAACAATAATATTTGAAAAGGTGAATTATATTCGCTATCTAATTTGATAAATTCACTAAAAGTATGCATTAACATATTGTAAAGTACAATCTATTATATTAGTGTTGGATTAATCAGATTAGAGAGTGGATATATCACCACCCATTTGATAATGGGGAAATAATCTAACAAAAAACTATACGGATCTTGCATCCAGGTAAAGTAAGAGACCAATCTTATAAATACAAATAAATTTTGAATACTCAAACTCTAACTACTCCGTATTATTTAAGAAAGCTAGTTTAGTGACCCGTGAAAACACGGGTTTGATAAAAAAACCTAAAAGAGAGTATTTGTCATTTTTTTAATAGTAATAAATTTTAAAATAATATTATACATGGATTACCAAACAGTGGAGATATGTTATTGCATATAATTAATACAGTATTAATTTATGTATACTAAAATATACTCAGTATGTTATTAGTATTATTTATAAGTTATAACAGACGTTTTCTTAACATTAGATATCGGGCTATATAATTAGCCCAATGAGCTGTTAATACTAAATAACAAAGTTATAACATACGTTTTCTTTATTAGATAAGATAGATGCTTTCCACTGCCTCAAACATTCGTTCGCCAATGAAATATGCGGTAAACTAACAATTTACCTAGTTGACGTGTAATTTTGCTATAGCAATAGGGTGATGATAAATCCACCAAAGGTTTTGATAAATCCACCATAACTGTGCATCACTAGTTTGTACAGTACAAGCTTTCGATACACATGTATGGTGGATTTATCAAAATCCTTAGTGGAAATATCACCACCCATAGCAATATATATACGTCACATCATCATTAAGACGTCAGCCATCAAGTTAAGGAGCATATAACAAGGGAACATTTATTTATGAAGTATGAAATAGGAGACATTATTCGCGCATACTTTTTTTTTTTAGGTATGGTACTTATAAAGTATGGCAAAATTGTTGTCATTTTAGCTGTGTTACAATTTTGAAGTAGTAAGGTCAAGTAATGAAAGCCACATAAGATATACTATAGAATACAAAACAAATCTAATCTAACCTTGATTGACCGATTTTATAACACCCCTCATTTTACTATCATTTATTATAATATATCGGAAGCGTAAGTCCATATAAACTTTAATTGTTTACATTATTTTAACAAGCATAAAATATTCAAACTATTTCAAACCATAGTTTATTAACTCGGGGGTTATATAAAACAACATATTACACTGATTTACACAAATCATTTATCAGAGTATTGCTCAGTTGTCAAACATTTCATTCCAGTGCCACTGCCTTGCCCAGCCCTTTATCAAATCATGTCCTGCAAGGAGTATTTAATGTGGGTAATTAGCATAATGCTAAGTGAGACAGAACTATCACCAACGGTCCAACTCAGTAATAACAAATCAGTTTACAGCAAATAATCGTAAACATAAAATATCACTGAGTATCTATGGTTCTTGGGGAAACCTTCAGCCAAGAACACACATCATGTTATAATATCAAATACAACTGGCGTCAAAGAGGACCGGTGGTTCTTGAGGTAACACCTTCTCATAAAACACTTTGAAACCAACTGCAGGCCAATACAGCGGTTTAACCGAATACTTGGTGCTATTAACACAAATAACACAGGCTACGACAATAATACTTGTACTAAGACCCTGTGTTATCCAACCAATAGCAAACCAAGCCCAGCTCCAGGCTGGCCTCTGAATATCGTCAAAGCCCAAAGGCTGAATATCACGTGATCACATATTTATCAAATCAGACTAACATTCTATCAACAGTATTATTAATAATAACCATAATCATCATGGAATAATAAACAGTAATAATACGTTACCAGTTGTAACCAAACTTGTTACAACTAAATTACACTGAGGTTACAGATCCACTCACCGAATACCTCAGTTGTCCACTCAGTAGTCTAATATCACTGAGTCTTCTGTTTATCTGAAATTACAACATAATAACACAAGTTAGTAACTTGTCTCAAATCTATACAACATCTTACAATTGTAATCACATCAAATAACTTATCACTTAGTCATGATCACTGATCATAATAATCACTTTCCAATTCAATCATATACATGATTATTAACTTACATTACTTTTACACCAATCATGCCAAGGTTATGAATAACCATCTTAATATCATAAATTCATGATTACTTATCAAATTATAATCATCATGACCATCTTATCACATTAATCCACTTCAATTATCACAATTTAACATGGTTAAACCATTACTAAGATTATCAATCTTTACCATCAAGAATTTATCAAAACACTAACATTTGGTCAAATGAATACTTAACCAAATAAGTTACCACTTTACTCTTTAATCATAAATTAAGTGTTCTAAATCATAAACAATATTAACTTTATCATATAACCATGATAATCCTCATAAGAACACATAATCAATTTATAACTTTTAACTTGAATTATGCTTATTATCACCATTAATCAACACTTATCAATGTATAGATCATTATTCCAAGCTTAAAAACCATAATTCATGAATAATCATTCAAACCCCTAACTTTCTTCATGAACATATATCAAATTCTTCATTTCTATGTTAGGGCTTTACCTATAATCATGATTTATACATCAATTAACAACTATACAAGCATAACAAGCTTCAATTTAACATCAATCACACTAATTCAATCAAATACCCAAAAACCCATTTCTAGGTTTATATGAAAATCAAGATTTAACACTTACAAGATGATTAGGAGGATCAAGGAGTAATTAATTCATGTTTTGAAAGCTTGAATCAATGTTCTATAGCTTCAATTTCACTTCCAAGCTTATTTCAAGAATTACAAATTGTTCCTGTGGTTGATTTGGAACGACCAAAGCAAGAACGAGACTAATTGAAATAAGTTTTGATGAATCTTTGATGAATTAGGGTTTGTTTCTAGGGTTTCAATATTTCTCACGTACTCAATCGAATGTCTGGAATGTTTCTGAAATTTAATACGTATTACACACATATAATAGATAATATGTGTACTAGTTTTGTCCCCTTCTAAATCTATTGTCTGGAACTTAAAACCATTTGCGAGGAAAAACTATTTTATTTTACCGTCAACTGAATTAAATTAACACAGTTAATAAATTACTAGTCACAATAAATTATGTGACTCTTTTCCCTTTTATTTTCAAATAACACATTTATGACATATTAAATAATAATTCACAGTCAGAAATTATTAAAATACTACCAGACCGGAGGACTGGGTGTTACAAATCTCCCCTCCTTAAAGAGATTTCGTCCTCGAAATCTGATCATACTTAATTAATCTAGTGAACTAGAATCACCATTTCATTTCACTAATACTATACTTTTCTTACAACTTACACATCACCAATGTGTATTTCAACTAAATTCACATAAACACATAAATTGTGTTTTGTACTTTATCTAATTCTATTATCACAAATACACATATCGCATGTTACTCCCTTGAGCAACTCATAAATATAAGCACGCGTTTTCAATTCTTTCCACATTCACATATCCCAATGTGCATGTTTCTATCTTTTCTCCCTGCACATACACTGTGCACATATCCATTTGAGCATTTCAACTTTATAACAATCACAACAAGTGGTAATGAATACCACAACATGCACATTAACAACAAAGTTGAACTCAAATCATAAATAAAATAGCAATTTAGCTAATAATCATGTATTTCTTTAACTAACACATTGCTAGAAATCTATACTTTAGCAACTAGTTCTTTACTGATTTACAGCTTGTATTTATACATCACCACTAGGTTATATGAAACTTTTTACTCGAAAGGAATCCAATTCATATAACCCTAAACACATAAGAGTAAGCAATATGTAGAGGTCAAATTCAATAGGTAAAACTATTATCACATAATCAATTAGCATCCTACCATATCCAGTTGGATACTAAATCAGCACCAGTTGATACCATGCTGCATTAGCATAAATCTTTCAACAACATAAGGTGTTGTCTTTAGTCACATATTCAATAATATATCAACACATTGTTATTCACAATCAACTGACCTCCACTTTGCTTAACTCTTATTTTAATTCATACTAGTTGCAATTAATCACATACACATTTCTTGTACCATAGGTACCACAGTAAAACAACTGATTAGTGGTTTATTACTCTTTCATTTCAGTCAATCATTGACTATTTCTCCACTACAGGTCAACATATCTTACCTGTTATTTCAAAATCACTTAAGTTTTCTCTGGTACTTGGTAACCTCAATAATTCCATGTAAAATGGCATAATATAAATACGTTGGCCAGACGTCGTCATATTATGTCAGGTACACTTCATTTTCAGGTCACTTCATACCATCAATCTCCAAAGTGATTAACTTTTATTCTCACATTTCTCACAAGGTGATATCAATAATTATCACACGTATAATAATACTTTGTAGCAGTTATATAACCACTTATTAACTTGCTACCAATTTCATTTATCATTTTGAATGAACAACTAATCACATAATCAGGTAGATATAATTTTTTCCACTATTTCATTAACACAGATGTAATGTCCAACACAATTACATCAATCAACCTCTTTATTACCTGATTCAATTTAATTCACTGGTATAACAATTAATACTTATAGTACATTTAGTACTAAACACTTTGTCACTACTATGTGTATTATTCAACACATATTCATCAATTTATACACCTTTAGTTGAGTTACAATTGAGCATTTCATGTTCGATTATCATCTAATATAAGCTCATGTACTTATCTTGCAATTTCTTAAAATGCTCAATTTAACACTTTCTAATATTCTACATGATTTAAATACTTCATCATGTTCAATTAATTCACATATATGATCCACATAATCCCATAATCAATGTTCACTAACCCAGGTTAGCAACAATCAACAATAAAATTTACTGGTATATTGTGCAGTTAAATAAACCGCCGAAAAACAACTCATACCCATTAACATATGTGGACCACTTAAAACAGGTTTTTAATATTGCACATATACACAGGAATGATCTCTGGGCTAAAAGAAACAAAAGCCCAATACAAAATGTAAGCTAAAAGTCCGAAATAAGGTCCGAAAAACAGTAAAATGCTATTTTCGGGCCCTAAACGACCCCGAATGGCCAAAAACCGCCTAGGCTAAAATATTTAGCTTTGATCATTGGACCATTTTCGAGTGACCGTGTAATTTTCAGCCCAATCCGTGTTTATAGAAAATTTGTCAAATTTTTCGTCGCTAAAAACACTACTAAAGTCAAATTTAGTCTTGCAAACGCGATCCGGAACATAGGGATGGATCGCGTTCCCTACCACAAAACGTTCTGTAACCAATTTCAACATACTAACGCGATCCGGATCCAAAGCCTGGATCGCGTTCCTATGCCTTTTTCAGACCTGCAATTTTTAATTCAATTTTTCAAAATTCAAACGCGCGTATCTCTTAAACCGTAAAGAATTAAGGTCTGAAATTTTGCAGGCACGTTCATATGATCAAAATGAAACTTTCCCTTTTTACACTTTTTCAAAATTCATGTTTTTCGAGAAAACGGACGTACGACTTATTTTTGACCATTTTAGCTCATTTTAGGGACATGTCAAATTTCAAATGGTATGGTTTCTGACTCCAACCCTTTGCCAACATGTTCCTATATACATTTGTGACGTGTGGGCATATTCGTCACCCTCATATACCCATTCTACTATAGTTTAACTATTTGACCCGTTTGAGGGTCCAAATAGGCACTTTTATCAAATTTAACCAAAATGACTACATTAGCTCTTTCAATACACTTTGCTATTATATTTATGACATAAAGTCACTTTAACATTCGTTATACTCGAATCACTACTCATTTTAACCATTTAACAAATAAGTGACCCATTTGGGCACTTTATCGACCCATTTGGGTTTTCACACATATTATTACTATTCTAACACCCAATTTACACTTCTTTGACTATTCCAAGTCAAACAAAATCATTTTCACTATTGGTGTCACATTATAGCTTTGAAACACCAATTTTCACCTTAAAATCATCATGTTTAGACCAATTACAACAATTCTACAATAATGACTTTCCCAAAACTTGTCAACACATATAAAGACTCGTTGACCACTTTGACTTTCTACTTTACCACTTTTAATACCTAGATCATAATTCAACCACAATCATGATTAAGGCAAAGCACATAAACATCTAGCCACATATATCACTTTATAACATGGTCATTACACAATTTAACTCTACTCACTTCAACTTTAACTTTTCCTAGTCAAAGGCACACATTCCAATCAATGGACACTTTCTAATTCAAGTAACAACTAATTCCCTAGCAAGGATTCATAACTACACTTTGCATTTATCAAATCATAATTACACAATGATTTATACTTTATTTTCACATTGTAGACACACTTAAATCCAATTAATACAACTGTTACACTTTATTCAACAAGGTGTCTACACAATTCAGTTCTAGTTCATTTAGAACTACTCATGATGCTAAACATTTCAATTAATATACATAGCATCACATTAACAAATAATAATCACCAATGACTCATAACTAGGGAATCATATCAGGCTGACTCAATTTACTTCACTACTAATCAAATCATAGCAAAGTAAACAATTCAAGCTTATTTAAATTCAACAGGCTTATCGAGAAGTACCTGATACACTTAAGCCCACGACTATTGAGGAATCATTGAGAATACCCTTGGGTTCCTCATATTCCTCCGTCTCTGCAACCAAAACACAATCTCGCAACTTGTTATAGGTTAGTACACATTCAAGAACCACATTCTCAAACAACAACTAATCCCACACCCATTGGAATGTTTGACTTGACACATCTTATAGATTTGGGATTGAACATAACCAATGTTCAATTCACCCAAACCTATGCTCTGATACCAACTTATAACACCCCTCATTTTACTATCATTTATTATAATATATCGAAAGCGTAAGTCCATATAAACTTTAATTGTTTACATTATTTTAACAAGCATAAAATATTCAAACTATTTCAAACCATAGTTTATCAACTCGGGGGTTATATAAAACAACATATTACACTGATTTACACAAATCATTTATCAGAGTATTGCTCAGTTGTCAAACATTCCATTCCAGTGCCACTGCCTTGCCCAGCCCTTTATCAAATCATGCCCTGCAAGGAGTATTTAATGTGGGGGATTAGCATAACGCTAAGTGAGACAGAACTATCACCAACAGTCCAACTCAGTAATAACAAATCAGTTTACAGCAAATAATCGTAAACATAAAATATCACTGAGTATCTATGGTTCTTGGGGAAACCTTCAGCCAAGAACACACATCATGTTATAATATCAAATACAACTGGCGTCAAAGAGGACCGGTGGTTCTTGAGGTAACACCTTCTCATAGAACACTTTGAAACCAACTACAGGCCAATACAGCGGTTTAACCGAATACTTGGTGCTATTAACACAAATAACACAGGCTACGACAATAATACTTGTACTAAGACCCTGTGTTATCCAACCAATAGCAAACCAAGCCCAACTCCAGACTGGCCTCTGAATATCGTCAAAGCCCAAAGGCTGAATATCACGTGATCACATATTTATCAAATCAGACTAACAGTCTATCAACAGTATTATTACTAATAACCATAATCATCATGGAATAATAAACAGTAATAATACGTTACCAGTTGTAACCAAACTTGTTACAACTAAATTACACCGAGGTTACATATCCACTCACCGAATACCTCAGTTGTCCACTCAGTAGTCTAATATCACTGAGTCTTCTGTTTATCTGAAATTACAACATAATAACACAAGTTAGTAACTTGTCTCAAATCTATACAACATCTTACAATTGTAATCACATCAAATAACTTATCACTTAGTCATGATCACTGATTATGGAATGCTTGTTTATGGAATTCTTTGGAGTCTAAGTATATGGCAGAAGATGCTTCTTCTAAGAAGTTTCTGGTTAGTAATTTTAACAATTACAAGATGGTGGATTCTCGTTCTGTTATGGAACAATACCATGAATGCCTTCGAATACTTGGACAGTTTACACAACATGATATGAAAATGGATGAATTCATCCAGGTTTCATGTATAATCGATAAATTGCCCCCTTCATGGAAAGACTTCAAGCATAACTTGAAGCATATGAAGGAAGAATTGACTCTAATTCAATTGGGTACATAGAGGAAGGTCTAAAGGTGCAAGAAAATGACAAGGGAAAGGGCTAGGAAATTGCTGGTCCATCTAATGTCAACATGGTGGAGGAACATAGGAACACAAAACAGAATGATAAGGGAAAAGGCAAGCGAAAGTATCATGATAACAATGATGATCCAAATAAGAAGTCTAAAAAGACTTGTTGGAAGTGTGGTATGACTGGACATTTCAAGAAGGATTGTCGGCTAAAAAAGGTTGGTAATAAGAATATCAATAGTGCTAGCACAAGTGGATCGGGTCAGGGTCTAAGGACCAGAATCCGAAACAAGGTCAGAATTTGAACGATGACTTTAATTTGGTTAAAAATTATGTGTCATTTATTTCTGAATCTTTTTATGTGCAGGATGATGATATTGCTTGGTTTGTTGATTCGGGTGCTACTACCCATGTATGCAAGCATAAGCATTGGTTCAAGACATATGAGTTTGATGATGATATATTGTACATGGGAAACGAATCAACAGGTCGTGGAAGTGTTGTTTTAGAATTTAGTTATGGAAAGACAATTACTTTGTTTAATGTAATTCATGTTCCTACGATTCAAAAGAATCTTGTGTCTAGTGCTTTGTTGAACTTATGTGGTTATAAGCAAGATATCGAGTCAGATAAGTTTATCTTATCCAAGAATGGTGTGTTTGTGGGATTTGGCTATTTATGTAATCGTATGTTTAGGCTTAATATAAATAATTGTGGTGCTGTCGATTGTGCTTTTATGACATGTTCTAGTATAAATGATTCATCTTTGTGGCATGCTAGACTAGGACATGTTCATTATGGTAGATTGCTGGAAATGTCAAAAGATGGCTTAATAACAGCTTTTGACATTAACACTGAAAAATGCAAGACATGTATGCTAACTAAAATCACTAGAAAACCTTTTCAAAGTGTAAAACGTTCTTCTGAATTGTTAGAACTTGTGCATAGTGATTTATGTGATCTGCATGCTACACCATCTTTAGGTAACAAGAAGTATTTTGTCACTTTCATTGATGATGCTTCTAGGTTTTGTTATGTTTATTTATTGCATTCTAAAAGATGAAGCCTTGGATAAATTTAAAGCATACAAAACTGAAGTAGAATTGCAACAAAATTCTTTGATTAAAAGGCTAAGAACGGATAGGGGTAGGGATGAGCAAAAAAACCGAAATACCGAAACCGAACCGGTACCGAACCAGACCGGTACCAAACCGGTACCGACCGTTACAAATGGTACGGTATTCGGTTTTTGATTTGGGGCCAAGAAAAAACCGGTACCAACCGGTCGGTACCGGTTCTGTACCGGTTGGTACCATGCACACCAAAATACCTAAACCGAACCAGAACCGCACCGGACCGGTACCGAACCGGTACCAACCGATACAAATGGTACGGTATTCGATTTTTGATTTGGGGCAAAAAAAAAACCGGTACCAACCGGTCGGTACCGGTTCGGTACCGGTATGGTACCAAGCTCACCCCTAGATAGGGGAGGTGAATACATTGATCCTAATTATTTCCAATCCGTTGGTATTATTCATGAGACGACTGCTCCATATACTCCCCAACAAAATGGTATATCGGAGAGGAAGAATAGGGTTCTTAAAGAAATGGTTAATTCCATGATGTCCTATTCTGGTTTAAGTGATGGATTTTGGGGAGAAGCCATGTTGACAGCTTGTTATTTGCTTAATAGGGTTCCTAACAAAAGGAGCAAGGTTACACCTTATGAACTTTGGTTCAAGAAAAAACCAAACTTGAATTATCTTCGTGTTTGGGGTTGTAGGGCAGTTGTAAGACATCCTGAACCCAAGAAGAAGAGTTTAGGGGAAAGAGGTATTGATTGCATCTTCATTGGATATGCTGAGTATTCCAAGGCTTATAGGTTCTATGTTATTGAACCTAATGATTCTATTTCAGTTAACACTGTGGTTGAATCAAGAGATACAATATTTGATGAGAACAGATTCTCATCTATACCTAGACCAAAGGATATGGTTCCTAGTACAAGTGGAACTAATGGAACTGATGAGGTGGAGAGTTCTGAAATGGATCTAAACAATCCAGTTTAACTAAGAAGAAGCAAAAGGGAAAGGAAACAAAAATCATTTAGCCCAGATTTTCAATTGTATCTAGTTGAAGGGTCTAGGGATGGTGTTTCTACCCGATATCCATATTGCTTTAACGTTGAGGAGGATCCAAAGACATTTGAAGAAGCAATGAAGTCTCAAGATGTTGCCTTTTGAAAGGAAGCAATCAATGATGAGATGGATTCCATCATGGGTAACAACACTTGGGTGTTAGCTGATCTACCACCTGGTTGTAAACCTTTGGGCTGTAAATGGATCTTCAAAAGGAAGATGAGAGTTGATGGAACCATTGAGAAATTCAAGGATCAGTTAGTCATTCAAGGCTTTAAACAAAGACCTGGTATTGACTATTTTGATACCTATGCACCTGTTGCTCGAATTTCTACTATTAGATTGTTGATTGCCTTAGCTGCAATACACAATCTAGAGATTCACCAAATGGATGTAAAAACTGCATTCTTGAATGGGGATCTGGATGAGGAGGTTTATATGAAACAACCTGAAGGCTTTGTTATGCCTGGTAATGAGCAAAAGGTGTGTAAACTTGTTAAATCCTTGTATGGATTAAAACAAGCACCGAAACAGTGGCATCAAAAATTTGATGATGTGGTCTTGTCTAGTGGATTTAGTTTGAATCAAGCTGACAAGTGTGTATATAACAAATTTGATAATTCTGGCAAAGGAGTAATCATTTGCTTGTATGTTGATGACATGTTGATCTTTGGTACGGATCTAGACCAAGTCAATTTGACTAAGGAATTCTTGTCATCAAAGTTCTCCATGAAGGATATGAGGGAGGCTGACGTTATCCTGGGTATTAGGATTAAACGTGAGAATAGGGGAATTTCTATTTCACAATCTCATTACATTGAGAAAGTGTTAAAGAAATTTAATTGTTCTAACTGTAGTCCTACGAGTACACCTATGGATCCTAGTTTGAAACTGATGGTTAATACCGGTGAACCAGTTTCCCAACTTGAGTACTCTTAGGTTATTGGCTGCTTAATGTATGCCATGACGAGCACAAGGCCAGACATTGCTTTTGTAGTGGGTAAGCTTAGCAGGTATACTAGTAATCCTAGTGTACATCATTGGCAAGCTGTGAGGCGAGTGCTTAAGTACTTGAATAGAACTATGGATTATAGTTTGCACTACTTGGGATATCCTTCGGTGCTGGAGGGATATTGTGATGCGAGTTGGATCACTAATACGGAAGATCATTCTTCTACTAGTGGATGGGTATTCATGCTTGGGGGAGGTGCCATTTCATGGGCTTCCAAGAAGCAAACTTGCATAACCAACTCGACAATGGAATCTGAGTTCGTGGCATTAGCTGCTGCTGGTAAAGAAGCGGAGTGGCTAAGGAACTTGATATATGAGATTCCATTGTGGCCTAAACCTATATCACCTATCTCCATCCATTGTGATAGCGCTGCAACATTGGCTAGGGCTTATAGTCAAATGTACAATGGGAAGTCTAGACACTTAGGTGTTAGACACAGTATGATTCGTGAGTTAATCACGAATGGGGTGATATCAGTTGAATTTGTGAGATCTCAACATAACTTATCTGATCACTTGACGAAGGGGTTAGCTAGAGACTAGGTTGAAAAGTCTGCATTAGGGATGGGATTAAAGTCCATTTGATTTCTAATGGTGAGACACCCAATTCCCTTCTAATATAGTATTAGGAACTGAATTCAATGTGGAAAGCCTACACTTAGAAATTGGAGCACATCAATTGCATATCATCCCAAAGGTATGTGCTCGAATATGCATGAAGGTTAGATTGAAGTACAACTTCTTAATAGTTCTTTTGAAAAAGTGCAGGTGCAGATGCATGAAGAAAAGAGCTACCTATGTGAATGTGAAGTGTGGCCGCTTCAAGAAGCTTAGGACTTTAGCTTTGTATACATTCATGAATGGATATGGACACATGGCCTGTATAGTGTCAGGATTTAGTTTAATGTGTAAAATTGAACTTATGTGTATATTATCTTCAGGTATTCAAATGGGTTGAAGGGTTCAATTCTTAGAACACCCCGATTCTCGAATATTTGGAATGTGTAATATACTAATGTGAAAATTCAATCTGCGTGACATTTTCATTTATGCATAAGTTTGTTCTGTGTTTGATTATTTTATGCAAAGGCATTGCACTGAAATGGGGGAGGAATGTTGTATATTTTAGTGCATTGGTGGACATGAGGTAGGTGATGCGGAGTGCATACCCGGCTAAGTTACTAAATACGGGCACGACCAAATTGCGGGGGTCAAGGGGGTTGCGCCCCCTTGTGGGGTCCAAGAGGCAACGCCCCTCGCGGGGTCCAAGGGGCAGAGCCCCTGGCTGCGGTCCCGCTGGCAGGTCAGCGGGTGGGGTCAAGGGGCAACGCCCTTGCGGGGTTCGGGGCAGCGCCCCGAAACAACAACGAATTTAACTATAATGCTTGACCCGGAAAAACCCGTTTGGACTATTTGACCCGGATTTGTTTAGGATATGAAACTGTCCTATAACTTCCGTTTTTCCTTGTTATTTCGAGATGATCTGCATATTGACACACACAGAAAAAACAAACATAAACGCTTTGATCACGATTTTGATTGCCATAAATCGTGTATATCTCTTGAATTATCCCAATACAAATTCCGTGTAACCCGGGGCAATTACAGGGTCGAAATATTGTATTTGGAAAGTGATTTCCAAACACGATTCACAGAGATTATATCCGGTCATTGATCGTATTCCTGTTCATAATTTCCAACATTTTCGTTTTTTTTTTCGCGTTTTCAACTTTTTTTTTACTATTATTTTACCTCACGTTGTTATATGTAAATACAATTTTATATATAGTATTACAAAAAAAAAAAAAATTATGTGATGCACCATATTCATACCTTGAATAAAATAATTTTTGACATAACAAAGTTATAGCTTCAATACATTGTAAAATTAAAATAATGATGCACCATATTTTATAACTATGATGCATCAAGATTTATACACTAATAATGTTTATCGTATATCTAAAAGTCAGAGCGTCATATTTATAACTATGATGCACCATATTTTATAACTATGATGCACCATGTTTTATAACTATGATGCACCACCTTTTAATTTAATAACGATGTTTTATAGTATATTTTGAAAGTCAATGCATGATATTTTAAACACTCGATGCAGCATGTTTTATAACTATGATGAACCATGTTTTATAACTATTTTGCACCATTTTTTAATTCAATAACGATGTTTAACAGTATATTTTGAAAAGTCGATACATGATATTTTAAACACTCAATGCACCATGTTTTATAACTATGATGAACCATGTTTTATAACTATGATGCACCACTTTTTAATTCAACAACTGTGTTTTATAATATATTTTGAAAAGTTGATGCATGATATTTAAACACTCGATGCATCATATTCAGAGAAAATTAGTGCATCATAGTTTATTATGTTAGTTAATATAATAATAATTTACTTTTTATTGCATTTTATTTTTTATATTCATCTGCATCATAATATATAATATTTGGTGCATCACAAATGTGAAAATGATATAAAAATGAAAAAATTAAACAGTAAAAAAAGATTATAAAAACTGTTAAAAACTATTTTTTTAATTTTTAATTGTTAAAAATGATAATCTTTTCTAAAAAAATGTTAACAAATTTTATTTAATTATTTATTTTTGATAAAAGTATTATGGAAATTCTTACAAGTAAAAAAAAAAATTAAAGTTTAAAATGTTTTTTATAAAAATAAATTTTTTAAACAAATATTTTTAGAAAAAAAAAAGAAAAAAAATGAAGGAAATAAAAAAAAGATGAAAGAAATAAATAAAAAGGTGGAGAAATAAAAAGGGGAGGAAATAGATAAAAAAAAAAACAGTGGAGAAATAAGGAGGACACTTGTCACCTCCTCATTCACTTCCCTCCCTTCTCTCACTTTTACCCCTTCTCTCATGAACCTCACCCTTAAAAATTATATTTTATTTTTTATATCATTTGAAAAATTTTGGGGGCAGTTACCCCTCTACATCAGCCCCTGGATACTTGTTTAAACATGTATAATCCCTACAATCGCATAAACTATCAAAATGAAGATAACAATTACACAAAAAAAGAAGAACTTTTTTATTTTATTTTTTTATTTTTATTTTTTTGTAATGCATATGATAGAGTTGGAGTGTATCGATGGGGTAGAACACCTTCATAGGAACGTACCGAAAAGTGAATTCGGATAGCCTAGGTTCCACTTCCCAATTCTTCCCTTTAACACGGGTCTGGTCACATGCATATACTTAATCAAGTCCATTCAAGCAATTACCAACAGAGTTGTGAATAATAAGTAGTGTCTGAACTAGGTTGCCTCAAACTAGAGCGATAAGCACATCTTCTCAATTGATGAATAATTACTTAGGCCTCATAATTAAGACTTAAGAGAAGTATATAGAATAGCAAGTAGCAAGCGGGTACATGAGAGCAATCCTTAAGAATAAGGGATTAGGGTCTGGAAATGTAACAAACTTTGACCAAATCTCTATTGTGTGTACCCAACTTACGTATACTAATTTTAATGCAACCAACTTTTCAAAATGGTGTTTTTGATGTAACTTGATGACGTGTCGCGCGTATGGCATGCCACGTGGCGTATGGAGAGAGCGACATGTCACCAAGTTACATCAAAAACACCATTTTCGAAAGTTGGTTGCATTAAAATTAGCATACGTAAGTTGGGTACACACAATAGAGATTTGGTACAAGTTAGTTGCATTTCCAGGTACTAATCCCTAAGAATAATGCTTATTTTAGCTCTTGTCCGATTAGTTAGAATAAAATTGAAATGAGATGCTATACGAGTTTGAAAACAAGTTATTTGATGCTTCCCCCTTAGGGATGATCAGTAACCCCATGTTTTTTAATCTCTAAGTAAGGACCGAAACGCCTCTGCCCGATCAAACACCACAATCATGAAAAGTACATGAACCTAAAGCTAAATTGCTGAAGGAACCTCTTTCCGTTGTTAAAGCAAGTACACTTTTCAAGCTTCTATCTTACTCTTACGACTAAATTGTATAGATTAGTTAGATTCTTATAGCGTAAGATGTTAAAAAGAAAAAAAAATATAACTCGCAATTTATATGTGTATGTCATAACTTTTTTTTAATGCAACCCTACAATCTAACATACCTCACATAATATAAACGTCACACGAATATATATACCACCCACGAGGCTTCAACCCACAACCTTTTGGTTGAAGGGTTTTTCACATACCGCTAGGTCAAAGGCCTTTTGTTAAATATGTTTTTAATTGATTGATTTATACAAATCTACGTGTATTTGAAAGATGTAACGTTAAATCTGTCTTATATAGATGTAACGTATAAATAACAATTTATTAAAATGTGTAAAATATTTAAGGGCGCTAAAAAATAATGGGTGATGATTCGTACACCACCAGTTTTTCTCCGTACACCACTAAACATGCTTTAAGTTGTTGTACTGTACAACAGTATAAAGCATGTTTAGTGGTGTACAGAGAAAAATTGGTGGTGTACGAATCACTACCCAAAAATAATGTGTTGTGTAATTAAGACATGTTTTTTTTTCTAAGCGTGAATGGAAGAAGGTCCAGTTAAAACAATACATTACCATATGTTAAAACATAGTACCTTTTTAAGTCGGGTCAAAAAATGTATATCAAGGTGTGCCGAGTGAACTTGTAATTCTACTTCAAGCCTTTTCGAAATTACGTTGTTATTTCTTTTAACTTCAATTCTTGATATATAGTTTAATGCAAATTATTGCAAAAAATACCAAAAAAAAAGAAAAAAGAAAAAGGAAAAAGATTACGTTACATTTTCTAGCATCATCTAGTTACTACACATTTTTTAAAATCGACATAAACATCAATAAGCACACTTCATAAATGACCGACCGGTTTAAAGAAAGTGAGATGAATGGGACATGTACGTTGCGGACAACCAAGAGATATGTTGCTACGTGTAACGTAATAAACGTCTGGTGGGCCACTCCGCGATGTACACGTCGGCATGCATGCCACTTTGGATACGAAAGGTCCGTAGGGAGTAAAGTAGACTAGGGTTGTCAGCAAATAACCGAACATGACTAACTAATACGAAACTGAACCCGAATAACTCGAATTCGAAGCATATACGATCACTGAACCCGAATAGCCCAAAATCGAATAACCCGAGTCTTAGTTGAATCGGGTTTTAGATAAATATTTTATAAGTCAGGTTAACCGAATAACAAAAAAAGTTATCTAAAACGAAGTATACAAATATAATTGTATATATATTTAAGTTAATTATAGTTTATATGAATATATATTATACATTTAAATTAGTTACGATGAGTTATATAAACTATTATAGTCAATATGTAAAGTTTAAGACGCGAAAATTTAGAATATCATCTTATTCAGGTTAAAATAAATAACCCGAATTCAACATGAATCCAAATAACCCGAATCCGAATAACCCAACCTCATTTGAATTGGGTTACATGTTAAGTATAAACTTGAAAACCCAAATAACCCGAAACCCGATTACATTATCCAAATAACACCGCTTTAGTACACCTCAAGCACGAAAGGAATAATGTACGTGGAGATGCGATTATGCAAATATATTTAATAGTACTAATCATACCACTTTAAAAAATATAATTTGCTTGGAAATCAATATCTTTATATTTTGAGAATATTGGTTAGTTTTCTAGTCTTGAATCATTCTCTATCATATATGTTTTGCGTTTAAATAAAAACTAGATTAAGACCCGCTGGATTCGCAGCTTTTAACAAAAAATATATCTAAATTGAAATTTAAATGAACACAGATAGAAAAAAATATATATTGTGATGTGTAATCTCACACATGTATCACAATATTTTGGGCTTTATTTAATGATTGCCTTAAGCCCTTGTATCACCATAGTTGGGGTGTATTTAAATGATTGCATTAGGCCCATTACAGCTAGCCCAATTCATCTTAAATATCTGCATTCATCTATTGCCTATATTTAGTATCTATATAATTATATATTAGTATTTAATAATTATAATTAAATCATTATTTTTAATTAATTAATTATTTAATTATAAATTAATTATTATTATTATGCATTAACTCATTAATGCTTTCGTTAAGAGAATTGATCCTTATACCACCTAGTTTTATCCATACACCACCAAACATGCTTTATAAGCTTGTACTGTACAAGACTGTGAAGCATAAAAGTGGTGTATGGATAAAACTAGGTGGTGTATGGATCACTCCCTTTTCGTTAAGGGTTAATTAATACTTTCTAATAATCCTAGTCAAAGACATGCATCATAAATGCTCAGGTTATAGGTTTAATTCCCATTTTCATTTTCTTTAACCATATGTTTATTAGATTTATCTCTCGTATATCCAGTGACGGAGCTTGAACACGTTTGTTGGAGGGGCCGAAATACTTAAGAACATAACAATAGAATCTCATTTTTTATTCCTTTCAATTCTTTTACTTTCCACCCTATAATCAACTCGAAACACAGTTTTAATAGTTTAAATCGCAATTCGTTATACTCAATAACCCATATATCCATATTATATTATATACTTCCTCTGTCCCAAATTTAGTGTCCTTGTTTGACTTTTTGAGTCTTCCCTTTTCAACTTTGACCTTAAATATTTTTGTTTGTGTTATATAATACTTGATGCAAAATATATGTATGGATTGGATTTTATATATATTTTCATTGGTATAATTTTCATAAAGTAATATATAACACAAACAAAAATATTTAATGTCAAAGTTGAAAAAGAAAGACTTCCAAATCTGATACAGGACACTTAATTTGGGACGGAGTGAGTATATCCATATACATATGTATATATTATATAGTTATAGTTATATGTACAAAGAAACATGAAATGATTGATAAAAAGAAATAAAGTTAAAATGCATCTCATAATGACGTTTAAGGCTTTAATGTTGTTTATGTTAGTGTTAAGTTCATACTTAAAATTTGTAACAGATAAAGTTTGGTATACAAATTTTAAGTGTAAAAAGTTACTTACTACTTGAATTCTTAAAATTAATTAATTTAATATAAAAGGATGGACACATTTTACTAGAAGGGTAATTCGGTGGCTATATTTTTGTCTACACGTAGTAGTTTTTTGGGAGGGTCAAGACTCCAAGCTTTTAAAATATTAAAATACCCTTAAATTATCAACATAATTATAATTATACTAATGACACAAGATTTTGGGGGGGCCATGGCCCACCCTTGCCCTCTTAATGCTCCGTCCATGCGTATATCGATCGTGAAACCATTCAATGAAGACCGCTAGAGGTTCGTTTACTTTTTCTTTTTTACAATGAAAATATTTTTGGGACTAAGAAATTACGGAGTATAATGCTACCTACGATGTTAGTGATGTAAGCCTATATATATCTTTAAAAAAAAAAAAAAAATTAAAAAGATTAAAAATAATAATAAAAAAAGTTACCTCAAAATAAAATTTAAAATTTGGCATAGTAAATTATAAAATTAAGTAAGTGGTGGTAATGATACATAGTAGAGGTGGCAAAATGAATGGGTCGGGTCGGGTTGGGTCACGGGTCTAGATGGGTTTGGGTTTAAATGGGTCCAGGTCTAGATGGGTCATTTAGAAGGATGGGTCTAAATGGGTCCGGGTCAAATGGGTCTCGGGTCGGGTCGGGTCATCGGGTTCACCAAAATTTTTTTTTTATTTGATTGAAAAATGAAAAAAATGAAATGAGGTGGAAAAAAAAAAAAAACCCGCTAGACCCGTCTAAACCCGTTGGTTAATTTTTACACAATTAGAGGTTATATTGAAAAACCCATTTAGACCCATCCAAAAAATGAGGAGGAGACCCAACAAACCCATCCCCTCCTAAAAATTAACCAAATTGACCCAAAATTAACCAATGGTTCTAAAATTGCCACCTCTAATACATAGTCATCGGTATCTAAAGTGGGTGGGTGAACCACATTATTAATATTAAAATTAAAATGCGAACACGAATCCGCATTTAACGGTATCACCGTTTTTAAGTGGCAGCATATAACATTAACATAACATAGCTGACTCTATGCACTTCATTAATTTCTTGAAGTCGACACGAATGGTAATTATAACGAAAAACAAGGGGCGTTATTGTAAATATATACCTGTAAATTAAAAACAAAGAAACTGCACTATAAATAAGGTACCTGGGAAGTTTTTATGTCGACAAGTTTAAAACCCAAAACAAGTTGAAGCAATCTGCACAAGTACCCAGAAAAGAAGATAGAAGAAAAACACGCAAACATCCAAATTCCTGAAACGAAGCTGCTATTTGAACATATATTCGGTACGTACGATTTAATGATATTTTTCTTTGAAATAGCTTCGTAATTTCCTGTAAGATTACACTGTCTTGACAATCATCTGTTTGATGATATTAATTAAATGGCAAGAAATGAACAAATCTATAACTAATTGATTATGGATTAACCTCTTATTGTTCTTCGTGTAACTAGATATTTTATTTATGTGTTAAGAATAAGAATTTCTCTCTTTCAAGTTTATGTAGCTTCTGTTCTGTTCTAATCTAATCCAATTAAAGTATGAGACTGGAGTTGCTATTTTCATGAGAGATGAGTTTTGGTTATTTGTTTATTCAACGTCCACAGTACTGTTTTGGGTTACTTGTATATTTCAACCGATCGAAAGAGAGTTTAGTGGTAGATTTGTTATTTGATTGGTGGAAAAATGTGTGCAGAATCCTAAAATTGTATGCAAAGTTAAAATGAACATTTTAACTGTGACGAAGGATTTTTTTTCTTTTTTTTTAATTCATATGGTTCAAGTTAGCATCGTGGAATTTCTGCCTACCATTGCCTTTTGCCCTTTTGACTTAGTGCATTAACTTTATTATTATTTTTTTTACTGGAAAGGTAATACGTAACGTAAGTATCATTTTAATGGGGATGTGAATGGTAGTATTTATTAATTGGTCACTTTTAATTTGGTATAGCCCAACCTTTTGTTGGTTCAATCTTGTATATATAAGTCTGGTTGTTTTATATGAAAGCGATAATTAGGTATGAGTAATATATAGAATAACGTTATCTGCATTTTGAGTAAGAGTGGCGGACAATTTCAGCATTTAAATTTGTGATCAACTCTCCATATTCGTTGCATTTTAACAACACTGTAATTTTACGTAAATGTAGAAAATTCAGTATAAATCAACCACTAAGATGGTCTCACCTTGTTTCCTATCAAAATGTAGCTCACCCTGAACCTTGTATCGACTTTTCTTAAGTTTCATGTTAGTTTTTGTTGTAAGCATTTTTTTCTTTGCTCAAAAAACATTAGATCCATTTCCAAATCTTTATTAAAGATAGCCTTTATATCCTTTTATAACTTAATGGTCCTACATTGGTGTGGGCATATTTTCTTTACCTGTTACTCTAGAATCTAGATATATTTTTGAAATAATATTTGTTTGAAAAATGATAACGACAGCCCTAAGGGTAGGCCTGTAAGCGAACTGAACGTTCGGCGAACTATTCGCGAACCGTTCGACGGGAAGTTCGTTTATGTTCGTTCGTTTCGTTATATGAACGAACATGAACAAATTTTTACGTTCGTTTAATTATATGAACGAACATGAACACAGGTCTCGTTCGTTCATTTACGTTCGTGAACGTTCGATAACATGTTCGTGAACGTTCAGTTAAATGTTCGTTTATTAACTAATAGTTTAATTAAATTAATACATATTTGAATATGTTATTTTGATAAAGCTAAATATCAAATAGAATATTATTAATATTTTGATATTTTCATTTGATAATATTAAATATCTAGATATTTTTACGTTATATTTCTATATCACATTTCCCTTCACTCCAAAAACACATCCACACTCTCCTTCCACTAGTTCCAGATGTGCTGCTCTTTTCAACGATCGGACCAAGAAATGATATATCTTCATATTGTGATCGTTTTGTAATATTGAATATGCATTGCAAAGTTTCAAGTTATATAATATATGTGTGTAGATGTGTGTGTGTGTGTGTATGTATGTTCGTTTATGTTTGTTGAGGTTCGTTTAAGGTATTAATGAAGAAATGGATTAAATTATGTGTTTGTTCGTGTACGTTCGTTTGTGTTCGTGAACAAACAAATTTTCTTAATGAACGAACATGAACAACAAAATCCGTTCGCCTATCCGTCCGTGTTCGTTCGTTTGTTCGCCAAAACCTTAATGAACGAACACGAACAGACTCCGTTCGGTTCGTTTACAGGCCTACCTAAGGGGCGTCAATAAGAAGTCAGAACACGCATTAATACTTATACCCATACCATAATAAACTATCTGACCCCCTGAATTTTAATTGACCCCCATAAATATCACATGAAGTACAACCAATTTATGCACGTTATTGACTGCTCTAAGGGCTGTCATTAACAATACCCTTTTTAGTGAACACTTTATATTACCGGTCCGTTAATATTAATGAATAAACTGGGTTCCAATAAAACTGCTGTAAGACATATGAAACAGAAGTAGCAAAGATAAGATTTGGTTGGTAAGATTTCATCTCAAACTTTTTAAGGGGGTTTTGTCGTTACACCTCACAAAATTGATTTACGTGGTCATGTTTGACTTATAACAGTAGATAACATGTTACTTTCTGAGTTTCTTTCATCTTCCTGTTTAGATTCGTATATTTAAATTATATTAATTAATGATTAAAAAGAACACCAAATAACTATGATCTTCAGGATACCTTTATTGACTGTTAACTGTTTTTTGTCACATTTGGCTTCTTATTTAGTTTCACTATTTGATCACCACTTTTCGTGCGTTTCAGCTTGATCACGAGAAATAAGGGTGTCCATGGGTTCGATCTCAGACCTCGAAATTGACCAAAACAAAATCAATACCAAGCCTCCGGGAATTCGATTCTTAGAATGTACCAAGAAATCAAACCTCTCGTACAAAACGCACCAAGTCATAGTCCTGATTGTTACATTTTTAGCATACGCAAGCTACCACGCTACTCGGAAAACCACCAGCATTATCAAAAGCTCACTCGACCCTCAATCACCAGACAACTCGTTTTTACAAAGTTCCAAAACGCTTTCATGGTTACTAGGAAGCGGGTGGGCCCCGTTTAATGGTGCAAACGGGACTGGGTTACTTGGAGATCTAGACTTGGCTTTCTTATTTGTATACGCAATTGGTATGTTCTTCTCGGGCCATATAGGAGACCGAATGAACCTAAGGATATTCTTGACAATAGGAATGGTTGGAACCGGGTTATTCACTTCATTATTTGGAGTTGGGTACTGGGCAAACATTCATTTCTTTTACTATTATTTAATAGTTCAAATGCTGGCGGGGTTATTTCAATCCACAGGCTGGCCTTCTGTGGTTGCAGTCATTGGGAATTGGTTTGGGAAAAGCAAACGAGGGCTAATAATGGGTATTTGGAACGCTCACACGTCTGTCGGAAATATTTCTGGTTCTTTGATTGCTTCTTATTTCTTGAAGTATGGTTGGGGTTGGTCTATGGTTGTTCCTGGTTTGATGATTACATTGGTTGGATTGTTGCTATTTATGTTTCTACCTGTTGATCCCCAATCAGTAGGGGTTGACAGAGATGAAGATAAACCGGATTTGTCTGGTAAGACAGGGGCAGAAGTCACCAAACCACTACTGAGCCCGAAGATGAGTAGTGAGAAAGAACTGCCGGTTGGGTTCATGGAAGCATGGAGAATACCCGGGGTTGCACCGTTCGCATTTTGCCTCTTTTTTGCAAAGTTGGTTGCTTATACGTTTCTGTATTGGCTCCCGTTTTACATTAGCCACACAGGTAAACTTCTTTTTTTAATTTAGTTATGATTACAATCAAGTTAATAGTTCCGGTGGTAAAATTGGGCAGGTAGTATAATAGGTAAAATGGGCATTTTTTGGTACGGGTCAAAACAGGCAGTTTTTAGTACGTTCAAAACTGTTCAGAGTAGGTTGGGGCAACATAAAAACACCTTATGTCCAACGCTTGGGATTTTTTTTAAGTAATGTTTCACTTATGATTACGACTTTTATAAAATTTCAACAACTTTCCAGTTTATTTGGAGTAAAATGATTTAGTGATAATAATACACCGACTTCCGACCCATTTGACCTTTTTCAATTGATCCATTTCCTACTAAGCTATTAACTCTATAGTCTATAACTCTATATAGCCATTTGATCGGTAAAATGTAAAATATAACCAGCTCGACCCAAGTATCGCGAATGAGTTGAAATTGCCACATTTAGTTCAGAGGCTGTGTACTAAATTATTTGTCACTTTTGCAGCCATAGATGGTGAATACTTATCAGACGAAGCTGCTGGTAATCTATCTACCTTGTTCGATGTAGGGGGTGTGGTGGGAGGAATCCTAGCAGGTCACATCTCTGACAGACTAAATGCTAGAGCCATCACAGCAGCAAGTTTCATGTATTGTGCTATTCCGGCCCTATACTTCTACCGAAACTATGGACACGTATCTATGACCATTAATATCCTCCTCATGTTAGTTACTGGAATGTTTGTCAACGGGCCCTATGCTCTCATAACAACGGCTGTCTCGGCTGACCTCGGGACCCACCGGTCTCTGAGAGGCAACTCTCGAGCCTTAGCAACGGTAACATCAATCATTGATGGAACTGGGTCCATAGGTGCTGCAATCGGGCCATTGCTTACAGGCTACATTTCGACCCAAAGCTGGAGTGCAGTTTTCACCATGCTTATGGTGGCAGCTTTTGTGGCGGGTTTGTTTCTTACCAGACTTGTGGTGGCGGAAATAACTACAAAATGGGAAGATTCAAGAAGGGGTGTGGTCACTAGTATCCGCAGGTCTTCTGCAATGGAAGTGTAATTGCCTCAAACTGTTAAGTATATAGAGAAAACAGGGCACTTTTGTATGTACATAAAATATTGTATACATCAATTTGAGGTATCTAACTTGTTGGATGAATGCATAAAAAATTTCCGGAGTACCTAATTTCTAACATCCCAGTGACAATATCAACCAATTAATATAGAAACGGTTAACTGGGGTTATATTGAATTATTAATATAGAAACGGGTTAACTGGGTTATATTGAATTATTATCGCCTAGCTTGTTTAAAAAGAAGGTACAATATGTCTAAAGAGTCAAACAGGTAAGCTTTTATAATCGTTATTTATATTCGATATATTGACTACAACAAGTAAGGACAAAAGAATCATTTTGGGTTGGCCCAACCCAAAGTGCCCGCACTTTAATCAACCATACTTCTTGCAGTTCTGAAGTTGTGAAATAGACATTGACAGGGAAAGAGGCGTCTACTGTAATCGTTTAAGCCCACATGTTGCATATAGACTTGGCAAGATGTCATCCATGATCTATCTATTTTGTGTGATCCTGGTATTAGTGAAGTAGCTATCCATAGGGTAATACAGACAAGTCTAAATCTCAACAAATGACGGGCTGACTAGTGGGACAGCCTGCCTAGGGACCAACTGTCCAGACGTGCACAAGCCATGGTCCCTGCTTCAATGTCAGTGAAAAAAACCCTCTAACCGTGAAAGATAATCTTGAGCCCCAGTTTGAATTTTGAATTCAAGGTGCAGGTTTTCACTAGGAATATCCAAAGGACAATCACCTTAACGGTAGCTTTCAAAATGAAGCAATCAACAGCAATTTCACTCCCTTAACGGACTTAATGTTAAAACAGAACTTGTGGCTGTGAGAATTCATAAGACGAAAAAAACCAAAAAAGGGAGCTGTCTCAAGATTGGATTCAATTCCAATGAAAAAAAAAGGCATCTTACAGACTAGGCGTCTTTCCTTAACTTATTATAGGACATGTTTAGACACCACAAACTGAGAGCATTTATGTTTGAAAACATATGGTTCTTATTCCATCAGTTTATAATGAAACATTATCCAATATGTACAATCTAAGAAACATACAGAAACAAACCTTTCTCGGCCAACTGGCCTCATTGTCTTCCCCAGCCAGGAAAACCAAAACCTAAACCCTGACAGCCTGACTCCTATCGGTATATTAAAAATGTTACTTCAACTTAAATAGATGTCCTATGTCCCTTTAATCGGTTCTAAATATAATGTATACTCTGTTTTAATTCTTTTTCTTTTTCAGAAAAACCGTTTAGGCAAGATTCATACTTAGACTCCCCTGAATAAAGACGGTAACAAGTTCCAAGAATCACTAATCTGTAATTATGTCGAAGAATAGTGTTTATTCTGTTCATTTACTGCATAACGATCTTGCATATGAAAAAATTCAAATTTATGGACTTAACCCTTTCCTATTGTGTTATTAATCATTAAAGTGACAAAATACATGATTTGTATATGTGTTGTTAATATCTATGTTTTTCAAATCATATTTACATGTTATGTCTACATATAAGGGTATAAGGATAGGGATGTATGCATAGAACAAATGGAGAAGGAATAACACTTTGTCACGAAAGGCGCCAGCTATCTAAAAGACAGTTTTTCACCACTATGGTGCAAAATAAACTATGAGACTGTTGTAATTCCAAAAAACAAAGATAGGTAATAACTGATACTAACAATAACTCACTCAACAAAAGTGAACTATGAGTCAAGATACATATTGAACCTAGAGACATCAGCTATTCAGTTTTCTGTGGGAAGTCGAAACTCAGATGCTTTACAAAGAAATCAACTCATATGACAAAACTTGTAGGAAGATGACCTTTTTTAAAAACAAATCATACAGCTTCATTTATATCTTACATGAATCAGTATTCGTACCAGACTAGTAATATACAACATGTGTATCAAACTCACAAACAAACCTGATATAGAAAAAGAATCTATTCAACAAAATCAAAATAGGAACTGCATCGACTATCAAGCCAATTGAAAAATTATTCTATCACTATTTAATCGTTAGACGGCGAGAATTTTTGCACAAACAAAATTGGATATATATTCTTCACGTCAAACAATACTTCCTTTAGTAAACCTAGTGATCATACGCTATCCGTGCAATTCAATCACTAAACAAACAGATTGATTGAATATAGTAAAATTGTTCATTAAGTAGCGAGAATCTAACATAAAAGAAACAGTATATATATATTCATCATCTCAAACAATATTTCCTGTATAAAACCTAGTAATCAACTAATCATACTCTATCTGTACAATTCGATGGTGACATAAAAACACCTACAAAAATACTACATATCCATCCACTTAACAATTTATTATGTCATAAAATTGATCATCGAATTGCAGAACATTACATACACAAAACTGTATCTATTCATCTTATCAAACAATAATTCCTGTAATAAACCTAGCTATTATGCTCGATCCTTGCAATTCAATCGCTTAACAAATAGAATAATCGAAACTTGATAGTGATAGTGATAGAAACACCTGCGAATTCTAGAAATCGTCGTCAGGCTTCTTAGGTTTCCGATACCGTTGTTCAATTTGCTTCGCCATTAAAACTGCGTAGTCTGCAAGCTGGTATATATTTGGTACGTTGTAATTTTGAGCAATATAAACACCGCAAACTGCTCCTAACATGAACGGAAAACTGCTCGTTATGATTCCCATCCCTCCGGCTAGGGCTTCAGATTTGAGAATTTTAGCGGTTAAATTGAAACAAATACGGTGGATCTACGTTGGTTAAGGGTATAATGGTAAAATACTTTGCAGCGGACCCGGGTTTTAGGCCCGGTACTAGATGGGCTTTTTATAGAATCAGGCCTTTTTGTGTTTCGTGTTTTCTCTTTACAACTTTCTTTTTCTCTTTTTCGTTCTTCTTATGTGTCAAATTTTATGGAATGTTTGAATATACGATTTTTTTTAGGTGTTTAAAGAATAAAAAGTCAATTGGCTACTTGTATATTACTCCCGCATCATTTATCACCAGCAAATAAATAGTAAGAATAGTTTATTGACCCGCAACTACGCAAGATAACACATGAAACTAATATACTAAGTTGTATAACAAATAAAAAAAATATTGTCAATGGATAGTTAGTCTAAAGGCTAAATATTTATAAGAGTATAAAAAGACACATTATAGCAATCGCGCGTACAGCCTCATCTTTGTTTGGTGCACTACTATATTCTGCGTAGTTTTCGAGCTCGGACGCATAACCAGGATCCCAACCTGGTTTACATGATGACTTCAACGGTAAGAGAGATCCAATACATGTTTGCATAAGTATGATAATTAGGATGGATTGGCGAGATTGAGTATTGTTGTTGTTGTGATAATTAGGATGAAAAAAAAAACATATTATATTAGCATATATGTCCACCGTCCTTTTGAATCAAAAACAAAATAGATGGAAAGGATAAAGTAGATAACATAATGATGAGATTAATATATGATTATATATCATTACAACAACAATGAAAAAGAAACAAATGAATGTGGTGTACAAAAATTTAAATACGGAGTATGTGAATTCCCAGTCACAAATGTAGGAATTGAAATTCTAAAAAGGATAAAATATATTTAACTAATGATAGGATTGTTGAAAGACGAATACTATCCAACTAACATCCGTATATTTTCGGAACAGGTAGATGATAGGAATTTGCAGCGGAAACATCCAACTAACAACAACTAGTTGCTAGCAAAAAATCAAACCCATAACAACGCTCGTGTAATTGCGTTACACCCACAAACAATAAACGGATATTTAAACAAAGCAAACAAGATAAACGAACAATACGAACACAAGGATTTAACGTGGTTATGTCCAATCTTCAACTTGGAGATTGGTTTAGTCCACGGGGCCAAACCAGAGAGTTTTTCTTTATATTACTTTTACGGCTCAAGGCTCAAGGTTACAATTACATAGGGTTTAATATAAATAGGATAGATAGCTAAGACAAAAAGCTAAAGGAAACAAAATATGGCCGACCTCTAAGGCCATCGTGTCAGATCCTTTGTCCACCAAAAGATACATGATCTTGTTTCCATTTAATTACAAGGCATGTGATCACTTCCAAATTAATTCCAACTCACGTGCACTTGATTACATCTTCACTATTATAGTATGTAAATATCTCAACAATCTCCCACTTGAAGATTAATCAAACCCTAAAACCAGTAACCTTTTACAATCTCGTCCCTTAAACAATGTCACCCGTTCAAACTTCATACCGCCGAAATAGCATTCGGGACACGCCGCTCGACCACACAGAGTCGGAAGACTTTCGACACAAAGCTACCAGAACACTCACATCATAAAACTGGGACCACTCTCTAACCACCATAATCATCTTCTAGGCCCAAGAAGATTCGTTGAAGCGTGCGAAACTCCAACCACAGGATTCAATCAAGAGACACTCATCTCTTCAACCCGTCGATTACAGCCACGTCTGATCCTGCCACCGACATGTCAACGACCATCCGTACAGAATTTCGTCCATCCGATTTTCCTTCCCAGCAATCAAAAAATCGCCGATAGAACTAACACGTAGATTATCATCAAGGTTAATCCGTGAGAACGCAGTCACAACCTTGAAACCTACATTTACCAACTTTCGCTTTCCCGCTGGTACACCGACCCAAAAACGTACGTACGATTTCTATGAACACATCTTCTCCAACTCAGCCCGCTCCCACTGTACGAATCAAAATAACAACCGCGGCTCTCTGAGAAGACTCTGGTTCATAACACTCGGTCAGTCGCAAATTACTTTGCATTGGAGAGTAACAACGAAGTCCGAATGCTTTAGTGTTGCCGGAATCAGCACACTAAACCTGTAGAAACTCGAGATCCATTAATCGCACAACCATCTCAAGACTCCCACTAGTTACCAAACTCCCACTAGCTTCGACACTTCCCTCGGTTCCAAACTCCCTAGAGTTTCCGACACTCTCAACAATATCCGAAAGCTCAAAAAAAGGACTTACAAGATTATCCGCCTCTAACACCACTTGAAAATTCCCAATCGGTTCCCCCAGAAGATCCGCTCGATCGTTGAACCCAACTCATCAACCGATACCCGAGCCCAGCCAAACGCGTTCTATCTGGCTTCTTCTACATATCAACCAATTATCTCAAGTGTGCGAGCTCTAACCTGCCTACTCATTCCATACCATGGAATACCCGGCCAATTACATGGTCTCCCGTTTCAACCCACGAGCGATAACCAAACTCCCTCGATAACTCCCACTGTCGATTACCAAACGGATGTGGTACCGTTTATTACCCAATCTACCCAACCGAGAAAACCTAACCATCCTCTTGAGCACCGTAACAAACATCACATCTTTGATAACCCAGTCCGTATCAATGAAGTTCCCGAGACATCATGTCTCTACACTCGCAACATCAAACCCCAAGTTTGATAACATTCATCATTCTTTTGCACGGGATCACAAAGAATAATGAACACGAATCCATAACCCGGATCCCAAAACTCTCTCCGCAACAAATCAGCAATCGAAAAAACCCGATCACCGACTTCATTATCGCCGTCGCGAATAATAACCGTCACAACGCGACCGGCTTCCCGCCGTGTCGTCACGTTACAACCCACCAGAAAAAACCCTAACCTGTTTAATCTAGACAAAATAACTCGCCGAGCACATAAACTTTACTTGCCGAGTTCTTCGCGATCTAACAAAAAAATAAGTCAGGTGATCTCAATAACATGTTGCAACAAATCCTTACCGTGTCGTTCTACCATTACCCCGATGATTATCTTCAACGGAATCTAGATCCACTGTGGTTATTTAGCCACAATAACCCTATCTCTCCATCTTCCAATAAAACCCTAATCATCAATAAACAATCTTGATCATGCTTTCATCCGCTATTGTTCCCAATCGCTCAACCTAGAGCTCTGATACCAGTTGTTAGGAATTTGCAGCGGAAACATCCAACTAACAACAACTAGTTGCTAGCAAAAAATCAAACCCATAACAACGCTCGTGTAATTGCGTTACACCCACAAACAATAAACGGATATTTAAACAAAGCAAACAAGATAAACGAACAATACGAATACAAGGATTTAACGTGGTTATGTCAAATCTCCAACTTGGAGATTGGTTTAGTCAACGGGGCCAAACCAGAGAGTTTTTCTTTATATTACTTTTACGGCTCAAGGCTCAGGGTTACAATTACATAGGGTTTAATATAAATAGGATAGATAGCTTAGACAAAAAGCTAAAGGAAACAAAATATGGCCGACCTCTAAGGCCATCGTGTCAGATCCTTTGTCCACCAAAAGATACATGATCTTGTTTCCATTTAATTACAAGGCATGTGATCACTTCCAAATTAATTCCAACTCACGTGCACTTGATTACATCTTCACAATTATAGTATGTAAATATCTCAACAGTAGACATGTATGAGTATACGTATTTTATCGTCCTTATTCATCACCAATATTCGGTACTAGCTTATAAAAAAAATTATTACGCATTAAAATCAGGAGGGAGGGACTGATTTTACCAAATCGTTAACCTCTTGGACATGTTTTTAAATTAATTTTTTTTCTCCATATTAAGGGTGTGTTTGGCAACAACGGGCTGGAGCTTGTGGCTGGAGCCGGAGCTTAGGGATGGAGCTGGGGCTTGGGCTTCTATTCAAAAGCCACTTCAAAAAGCTTCTTGTTTAGGGGCTTCTGAGGGCTTATTTTTTCAACAAGCCCCGTTACTATACTATATGGACAGCGCTCGGTCACTTTGACTTACAATCCCTACCATTCGTTTTTTTGACTTTTGATCACAGCCATCCGATAGATGGCTTTTAACTGCCGCATGCAGTTTCCAACCAGGTCATTGTTCGGTTCTTTAATACGCGGTTACATTAAAATTACCGTCAATATATTAAGGAAACATCCGTTGATTTAGTTCACTATCCACTCACGCTTTACTTTTGGGTAGATAATTATTTTATTCTCTAATACATCTTTACATTCTTCCCTGCCGCTAACAACTATTTTTACTTCTTCGGTATATAAATTTCCCACATACAGAGTACTAAAGTTACATGATAGAATCTTAATAAATTATAAGCCGTGTGTGTTTTTGACCATAAGTTATAACACCCCTTGTTAATTATAAACATTTAATATAATATTTGCGGCTCGAAAGCGTATATTTAAAACATACTATTAATGTACTCAAAATGTCAATAAACCTTTTCAAATCTATACATGACATTTCAACAAACTCGGTGTTATATAATTCAAACATCTATTTAGTTATCAAAATAACATCAGAGTAACAGCCTGTCAAACATTCCATCCAGTCAAAACACTTCCTGCCCTGCCCAATATGTCCCATCTATTTCAACCTGCAGGAAGAACTGTGGTGGGGTTAGCACAACGCTAAGTGAGTGAACCAATAACAACAGTCCAACCTAGCATAAAAATCTGTTTACATAACACACATTAAACAGAATGTAAATCACTGAATCAATCAATCACTAGTCGACATTCACTATGTCATTCAAGCTACGTCAAGAGGACCGGTGGTCCCTGAGACACCCAAAGACCGGTTGGCACCCAGGAACACTTATCGTTTAACTGTATTGGCCTATACAGCACGACCGATAACTTATTGTCGATCACACACGACCTAGATCTCTAAACTAACATTTCAAGTTTCAGAGATCTCCTGTCGTCTACAACAACAATAAGCCCAACCATCAAATCAAGTTGACCTCTGAATATTTCACATTGGCACCATTTCAGCCAAGCAAGTAAGCATGCCAAACTATCATGGCAAAACAGGTTAACAGATGCATCATATCACAGTAATATAGTAAATTACTCGTTGTAACCAAATCATTACAACTAAATCACACTGAGGTTACAGATCCACTCACCGACTACCTCAGGCCTCCACTCAGTAGTCTAATATCACTGAGCCTTTTCCACATCTGAGAATCAATAAACAAATATAAGTTAGCAATCAATATTAATACATAACTTATATCAATCCAATAATTCAAATAATAATTAATACCTAAGTCACCATATTATCTTAGGTATAATTATTACTAAACTCTACAATATAACTTACATTAACATATCATGTTCAAGTTATTTTTACAACTCCTAAGAATCTAATCTTAACACAAACGTGGCTGGAAAACAGCCTTACCCGCCGGGTAAGACCAGTACCCGCCGGGTACCCATAATATTGCACAAGCCGCCGGCTTGGCTCAGAAGCCGCCGGCTTCCCTACTTTCTTGACTTACCCGCCGGGTAAGAAAGGTGCCCGCCGGGCAACCCTTCGTCCCCAGCGATCTGCGATTCTGATCAAAACCTAACCCACGAAATTTATAACAAAATCAACCAAACTCAATTCCTAACAGTTATATATCACTAGAAACATCAGGTAATCATCAAATAACACTTATAACATGTTTCTAACATCAATTTCTTTCAATTCATCAATTTCACTCAATTTGAATAAAAATCAAATTTCAAGAATACTTACTCTTGATTAAGAACATGATGATGATATTGAAATCTGATGATTATGAGACTAGAATCAAGATCACAGCTTATAATTTCAGTTTCTAGTTTGGATTTCTTAAGGTTTTGGAAGGATTTGAAGTTTCATAATGAAACTTTCCAAAAGAGGAAAGTGTTATATAAGTCGGCCTAACAAACCGCCTTCAATTATACCGGTATAATTTAATACCCCATCTCAATCTATTGTCTGGAACCCGAAAACCATTTGCGAGTCCAAACATTTTATTGCACCGTCAACTATATTAATTTACAACAATTAATAATTCACTTATCACATTGGAATATTCGACTCCTATTCCAATTATTTTAACTAATTCCAGCAATATTATTTCCAAACACATTCAAATACTAATTTAAATCAAGAAATAATACAAAACAACTAGGTCCATTTCGAGGATGTTACATAAGTTGTTTAGTCTTTTAACTTTTTTGTATCATTCAGCCATGATTATTACATGATCTTGTGAAGAAATACTCACTCGATTTTGCTATCATATATAACATGTTTATATAGATAGTTTTTGTTGCAAACTTATGGATGGGATACGTCAAATTGTCAAATTGTTAGCTGATTACAACATAAAACTGAAAGCAATTTGTCTTGTGAAATGTTATTATGAAGTTCTTTGTATGTTTATTCAATTACCTCTACCTAATTCTTCCTTTCCAGTTGAGACGCTTGATCTCTATAAACATTCTTGAACCTCATAAATCTCTTGAAGTTGTAGTGTAAACCCAATTAACTCTGCGATTTGTTGTTTTCCATGAAATGACTTCAGACATTGTTAAACTAGTTGAATAACCCATTTAATTTGATGGGTCGATTGGGTGTCAGGTTGGTTTTGGTTGAGCAGGTTCTAACCGGGTCAAATTGGTCAACTTAATTTGCGTGTACTTTCGCATTTGCAGATTGGTATTTACTGTATAAAGCAACAATTGAATACATAAATCTTGCGTCGTCGGTTACTCAAATCGAACAACTAACCCTTGTATTTTGTGTGATTACCTATTGGTTTCAGATTTATCAAGCATTTTGATTCTTAATTCGTAGGGGTGAGCATGGGTCGGTTTGGGTCGGTTATGACCCTTAACCGAACCCATAACCGAAATTTCGGTTATGGAAATTTCTTAACCGTTCGGTTTCGGTTAAATCAGTTATGGTTAATCGGTTTTTGGGTAGGTTTTGGGTCGGTTAACCGTTAACCATTGGTTAACCGCTTGAAAAAGAAAAATTATGAAGTAATGGAATCATCGAGCTCCTATTTGTGGTGGTGGTGTCGATATCTTGCGAAGAACATCACTATTTCTAAAGGTTGTATTTACGGGTAGAAGAGAAAGTGGCTTTAAATGTAACCTAAAAATTGAATGGACTACATAATTAACTAGTGAGCTTAAAGTTTGAGAGTTTCGTAACGGGTCATTATGCTACTTAGTATTAAATTGTATGCATCAATCAATTTAATCCAATGACTGTAAGTAGCAGTAGATTGGTGTTAAATGGGTAGTTTTTGCTACTGTGGGCGTGGGATGTATTGATGCGGGTAAAGGTTTTTTGGATGCATCTATATGCTTGTTTAATTTCTGAAGGCCAGAAAAATCACGGAGTTAGTTTTGGTTGGAAAGCTATATTCGGCTCTGTCACAATCTAATAGTTTGGTGCCTTAGTAGAAATGTAAATAGTATTGTGCTGTCATGCAGGGTGGTTTTTATGTTTGTATAGATAGATATCCCCTGCTTGAATGTTTGTATATTTTTGTTGGTATTCAATAAATTTTTGCCTTTTCTAAAAAAAATTTAGCTCAACATATATTACCTATTTACATTACATATTTATTTGTATAATGAATATATAAGTAAAAAAAACTAAGAGTGGGTCGGTTAGGTTAAATAGGGTCGGTTAATGGGTCTTAACCGTAACCATAACCAATCTAATCGGTTAATGGAATTATAATAACCGAACCATCGGTTAAGCTTTGGGTCGGTTAAATCGGTTAATTCGGTTGTGGGTCGGTTAATCGGTTTCTATGCTCACCCCTTAATAATTCGATAAACGTTTAGGGAACATATGTACAAATGATTCTTTACGTTTCAAAAAATTGTTTGCCCGGGGCACCGCCCGGGTATAACACTAGTTTTTTATGTTGACAAACAAGGCTTGGAGCTGGGCCTTATAAAAAATGAAAACTCAAGCTTCCAAAAGCCCCTAGAAGCCCCTCATCCAAAAACACCCTAAATGTTAGCTCTTCGATCAATATGGAAAGATCTTGGTAAATGATCTTAATCTTTGAACCTCTATAGGTCCAGTTCGTTTAATTATCAATTCGCTTTAGAGAAATTTGTCTATAGTTTTCGTTTTCTTCCAAAATCGAGATGATTCCAATGCCAGCCTAATCCATTTCCTCATATTTGGGGCCACTTACCTCCCATTATTGCTAACTAGTATTTAACCCGGGCGTTGCCAAGATAAATGGATACCATAAAAAACCCTAAGTAATATCGTAAAGTTAATGTACATATATAACTCTATTTGCATGGAACATATGTTTCGGCATAATAGTGTGTAACAATGCGTCTATGTGTAACAACAATGATGCTCATTTAAGTATTTAATTCTTTAACAATGCTGGTAAATACCACCACGATCACACAACATGTTGACAGTTGAATTATGTTTAGACCTTTATTACAATTACATTACAGATTGGACGTCCCTTATCTAAAACCCAATTTATTAGTTGTTCCGTGAACTATAAATAGCTATAAACTTTGAATTTATAATAAACTTTTGAAACAAATTAGAACATTACCATTGACATAATTACATGAGTACAAAATAATACGTGTAAACAGACCCTTAAGCAATATATATCATAACTTAAAGCACCTAAATCAACCCAAAAAAGAATGGGGCTTTTAAGTCTCGAACTCCAGGCCTTCTGCATAATCTGGTCCATTCATTATGTTTGGTTAGCATGATGTTTCTTATTTACATATCATTCACACAATTAGGAAAGGTGAAAAATCCTTTTCTCGAACTCAATACCTATTGAACATGTCGGTGCATTCCAGTTACTGGACTAACCGTCGACATATGCTGAATCTTATCTTTGCTATTCATAAAAGTGAAAACGTAACAATGCATTCACGATGTTACTATACTTCCTTAATTGTGTCAACAACGCATTGACGACGTTACTCTTACTCCTTAATTGTTATTATTGATAATGGAGGGTTGAAAGTATATGGGCATTAATATCAATATGTATATTATATTCAAATAATGTTATTAACGTACTATTGTGTTTTTTGCTTTTAACTTTTCTTATATAACTTTTTGTATTAATCCAAGTATAACACTACGATCAGTTTATTTTTATCTACATTTTGATATAAAAAACTTGATTTCGAGGCAAAAAAAAATATTCGTTAAATATATATCGTATGACGATAAAATGTATATCGAAATGTAGATAAAATTACATTGATTATAAATATATATCTAGAATTATTCCAAGCATTATATATAAAAAGTTATCAGAGAAAAATAAAATATTACGTAAATTAAATAAGTAACATATAATATATTATTAAATACTACTCCGAGAAATAAGAATTTACTCCGTGTGTGCAGCGGTTGGGAGCGGTTGGGGAAGGGTCAAAAACCGTCACAAGAAAAAACCGCCAAAAAATGATAACCAACAAATTGAAGTTGCAATGGTCCAGATTAAAAGTTGGCATGATCTAACGGACATAAGCGAAAGTCAACATGTAACTGCCCAGTCAACTCACCGGCAGCCATATATAAGGAAAATTATATATGTTATATATGATATACTAGTTAACCGCTTAGCTGTGCATAATGCACAGCCCACAACAATACAAATGATGGAGTAATAGAAGGGTTTCAATTATGAGATTATCTCAAATCTACCTTTAAATTAAATAGTCTTCATATGTGCTAACAAAATATACCTACTTTTCTCATTGTAATAGTGTTAGATAGAGACCCATGTGATGATCCACAATATTTGTACTCAACATTGTATCTATTGTCTTTGATTTATATAATTTATCTGGGTAACTCCTTTTTACCCAAATAATGTGTTAACAAAATTGAGTTAGCTAAAAGTGTTAACTATATAAATGGACAATATGTTTAAAACAAAGGAAAATGTTTTTAGAGACACTTTTTTTTTTTGAACGGCAAAAATATATATTTTAAAAATAGAGGGTCAACTAGCAAGATACTAGAGACCAAAAGTACAAGCAATCCAGAAATACAACAGAAAAAAATCTAGATTCTACTCGGGGCTTTAGCTTCAAAGATTGCGAAAGGGATGACTTTTAGAGACACTTGAATATATAGATTTGGCGATCGATTATGTTTAGGAAGAAAAAAGTTATTATGAGAGTAATAGTTGTTGATTTTATACATGCACACACTATGAGTCTATGATAATTGCTTAACAAGCTTTAATAATTGTGAACTCATATATGGTAAAACAAATATTTTAGCAAATTAGTTTAAGAGTACAGATGAAGTTGTGTATATTAAAAAAAGTAATACTATATGAGACTAATTGCACAGACTTAAAAACAGATCTATTTTTTCATTGGTTGGATTTTTTTTCTTCCTCCAAATCTCATCCAATTAATTTTTCACCTCTACCAATCACATCTGTAAGTTTTGCACAGACTTAAAAATAGATTTATTTTTTCATTGGTTGGATTTTTTTCTTCCTCCAAATCTCATCCAATTAATTTTCACCTCTACCAATCACATCTGTAAGTCTATATTTAAAGTTAACTGGTTTAAGCCGGAAATAAAAAAGATCTATTTTTTCATTGGTTGGATTTTTTTCTTCCTCCAAATCTCATCCAATTAATTTTCACATCTACCAATCACAACTGTAAGTCTATATTTAAAGTTAACTGGTTTAAGCCGGAAATAAAAAAGAAGGCAAAAAAATTGCAGATAGCTTTGTCTCGAACACACGACATATAGGTTAACCATACAAACCATTTGATCTGCGTACCAATATCCGTTTTTATTCTTTCATATTTTATTTATACACAAATAAAGTTGGTTATGTACACCTATTAAATGGCGCCACTTGTCACCTGATCAGTCAGCTACAGTAAAATGTGTCCCTTTTGTATAATAGATAGAGATTTTTTTTCTTTCAAATTATATATGTGGTAAAGCATCACTTTTATGATTTTATCTAAATCTTTTTTATCTCTATCTCTATTTAAGTACAAATAAATAAATAGCTTCTATTGTACATTTTGTATTATTGTTATTAAATTAAATAAGATACTAGCTTTGTTTACAATAATTAACGTGTCGGTAAAGTCATAGGTAAATTATCTATTGGCTTATTTGAAAGTGAAGACGCATCTCGCTTGAAGATAAGTCTGCCTTACGTGATGATGACATGTTACAGAGACTTCAAAATAGCTCATTGCATTGGGTTTCGAATAGATCATCCTCAAGCTTGCATAAATGGTCCCAATGGATTCTTGACCCAGGTGGTGTTTGTGAGGGTCTGTAAAGTTAGGTTCTTTATTTTTAGTGTTTTGTTGAGCGTTTTTGTTTTCTGTTTCCATTTCCTCAATTCCTCTTGCTTGGAGGACCCATGTAATGATATAAATTTTGTTCTCTGCTTTGAAGATGTTCTAATGAAAAGCTTGATTTTGAAAAAAAAAAAAAATGTCATAAAAAGCTCCTACACGATAATGGGGTTTTTGTCGATATAAGATTGATTGATTGTTGTGAGTTTTTAAATTTTTTTTTTTTTAATCCAAGGATCAGTTATTAAAAATAATGTACCCTACTGCTATTGGTCGTTTTTGTGTTTTGTGTCTGTTATTATCTATTCATAATAACTCGATTAAATATTCAATTATTGGGTTTATGTCACTCTATGAGCAGTATTGGATATTGATATTTTGCATATCTTAAATTATATATAGGAAACATGGTTATGACATCATCAACTTAAATCAAACTTAATTAATCAATTAAGTCCTTCTATTTTAGTTAAATTAAAATTAAAACATTTAGTTTAATTAATCAATCAACACCCGTGTGTATACACGGGTTTGCGATCTGGTATATATATATAATGAAAAATGGTTCCTACTTTCCACACCATTTATTTAATTTAAAAATAACTTTTCTGTACTTTTTCTGTACTTTATTCCTTCATTCTTTCTTACATTCTGTACTTTTTCTGTACCTTTTCGTACTTTTCTGTACTTTTTTTAATACAAAAATGGTGTAGGAAGTAAAAAAAATGGTGTGGAAAGAATAAGCCATGAAAAATAAGTTTACTAAAACGTGTTGCTGATGTATTTTTCTCACCTACTAATTTTTATAAAGACCACGTGACACATGTGAACGAAGTCCATGAGTTTAAAAACGAGATTAATAATTAACCTTTCAACTGTAGCCGTCATCTAAATAGTAACGATGATACTAATTGACTATTTAACATATTAAAAAATTCGTTACTAGTAAAATCGAGATTAATAACACAGACAAAGCACCTATCAGACATTTATGCTGCAGGTACAGGGTTCAAACCCTACTCGGTGCATGAAAATCCCTTGGGCCTTTGGGCTCCGGGGTGAGGAGTTTTACCCACTTCGGCAACCGGATCTGTCGGCACTTGGGCCGGGGACGAAGCTGGGCTTTCTTCTCGAGGGTGCATTATGGTGAGATGATCGGGTGGGCCTAAGTGGCCCGTCAGTGATTCCAAACTGCCTTTAAAAAAAAAATAACACAGACAACGTTTGGATTTCAAATAATTTTATTACCAAGTAAATTCACTCCCCACGTTCTATTATTTTTAAGCCATCACTAAATTTTTCTATCATTATTAAATGGGTATAGTGCGCGCACATATAACAAACTATTGTCTGATATTCGTAGTATGTAACGAACTATTCAAAGTTACATTGTATGTAACGAACTTTTAATTTATTTACATTGCATGTATTTTTGTCAGATTAACGGTTCTAAGATACGCCACGTGGCAACGTATAAATTCGACACCTGGAAAAAGTACCATAAATTACATACAATGTAAAGAAATTACAAGTTCGTTACATACAATGAAAGCCCAAATAGTTCGCTACATACTATGAATGTCAGACTATAGTTTGATACATTTGCGCGCACTAAACCCTTATTTAATCCTTGTTGCAAGAGAAGAGCGACAATTCAAATAGTTATATGTTAATTAAGGCTTCTTTAATTCAAAGTTAATTTCCTAAAGTATATATTTATCGTCTACAATTGCACATATGTGCTACGGATATTTTAATTTGTTGGACACGCTTAGATCACTATTGACGTTAAGAAAAAGAGTAATGAAACACCCCGAAATTTAGAACAATTTTTTTTTTTTTTTTTCATAAGGTCCTACATTTAAAATATGACATTGTAGACTTGTTGTATCATTCCCTCAATCAAATAAGGATTTAAATAAGAAAATGTTGAATTTCTAAGAGATTCCCTAGGAATGACTCCCATTCCCCAGGAATGAAGCATGCTGTTAACAATTTGAGTCGGATTCCCCAGGAATGACTCCCATTCCCCGGGAATCAAGCCTGCTGTCCATATTACCATTTATCGAACTTCAAACGTGCATATCTTGAAAATGACAATTCCAATGACCATGAAAATTTGCAGGCACGCGTAAAATGATATTTCAAACATTTCCCAATTTTCACTTTTCGTAAATTCGCGTTTTATCAAGAATTGGACTAGTGACCTCTTTATGGTCATTTTCGACCCATTCTAAAGACATACCAAATTCCAATCCATCCAACATTAGACTTCAACCTTTTTACCACATTTCTAATACCATATTTAGGACTTAGTGCAATATTTATACTCGTCATATCATAACCCCAACCTATTCTAGTCATTTACTCATTAAGTGACCCATTTGGGCACTTTTATGACCCATTTGGGTCTTTACCCATGTAACCACCATTCAAACTCTCAATTCACTTTCATTTGACTATTCTAAGTCAACTTAGGCCAATTTCACTATCTATACTCCAATTTAACCATGAACATCAAAATTTCCATAAACTACAATATTTACATCATTTACATCAAGGGTTCAAGATCATCATTCCAAAACTTCAATGATCATTGACCCAACTCATTGACTAGTTTGACTTAAATACCATATCAAGTTTGACTTTGACCATCCACATAACAAGACCTTGACTTTTAACAACATGTGACAAAACCATGTTTTCTTAACAAAAAGGGGTGACATCAACATCAAGAGCATGGTCAAGGGATAAGCTTGTTACCGACAATGAAACAAGCTCCACCACTAGCAACCTTCGGGCCGTTTGCCCGGATCCCGTTGGGTCCCACTTGGCTCACCTAAAAACATATAAACATGATAAAGTAAGCATAAAGCTTAGTAAGCAATGGGCTATCAATGATCATCAATATCAATTCAACATACTTATATTAAGGATCCATAATATCATATGCTAATTCCCGCAAGAATTAACATCTTCGGGCCTACACCCCGGTATATAATCATAACTCATCAAGTAAATGACATATCCATTACCGGTCCTTCCAAGTAAATGGAACAAGTATTACTTGAAGAAAGATAGCATCATCCATTAACTTACCTCGCGATAGCCCATACAATCAATCACTTGTAACACTTGGCATACTTTTATCACCTATTCATATAATCATATAAACACATATCAATTACACATTCAATAATCATTCATCATATAACATAGATGTTAATTCACTTAACACCTATATCCAATTCATACTCAACCTCCAATTCATTACTTGTATCATATTATACAAGTATTAATTTCATCATAAGATCTCATCATATGTTTCATACACTTTACTCATAATCATGTATAAATGGGTAATTATCATTATCACATCATCAATTTCATCAATAATCACCAAGAGCATCATCTCTTAGTGTATAATCATATTCATCATATATCATTTACCCATTTATACATGACTTTCATTTCCTTTACACAAGGAATATAATTCAACATGCTAATTAAATGAATTCATTCATCAAATCATTATTCTTTCATCAATTACCAATTACTATCATCATTTACATAATCAAAATCATTCATTTACTCATAAACACAAGGTTATGAGTTCTTTTATAAAAATTTACATCATTTAAACCTACTTCATAACTTAATCATGTGTATGAAACATATATAATTCATTAAACCATTAAGCCTTTAATTTCAAGAAGCTAGGGTTTACACAACTTGATTCAAATCATGAATTAAGTATAAAGACATGTTCTTCATCATGTATGAAACCTTAATACCCAATTACCCGTTACTTTCCTTAAGTTAGGGTTTATCCCCATAACTCAATTTCACACATAATCATCTAATTAAACAAGAAGATATTGTTAATCATACCTTAGAAGTTGTAAATTTGAAGTTAGAAGCTTCAATTCCACAAAACCCTAACAAATTTTGGATCTTTGTTCTTGTTCTTCCTTAACCGACTTCACACAAACATATAGTACGTATCTTTTTAGTTTTCAAATGTAAAAATGCAGTAGAAGTTTACAGAACTAAGTTTTATACTGCATATTTCATTTAAACCCCTTAACTTATAGTACTTGTCATATTTAGTCCCTCAACACATATTTCATAATATTACATGTCCTATGGGCATAAAATAGTTTACATAGTTAGTCCCACTAACTTATATAATCAAAATTGTATATTTAAAGTTTTAAACTTACAAATTTTGGGGCGTTACAACTCTCCCCCACTTATTCAGGATTGTGTCCTCACAATCCATTCCTAATGTATAGCCAGATAATAACAATTGATCTCTTTGTTTCTCAGATTCTTAATCTTTTCATCAAGAATCATAACATATTACTCAATATAATTTAGTCGATCCTTGATTTCAATTTCATCCATTGATACATAAGCGGTTTCATCAACCATACATTTCCTCAAATAGGACACATGAAAGTATTATGAATTCCAGCTAACTCATTAGGCAACTCAAAGCGATAAGTTACCTTTCCAACCTTTTTAAGAATTTAAAAATCCAATAAACCGAGGACTCAACATTCCTTGTTTTCTAAATTAGATAATATCTTTCCATGGAGATATTTATAGCATTACAAAATCTCCGATTGTCAATATAGGACTTTTATCAATTCTGGGCTATTTTTAACCGTTCTCTGAACAATGTTAGAATTTCTCAGATCTTTTCTAACCAAATTCACCCCAATATATTGGAGTTCAATATTTTCTCCCATAGAACATCTAATAATGTGGCATTCTAATACCCACATAATAGCTATTTCTATAAAAACTCAGCCAATACTAATTAAGTATTCCGGCTATCACCAAAATCATTGGTACATGTCCTCAATATGTCTTCCAAGTTTAGATTATTCTTTCACTCTGTCTGCAATCTGAGTATGATATGCAGTACTTAAATAAATACGAGTACTCATATCTTCTTGAAATTTAATCCATAGTCTAAAAATGATTCTACTATCGTTGTCAGAGACAATATAATAGGCATACCATGTCGTACTACAACCTCTTAGATATATAAATCAGCAAGTGCCTTAAAATTATAAGTTCCTTAACAGGCAAAAATAGAGCACTTTTCGTCAACCGATCCACTATCACCCAATTATTGTCATGATGACATGGAATTTTGGGAAATTTAATGATAAAATCCATAGTAATGTGCTCTCTTTTCCATACAGGTATTTTCAACAGTTGCATTTTGCCAACCAAATCTGTAGACAAATCAAACTCAGTTTCACATTTATAAAATTTCACGCTTCATCCCAGATCACCAATAATCAACTTTCAATTCATGGTACATATCTATTGCACCAGGATGAATAGAATATCTATATTCTTTCATAGTGTGTCTTTCCACCTCAGGAATCCGCAACAATATCATTAAATTGATCCTTAATATTTACACCTTAACATTTTTAGAATCGATATAATACCTTGACTATTCATTACATAACCCAAAATTTGGACCTCACAAAGTCAAAATTCATATTTGGAGAAGTTGGCATAAAGTCTCTCAATTCTCCAAATCTGTCCTATCTGTGTTAATTGAATATCCTGCTCATCAGCAGATTTAGAATAGATAAGAATATTGTCACTAAATACCATTTCAATTCATCGAGCACAATTCATCATACTCAATTCATGAGATCTACAAAAGCGATAGGAGCATTGGTCAAACCATAAAGCATAATCAAGACATAATTCACTCTTTGAGAAAAGCTAGCACCTTGTTCACCAATCGAATAAGACATCAATCCTAGTTAAAAAGGTACCCATTCTCAATGGTAACCTTGTTCACTTCTCTGAAATCAACATACATATACATGGTGCCATCTTGCTTTTTAACAATTAATATCAAAGCTCCCAATGGTAATTTACTCCAACAATTAAAATCTTGCTCACAAATTGGTTTCCATTTTGGCAATATCATGTCATTTCATAGTTCCATGATATCCGTGGAAGATTAGTTATAAATCCAAATTTATAAGTCTCGATTAAAATCATCTTTCGAAATTCTCCTTCAAATGAATTTAAACACAAGACTGAACAGTCTTTAATCCTCTATAATCATTCCATCAATGTCTCAAGCTAAATAGCTTTCAATCAATCCACTAAGTCAGGAAAATTCCAAACATATGAGGTAAATCCTGTCACAAGTCTTTTATAACATAATACAATCTACAACCACATTATCTTTTCCCCGAATAATATCAAATTTCTCCATTAAAATTATTTATAAGTTTAACCATCAACACTGACTCAGTTAAAAACTCCTTCGAAAATATATACCAAATCCTTCAATGATCCGTACCATTATCGCATTGTAGTACCATCCAATCAATGTAATACTGAAATAGCAACCTGACTCAAAAACTGTTTCAATGTCAAAAGACTAAATTCTGTTGTTTACTCTACAATTAATCCAAGAATTCTTTGAATTTCAAGAAATCATCATTACAACTTTGGATAATCCATGTTAATCCAAATGACATAACTAAAACTCGCAATAACCATACCTGTGCTACAAGCAACATTAGGTATATCCTCTAATTGCAACACATACTCATTCCTGTCAACATCCTCCCCCAGTGAGGATGACATACCAGACTGACCATGTTTCTCTACATTTTTCTCTATAGGAAGGCATCCTGCCTAAGGAAACTATTAAGGGTAATAATAACACATTTATTAAAATTTTCAAATTAAATTTCCATACACAACAACTATTTCAAGGTAACGACTATATGTCATCACCCAAGTGGACTAAAGTCCCACGTAAACATCACACTATAACTCGATCTATTTAATTTAGTGTGACACTACTACAAATACGTTCCATATAATCATGCACAAATGTGCATTCATTTTATTCATACTTTACTCAATAAGAATCAATACACACCTTACACATTTTCATAACACGGTCACATTAAGTCTCTCTGATATTTGGCAGCCTCAATAATTTTATGTGGTAGCATAATATAGCTGCGTTGATCAGGCGTAGCAATATTATGTTATTCACACTTCCACTTTTAGGCCACTTCATATCACTGATTCTCACAATGACTGTCATTCACTTAAACATATAACACATAATGCAACAATTCAGCAACAATAATAATTAAATTATAAGTTGCCGGTCACAAAACTATTTTCATAGTGGCAAACAATTCTACTTAGTCAGTCAACATCACGTAAGAGGTATTAATTACTACCTCTAATACTTATACTTTACATAATCATTCAAATTATATTTATGAGGCATTCATTACTGCCTCTGCCCTTTATCATTCCACATAACGTTCTTTATAGAACAACTGACATAAGTCAGTATTTCTGATCATTCAGTATTCTCATACACATATAACATATATCATCATATCAGTTGTGGCTAACATAAGTTAACAATTATTTCGTCCAACTCATAACATATTGCCAATATACATATTAGCAATTTTCTACACATCTGAACTAATATAAATGAATATGTAAACATACTCTTTTACACGTATCTATACAATTATCAAATCAATTATCTGTTCACATTCCTTTATTTTCTATAGGTATGCCCACATTATATACTTTCATGTTTTCTTTAACACTTTCAGGCATACTTATGTTCATTTAGAACTACTCATAAAATCAACTTGTTTCGTATACATTTTTAAATACTAACGATCTTGAACACCCGAATTAAACAGTATGTATGCAGGTTTAATATTAACAATTAAGGTACCTGTCCACACATCGGGGTTCTTATCTGAAACACCCCGATTTTTTTTTTTTTTACTCATTTCGTAAAGTCCTACGTTTTAATATGACATTTTAGACTTGTTGTATCATTCCCTAGATCAAATAAGGATTTAAATAATAAAATGTTGAATTTATAAGAGATTCCCCAGGAATGACTCCCATTCCCCAGGAATGAAGCATGCTGTTAGTAATTTGAGTCGGATTCCCCAGGAATGACTCTCATTCCCCGGGAATCAAGCCTGCTGTCCCTTTTACCATCTTCCGAAATTCAATCGTGCATATCTTGAAAATGACAAGTCCAATGACCATGAAAATTTGCAGGCACGTGTAAAATGATATTTCAAACATTTCCCAATTTCCACTTTTCATAAATTCGCGTTTTATCAAGAATTAGACTAGTGACCTTTTTATGGTCATTTTCGACCCATTCTAAAGACATACCAAATTCCAATCCACCCAACATCATACTTCAACCTTTTTACCACATTTCTAATACCATATTTAGGACTTAATGCCATATTCGCATTCATCATACCCAAACCACAACTCATTCTAGCCGTTTACCCATTAAGTGACCCATTTGGGCACTTTAACGACCCGTTTGGGTCTTTACCCAAATAACCACTATTCCAACACCTAAATCACATTTCTTTGACTATTCTAAGTCAACCTAGGCCACTTTCACTATCAATACTTCAACTTAACCATTAACATCAAAATTTCCATAAAAACCATTATATTCACATTATAGTTATCTAGTGTACAATATCATCATCGCCAAAACTATCAATGAGTATAACATAACTCATTGACTAATTTAACCTTCACATTTCAACATGTTTGACTTTGACCATCAACCTAACATGACTTTCAACTTTACATGTCAAAACATTGTTTCTTTACCAAAAAGGGGTGTACATAACATATCATGAGCATGATTTAAGAAGATTAAAACTTGTTACCATCACATAACAAGCTCCACCATTAGGTCCCCATAGGCTTCTTGCCCAAATCAACTTTCTTTTCACTTGCTTCACCTACAAAATTTAAACTTAACACAATAAGCACATTGCTTAGTAAGTAATGGACACTTAAACAATAACTTTAACACTTTAACATATTAAGGATCCTTAATCACTTCCACAAGTTAACCTCAAAGGATTAACTACTTCCACAAGTGATACCAATGCCATTCCTTGGCTAACATCAAGCAAATGACATGGTAATCACTACTTTAACAATAATCCCATTACTTACCTTGCTTTTGAGATAAAGAACCACTTGAACCAACTTGAGCAAAATCAATTCCTTTATCACCTAAACATAATCACATAATTCACATAAATCACTTAACCACATAATCAATTCTTTACTTATAAAATAGGTGTTAATTCACTAACACCACTTTACTCAATTAATTTGGTTATCACTTTCTTACTTCTTAACTTTCATTATAATCACATATCATGGTTATTTACATATCACTAACTTCATCACTTTCATATTAATTCTCTTTACAACTTACTAATTTAACAATATCCATAAGCATATGTTTAATTATACATAAACTTTAACATATTAACTTCAATAATCATGTTAACATCATGTATCTAGCATTATCTTATCCAATTCATGATTAAAACTAAATATCATTCAAAACCCCATAGTTAGGGTTTAATTCTAACAATTCAAACATCAAATTGAACACAAGAACATGTTAAACATACCTTAAACCTTGAGATTAAGTGATTACAATCACTAATTAGCAAAACCCTAAGTGATTTACTTATAATTAAACCTTCCTCCTTGTATTTCTTCAAAACCGACTTCACAAGAACAAAATACGTGATATTTCTGAATTTTAATTATTAGCATACAGTAGAATAGTATAGAAGCAGCATTTTTATACTGCAGTTTGCGATTTAAACCTTCAACTTATAGTACTGGTCACTTTTAGTCCCTTTCCTAACTTATTCATTAAATGACAAGTCCCAAAGACTTAAAATGTATTTCACAGCTAGTCCTTTTTAACTTAAACAATTAAAATAATATATTTTAAAGTTTTAAACTTACAAAATTTGGGGCGTTACAACTCTCCCCCACTTATTCAGGATTGTGTCCTCACAATCCATTCTTGATGTAAAGCCGGATAGTACTTAATCATTTCCTCCTCCGACTCCCAAGTGAACTCAGAACCCTTCCTATGCTTCCATTGAACTTTAAGTAGTTTGATTTCCTTGTTTCTTAATTGTTTAGTCTTTTCATCAAGGATTGCTATCGGTTGTTCAACATAGCTCAGTTGGTCATTAATTTCAATATCTTCTAAAGGCACATATGCTGCCTCATCAACTAAACACTTTCTAAGATAAGACACATGGAACGTATCATGTATTCCCGCCAATTCATCAGGTAGCTCAAGGCGATAAGCCACTTTTCCGACTCTTGCAATGATTTTGAATGGACCAATAAATCTAGGACTCAACTTTCCACGCTTTCTAAAACGAATTATGCCTTTCCAAGGAGACACTTTTAACATAACCATATCTCCTTCCTGAAATTCTATTGGGCGTCTTCTTTTATCAGCATAAGATTTTTGTCTATCTTGCGCCGTCTTTAATCGTTCTCTGATTTGATTAATCTTTTCTGTTGTCCTTTGAACAATGTCAGTACTTCCCAACTCTCTTTGCCCAATCTCACCCCAACATAATGGAGTCCTACATTTTCTTCCATACAACATTTCATATGGCGCCATCTTGATACTTGCATGGTAACTATTATTGTAAGAAAACTCTGCAAGAGGCAAATGAATATCCCAGCTACCACCAAAATCAATGGCACATGCCCTTAACATATCTTCTAAAGTTTGAATTGTTCTTTCACTTTGACCATCTGTTTGAGGATGGTAAGCAGTACTTAGGTTGACACGTGTACCCAGATCTTCTTGAAATTTAGCCCAAAACCGAGAAGTAAATCTACTGTCTCTGTCTGAGACAATAGATATAGGCATACCGTGTCGGGCAACCACTTCCTTTACATATAAATCAGCAAGAGCCTCAAAAGACATAGTTTCTTTGATTGGTAGAAATAGGGCGCTTTTAGTCAGACGATCCACTATCACCCAAATTGCATCATGTTGTCGCTGAGTTTTAGGCAACTTAGTAATAAGATCCATTGTAATGTGTTCCCACTTCCAAACAGGTATATCCAAAGGCTGCATTTTGCCATACGGCTTTTGATGTTCAGCCTTAACCTGTAAGCAAGTCAAACATTGTTCCACATACTTAACAATTTCACGTTTCATACCTGGCCACCAATAATCAGACTTTAAATCATGGTACATCTTGGTTGCACCAGGATGAATAGAATATCGTGACTTATGAGCTTCATCTAATAAAAGCTTTTTCAATTCAGGAGAGTTAGGAATCCAAATTCTTCCATATCGAGTCTTTACCCCACGTGAATCATCAACAATATACGGAATTTGACCCTTAATTCGTTCAGCTCTCCAAAAACCTTTTTGCCATGCAGTTTGTTGTGCCTCTTTAATTTGATCCAATAAATTTGGAAGAATTGTGATTCGAAGAGATTTAACAATTAAAGAATGATGCATAGCTTTTCTGCTCAATGCGTCAGCTACCACATTAGCTTTTCCAGGATGATACAATATTTCACAATCATAATCTTTTACCAAATCAAGCCAACGCCTTTGTCTCATATTAAGATCACGCTGATCGAAAAAGTATTTAAGGCTTTTATGGTCAGTGTAAATAGTACACTTAACACCATAAAGATAATGCCTCCATATTTTCAAGGCAAAAACAACCGCCGCCAGTTCTAAGTCGTGAGTGGGGTACCCTTTTTCGTGATCTTTCAATTGTCTAGAAGCATAGGCAATTACCTTGCCCCGTTGCATCAAGACGCAGCCCAAACCATTGTATGAGGCATCACAAAAGACTACCATATCTTCAATACCATCAGGAAGTACTAAGATAGGTGCTTGACTAAGCTTTTGCTTAAGAATTCGGAAAGCTTGTTCAGAATGTTCATTCCATTCAAATTTAACGTTCTTTCGAGTGAGCTTAGTAAGAGGAGTAGCAATCTTTGAGAAATCTTGGATAAACCGTCGATAGTAACCGGCTAATCCTAGAAAACTCCTAACTTCAGTAGGATTTGTTGGAGGCTCCCATTTCATTACCGCTTCAACTTTGGCGGGATCCACTTTAATCCCTTGATTATTAACTACATGACCCAAAAATTGAACTTCCCGAAGCCAAAACTCACACTTCGAGAATTTAGCATAAAGCTTTTCATTTCTCAATGTCTGTAATACTTGCCTCAAATGAAATTCATGATCACCAGTAGATTTGGAATAAATAAGAATATCATCAATAAACACAATCACAAATCTATCGAGCATAGGGCGACATACCCGATTCATAAGATCCATGAATGCCGCAGGTGCATTTGTCAGACCAAAAGGCATAACCACAAATTCATAATGGCCATACCTTGTCCTGAAAGCAGTTTTGGAAACATCTTCTTCTCTGACTTTCAATTGATGATAACCGGAACGCAGATCAATTTTTGAAAAGAAACTTGCACCTTGGAGTTGATCAAATAAATCATCAATCCTAGGTAGAGGATACCTATTCTTGATAGTTACTTTATTTAATTCCCTATAATCAATGCACATGCGCATGGTGCCATCTTTCTTCTTAACAAAAAGTACTGGAGCTCCCCATGGTGAACTACTCGGACGAATGAAACCCTTGTCCAGTAGCTCTTGCAATTGCTTCATAAGTTCTTGCATTTCAGAGGGAGCTAGCCTATAAGGAGTTTTAGCAATAGGTGTGGCTCCCGGCACCAAATCAATACGAAATTCAACTTGCCTATCGGGTGGGATGCCCGGCAGCTCGTCAGGAAATACATCAGAAAACTCTTTGACAACAGGAATTTCACAGATTTTGGGAGTTGATTTCTGAACATCAACCACATGTGCCAAAAATGCCTGACACCCATGTGACAAATGTCGTTTAGCACGAGCAAAAGTGCAAATAGATAGCGAAGATTTTCTCTTTTCCCCATAAATATCTATTACTCCCCCACTTGGTGAGTTAACCCGAATAATTTTCTTTTCACATTGAATAATAGCTCCATGCTTTCCTAACCAATCCATACCAATTACTACATCGAATTCACCCATTTGCATAGGGATAAGGTTTATGATGAAGGTTTCACTATTAATTACTAACTGACACTCACGATAAACATTGGTCACATTAATAATTCTATCATCAGCAACCTCCACATCTAGTGGAGCATCTAATTCAGAAAGAGGAATTGAGAAATTTAGACAAAACTTCTCAGATACGAATGATCTTGAGGCTCCCGAATCAAACAGTATGTATGCAGGTTTAAAATCAACAAAGAAGGTACCTGTTAACACATCGGGGGCTCTTTGAGCTTCTTCAGCAGTAATTTGAAATGATCGGCCTTTAGCTTTTGGAGGTTCATCAGTTTTCCTTTCATTATATCGACGAGGTGGAAGTGGAGCAGATTGAGCCCTTAGATCAGGACATTCAGCTTTAATGTGTCCCGGCTTATAACAATTATAACATACCCTAATTGGGTTAGGGCAATCACGGGCAATATGACCCACTCTCCCACATTGATTACACGCACTTGACCCGAACCTACACTCTCCGAAATGCCTTTTATGACAAGTCTTGCATTCCGGAACTTCCTTCCTTTCTCCTCGTCTCTCCTCCTTCTTGGAACCTTCACCAGATCTAAATTTCTTTGAAGAATAAGAAGATTGTTCGGCTTTCCTCTTAGCAACCCTACGACCCCATTCAAGCTCTTGGAACCGAGCTTCATCAATCATCTCTTCAAGACTTTGACAACGTTTTGGGTTAACAAATCGACGGATTTCTGGCTTCAAAATATGATGAAAATGCTCCATTAACCTCTTGGGATTCTCCATATACTCCGGACAAAAGTGTGCTCGATCCAAGAATAAACCAACAAGCTCATTTATCGACTCTGTCTTTTGTTCCATAGATAGAAATGCACGACGAATTTCTTGCAGATCGGCTTCTTGAGAATAAGCATTATTAAACATCTCCTTAAATTCCTTCCAAGTTAAATTCTTAATTGCCTCAGCGCCTTTAGTACGGCACTGAACTTCCCACCAACCTTTAGCGCGAGATTTAAGAAGATTAGCTGCATATCGTACCTGAAGTCTCTCGGGACATTCAATAGTAGCAAATGCCCCTTCAACTTCAGAAATCCACCTTTGAGCTTTAATAGGATCCATATCCCCTTCGTAAGATGGTGGATTACAAGCAGAAAAGTCTCGATAACTGATCTTTTTCTCTTCTGGAACTTGTACCACCGGTGGATCAACATGTGGTATATTACCAAAAGTATTCGCCTCTTCCTCACGTCTATAAAATTCATCGGTAATGGTCTCCGAAATCCTACTAAGTAAAAGAGGTAAAGATGCTTCTTGAGCATGAGTGACTTCTTGAGCAATTAAAGTTCTTAATTCAGGTAAAGATAGCCTAGCTTCATTGGCAGGAGATCTTGGTCTTTCACCACCGCCCCCTGCTTCCCTATTCTGGGCTCTACTGTGAGGATTTAATCCTAGATTTAGATCAATATCCCTTTCATCCATCTTTACTGAAAATAGACATAAGATATTTAATATACACATACTTTAACAATTAACATGCCTATTTTACCTTAACTTATAACAATTAATAACCACTAAGACTTCATTCTCTTGACATCTCGTGTTTTCCATGACACCGTACGAAGTCATATGATAATTCATGTGTTGGCCAGGCACACTAATTATCACATTACCACATACGTCACCATGGTCCACACGTGACACCTCGATTCAGAAATCTTAGCACTTCATCAATTAGTCAAATAATATCACAAAATAATTAAATATCATGCTCAAACAATAATAATAGTGGTTTAAGATCAAGTACCCACTAATGGTGAATACCCGAATCCCTTAAACCAAGCTCTGATACCAACTTGAAACACCCCGATTTTTTTTTTTTTTACTCATTTCGTAAAGTCCTACGTTTTAATATGACATTTTAGACTTGTTGTATCATTCCCTAGATCAAATAAGGATTTAAATAATAAAATGTTGAATTTATAAGAGATTCCCCAGGAATGACTCCCATTCCCCAGGAATGAAGCATGCTGTTAGTAATTTGAGTCGGATTCCCTAGGAATGACTCTCATTCCCCGGGAATCAAGCCTGCTGTCCCTTTTACCATCTTCCGAAATTCAATCGTGCATATCTTGAAAATGACAAGTCCAATGACCATGAAAATTTGCAGGCACGTGTAAAATGATATTTCAAACATTTCCCAATTTCCACTTTTCATAAATTCGCGTTTTATCAAGAATTAGACTAGTGACCTTTTTATGGTCATTTTCGACCCATTCTAAAGACATACCAAATTCCAATCCACCCAACATCATACTTCAACCTTTTTACCACATTTCTAATACCATATTTAGGACTTAATGCCATATTCGCATTCATCATACCCAAACCACAACTCATTCTAGCCGTTTACCCATTAAGTGACCCATTTGGGCACTTTAACGACCCGTTTGGGTCTTTACCCAAATAACCACTATTCCAACACCTAAATCACATTTCTTTGACTATTCTAAGTCAACCTAGGCCACTTTCACTATCAATACTTCAACTTAACCATTAACATCAAAATTTCCATAAAAACCATTATATTCACATTATAGTTATCTAGTGTACAATATCATCATCGCCAAAACTATCAATGAGTATAACATAACTCATTGACTAATTTAACCTTCACATTTCAACATGTTTGACTTTGACCATCAACCTAACATGACTTTCAACTTTACATGTCAAAACATTGTTTCTTTACCAAAAAGGGGTGTACATAACATATCATGAGCATGATTTAAGAAGATTAAAACTTGTTACCATCACATAACAAGCTCCACCATTAGGTCCCCATAGGCTTCTTGCCCAAATCAACTTTCTTTTCACTTGCTTCACCTACAAAATTTAAACTTAACACAATAAGCACATTGCTTAGTAAGTAATGGACACTTAAACAATAACTTTAACACTTTAACATATTAAGGATCCTTAATCACTTCCACAAGTTAACCTCAAAGGATTAACTACTTCCACAAGTGATACCAATGCCATTCCTTGGCTAACATCAAGCAAATGACATGGTAATCACTACTTTAACAATAATCCCATTACTTACCTTGCTTTTGAGATAAAGAACCACTTGAACCAACTTGAGCAAAATCAATTCCTTTATCACCTAAACATAATCACATAATTCACATAAATCACTTAACCACATAATCAATTCTTTACTTATAAAATAGGTGTTAATTCACTAACACCACTTTACTCAATTAATTTGGTTATCACTTTCTTACTTCTTAACTTTCATTATAATCACATATCATGGTTATTTACATATCACTAACTTCATCACTTTCATATTAATTCTCTTTACAACTTACTAATTTAACAATATCCATAAGCATATGTTTAATTATACATAAACTTTAACATATTAACTTCAATAATCATGTTAACATCATGTATCTAGCATTATCTTATCCAATTCATGATTAAAACTAAATATCATTCAAAACCCCATAGTTAGGGTTTAATTCTAACAATTCAAACATCAAATTGAACACAAGAACATGTTAAACATACCTTAAACCTTGAGATTAAGTGATTACAATCACTAATTAGCAAAACCCTAAGTGATTTACTTATAATTAAACCTTCCTCCTTGTATTTCTTCAAAACCGACTTCACAAGAACAAAATACGTGATATTTCTGAATTTTAATTATTAGCATACAGTAGAATAGTATAGAAGCAGCATTTTTATACTGTAGTTTGCGATTTAAACCTTCAACTTATAGTACTGGTCACTTTTAGTCCCTTTCCTAACTTATTCATTAAATGACAAGTCCCAAAGACTTAAAATGTATTTCACAGCTAGTCCTTTTTAACTTAAACAATTAAAATAATATATTTTAAAGTTTTAAACTTACAAAATTTGGGGCGTTACAACTCTCCCCCACTTATTCAGGATTGTGTCCTCACAATCCATTCTTGATGTAAAGCCGGATAGTACTTAATCATTTCCTCCTCCGACTCCCAAGTGAACTCAGAACCCTTCCTATGCTTCCATTGAACTTTAAGTAGTTTGATTTCCTTGTTTCTTAATTGTTTAGTCTTTTCATCAAGGATTGCTATCGGTTGTTCAACATAGCTCAGTTGGTCATTAATTTCAATATCTTCTAAAGGCACATATGCTGCCTCATCAACTAAACACTTTCTAAGATAAGACACATGGAACGTATCATGTATTCCCGCCAATTCATCAGGTAGCTCAAGGCGATAAGCCACTTTTCCGACTCTTGCAATGATTTTGAATGGACCAATAAATCTAGGACTCAACTTTCCACGCTTTCTAAAACGAATTATGCCTTTCCAAGGAGACACTTTTAACATAACCATATCTCCTTCCTGAAATTCTATTGGGCGTCTTCTTTTATCAGCATAAGATTTTTGTCTATCTTGCGCCGTCTTTAATCGTTCTCTGATTTGATTAATCTTTTCTGTTGTCCTTTGAACAATGTCAGTACTTCCCAACTCTCTTTGCCCAATCTCACCCCAACATAATGGAGTCCTACATTTTCTTCCATACAACATTTCATATGGCGCCATCTTGATACTTGCATGGTAACTATTATTGTAAGAAAACTCTGCAAGAGGCAAATGAATATCCCAGCTACCACCAAAATCAATGGCACATGCCCTTAACATATCTTCTAAAGTTTGAATTGTTCTTTCACTTTGACCATCTGTTTGAGGATGGTAAGCAGTACTTAGGTTGACACGTGTACCCAGATCTTCTTGAAATTTAGCCCAAAACCGAGAAGTAAATCTACTGTCTCTGTCTGAGACAATAGATATAGGCATACCGTGTCGGGCAACCACTTCCTTTACATATAAATCAGCAAGAGCCTCAAAAGACATAGTTTCTTTGATTGGTAGAAATAGGGCGCTTTTAGTCAGACGATCCACTATCACCCAAATTGCATCATGTTGTCGCTGAGTTTTAGGCAACTTAGTAATAAGATCCATTGTAATGTGTTCCCACTTCCAAACAGGTATATCCAAAGGCTGCATTTTGCCATACGGCTTTTGATGTTCAGCCTTAACCTGTAAGCAAGTCAAACATTGTTCCACATACTTAACAATTTCACGTTTCATACCTGGCCACCAATAATCAGACTTTAAATCATGGTACATCTTGGTTGCACCAGGATGAATAGAATATCGTGACTTATGAGCTTCATCTAATAAAAGCTTTTTCAATTCAGGAGAGTTAGGAATCCAAATTCTTCCATATCGAGTCTTTACCCCACGTGAATCATCAACAATATACGGAATTTGACCCTTAATTCGTTCAGCTCTCCAAAAACCTTTTTGCCATGCAGTTTGTTGTGCCTCTTTAATTTGATCCAATAAATTTGGAAGAATTGTGATTCGAAGAGATTTAACAATTAAAGAATGATGCATAGCTTTTCTGCTCAATGCGTCAGCTACCACATTAGCTTTTCCAGGATGATACAATATTTCACAATCATAATCTTTTACCAAATCAAGCCAACGCCTTTGTCTCATATTAAGATCACGCTGATCGAAAAAGTATTTAAGGCTTTTATGGTCAGTGTAAATAGTACACTTAACACCATAAAGATAATGCCTCCATATTTTCAAGGCAAAAACAACCGCCGCCAGTTCTAAGTCGTGAGTGGGGTACCCTTTTTCGTGATCTTTCAATTGTCTAGAAGCATAGGCAATTACCTTGCCCCGTTGCATCAAGACGCAGCCCAAACCATTGTATGAGGCATCACAAAAGACTACCATATCTTCAATACCATCAGGAAGTACTAAGATAGGTGCTTGACTAAGCTTTTGCTTAAGAATTCGGAAAGCTTGTTCAGAATGTTCATTCCATTCAAATTTAACGTTCTTTCGAGTGAGCTTAGTAAGAGGAGTAGCAATCTTTGAGAAATCTTGGATAAACCGTCGATAGTAACCGGCTAATCCTAGAAAACTCCTAACTTCAGTAGGATTTGTTGGAGGCTCCCATTTCATTACCGCTTCAACTTTGGCGGGATCCACTTTAATCCCTTGATTATTAACTACATGACCCAAAAATTGAACTTCCCGAAGCCAAAACTCACACTTCGAGAATTTAGCATAAAGCTTTTCATTTCTCAATGTCTGTAATACTTGCCTCAAATGAAATTCATGATCACCAGTAGATTTGGAATAAATAAGAATATCATCAATAAACACAATCACAAATCTATCGAGCATAGGGCGACATACCCGATTCATAAGATCCATGAATGCCGCAGGTGCATTTGTCAGACCAAAAGGCATAACCACAAATTCATAATGGCCATACCTTGTCCTGAAAGCAGTTTTGGAAACATCTTCTTCTCTGACTTTCAATTGATGATAACCGGAACGCAGATCAATTTTTGAAAAGAAACTTGCACCTTGGAGTTGATCAAATAAATCATCAATCCTAGGTAGAGGATACCTATTCTTGATAGTTACTTTATTTAATTCCCTATAATCAATGCACATGCGCATGGTGCCATCTTTCTTCTTAACAAAAAGTACTGGAGCTCCCCATGGTGAACTACTCGGACGAATGAAACCCTTGTCCAGTAGCTCTTGCAATTGCTTCATAAGTTCTTGCATTTCAGAGGGAGCTAGCCTATAAGGAGTTTTAGCAATTTTTTTTTTAGAACAATTTTTTTTTTTTTTTTTTCATAAGGTCCTACATTTAAAATATGACATTGTAGACTTGTTGTATCATTCCCTCAATCAAATAAGGATTTAAATAAGAAAATGTTGAATTTCTAAGAGATTCCCTAGGAATGACTCCCATTCCCCAGGAATGAAGCATGCTGTTAACAATTTGAGTCGGATTCCCCAGGAATGACTCCCATTCCCCGGGAATCAAGCCTGCTGTCCATATTACCATTTATCGAACTTCAAACGTGCATATCTTGAAAATGACAATTCCAATGACCATGAAAATTTGCAGGCACGCGTAAAATGATATTTCAAACATTTCCCAATTTTCACTTTTCGTAAATTCGCGTTTTATCAAGAATTGGACTAGTGACCTCTTTATGGTCATTTTCGACCCATTCTAAAGACATACCAAATTCCAATCCATCCAACATTAGACTTCAACCTTTTTACCACATTTCTAATACCATATTTAGGACTTAGTGCAATATTTATACTCGTCATATCATAACCCCAACCTATTCTAGTCATTTACTCATTAAGTGACCCATTTGGGCACTTTTATGACCCATTTGGGTCTTTACCCATGTAACCACCATTTAAACTCTCAATTCACTTTCATTTGACTATTCTAAGTCAACTTAGGCCAATTTCACTATCTATACTCCAATTTAACCATGAACATCAAAATTTCCATAAACTACAATATTTACATCATTTACATCAAGGGTTCAAGATCATCATTCCAAAACTTCAATGATCATTGACCCAACTCATTGACTAGTTTGACTTAAATACCATATCAAGTTCGACTTTGACCATCCACATAACAAGACCTTGACTTTTAACAACATGTGACAAAACCATGTTTTCTTAACAAAAAGGGGTGACATCAACATCAAGAGCATGATCAAGGGATAAGCTTGTTACCGACAATGAAACAAGCTCCACCACTAGCAACCTTCGGGCCGTTTGCCCGGATCCCGTTGGGTCCCACTTGGCTCACCTAAAAACATATAAACATGATAAAGTAAGCATAAAGCTTAGTAAGCAATGGGCTATCAATGATCATCAATATCAATTCAACATACGTATATTAAGGATCCATAATATCATATGCTAATTCCCGCAAGAATTAACATCTTCGGGCCTACACCCCGGTATATAATCATAACTCATCAAGTAAATGACATATCCATTACCGGTCCTTCCAAGTAAATGGAACAAGCATTACTTGAAGAAAGATAGCATCATCCATTAACTTACCTCGCGATAGCCCATACAATCAATCACTTGTAACACTTGGCATACTTTTATCACCTATTCATATAATCATATAAACACATATCAATTACACATTCAATAATCATTCATCATATAACATAGATGTTAATTCACTTAACACCTATATCCAATTCATACTCAACCTCCAATTCATTACTTGTATCATATTATACAAGTATTAATTTCATCATAAGATCTCATCATATGTTTCATACACTTTACTCATAATCATGTATAAATGGGTAATTATCATTATCACATCATCAATTTCATCAATAATCACCAAGAGCATCATCTCTTAGTGTATAATCATATTCATCATATATCATTTACCCATTTATACATGACTTTCATTTCCTTTACACAAGGAATATAATTCAACATGCTAATTAAATGAATTCATTCATCAAATCATTATTCTTTCATCAATTACCAATTACTATCATCATTTACATAATCAAAATCATTCATTTACTCATAAACACAAGGTTATGAGTTCTTTTATAAAAATTTACATCATTTAAACCTACTTCATAACTTAATCATGTGTATGAAACATATATAATTCATTAAACCATTAAGCCTTTAATTTCAAGAAGCTAGGGTTTACACAACTTGATTCAAATCATGAATTAAGTATAAAGACATGTTCTTCATCATGTATGAAACCTTAATACCCAATTACCCGTTACTTTCCTTAAGTTAGGGTTTATCCCCATAACTCAATTTCACACATAATCATCTAATTAAACAAGAAGATATTGTTAATCATACCTTAGAAGTTGTAAATTTGAAGTTAGAAGCTTCAATTCCACAAAACCCTAACAAATTTTGGATCTTTGTTCTTGTTCTTCCTTAACCGACTTCACACAAACATATAGTACGTATCTTTTTAGTTTTCAAATGTAAAAATGCAGTAGAAGTTTACAGAACTAAGTTTTATACTCCATATTTCATTTAAACCCCTTAACTTATAGTACTTGTCATATTTAGTCCCTCAACACATATTTCATAATATTACATGTCCTATGGGCATAAAATAGTTTACATAGTTAGTCCCACTAACTTATATAATCAAAATTGTATATTTAAAGTTTTAAACTTACAAATTTTGGGGCGTTACAAGTAATGCTAAAGGGACCTAATTATACAGACCTACAAATAGACCTAATCTTTTGATTGGTTGAATTTTTTCTCTCTCCTAATCTCATCCAATCAATTTTTCAAACCAACCAATCCTACATTTAGGCTTACCTAATTAGTCTTACCAATCATTTTCCTTCTTAAAATGTGATGGAAACTTAAAGGGTGCGGTTGTGATTTCAATTTGCCGAATGTTAGAAAGGAAAAAGATGAATTTAGTTTTAGGTCTTCAAGCTCTGATACCAAGAAATTGTTGTTATTTGAATTATTTTATACATATGTCAATTAATGTTTAGAAATTAAGTATGAAGACTCTAATATGTAGTGCCGAGCAAAAAACCGAATTAACCAAACCATAACCGTATTAACCGTCAAAACCGAACCGAATTAACCAAACCGAACATATAACTGCGGGTGTGGTTAACATTTTTTGATTAACCAAAATTTGTGGTTCGGTTATGAAAATAGAAGATAACCGCATCGGTTTTAACCGCACCGCCTCACACTAACTTTTTCACACTAAAAATATTATATTTATATTTAATTTCTAACTTTTGGTTTCAAAAATGCACTAATTTGCCAACCTCTGAGGTTATAAAACTTCATTGATCTACTTTTATTTTGATATAGAAATTTGAGAATAAAACCTACTCTTACATTCAAATGTATTGCATTTAAAAAACTTTTTTTTATCGCAAATGGTTAACTGAATTAACCGCTTTCAATATAGGCGTTAACCAAATTAACCGAATTAACCAATCCGTTTATTAACCGAACCGAACGGTTAAATTTTTTGATTAACCAAAGTTTTGGTTATGGGGGCGGTTTTCATCTCTATCCGCACCTAACCGAACCATGTTCACCCCTACTAATATGATAGGGGTTAAACCCCGTCAATAAGTGATAATAAAAATATCCGCTAACAATGGTTTTAAGTGAGATTTAAATTTACAGTATATCTTACTAATTTATAGAAATTTCTTCATACTAATGGAATATATTTTTTTTTTTCAATAAAATGCTTATTAAGGAGTACAATAAATAGAATATTGATATTTTAATCTTAGAGTAGAATTGAAATGAGTACATCAATTTTGAGTGAGAATAAGGAATCAATCTCAACCATTCATTTCATCAAATACCCATTTCCCCACATTTTTGAAACTCAAATATCTCACAAACGGTAAGTCAAAAAATCATGAAAATTGCACTATAAAATTCAGCGTTTTCTCATCTTTGATTTGCCGTCCGTCAAGGCATATTTTTGACAAATTTTTTTTTTCATTTTTGGGTGGTTACAAATTAGTAACACATGTGTTAGTGATTGGTTGTACATTTGATTTGTGGTTAGGGTTAGGGTTAGGGTTAGGGTTTAGGGTTTAGGATTTAAGGGTTAGGGTTTAGCAGGGTTTATGGTTAGGGTTTAGCAGGGTTTAGGGTTTAGGATTTAGTATGATTTAGAGTTTAGAGTTTTGTAAAGCGTTTAGGGTTTAGGGTTTAGGGTTTAGGGTTTGGGGTTTAGGGGTTAGGGTTTAGGGTTGGGGGTTTGGGGTTTCGTACACATGACACACTATCATTGGTTCCCTTATTCTCACACAAATTCCTATTATTATTTGAACCCCACCCTTTAATCTTATGTCTTTGATAATCTTTCATGTTCGCCTGGACTCTAAATTGATGGTGTCTCAACGTTCTCTTTAAAAGGTAGTATATACGATACTTACGTAACGTCAAAACATTACATCACTTTGTACATAATACATTTATTTATACTACTAGCTACATACTAAAATATTATAGGACATAGTCACATAGATAAGACATTGAATAATATTGAATCATACAATTAATTTACTCAAATAATAAATAAAATAAAATCTATACACGTGTTCACATTTACCTATTACATTTTTAATATTTATATATGTTCATTTCTCTCCCAACGTTTTTCTCACCCAAACCAAACTGATCATTGACAACAAATATGGAAGATGTTTCCTCATCCACCTACATTCTCCTACCGGATTCTGACCACCACCATCAACCACCGCCCCCTCGTTATCGTCCATCCATCAAATTCGTATCCACCATAATTGTTTCCACTTTACTCCTTTCATCTTTAATAGGTGTTATAATCCACCACCAACTTGCTACAAACTCACCATATGCTGAGCATCTAGAATCGGCCAATAAAGCCGTTTCAAGAGGGGTGATCGAAGGGGTGTCGGAAAAGAGTAATATCCGGGTGTCATCCTCCGGTGGCGAGGCCAATGATAATGTATATCCATGGACAAATGCTATGCTTTCATGGCAAAGAACTGGCTTCCATTTTCAACCCCCAAAAAACTGGATGAATGGTATAACTTTATTATCACTTCACTATCATTGTTAATTACTAGTTTACAATCTTACATATTAACAAAATTAATTAGTTACGAATATAGTTTTACTGATCTAAAGTTGTTTCTTTGTGTGCATGATATGATGGGGATTATTTTTGTTGATTTCTTTTCTGCTACATGATCAGATCCTAATGGTATGTTTATCTTAATCTCCTTTTTTATACGATGAAATATTTCCTTAATTGGTACATTGTGCAACTTCTATATCTGGCTAACATATCATTTCGTGTTCTTAATAATCTATAACTAATTCGATTTCACCATTTAAAGTTGTTAGATTCTCATTCTCTCATTATTGTCATTTGTTATTGTACGTAGAATACTCTTTCACCGATAATTTACACGTAATATAAAACCATAACTTTTTTAATATCCAACAAAATATATTGAATATTGCAATTTGCAAATCACATCGACGTCATTTATATATTAACATTGTCGTTTATTTAATTGTTGTATGTGTAATAACAATGATTGAACAATTAATTAGGATCAATTATTATTTTTTTCACGTGTAAATAATAAAGAATAATAAATTGAACAAATAGACAAGCTAGAAAGAGACCCCATGTAACGTACGATATGAGTTGTCAATGACATGGACAGTCAGGCGTGGATAACGTGCTATATATAATGTCAAAAATTAGCCAATTAAATTATGACACATGTCATTTAATGTATAGTTAAAGTTCCAAATTTTTTATAGTACTTTTTTACGGAGCTTAATACCAAAATGGGATAAATTTGCAAACTTTATAAGCAGTTTCCAACTTTTCATATAGTTGGAACATGAATGACATAAAAATCAAGATAAACACAACCTGTTTTGCCTATACAAAGAGAAAACATTTCATCAAACATTTGGCGTGCATTCTCCAATTCCATTCAACTCAACACTAATTCGAATAACAAATAAGGAAAAAATCAATACCTTTCAGTAGAGGTGGCAAAATGAATGGGTCGGGTCGGGTCACGGGTCTAGATGGGTTTGGGTCTAAATGGGTCCGGGTCTAGATGGGTCATTTAGAAGGATGGGTCTAAACGGGTCCGTGTCAAATGGGTCTCGGGTCGGGTCGGGTCATTGGGTTCACAAAATTTTTTTTTTATTTGAGTGCAAAATGAAAAAAATGAAATGAGGTGAAAAAAAAAAAAATTTTACCCGCTAGACCCGTATAAACCCGTTGGTTAATTGTTACATAATTAGATGTTATATTGAAAAACTCATTTAGACCCATCCAAAAAATGGGGAAGAGACCCAACAAACCCACCCCCTCCTAAAAATTAACCAAATTGACCCAAAATTAACCAATGGGTCTAAAATTGCCACCTCTACCTTTCAGTAATCAGGAATTCAACTCTTCAATTCATCCAATAAATTTATTGATAGTATGATAATATTTCCTTAATAATTTGAAATTAATTCAAGTACACCGATTAAATTAAAATTGTTATATTCTCATTCTCTCATTCTTATCTTTTGTTATTGTATTTGTATGTAGAATACTCTTTGACCGACAATTTACACGTAATATAAAACCCTAACCTTTTTGATATATAACAAAAAAATATATTGAATATTGCAAATTATATCGATGTCATTTATATTTTAACATTGTCGTTTATTGAATTTTAGACAACTAGAAAGAGACCCCATGTAACGTACGATATGAGTTGGCAATGACATGGACAGTCAAGCGTGGATAACGTGCTATATATAGTGTCAAAATAAGCCAATAAAATAATGACACATGTCACTTACTCTATAGTTAAAGTTCCAATTTTTATACAGTACTGTTTTACGGACCTTAACTATGGTAGTGTCACGCAGGTCCATTATATCATATGGGATGGTACCATTTGTTCTATCAATACAACCCGAATTCAGCCGTTTGGGGAAATATTACATGGGGTCATAGCGTATCAAAAGATTTGATAAATTGGTATAATCTTCCGTTCGCTTTAGTCCCCGATCAATGGTACGATATCAAGGGCGTTTGGACAGGGTCTGCTACCATTCTCCCCGATGGTCGAATTGTTATGCTATACACCGGTGACACGAATGAAAATGTACAAGTCCAAAATTTAGCGTACCCTGCTAACCTATCTGATCCGCTCCTTATAGATTGGGTCAAATACCCGGGTAACCCAGTCATGGTCCCACCACCCGGTATTGGTGAAACCGAAACTAGAGATCCGACCACGGCATGGGTCATGCCGGACGGGAAATGGCGAGTTGCTATAGGATCTAAAGTTGATAAAAAGGGTATTACGTTTGTTTATGAAACCACTAATTTTACGAGTTTTAAGTTATTGGATGGTGTAATGCACGGGGTTGAAGGTACGGGGATGTGGGAATGTGTAGATTTTTACCCAATTTCGACAACTGAGTCAAACGGGCTGGATACTTCGATAAATGGCCCGGGTATAAAACATGTGCTGAAAGCTAGTCTTGATGATGATAAACATGATTACTATGCACTTGGGACGTATGACCCGAGTAGTAACAAGTGGACACCCGATGACCTGGATTTGGATGTAGGGATTGGGTTACGAGTTGATTACGGAGCAAAATACTACGCGTCTAAGACATTTTACTGTCAATATACGCTAAGGAGACTTCTTTGGGGTTGGATTGGGGAAAACGATAGTGAAAATGCTGATATCATGAAAGGATGGGCATCAGTTCAGGTATACAAATATAACAGTTATGCGTATATAACAATCATATAAACGTTACATAAATTTGTTCCCAATTCTCATTGCCTTCTGTTTCTATAAAATGCAGACCATCCCAAGAAGTGTGGTCTTTGACAAAAAGACCGGGACCGGTCTTCTTCAATGGCCAGTCAAGGAAGTAGAAAAGCTAAGATCGAATGGAAACGTCTACAAAAACGTGTTACTCGAACCAGGATCTATCGTGCCGCTTGAGGCAGGCTTAGCTACACAAGTATGACCACATTTTTTTTATATACAAATAAAAATATAGATATATAACAATATCTGAAAAATCAAACGATACTAAATAAATAATTGTAATGATGGCAGTTGGATATAACTGCGACGTTTGACGTCAATGAAATGTCATTGAGGGATATAAATGAAGTGAATATGAGGTACGATTGCAAAACGAGTAGTGGTTCTGATGGTCGTGGAGTTCTGGGACCGTTTGGATTGCTAGTGCTTGCTGATCAATCGCTCACTGAAAAGACCGCCGTTTATTTCTATATTGCCAAAGACGTCGACGGCCTTGCTAAAACTTATTTTTGTGCAGATGAATCAAGGTACATTTGTCATTCAAAATTTTCATGTGTAAACAATGTGCGTTACGTTTCTAATGTTGAAAAATATATATACAGATCATCGACAGCCACCGATGTTACAAAGTCGATTTATGGAAGTACCATTCCAGTGCTTGATGTTGAAAGTTTGTCTATGAGATTATTGGTATGCAAATATCTTTTGTACATGATATTTTGTAAGCATAAATTAATGTCATGGTTACTTATATATACTTGGCATATATGTATGTTTAGGTTGACCATTCTATAGTTGAAAGCTTTGGTCAAGGAGGAAGAAGGGTAATAACATCAAGAGTGTATCCAACAAAAGCAATATATGGGGCAGCAAAAGTCTTTTTGTTCAACAACGCCACCGGAATCAATGTCACTGCCACTATTAATGTGTGGAATATGAACTCGGCATACATTGACACTTTTCCCCTGGATCGGTCGGCGCTATGATAGCTTAGTGGTGAAAGACATGTAGTATTAAATTATTAATGCAAATGTTATGGGTTCAATTTTCATCCTCATATCCCATTAATCACGAATTACACAATTTATCTCTCGTATGTTAAATATAGGACCGGTCGGTACAATGAGAGGCCGCCAGAAAATCGGCTTATCCCTCTTTATTTTCCCCTATGTCAACATTAGAATTATAAGATGGCAATCACAATGCTCCATTTCCCATTAGAATTTAACTGTTTTTCTTAGTTATTATAGATTCTTTTAGAATCATAAACTTATCAACGAAGTTATTAATCAAACTTATTATAACTTTTGGTTTCTAAAATTTGATATATATCATTTCTAAACTCAAGACTAGTAATTCTCTTTGCGAATACAGTTTTATTCTGCTGTAAATAGCATATATTTTCATTGATGCAACATAATAATGCATGAATCTTTACCATACACTAAATTCTTTCTTATATACAATTGTACCAACATTGGTAAACAAGCTCTACACTAATTGTTGGCTATTTACTATTTACTATTTACTATTTACTTTTTAATGATATGATGCTCCTTGATTTGAAAATTTAAATACCGTAAAATAATGACAATTATTAGATGTTATTGTTTGACCAATCTCCTATCTCCTATCCCCTTCCCCTTTATTATTATAAGAGGATGGTATTAGCAAATCATTTTTGCTAATAGCTTATTATGTTCAAGCCTCCCAAAATATTGATTAGCAAATAAATACGGAGCTTCATTAGTCAAAGACACTAATACCCCTAGAAAAACTTATTTCCCGCCCACTGCACTCCAAGAAACGCCGCTGGACATTTTTCCTTTTTGGCTTTCGAATTTCAAAAACCTAATTCATAGTTTTCATCTAAATTAAAAACCATTATTTCTTTCCTTTATTACTAGGTTGCCTTTGTTAAATCACACCTAAAAAAAACGACTGCCGTATGTAATATCTATCTGCAAAAACGATATCCCCTTCATCAGACTCAGAAACCCTACAGAAAAGAGGAGATCGCCGATGGGAACTGAAGTACTGTTCACGCCTCCAAACGAAATCACGATCGAAAAAACAGATGCGAAGATTCGAGTTCAGGTTCATGGAAACAAAGCTACAAGAACACCCCAAATCAGACTGCATCCATCGATATGATATTAATCGATCCGTTTGTAAGACTTCCTTCTTCCGTTGTTGTTTACCACATGTTTTTCTGTGTACAAATTGCTGTTTAAAATCGTTATTTCTAATCGTTTGTTATGTACCTGTGGTATCGATTCATCTTACCATCTTTTTATCTTAGCATCGTTTAATCAGCTTTGGTAAAAAACCGAACGGATTATCATGTTGTGTTCATTTTTGTATTGTGGTTTTTATCAATTTTACTAGATATACGTATGAAGGGTATCGTAAATCGTTGATTTCAATTCTTTTGCATTGTGGTTACACCTTAAATTGATATATTTTCATATAGGCATTTATGTGATTGACTATTGATTCTTAGTGCCTAAAAACTCATTCTTGTAGTAAATGAAATGGTTATATGTGTTGGGAATTTATTATTTTACTCACTATGTTTCAATTAGCAAGTATAGCTGATGTATGATTTACATGTGTTACTTTGGACTCTAAGCTTTTGAGTGGCGATATCTCGTCTTTTCTCATTTCAATAACTGTTTTAAACGTTGTTTCTTTTGATCATACAAGATCCTGATTCCTGATAGTATATGTCGTATGCTCAAAATTCTTGAAATCTGCACACTAGCTTTCATTCAGCAAAGAAGGATGATAGATGTTTAACATTTGTTACTTTGGACTTAACAGCTTTTGAGTGGTACTATGTTGAGTTCTATCATTTCAATATTTTTTTTATTAAACATTGTTACTTTTAAAAGGAAAGACTCATGAGATCATTTGAGATTAGAGTACATGTAGAAATCATCTATCGTCCTTCAAGGTCAGTTTTATTTTTATTCTTTACTTCAAGTTAATCCATTACCAAATTTACATTACCTTTTTGTGATTTATGATTATGGTCATCTTACATGTGAGGTGACCAACTTGTGTACAAATATTACATACCAGAAATTCAGTTTCGTTTAGTATTAAAAATTCAGGTGACTTCGGACTTGATACGCTATGCTTAAGTTTATTCTTTTGTCATCATGTTGTCTGGATTTTTACATTGTATTGTGGGTATTGTAGGTTGACATATTCTACGGACGGAAAGCTAATCATAGTGTCCCATCTATGAATGCAAAAGAGCAACATGATTGCATGCTCGACTTGATTTTCAATCAGAAAGTCACTTAGGTCATTACGCAATTTAAGGACCAAAGAATTAACTAAATTTCTTAAATCTCAGTGCGTCCCTATGAAATAGCATTTTTTGTATTCATGCTTCAGTTGTTTTGATTAATATAGCAGGTAATTTTAGCAATCATTCTTTCTACATATATCAAATGTGTCTTTCATAAGTAGTGACTTTTTACAACAATGAATTACGTATCTCTTTCTAATGCAGGTACCTTCATGGATATCGATTGATGTTTACAAAGAGAATCTACTAATTCAGCTTCAAATGTATGTGTCTTCAATCTGTTTTTTTCCTTATTATTTTGTTGTGTGTTTATTCTTTTATAAGATATTAAAGGCATTTCATACTACAATACCAAGTTTGTTTATACAATTTCAATCAAGATATATATTATATAGTGAATATAAGAAAATCATGCCTTACGGTTTAACATTTTTTAGTTTACCTGCTTAAGTCCAGAAATAATAATATTCGGTACAGGTGGTAAAATGGACGGGTCGGACTGAGTTAGATATAATGGTGTTGATATGATTATCTATCGAGTGAGTAATAGAACCATTGCATCTGATGAGGTTCGTTTCTATCGACTATCGTCCTCCTTTTTCTTCCTTTGCTTTGAATCATGGCCGATTTTCGTTTCCAGAACGCAACCGCTAGCATCTCCGATCAACCATCACGAGTTCCTGACTTTTGCTGTGTATAACACATTGATCCTAAATTGGCACAGGTTATTCCAGGGAATGATCTGAATATATTGCAAGACCTCTTGAGGGTACATCACGTCAGAGATCTGAATATAGTCGAAAGCAGGAGGAAGAGATGGTTAGTTTCTTGCTTAATAAACCTATAAACTCTTTTATTGCAGTTATTTTGTATAAACTTATACTATCCAATCCATATGTTATGCTAATTTTGTTATCCAGAACACAGGCACTACTTTATGCAGACCCTTTTGATGTGGAAGCACAAAAGAAAATTGAAGCTGCAATCCGCCAGGTGTGTGACCATTTATTGGTTTTGTAATTTGTGAAAATTATATATGTAGTTGTCGTTCATAGAAACCTTTTATATCTCATGATGTTTGTGCATTTGGTTTTACTTAATACTGAACATGAACTCAATTAATTTCCATCATGTTGAAGAGTGTTAATTGATGCTCTAATAAAATAGCCCCTTTCAAGAATAAATGTCCCCTTTCAAGAATAAATGTCCATAAATTCAGCTACCATGAGTCCATGATTCTTCCACTATGTTTTGAAGCATGTAATACAATTTGTAACATTGTAAGTGTGTGATGCAATTCTTTTGCATCGCTTATAACTGTAGGTGATATAATTGTACTTGCGTGCCCTCGTCACTTATATTCCTTATTGCTATTAGTTGCAAAAGATACCGTTCTGAACTTCTGATTAGTTATGGGTCGACCCACAAATTAAAGAACAAGACTACTAATAGGAAATCTTGGATAGTAATCCATTCCATAAACCGTATAGCTTGACTTTTGAACTCAACTTATAAGAGATTAATAGTTGACTGATCTATATTGTGTGTACATGGAATCAAAATATGAAAAACAATTTTGGGTGACTGCTCATTAAAAACTCTGCTACTATTGGGGCATTGTTGTTGGTTTCACTTGTGTGTTTCTGGGTTGTTTCCTTTAGAAGAGGCTTGGGAATAGTGAAGCCAAAGGATCTGTTTGGACATTTATGCAGACATGTTTAATTTTTTCCCGCGTTATATGATTTTTGTAGGTGAAATTTGATGAACGATGTATGTAGATTGAAGATGAAAAAGTTAACTTAACACAAAGAGAGGTGAGTAGTTTTGGAGGTTAGATTTCAATACAAATTGCAGGGTAATTTTTTACATTAGCTTCAGCGTGATCTACTTGGATTTTGAATACATAAATAGAGATTTTATATGCAGAAAGTAGCTATCATGATGATACTTGTCTTTTTTGAAACAGTATTACTTATATCTTTGTTTATTTCAGCAAATGTATTTTTATACATTTGAACAGTTTTTTATACTTATATCAGTTTGTAGAGTTGATACTTTCATTTTCTTGAACAGTTATTTATACTTGCAATTCTTTTATTTCATTTCATAGGCTCCAATTTCCTGGACTGTGCATAGTAATTGAAAAGATAATGCATGTTTCGAAGAGTTTATATGCAGAAGCCAACCATGCCCATTTTTTATACTTGCTGGACGTAAATTGTCGAAGTTGCTGAGGGAGGAAATATACGTCTCATATTTATATATATGTGACCATCTGTTTATTAATTATTCGTATAGTCATATTTTATATTGATTATTATTCATATAATCCCAAAAAAGGAGTTTTGCATAGCTTAGTGTACGTGTACCTCATATGTGCATTAATTTTGTAAGTTATTGTTCTGTTTTTTAGATTGGATTAAAAAATTGAGCAATTAAGGAGTGCCAAGTAGCTTTTTGTGAGTCCATTTCTTTTTGTTGCCAGCTTGAATATTTTTACTTCTACATATATGAGACGCTACTACTGTGGTTTTGAAAAAGCAAATGTTACCCTTGTTAACTTATAAACGAATTATAAGTTACAAACCCTGTAAACAAGTGTTCGTGAATAAAATCTCAATTTATTTGAATAACATCAAACAACATTTGGAAAGAAGGTTTTAAGAGGAGCCATATTATTTCAAGAAGTGCAGCCGTGCAGGTTAGGAGTGAAATGGGTCATATAACAGTGGCTATATCAGGTAATTTGCGAACTGGATTAATGTTCCCAGCTTAGTGGCTATATCAGGTAGTTTGCGAAATGGGTCATATAACAGTTTCGTAGGGACGAAATAGGGTGGATAGTGACTGGATTTTGCTTGCTGTTAATGTTCAAGTAACAACGGGTGGAGTTTGTTTGAGTACTGGATGGTATGGATGGTTTATAATATGTATGTATGTATGTTATGTATGAAAAATGTTTGTACAGGTAGGAGTACGTTTGAGAATGTGATTGTGTACTTTTGGGCTTTTGGCATAGTAGTAAATAACAATCTTTTGCTTTCTCTAAAAAGATTACACATGCATTGATTTTACAAGTGCATTTGCCTATTCAAACTATTAACTTTTGCTGATATAATTTTTTTTGTTGTCGGGTACCACAAGTAAACTAAGAATGAGTTGATTTGAGTTGGATTTTTATGTTTAGCAGTCATGGGTACCTAATTCATTGTGTACGTATATGTTTAGCGGTCACGTAGACTTATTTAAACCTATAGCTTCAATAACTACAAAAAAGGTAATACATTTTTCTCACAAGTGAAATGTATGAACAACAAAAGGTAATACATTTTTTGGTTATCTTGCATTAGGTTATTTTAACAAACATCCTTTTTGTATAACAAATTTATTCAGCCCGCAAAATTGCGGGTTATGATCTAGTTATATTTATAACAAACCTTTAATCATGTAGACACACCTAAAATAACCCCCTCTAAATTAATCTCATCCATTGGATACATTAATCTCCCTATTTATTCACCATTGATCTTAACCTCTGTATTTGTCCATGTAATAAGTATGGTTAACCTTTGTTAAATTACCTAATTATCCCTATTTAATCATAATTTAATTTCCAGTCAATTTTCAAATTTATTACTCCGTATTTGACTCATTCACAAAAAAACGGAGGTTTATTCCATATTAATTTGAAAAAACGGAGCTTCAATTCAAGCTTCCAATCCCAAAAATATCAATCGCTTCTTCTTCCTCCTCCTTTCTTTATCTTCTTTCAGGTTATGAATCTTTCTATCAATTACAATATTTCAACTTAGGATTTTTATATTGAATATAATTCTCTGTTCTTTCTGTTTTCTTCGATTCGATTTTTGTTTAGATATAGTATATGGTTTTAATTTGAGAGTGGATATCCTATCATTTTCTTGAAATTTATATGTTAGGGTTTTTCAGTGAGAAATGTATCCAAAAAAATAAAGCTGGGCTGGGAAGAAGTGCTCGAAGAACTGTCGACATTGAATCCCGGAAGACAAGTTCTCCTACTTTATTGGTTCGTTTCTCCCTACTATTTTCCTAAAATCAAATTAATAATAATGCATTTTACTGTTTGAGGTTTTGTTTGTTTGATGCACCAACTGTTTGATGAAATGCCTGAATAAGATCATAACATTAAAATGCATGTTCAATGTTTGTTTGATATTGGAACTGAAAATTGTAAGTTAAGCTCACAATGATGAATGAAGTTGGCTTAATGCTTTTGCTTTTACTTATGCTAAGGTATATGTTTGATCTTGCATTAGACCATTTGAAGGGTCTTTTCCCCCTATGAAGTGTAGTATTTTTTGCTAATTTGCTCATATTGACAGATTTATGGAGAGGATGAATGATCATTTTTAAACTATTGTAGGAGTGTAGTGAATAAGTGTGAGTATCCAAAAAGGGATTGTGGCACTTTCAACTTGAAGTTGATGTGTCTTTTCATGCACCTGAGATTAGTTTTAGAACTTACAATATCTAGATTTGTTGTTAATGATGACAATTAATGGTACATGAGTTATGGTCTTAGTCTTTTAGATCGCATTAAAGGTAATATTTGCGAGCTCTTTTTATATATGCCTTACGAATATGATGGGTTGATTAATTATGTGGCTGAGCACTCATCACATTAAAGGTAATATTTGTGAGCTCTTTTTATATATGCCTTCCGAATATGATGGGTTGATTAATTATGTGGCTGAGCACTCATGTATATATATATGGATTATGTAATGCAGATACTAAGCACCGAAAAAATGTACTATTTGGTTGACTTTGTTGTAGTTGTTGTGTTCAAGCCATTTGAGTTAGTAACCTTTTAAAACTTGATTTTTATAGGCCTCTAAAAGATAGAACAAAACTTTAAATCTTTATTTTTTATGTGTCATGCTATACATCATTTATACGTCTTCGTTTTATACATTACTGAGCATCCGTTTTAATTTTATAATTTCCACCAGTATTGTATTTTTTGTTAATATGTTTGTACATGAGCCTTCCATGTTTTTATGAAAGAATTCGTTGTAATAAGTTTTTATCGTAACTGCTACCTCCGATCTTTCCTTTATTAAGCTAAAAATATATGTAGACCTCTTAAGTTATTAAAATTCTAACTGAAACCAGTTGCCACTGTATAGTTGTTTTCAGATATATTTTATATCCTCGATCATGAGTTGTTTTGTCATAGAATCTATAACTCAAGGTTGGACTTGATGGCCTTCAAGGAATCTTAAATCTTTTATGCCTTGTGATATAATAAGTACTAATTATTTTGCTTTCTATCTTTATTGAAGAACTTAAATCCTGTTGTGAGACAAGATTGAAGATAAAAGTCACCAAAAGATGTTTGAGATATGTATTTTTCTCAATATATAACTATTTAGTCAAGTCTTTTATGATTTATTAAGTACCTATCATAATAGTTGTTCTCTTATGTCTTATATATCTTCCGTTGAAAGCTTTAATTGGTATGTTACTTATTACAACAAGTTGGGATATGATTTAATCGCAATATATTAGTTTTATAAGGCATTATCAAATTGTTTGGCTTTTATTATGCAGATACTATAATGGGTCTGGATGTAGCTATGTTAAAGCTTACCATTGAAGGCATGGTGTAAGAAATTAGTTTTAAAACCCTATTCGATATTGATTTTGCATAGCTGAGGTATGTGTTTCAGTTCTCTCATATTTCTCACCTGTTCATGAAGTTGATGACACGGGTACCAGATGATCCTATCTAATATATAGCATATATGCATCAGTAATTACATGATCTTAATTTTGGTATGAACCAAATGGTATGTAATTGAGTAGTTAGGTACTACACCCTCAAATACCAGAAGATGAAAATGCAGAGCTAAACCCACATTTTGTTGTGGAAACTGCAATTGCAACTCGTGCTTATAGTCAAATGTTATGCTTTGTGTTTTGTTCTATTGACAAGAAAATACTAAATATATTTATGTGTTACCTTTCTAATGTCTGTACTGTTAAAAAACAGATGCATGACAAGCATAGACTTTTAAGATGATGTAAAGTTGCATCACCTTCACCATTTAATCAACAAACTTTATCCGTATTTCAAACAAATTTGTGAAGAACGAATGGAGATAGTCATGGAAGCACTTGCTCGAGGTAATCATGTAAAAGGAAAACCATCTTTCCGTTTCATAAAAAAGAGTTCCAACTTAGTGAGGAATTATTTTATATATTGTTTTCTTTGTAGGGATATCAGAGTCAATAAAAATAGAGCAGACAGATTGTTATAATGATGAGCGCATTTATTGGTAACCTTTTTTATAAGTATATCTATATCTATGTGTATGCCGCATCCTACTCATTACCTTATTATAGATAGTCTAAGTTGCTATCGTGAAATACCAACAAACGAGCTTCTTGATCAAAGTGATGTAGATTTTGGTTACTATTTTAGAGGCTGTGACTATATACATGGTATAGATCCACTACTCCACACTTCTCGTGAAACCATTTCAACCACCCAATCTGATTCCTCAATTAAATAGGTAGCTGAAGATAAAGGGAGTTTATTTTGTGCTCCAAACGAACTGGGTCGAAGTGGTGATTCTATATTGGAGATCAAACGTATCTTAGAAGAAGCTTGGTTCTCAAATTTGGAATCAAGAGCAAAATATATATTGAACAACATCAGTATTAATCAACCAACTCTTACATTGAATTTGGAAGGTGGTGGTGATATGTATTACCGAGCTGCTAACAGAGAAGGGTAAGATGATAATTACCTGTATCGCCATTCATCCAACGATGTCTCAAGAGGGATGGATATTGTCCGCTTCTGTCACCACTGGGCTAAAGGTGGATCGGTAATTGTGAAGGACTTCTTACAGCAGACAAGAGATTTAAGCTGGGAGCTTATGGTTATGTGTTGTGCAGTGTGTGAGAGTGTGAGCACATGAATCCAAAAGTTAGAAGTCAAGACTATTGTGAGGTAATTCTACTTATTGTATTTCCTTATGCATTTTTGCTTTATTGATTACACTTATATGTTAAAGATTGTTTCTTTGAGTATATATGCAAGTTAAAATTAGTATTCGGAAATTTTTCAAAGGTTACACAGAAGGAAGAAATTATTTGAAATCATGGCCCGAGATGTTGAAGCTGAACGACTGGCCCCTATCGATAAGGTCGAGGATCCTCTGCCGCCATGACATTGTGCTGAGTTGATCAGTGCATTGTTTTTGTGAATGCACTGATCCAAGGACATGTTTTCTTTCTCAACTTTGCTGTTATGGCACCACCTGGTGTTCTAAAATGTTTCTCCCCTCGGTATATTTAGACTACTTTAGGGAATGGAAAGATTTTTAGCATTTTTAGTTTTTTTTTTATTGTGTATTTTTTTTCAATTGAATAGTGCTTAAGCTCAAATAACATGTTCTAGCCGCTTTTTGGGAAAAGTTGATAATAGGAAAAGCTGCTAATACTTAGAGGGTGAACTGTCTGCCAACCGATCGAGCTTCAGGTTGTTTAGTTTCACTTATTTATCATTTGTGGCGTTTTGTGGCATGAGATAGGAAGTTGTGTAGATTGAACTGATATCATTGCCTTTTTAAAGTTACTTGGTTTTTAGTCCTAAATATTTAAGATAGCCAGGCTTGAACAATACGAAGGAAAGCAAGTAAAGGAGCTTGAAGGTAATTACAAGGATTGAACAATACGAAGGAAAGCAAGGAAAGGAGCATGAAGGTAATTACAAGGATTGCATACTTACCGGGTACTGATCTGTTTAGATGTGTTATGTGTAAAATTTTGTATGACACTATTTGGAAACTAGCATGATGTGGTTTCTTGGGATGCCTAGCTAAACATTGTGTTCATTACTTTGGTAATACATATATGTTTCATCCCGCGAATTCGCGGGTTATAAGCTAGTTGGAATAAAAACAAACACATAAATACATAGATTATTATAGATTATAATATTATAGTATCTTCATTTGGTGGAAAAAATAATTGGTTAACCTATTCTAATCACATAGAATACGACGAATCCAAATTTGTCCATGTAATTTTACAATCTTGTAAGGTTTTTTTTTTTAAAAAAAGGTTAGTAACAAAATTAATAAACTAGTGAGATGCTAGAAATTACTCGTACAAATAAAATGACCATAATAAATTACAACGACTTATACTTTGAATTCTAAACAAAATGACCCAACTTAAATACGACCATACACATTGAGATTTTGTATTTCATCAAAAGTGAGCTTTTTTATAACATGAGCGTAATAAATTGCTACCTGGGTTTGTGAACCATTTATAACAAAATTTTCATTAAATATAATATCTACAATTTCAATTCACATAGACATAGTCATGAATCCCCAACCCCACCGCTGTTAAAATAGAATTTTGATGGCATGCTTTCTGATTTCTAGAGACAAGACGTGGAAATTTTTTAATTTCAAAAATAAAAATTAATTATTAATTAATATATATAATAATAATAATATAATAAATAAACAACCAAGTTAATGGAAGAGGGTGGAATGTTTAGCGTTGCACGTGAGTGGGAGCACGATAGACGACCGTTAGAAGACGACAAAATTCTGGAACCAATCAGCGGAAAACCGGCTCGATATCAGGCGGTCCCAGGCCAGTTTATGAGGTTACCGCCGATAACCGGTAGAGCATACTAAAGAGCATCTTAAATGTGAGCACCAAAATTTATCACTAACATATTGCAATAATAGAATCTTATTAAAATATACTTGCATCAAATAATTTTTACTTCAATGTATACATTATATTTTTGTACTAAATGCATTTTTAACAATTTAAAGGCATAAATATGCAATATACATAGAAAATAAGTAATACAAGATATAACAATATTGGGCTAGTTTTAATGGTATTAATAAGAAACATATAATTTTCTATTTCATATAAATTAGTTTTCATCATTTATATTAAATAATAAGGAATAGTGTTTAGTGCAATGGATAATGTTGCACTATATCTAGTGCAATTTGATCTATATTTAGTGCAAAACTATAATAGTGCTAAGATTTGGTGCTAACATTGGAGAGGTTTTTATGTACTTTTGGCACTATTTTAGTGCAAAAAGTACATTTAGTGTTAACATTGGAGATGCTCTGAAGTTCAAATATATTGCTCCATTCATAATTTATTAATCATTTTATATTTACTTAAATAAATAAAACACTTTTTCAAGAGAGAAGTTTCTAAATATAATTTTACTGTTTTCATCGTAATCTCTTAACATTATCTTTGATAGTGACTATATAATGAAAAATAAAGGTTTAGCTAACGGAAGCTCCAAGGGCTTGCGTTAATATTAAATACATGCATTAAATAAAGATAAAAATTTATTTTTATCCACAATTATATCTGATAAAATTAAACTTTGTATTTAATACACTCAAACTTTCCTTTTACAACACATGTATTAAATGAGATTTATATTATTAATAGAAACTTTAAGTGTATATATGACGCCAGATTATTCTTACCGAAAATCCATAGGGCTTCCATTAGCAAAACTCGAAAAATAATTACATAATTTTGAACCTCATTTGTTTTAGTACAAATTAGTCGGCCATCCAGTTAGTTATAGTTAGGTTGTAAATGTCTTGGGTCGAGTTCAAGCACGATTAAACTCAATATTAAAACGTTTAAGTGTTTAACTTTATAAAGTTTGATGGTTCTTAAATATTTTATTAGTGCGAGCTAAATGTGGCCAATAGTTCATTGTTTAACTATTTTTGCTTTATTAGTTATTATTATTATTTTGTCTTCTCTATCTTTGTATTTACGTAGCAATAATATAATAATTATGTATATATAATATATAATATAATTTTAAAACACTTTTTTTTTCACGGCAAAAGCATAATTTATTAGAGAAAACACTCAAACCCCAAGAAGGGGAGAGAGTGATATAGAAAAAGCCTCAGGGAGGTAAATACAACTAGAAAGAGATCAGAAATTATAAACCCAAAAATCAAACCAATTAATAACCCAACACTGCTTGAGGGTTATTAATCCAACAATCTCAGCTAACATTTTTAATCTACATCACTTACAAGCTGATTTTTTTACTATTCAATTTCATATATGTGGTTCAAACTTCGTTTATTAAACAAGTTTCAAGTTTCCTCGAGCTCGTTAACTTGGCTAGTAAAACCAACCATTTATCAAGTCAAGCTACATGTTTGCAATTTGAAAAAAAAAAAAAAAAACGATATACAAATATTTTTATTAGCTTAAACAAATGTCTCGTTTGTCACTTTCTTATAATGATCGATATGGATATATGTAGGGGTGTCACTTTTATCCGAATCTGAATAATCCAATCCGATTTAGGTTAAATGGACAGGATTATTCGGATTACGGATTGCTTAAACGGATTATGGATTGCTTAAATGGATTACACAGATAGGATAACGGATCAAAATCAAAATGTTTGGATATATCCGAATAATCCGAATAAGGATTAAGTAATTAAATAATATATTTTTGATAATATATTACTACGTAGTGTTTACCATATAAGAATTAATTACAAATAAAATCTTTTATTACACTATATACTAGTTCGTAATAGTTTTGTACCATCTAGAAGTTTATTTGATTTAGATACTACGAATCTGTTTTGGATTAAGTTTTATGTTAGAAGTTGAAATTGGAATTTGAATGTTATAATATGATCTATCATTACGTATTATGTTTGTTTATATAATTGTTTTAAACGTAAATTTAGTCTTAATCGATATCACACGCCCAACTTGAGCTTATTCGGATGAATCCGTTTAATCCAAACACCAATCCGAAACCGTTTAATCCGTATCCGATTAATCCGTTTCTTATTTGGATTGGATTAAGGATCAACTTGAGATTGTCAAAAATCCGAATAATCCGAACCGAATAATTAGAAATCCGAATAATCCGTCCGAATAACACCCCTAGATATATGTAGGGGGTGTTCATGGACAGTTAACCGGAGACTCGGTTAACAGGAGACCGGTTAACCGGAGTCTCGGTTCACCATATTCTTGAACCTAAACCGAAATCAAAAAATTCGGTTAACCGGGAATCGGTTAACCGATTTTTCGGTTCGGTTAATCGGTTAACCAAATTAACCGTTTATTAATTAAAACATTTTAAAAAGTAATTAATAACACATAAATATACATTCATTAATAAGTGTTCACTATATTTAAAATATTTTGATAATAAAAGTATCAAACGATAACCATTTTACTCTGTATAATTGTGTATTAAAGTTATAGGTACGTTATTCGTTCAAATATAATTAGAACTATGTAGTAATAATTACCATATTAGACCAATATTAAGTTAGTATATTACTCCGTACATTAAAATTAGTGGAAAATAAATATAAATGATTAATTCAAAATACAAGTGTAAATACCCATATATAAATATAACGTATACCGAAACCGAAACCGTTTATCATATCTATTCCTAAATCGTGAACCGAAACCGAAAAAAAACCGGTTCGGTTAACCGAACCGAAAAACGAGAAAAAATCGGATCGGTTAACCAAAATTTGGTTCAATTCAACTGGTTTTCGGTTCGGTTTTCCGGTTTGGGAATATTTTGAACACCCATTGACATATGGATATAAGCCAAAAATTATTAAATTGATTTCCCCAAATTTACCGGATATAGGATTATAATTTGGATAACCTTGAAAGGCATCAACGGGCTTACCCGGTAACCCGTTAAAAAAACGCATAAATTTATAACACTAGCCGGTTAAACCTTAAACGCGAATCTCTAGTCTCGAGTCTTCTTTCTTGGTAGGGCAAAACACTCAAAGCCGCTCTTTTCCTTCCTTCAAAACACGCACAAACTTCGAGCAAAAATCTCAAGTTTTTAATACTGAAACACATCCGATTTTTATTCCCTCTTCGATAATGTGAAAAGCCCTTAAAACCCATTAAAAATCGACTGCAAATCAACTCAAAGAATGGCGTTATTTGGGTTAATTTTGTACTGTGCTGTATGCATATGTTTGCTGTTTGGTGGGTTTTGTTATGCTGGTGACCCCTTTGCAAATTTCGATCTTGTATTTGATTATTTAACTGTTTCTCCACTCGGTGTTCCACAACAGGTGTGTTTTTTAACTCATGCTCTGTTATTCTCTGTTTCGTGTTTGTAACTATTGTTTGATGATTTTATACTTGATGTATGCTTTTAAAGTGTTCGATGAAATGCCTAGTTGAGTTTACTTACGCGTTCTTTTGGTTGTTTATTGGTAAAAGAGGTAATTTTATGTTTATTCTTCGTTTGTTTATTTCTGAAATGATATTGTTATAGTGTTTTTTTTTTTTTCCTAACCTGATTTGAAACATGTATTGAAAACTACTAGGAAAAACCCACCCAATCCGGCGTAAAGAAATCTATAAATAATAGTGACCCATAATATGTTTGGTAGTTTCTCTTTTCTTTTCTGATAGATGACGAAATTTGTACATTTATAGTGTTGAAGAAATTAAGAATTCATGTTTATTGATAGAGAAAGCGAGTTATTGTTAAAATAAAAGGGTATGAATGTAGGTTTAATCTAGGAATGTAACACATAGGGTGTGTTTGGCAAAACTAGATGGAGATGGAGCTTGAGATGTAGATGAAAGTCAGAAGCCGGAGCTAGAGCTAGAGCTAGAGCTAGAGCTAGAGCTTTTATTTAGGGCTGGAGTCGGAGATTCTATTTTTAATAAGTGTTTGGCAAACTAGCTAGAGCTGCAACTTATTCATGTAAAATGACATAAAAGGACATGATATTTTACGACTTTAACTTACTTTTTAATAATTATAAGAAGGGTAATGTAGTAATCTAATACGGAGTAATTAGGGAATGAAGATTCTTTATATAAGCTAGTTTCAAGAGCTTCTAGTTGAAAGGATTATTATTTAAAGAATCCCTATACCAATTTTTATGCCAAACAAGGATTGTGAATACATAAGGGATGAGGTTTCTCAAAAGTAGAATCTCAAGCTCCTAGAATCCTCAATAATCCCTTAAAATGGGTTTGCCAATCACACTAGGGATAGAGGGGTAAATATGTAATTTTTATTATTATTCTAAGAGTTAAGATACAACAACCCAATATACATTATATGTAATATTAGATATTAGATATTAGATTTGTAATATTTATAACTTATCATTGGTATTCATTCTTACTTACGAGCTTAATTACAGGTTATCACTGTGAATGGGAAGTTTCCGGGCCCAACACTAAATGTTACAACTAATTACAATGTAGTAGTCAACGTTAAGAACAAGCTGGATGAAAGCCTTCTTATTACATGGTATTGTGTATGTTGATTTTGTTTAACATATAGATACAATATACTGGAACTGGGTCTACAGAAAATGGGTTTTTCTGAGGGAAGTAGCAAAGCAGTAAATGAATATAATGTTTAAACTGGAAAACATTCACCCGATAATGTACTTTAATTCATGTATATCCACTAACGAATATTGTACTAAAATGTTATGCGGTTTAAACTGGCTATTCACTTGTACGTTTTTGCTTCCCTCTAGAAGTGTGATTTCCTCTTAATCAGCCCATATAATTTATTAAGTATACTAGTTTCACTTATTACTATTGTATGTGTCGGATGAGTCATTTTAGGTAATCGGTATCATTTTTTTTGCTGATGTGGCATCCTTGTAAGTTGACACGGCATCCGTCACGTCTTAACGTCACTAGTTTACACGTCGTAAGATCCTAGATACATAAAATGGCAATAACTGGAAGTTTGATACATACAATAAAAAATTTAAAGTAACATACAGTAGGATTCTAGGTAAAGATTGATGCATATTCTAGACACTTGACCCTTTTTAAAATTGAAATATCTATTATGTTTGATAGGCCTGGAATAGAAATGAGGCGAACATCGTGGCAAGATGGAGTCATCGGGACCAATTGTCCTATTCCTGCAAATTGGAATTGGACTTACCAATTTCAAGTCAAGGATCAAATTGGTAGTTACCATTATGCCCCATCTATCAATTTCCAACGAGCTGCAGGTGGTTTTGGTGGTTTTGTGATCACAAATCGTGAAGTTATTTCGCTTCCATTTAATACTCCTGATGGAGATATTGTCATCATGATTGGTGATTGGTACACTCGAAGCCACAAGGTTTTAGTCTGGCCTTTTTTGGATTTCATACTTTATCAGGAATGTAGATACGTATTAGTTTATGTATCTAATTATTGGTACGTATTTTTAATAAATCCAGGATCTGAGAGCTTCTCTTGATTCCGGGAAGGACCTTGGTATGCCGGATGGAGTTCTTATTAACGGCAAAGGTCCTTTTAAATATAACTCGTCTGTACCTGATGGCATCGAGCACGAGACACTTAATGTTGATCCAGGTTGATTTTTTTTATTTGAGCTTTCGATATACTTATGTCACTTAAAGTTAAAAGGAAATAATGTTAGTTATAGAAGCAGTAAATATATGTTTAGGTCATTAATTTTAGTGTTGACCGCTAGAAACCGGTAACGTAGACCTTGTTGGTCTTTATAAGAGGATTCTTGTTATATTGGTGTTTTGTGCTGATGTATAATGTAAAGATCACACTAAGTACGATTCCTAGATGGCAATATTTTGGTAAAAAATGTTATCAAATATGACTGATATTATCACTATGTGTTTTTCATTCCAAAACTAAAATAAATAATGTACACCTTAACTTCTAGGCACCAATCTACAGCTTCAAGTTGATTAGTTCTTCAATGTTTTGGTGAAGAATGTATCACAGCATTGTAGAAAGATTACATAAATATTAACATCTTGTTACATTGATATATATATGCATATTTTTGCTGTGTACTGCAGGGAAAACTTATCGAGTTCGTGTGGTAAATGTTGGAGTATCAACTTGTTTAAATTTTAGGATTCAAAGCCACAATCTACTTCTAGCAGAAGCAGAGGGACACTATACGTCCCAACAAAACTATACTAGTTTGGATATCCATGTTGGGCAGTCATACTCGTTTTTGGTAACCATGGATCAGAACGCAAGTAGTGATTACTACGTTGTTGCAAGTGCCAGATTTGTGAATCAATCAGAATGGCAACGAGTTACAGGCGTTGCTGTTTTGCACTACTCAAACTCCCAAGGACGAGCATCCGGTCCTCTTCCCGACCCTCCAAATGACGGAAACGATAATTCTTTTGCCGTGAATCAGGCTATGTCCATAAGGTCTGTTTCTTATAGTCTACATTTTGTGTTTGAGTTTGCGTATTGAGAAACCATAATCAGATAATCAACTGTAATAGAACAGGATAATAAGATAATCTTATAGTCTGCCACCAGCTTAGAAACTTGGTGTGCGTTTAGTTCAAAAAAATTTATTTGATTTTTGATCTCCGTTTTCCTAGAAAATGAGATCTCATTTTCATCTCTAGAAAACCAGTGAAAGTTCTGAAAATGTGGTCAAATGTTTCTGTTTCTCAGTTACAGGGCAAGTCTTGAAAGTGGAACACACTTATTTTTTTCTTTTTATTATTATTATCATTAATAATTATTAAATAATACTGAAGAAACTCATTGCAATTCATGTTTCATCTGTATCAGGATGAACAACACTGCAAGTGGAGCGCGTCCAAACCCACAAGGTTCTTTCCGCTACGGTTCTATTAATGTGACTGATGTGTACACATTAAGGAATGTTCCACCTCTTACGATTGACGGGAAACTTCGGGCTACATATAATGGGATTTCATTCGTAAACCTTAATACACCGGTGAGGCTTGCAGACACTTATAAGCTGAAGGGATCTTACAAGCTTGACTTCCCAAATACTCCACTAAATAGACCTCCTACTATGGATCGATCACTTATCAATGCTACATATAAAGCTTTTGTAGAGATCATATTGGAGAACAATGATACAGTAGTTCAGAGCTTTCATATGGATGGTTATTCCTTTTTCGTAGTCGGGTATATTTTTGCTATCATTTTTTTAATTACTTGTACAGTCAGTTGTGTATGTTAATGGTGATATGTTATATATTAGGATGGCATATGGGGAATGGACAGAAAACAGCAGGGGATCGTATAACAGATGGGATGCAATAGCTCGTTCTACCACCCAGGTACCTTCTTTTAAACATGATAGCAAGTACCCTAAAGGCCTAAAGTTACAAATTGGGCGGGTTGTTAATGGGTCAATGCAAGTAGCTTTTTCGTACATGTCAAAATGGGTAGGGTTGACCTAAAACACTTATTGTTGTTTTTCTTATATATTAGTGCGCCATACGATTAATAGTTATAACTTCTTAACAATGTATTCTTTTGAATAAAATGAGCGAGTACAAATTACACTTCGGATGGCTTTTGAGTTTTGCCCCCATAATTACTGTGAATAAACACCATTGAACTTGCTGTCTTTCTTCATTAATATTGTGAAATAAACTATCGAATTTTCAGGTTTTCCCTGGAGGATGGACGGCAATACTGGTTTATCTTGATAATGTTGGAGCATGGAACCTTAGGACTGTAAACCTTGACCGATGGTACCTGGGCCAAGAAACTTATATGAGAATCATTAATCTGGAAGATGATGGCCAAAAAACCGAAATGCCACCACCTGATAATGTTTTGTTCTGTGGTGCTCTTGCTCATTTACAAAAGTATGACCTTTTAAACACTTGCTATAAGATCTTGATCAGATAATAACCACAAAAGGTGGTAAAATGGTCGGGTTGCTTAATGGGTCTAAGCTGGTCAGATAATAACCATAAGTGTTCAGTTTTTTCTTCACATAATTAGTGTCGAATATAATTGAATTTTTTTTAATCATATCAATAGTAATATTAATTTTAATGACTAAAACACTCTGGTCATGTTCAATCCACTTTGACCCTTCATGGAACATAACCCAAATCAACTCATTCATACGTAAATGGGTCAGAATTGCCTCATTTGATTAACGTATTTTGTTTGCATTTCAGGCCACAAAGAACCTCCTCAGCTCCATTCAGCATACGAGAATCGTTGAAGCTAAACTTTACTCTATTGATGGGATTTTTCGCAGTTATTTGTATGATGCTTTGAGAATCGATTGTATGTTGGGATTTAATTTAATTGTGCAAAGGAGGTTTCTTCCTGGGTAATTAGTGTTTCTTTAGTTGAAAAATTGGGTGGTTCCGAGAGCATATTAAAATGTTCTTGTTGGTATAAATTATTATAGGGTTAGCTTCTTTGTATGCTGAAAGCATCAAAGGGATGAATTTGAAACCATATTTTGGTACCAATTTACTCTGCTCATGATCTTGGTTCTCTGTCCTCCATCTCCTACGTCAGCAACTCCTTTTTCATCTTTGCATTCTTAAAGGAGTTTGTAACACCCTCAAATTTCGGTTTGCGGAAGCGATCGGGTCGGGTGTTACCAAAATTAATATCACAGCATAAGATATATAATGAACGACTCTAAATGAGACGTTTGAAAATGGTTATACATTTCGTAAATAAAAATGTTTACAACGTTATAAGTTTAACAACAAATTCCAAATACATAATTGGAAAATATGAAAGTAAATGCAGAGTAGTCCCATTTGTTGAAAATATGCGACTCGAACTAGTAAGATCTTGTAGTAATCCTAATCCTGCTGGGCACCTGAGAACACATGCTAAAACAGGTCAGTTATAAAGCTGGTGAGTTCATAGGTTTGTTAGTTGAATACATAAAGTATAAATCTTGTATGTTTTGAGAAATTGTTCAGAATCCACGATTCTGATTTGTAGCAAATTGTAGTTGTAATTACCAATGTGTAATTCGAAAGTTTAGGTATCTAATACCTAAGCAATTGTAGTCCGTACCTAAGTACACAATAATTGAGGCATACCGAGCCTGAATACCTATCTGGTATGAGTAAGTGTATAACGGGAGGCAATACCTGCCTAAGTTGTAACCAAATAACTGTATGACCACGTCATATGATAGTAAGTAACTGTAGTCCCGCAGAACTATGATTTAATATATGAGGTGTTGCATCCAGCAACGAGTGATTGTAGATCCGCAGATCTATGTTTGAACGTTTAGCGTGTCTGTTTACCCGATTAGCATAAGCTAACCCGGACATGAATTGAGCTAACGGCCTCGCGTGGCAGCACCACCGATCCGTTAACTTATTGTGAATCCCGAGTATAACTCGCTGACCCATTGATTGAAATTTCGTCCACTGCAATACCGTGGTTTCGTTTTGTGCCCACTTTACCGTGGCATCGTTTGGTGCCCGCTGCAATACCGCGGCATCGTTTTTGAAGTTGCTCGCAAGCAATTTGTAATTGAGCCGGCAGTACAACGACATGCCCGACTAAGTTGTTTGAGAGCCAGCAGTACTCGACATGCCTGACTAAGTAGATCGTATAATAGTATGTAGATATTCATCAGGTGACACCCCCACGGTTGGATTACATCCTGGGCCGGGGGACCATCCCTGGTTGGATTACATCCTGAGCCAGAGTCGTCACCAGTTGAGTCGTTTTGATATAAGGAATTCTGTACTAACGTGTGATGATATTGTATACTCCTAGCCTAAAGCCTAGCAAGTATATATAACGGAGTCTTGGGAAAATGTTCACTTAAGTTCAGTTCCCATTCTAATGATAATGGAGTGTGTCGACAGTTTTAGTTCTTAAAGAATAACTAAACTTGTAACAGTATAGATGTTATTCAGTGTAGGTAGAACTAACTAGTTCTAATGTATTCAGTGATATTGTCCCGTGACAATATGGCCAAAAGATTGTGATAACTAAATCAAGTTATGTGTTGGTAATCGTTTTCCAACGACCTAACCGGGTACGATTGTAACTTATCTAGGTTAAGTATTGATATTGTTCTAAAACAATATTGCGGGTGTAATTCCTAAGTATTACACATTTCGTATTACATACAGTAATATAAATAGTTGTAAATTATAAACGATTGTTAATATGATTTGAAAACAGCAATTGAGCATGTGTTTCACCCCGAAAATAGTAAAACAGTTGAAAGAGTGGGGCTATGAAACTCACCTGTGAGTTGTTAGCGATACGATGATACGCGCGTCGTCCGAATGGTAACCTTCTAGTGTCCTAAACACGTGAGGTTATATAAGTATGAGACAAATTAGTTTGTCTAAGCGAGTTGTTCATGTATGCATTTGTTGTTGAAGTCTGGGAATGGTGTACGGGGGTCCGGGGGCAGCGCCCCTGGTAGCGGGGTCCAAGGGGCAGAGCCCCTGGCTGGGGTCGAGCTGCCAGGTCAGCTTGGAAAATTTTTATTTCTACTATATTGCTTTAATGAAAACGCTTTCGAAATCCAAATTCGGGTAAAATCGAGTGGTAAAATTTTGTTGTCAATACTTAGTGAAAAACATAGGTTTTTAAGGTTCTGCGACGTCAGATGCGACGTCAGCTGCGACGTCAGAGGTGACGTAGGGTCTTGCGTCGCTATGTGCGACATTCGCAATCTAATGCGACGTTGTGTCCTGCGTCGCAATGTGCGACGTAGAATTTGATGGCGACGTAGGGGCTTACGTCGCATTATGCGACATTGGGATGTTTTGCGACGTTGGCTGCGACGTTGGATGCGACGTCGCAGCACTGTTTTTGGTCCCTGCGACGTAGCGGACTGTTCGCCGGAGTTTGAGTCGAAAACGAGTTTTCCGGCTCCCGTTGAGTCCGATTCTTTTACGCAGCCCATAATAGAGTATTTTAAGCTTATCTAAACCGCAAACAAGCAGAATAACAAAGTTTTGAGAGATTTCGAGAATTGTCGGAAACTTACAAATCCGCGCGAGGAGAATCCGAAAAGATAGGATTGTAGATCGTTGCGTGGTGATCGTTTTTCCCTAAAGGAGCTTCGAGATTGGAGGTCGTTTGACGGTGGTTTTTGGCGGATTATGGTGGCGGTGGTGTGGTGGTAGGTTGTAGAGAGAGAGAGATGAGAGAAAATGGAGATAGAGAGAGAAAGTGAGAGGATGAGAATGGGGTGGAAATGGGGAGGGATTTGGGTTTTTATTTGAACTCAGATCCCTAACTCGTGTACTGTGGTCTCCAACCACAGTACAAAATGTCCGTGATTTTATACCTGATTAAAATGTAGATTTATTACTTTAAATCTATAATTTTGTTTATGTTATTTTGTAAATATTTTTAATAAAAATATTTCACTTGGACTATAAAATGTAATTACTCAAAGTTTAAAATCTGCGCGAAATTTGACTTTTTGACCGGGTGTTACATTCTCCCCCTGTTAAGAAAATTTCGTCCCGAAATTTCGTGTGAAGTCGTGATTGCGCGGAGTCTGGGAGACATGTATGTACGAGAGATTTGTCGAGTAAGTAAGTTGTAGACATAAAATGCCTATGACGAGGTTGAATAACAGTCAATCCATGACCGCATCATGTTTAATCGTTGTAGTCACAGTCTGACTATATTGTTTGTTCAAGTTATTGTGGAGTCATAGTTACTAGGTAACCGTTTACATTGTAGTCCATCCGGGACTAGGTAGTTGTTACGTGGTGATCGTTCAGTGAATAGTCCCATCTGGACTAAGTTGTTTGATGAACGTGCTGTAGATCAGTCTGCTGAAAGCAAACATTGAGTTTTATGTGGGCCTAGGTCAACTAGCCCTAAGATGTAATCAATATTAGTTTGATAAAATGATCACGGGGATAATAAGTACGCGTCTAGCGAATCTATAATTGAAGGGTTTTGTTTTCGAGTAGAAGTGGTACTTACATTATCGTTGGAGATTTATTTGATTTACTTGGAGTCGATTAAGTGAATTTTGCGTCTTTTTGGGCAGTCCTTCTTGTAATGACCAGGTTCCTTACATTTGAAGCATACCCTTCGAGAGTCGGGATTTGCGGGAACTCTGCAGTCCCGGATTACGTGTCCATATCGTTGGCATCCTTCGCAGGGTAATCCGCAAAATCCGTCATGATGACGTTTACAGCCGTGACAAAATGGTTTGTTACCCGCATAGCCTTGTCTTTCGTTGGGTTCGACAGTATAGTACCCCAAGGGTTCAGGTTGATTGGTTGGATTTTGACTAGAGCTGGAATCCCCATTCCATTTTGTTAGGTTGTTTTCGGTTGCAGTGGCTTCGTGGCGTTCCCTCTGTGCCATAAGTCTGTGGGCCATACGAATGGCCTCTTCAATAGTAGTGGGTTTAGAGGCGGTGACCATTCCCTCAATTAGTAGCGGGAGTCCACCGATGTACCTTGCGATTTGTTGACTTTTAGGGTTTACTATGGTTGGGCACAAGTGTGCTAGTTGTTGGAAACGATCGGTATATGTTTCGATATCGTTGTCTTTTACGGTGAGGTGCCAAAGTTCGTCCTCAAGTTTGTGAAGTACTTCGATGGGACAATACTTGTCATTCATGATTCGTTTCAGGTCTTCCCACGGAAGTTCGTGAGCAGTGTCGATTTCTACAGTTCGGGCGTGAAAATTCCACCAAGTAGAAGCATCATCCTGGAGGGTGTATGTGGCGTACAAGACTTTGCAGTCGTCGGGGCAGTTGCAAACGTGAAATATAGATTCCATTCTCTCGAACCATCGAATTAATCCGACAGCTCCTTCAGTACCAACGAAGTTTGGTGGTTCACACCTCAGGAAATCCCTAAAAGTGCAAGGCTTTACTTGGTTCTGAGCAGCTAGAGTCGCAGTCACTGCTTGATTAATGATTTGATCTTGCTCAGCTCGAGTGAAAGTTGGTCGTTTAGGAGGCATGATTCTTGAACAAGAATGAAATGACAAAGTGTGAGATCTTTAATCAAAGATGATGATTATTATAACGACCTAAGTAGCTAACTTGAGTTGGAATTTATGATACACGGGATCCTACGATCCTTGACGTTGAAGTTTTTGATATTGTAGGTGGCAGACTTATCTCTGCCCTTTTGTATTGTTGGTACAACAGTTCAAGTAACCGTTGCCTAGTTTTCTTTAGTTAAGTTAGCATGAACCTCATGTTTTTCGAGTGTTGTGACCAGTTGAGTTGTAGTTTCTAGGTGCAATTGTACCGTGACCGAGTTGTGTTTTCTATGTAGTCAATCCAAGACTATGTTGTTGTGAGTAGTCCAATGGACTATATCGTAGTACTAGAATATCGTACGGTCATTCATGCCTGTGTATGTGACAACTACAGTGTCCTCGGTGGTGTTGAAGCAGGGTCCACCAACACAACCCATGTGTGTGGTGACATCATTGTGTATTTATTGATTAAAGCATTACATGCTTAATTGGTCGTATATACATATATGGTGTACACGTAACTATACAAGTATACGTACATAATAAGAGTCAGGTGTGGCACCTCGTGCCCAGTTAAGTAAGTGTATATGTATATATGTAAGTCGTACATGTAACTATAACAAGTGTACATGCATAATTGAAGTAGCACCTAGTGCTATAATGCAGTGCTATCAGCACAGTAATTGAAATACTAATGTTTTGTAATTGTAGTACCAAAGTACCACGAAACGCAGCACCACGTGCTGTAATGAAGTGCCCGCGGCATTGAAATTGTAGTACCCATGTACTATGAGTGGAGTATCAACATGCTATAATTTGTAGTATTAGCATACTATGAGATTTGCACTAACGTGCCAATATTGTGGTATCAACATACCATGTGTTGTGCTTGAAGCATGATGTGACACCACGTGTCATGTGTTGTTTGATTGTAGCCCTAAGGCCAAAATATGTTGTAATTATGTGATTTCCCAAATGTAGCACCAAGGCTAAAATGTAAGTGCCAAGGCACTGGGGTATTGAGTTGATTGATCTAATTGATCAAATTGTGATTTTGATACGTTTTGTGGACTTAGTCATTGCTAATCCAATGGTGACCTGTATGATCAAAAATGATAAACTCGTTTGTTTGTTTAAATTTCGTGGACGTTTAGCATGTGTGGGTTTCCATTCCCATTGAATACGTTTGTACCTCCTTCCCGAGGTTCAGTGATATATGTGATATTCTCCTATGCGTACATAAGGAGAAAGTGTCGAGTCGTGATAGTTAGGAAGACGGCGATGTGCCTCTTCGCGAGTAAATGATAGTACAGCGGAATTGAGTTGTATATACCCAGTATATATTTGATACGTAGAAGTAGTATACATGTAAGGCCTATTAATATATACCTACAGTACATATAATAACCTAGGGTGTCTAGCACATAACAATCAGAGTCAACTACGCATTCCTGTTTCAGTATAACCCCTTTCAGATCTTACATCATCTTTGCTTAATTGTACATAGTTAGCTACGCTATGTTAAATTAAGTTCGTATGATGTAATCCCTGAACCAGTCATACCTAATGAGGAATACTGCCTAACGGTCATAGTCTAGGCCCACTAAATGCAACCTAGTTCACTATAACCTTAGGCTCTGATACCAATCTGTAACACCCTCAAATTTCGGTTTGCGGAAGCGATCGGGTCGGGTGTTACCAAAATTAATATCACAGCATAAGATATATAATGAACGACTCTAAATGAGACGTTTGAAAATGGTTATACATTTCGTAAATAAAAATGTTTACAACGTTATAAGTTTAACAACAAATTCCAAATACATAATTGGAAAATATGAAAGTAAATGCAGAGTAGTCCCATTTGTTGAAAATATGCGACTCGAACTAGTAAGATCTTGTAGTAATCCTAATCCTGCTGGGCACCTGAGAACACATGCTAAAACAGGTCAGCTATAAAGCTGGTGAGTTCATAGGTTTGTTAGTTGAATACATAAAGTATAAATCTTGTATGTTTTGAGAAATTGTTCAGAATCCACGATTCTGATTTGTAGCAAATTGTAGTTGTAATTACCAATGTGTAATTCGAAAGTTTAGGTATCTAATACCTAAGCAATTGTAGTCCGTACCTAAGTACACAATAATTGAGGCATACCGAGCCTGAATACCTATCTGGTATGAGTAAGTGTATAACGGGAGGCAATACCTGCCTAAGTTGTAACCAAATAACTGTATGACCACGTCATATGATAGTAAGTAACTGTAGTCCCGCAGAACTATGATTTAATATATGAGGTGTTGCATCCAGCAACGAGTGATTGTAGATCCGCAGATCTATGTTTGAACGTTTAGCGTGTCTGTTTACCCGATTAGCATAAGCTAACCCGGACATGAATTGAGCTAACGGCCTCGCGTGGCAGCACCACCGATCCGTTAACTTATTGTGAATCCCGAGTATAACTCGCTGACCCATTGATTGAAATTTCGTCCACTGCAATACCGTGGTTTCGTTTTGTGCCCACTTTACCGTGGCATCGTTTGGTGCCCGCTGCAATACCGCGGCATCGTTTTTGAAGTTGCTCGCAAGCAATTTGTAATTGAGCCGGCAGTACAACGACATGCCCGACTAAGTTGTTTGAGAGCCAGCAGTACTCGACATGCCTGACTAAGTAGATCGTATAATAGTATGTAGATATTCATCAGGTGACACCCCCACGGTTGGATTACATCCTGGGCCGGGGGACCATCCCTGGTTGGATTACATCCTGAGCCAGAGTCGTCACCAGTTGAGTCGTTTTGATATAAGGAATTCTGTACTAACGTGTGATGATATTGTATACTCCTAGCCTAAAGCCTAGCAAGTATATATAACGGAGTCTTGGGAAAATGTTCACTTAAGTTCAGTTCCCATTCTAATGATAATGGAGTGTGTCGACAGTTTTAGTTCTTAAAGAATAACTAAACTTGTAACAGTATAGATGTTATTCAGTGTAGGTAGAACTAACTAGTTCTAATGTATTCAGTGATATTGTCCCGTGACAATATGGCCAAAAGATTGTGATAACTAAATCAAGTTATGTGTTGGTAATCGTTTTCCAACGACCTAACCGGGTACGATTGTAACTTATCTAGGTTAAGTATTGATATTGTTCTAAAACAATATTGCGGGTGTAATTCCTAAGTATTACACATTTCGTATTACATACAGTAATATAAATAGTTGTAAATTATAAACGATTGTTAATATGATTTGAAAACAGCAATTGAGCATGTGTTTCACCCCGAAAATAGTAAAACAGTTGAAAGAGTGGGGCTATGAAACTCACCTGTGAGTTGTTAGCGATACGATGATACGCGCGTCGTCCGAATGGTAACCTTCTAGTGTCCTAAACACGTGAGGTTATATAAGTATGAGACAAATTAGTTTGTCTAAGCGAGTTGTTCATGTATGCATTTGTTGTTGAAGTCTGGGAATGGTGTACGGGGGTCCGGGGGCAGCGCCCCTGGTAGCGGGGTCCAAGGGGCAGAGCCCCTGGCTGGGGTCGAGCTGCCAGGTCAGCTTGGAAAATTTTTATTTCTACTATATTGCTTTAATGAAAACGCTTTCGAAATCCAAATTCGGGTAAAATCGAGTGGTAAAATTTTGTTATCAATACTTAGTGAAAAACATAGGTTTTTAAGGTTCTGCGACGTCAGATGCGACGTCAGCTGCGACGTCAGAGGCGACGTAGGGTCTTGCGTCGCTATGTGCGACATTCGCAATCTAATGCGACGTTGTGTCCTGCGTCGCAATGTGCGACGTAGAATTTGATGGCGACGTAGGGGCTTACGTCGCATTATGCGACATTGGGATGTTTTGCGACGTTGGCTGCGACGTTGGATGCGACGTCGCAGCACTGTTTTTGGTCCCTGCGACGTAGCGGACTGTTCGCCGGAGTTTGAGTCGAAAACGAGTTTTCCGGCTCCCGTTGAGTTCGATTCTTTTACGCAGCCCATAATAGAGTATTTTAAGCTTATCTAAACCGCAAACAAGCAGAATAACAAAGTTTTGAGAGATTTCGAGAATTGTCGGAAACTTACAAATCCGCGCGAGGAGAATCCGAAAGGATAGGATTGTAGATCGTTGCGTGGTGATCGTTTTTCCCTAAAGGAGCTTTGAGATTGGAGGTCGTTTGACGGTGGTTTTTGGCGGATTATGGTGGCGGTGGTGTGGTGGTAGGTTGTAGAGAGAGAGAGATGAGAGAAAATGGAGATAGAGAGAGAAAGTGAGAGGATGAGAATGGGGTGGAAATGGGGAGGGATTTGGGTTTTTATTTGAACTCAGATCCCTAACTCGTGTACTGTGGTCTCCAACCACAGTACAAAATGTCCGTGATTTTATACCTGATTAAAATGTAGATTTATTACTTTAAATCTATAATTTTGTTTATGTTATTTTGTAAATATTTTTAATAAAAATATTTCACTTGGACTATAAAATGTAATTACTCAAAGTTTAAAATCGGCGCGAAATTTGACTTTTTGACCGGGTGTTACAGAGTTTACGTAGGGAAATGAAGAAGCTAAAAGAGATTATAAACATTTCACTAGTTACGGTCCATATAAAATGTGGTTGGTATGTAATGTTAATGTAACGAGCCTTAGTGGTAGACAAGTCGATTAAAGAGTCGGGGTATTTGTATGCATTTGAGTGAGTAATATTTTTTTTTTTTTTTTTTTTGCTTTTTGCTACGGAGTATAAGATTATTATTTAGTTTGTTGGGTCCAAAAAAAATCAAAATTAGTACAGAGTACAATTTTTATTAAAAAGAACCTTTTCATTTGTATTATATGATCTTTATAGGAATTTTATTAAGTAGTAATTAAAATCAAAGCTCCAATAATATACTAAAAAAAGCCAAGGAAAGATACGACGTGGTATATCTCTAGCTAGCTTGGGAGTGAAATAGGAAAAATGATACAGCTGCCTAATTAAGTATGACACCCCCAAATTCGGTCAGCGCGGTCAACGCGCGATTAGCGGAAGCATTAGTATGTGCGGGGGTGCTGACGTTAACGTTGAACACCATGCCAGATCAGAGCGTATGATTATTGCTGAACAATTTAAATTAAGATGCCATTTAAGTAAATGATTTGTTTACAAAAGAACTATGACTCGTCAAGTCATATAAATAGTATTAGTTATACAAAATCAATCTTGAATTGTCCCAAAATGTGGCATCCTAATTCGTCAAGGGTCGCCTAACTCCGTATGTTTGCGTTCTTACTTGTGCTGTGAATCGCCTGAAAAACATAGTAAAAGTCAACAAAATTTGTTGAGTGAATTCACAGGTTTTATATTTGTAGTGGTTTGTTAAACATTTTCATTCAAGAGTTGTTGACATGAAGTCAAATACAGTTGCTCATAACGATCTGTAGAAGGGTAAGTATCCTAATCATAAGTACCTATAAGAAAGTAAGTACCCTAAGGTAAAGTTTGTAGGAAAGTAAACCCTATGAGTTATTTATACAACAACACATAAGTATACACAAATAGTTCGCAAGCATAGTATGAAATCATTCATATGATCAGTGGCACATAAGTACCCAAAGCGATTAATAATCACATAAGTACACAAAGCAATTAATAAGCACATAGACACCAAAGCAGTTACAATAGTTATTGCATGTTCTAGCAATTGCATATTCTAGCAAAACAGTTGTTATGTTTTTTACCCCAGGTTTTAAAAGCATTAAAACAGTGTAAAGGGGCTGTGAACTCACTGGTAGCGATGAGCGATAACAGCTAGTAGTGAATAGTCTTCCAAACAACGTCCTCACAGTCCTAGACGCAATAAGTATACTACATAAGTATTTGACTATTCGTTTAGTTTAAGTGTTTGTACAATTTTTGTTGGTGATAATTGTGTTTGAAAAATATATATTATTTTTCGAGTTATGTTTATCGACAAATCAATCATCGCGTGCAAGTATATATATAAATTTTCGTTGTCGTATATATATATATATATATATATATATATATAATCATCGTTGCCGTGTGTATATATATATAGTGTGTAGTTTATGTTTCAAAAACATAATTTCATTTATTACGAAAATATATTTTCCGTTTTGTTTAGTCGTACCCGTTTACTCCATTTATTTTGTTTATAAAAATTAACATTTGTTCACTGAGTTGTCGTATCAGTTTGAGACCTCACCCGATCGGGTAAGGTACCAATATTGATGCTCTTACTACACAGTTGCCATTTAGTCATTTATCACAAAATATTAATTATCACTGATAAAATATTCTTGTTATGGTGAGCAACATAATTAATGAGGTAATGTAATGGTCAAATTGGGAAAACTATTAGTCCTTGATATGCACATATAAATGTGCCACGAACGTATACAGTCTCGCACATGTGGCCATCGATGTGGTACATTACAGGGTATCAAATGTTGATAAGAACAATACTTTTCCTTCATAAATTTGTTTTATATATAAAAATATTTTGGTGTCCAGTCATATACAGTACAAATGTTTCCAAATTTAGTTTAAACGTATCTATCTATGTTGGAGTTGAATCGTTTGACTTTAAACTCACTTGTTCGGGTTTAATAGCATACCCGATCGGTTCTTTTGTTTTTGCTATGTTTTGAGTCCATTAATTTACAACCTTTAAGTGTTCCTTCAAGTGATTATACACATTAATTTTTCTTGTACCATCTCTATGTTTATATCATACTGAAGTTTTTGGCTCAAAATTATCATCACCAAAATTTTACATCTTTGTTAAATGTTTTCACAATTATGAAGTTATTCACATAATATAACAATAATTTATAAAAAGAATTTGAAGGAGAATATGGAAATTTCCTTACAAAGATGATGATGATGATCTGAGTTGATGATGATGCTGTAGTAGAAAAGATGATGATAGTGAGTATGTTTTTGTTGTTTGATAATGGTGATGAATTGATGAAAGAGATAATGGGAAAATTATGTTGTTGCCTTGCTCTGCTTCCTGATTCCTCCGAATGATCACAATAAAAAGAAGAATGGTTGGTGCATTATTTGAGTTAGGTGTTACAGAGAATGAGAGGGAAGTATATATATAAAATACTTCATATGGCTTAACATTTCAAATGAGGTGTGGAAGTTACATTAGTTTGTCTCCAATAATTCAAGTTAGGTTGTGTTATTTAGCACGTAAATTTTGGGTACGGGTCCAATTATAGCAATATAAAATTTAATATTTTATATTTTTATTTTGTAGATGTTCTCCAGATACGCTATTTAAAGTTAGAATAATGAGATTCTCATTATTTTAGACTGTTGTACAAATTTGTGCATTTTACTGCGCGCATCCAATTGGGTGCCAAATTTCAGTTAAATTATGATTTCATATTTTGAGGTAATGTTCCAAATACTAAAACAGGAATGACAAAAATAACTTTTGTTATTTTTGATTTTTAGGCACGTTTTATAATTGTTTCTGTTCGTGTATAACGTATCCTAAATAGTCATCTAAAAGTTCCCGAACAACTTTTGTTCCAACTATTTTCTATAATAGTTTCCAATAAAATTTGTTCAAAAGTATTTTGAGATACTTTTTGGACATTTGTACTGTGTCCTATACGTTAAACAATAAACGTATAATATATTATATTATTTCAATAATATAATTATAATAATAGTTATCGTAATTAATAATTTTTGATTTATTAATTATTTTTGTATCACCAACTTCATTGTATTTAATTTGTCGAGTTCGTCCCGATAAGTTTGTACGTAATTTAGTTAATTACGAAATACGTAATATTTTTTGTTTAAAAGTGTTGGGCTTACTAGGTTTATTTCACAAGGAAAGTTTTGTTTAAACTTTGGTCAGAAAATTAGTTTAAAATGCATGTATTTACTGTTCTTAATTGTACCCAAATTTACGGGGTGTCACATTCTCCCATTGTTAAAGAAATTTCGTCCTCGAAATTTGAATCTAGTCGTGAGTGTCTAACACTCGTGTTTCGTTTCTTGCGTTCATAGTTCGGTTGCGACGTTTCAAGTTGTTGTAACAATCCTAACGGCTTGTAGTACGAGTATAGTTCACTTTTGCAGATTATATACCTGATAGTGTGTCTAGTTTGCTAACTGCAAAACCTTAGTCGACGTCTTGAAAAGTTCCTCCACAAAGTTAAATTTTTATGCCAATAGTAGTTATGTCGGGAGAAAGGAATTAAGGTCTCGTTAGAGAACACCCTTTTCATGTTAGAAATGGGTAATGTCGTGAATGTTGTTGAACTCTCGTGTTAGATCAAACCTGTATGTGACAGGGTTTCTTGTAAGGACTTTCAAACGATCCTACGTAGCGGAGGTTAAGTTTTTCCGCTCATATCGCCAGGGTTTCTCCAGTTAGTAATGGTATATGGAGAAATGTACGTAAGAAGAGTTTGTTACAAGTTTACTTTGCCTCGCGTCCCAGTTGTAATTAAGTCATTTAACTGATATTGGGCCTAGCATGTCTATCGTAGTAGTCGAATCCTGACTATTTTATGGTTCAAATCGTAGTTATATCGTGGCTGCAAGGTAGCCATATATACAGTAGTCCTTTCATGACTAATTAGTTTGACCAAACAGTAATTTGACTTGTCTGCTAAATGCAAACCCTGAGTTTATCGTTGACTTAGATAGGTCATCCCCATTCTGCACTTGATGTCAAATCAGTGAAAGTGGTATTGAGGAATGAGCAACATGCGTTAGTGCTAACTGAAATCAATGAGTTAAGTTTTGGAGGAAGTGCAAGGTTGTCAATGTGGTGTTCAAAGTTGTTTATCACCCACTCTATCCCATAGAGTGGTAATCGGTATTTTGTTTCGTATAGTGCCTTAATGGTGTCATTTGTACCCTAGTGTGGTAACTATTGTTGTAGTAGGATTCGATTAGTGGGAGACGAACATCCCAATTTCCTCCATAATTAATTTCACAGGCTCACTACGAGTCCTCAATCGTTTGTATCGTTCGTTTGTTTTGGCCGTTAGTTTTGTGAAAAGTAGGCGGTACTCATATTGAGACCAATGTTCACAGCCTGTTGCAGTAATTGTCAAATGCAAAATGTATATTTCCTATCTTCATTAGAGATAATAGATAGTGAGTAGAGGTACTCGTACCAACTTATAAGAACATACAATTTTATCTCAAATTCTCGACAAACACAATCCCTAACGACTATGATGTCGAAACTCTCCAACTCTACCGATAGCAAGTCTATATCGAAGAGATGATCCCCAAACGTTAGGATACATCCCGATACTATTCCTCCTGATTCGATCAACTTACCATCGCTTAGTTCTATAGCGTGTTTGTCATTCTAGTTTACGTGAGTCAACTTCTAAAAGTTAAGTCATCATTCTCCACGACATCTCGGTGACGGTGTTAGGGTTCAATAAATTTCGTTTTGTTGAATTGTCATCCGAAAGTAAAATTTCGTTGGGATATCACCCAAAATACAGTTTAGTTGAGATGTCTACTCAAATTACAACTTAAGTGGGATGTCTGTCCCTAACATGGTTTAGTTGTTTGCTTTGTAGGAAACACAAGTTTATCAATTAAGAGAAATATTTCCTAAAGTAATGGTTTATAGGAAACACATGTTATTTAGTAAAAATAACATTTCCCAAAATAGTTATCGTAGGAAACACATGTTAATTCAATCAAGAGTTAACATTTCCCAAATAAGTAATAGCAAGAAACATAGACTATTTAAATAAAATAACATTCCCTAAAATCGTTATCGTAGGAAACGCAGGTTGATCCAACTAAGGATCAACATTTCCAAAGTCTACCGGTCATTCTCCGGTTTGTAATACCGCTGGCCGTTCTCTAGCAAGTCATAGTACTGGTCGTTCTCCAGTTAATCCACCGGAAGTTCTCCGGTTTAAAACCTTACTGGTACGTTTTCCAGTATCTCAAAACGTTACCGGTACGTTCTCCGGTTAATTCAAAATAATACCGATCGTTCTCCGGTTTATAAATGCGTACTGGTATGTTCTCCAGTATCCTATTCAAAGTGTTTGTAGGAATGTTATTCAAAGTTATTGTTTCCATTGGAACGCTGTCCAAAATATAGTTTTCATTGGAATGTTATCCAATATATAGTTCTTGTTGGAAAGTAATCCAAAATATCGTTCTCGTTGGGATGTTATCCAAAAATATAGTAAAACATTTTTGTAGACAAAATTTTATAAAAATTGTCAAAATAAGTTTGTCATTTGTGGGGAGAAGTTTGTTTCACATAATTGGGTCTATTTACCCTAGTGGTTATTTGAGATTCCATCTCGATTAGTGGATACAACACCTTACTATGTTTGTTCTTGTAGTACTCAAGGCTCGTTACTCCAATATGTATCCCACTTTCATTTGTTCTCTCCATCCATTCGACCGATAAGTTGTTAGTCCTAATCGTTAAGTGTTTAGTGAGGATTTGTTCGATCCGTTAGAAAGTGAGAGTTTGTTTGCATAGCGGTCAACTATGACCAAGTAGTTGTCAAATATGACTTTTCGTACGATCATGTTCGTATAAGATGTGAATTCGTATGTATGTGTTGAATAGAGGTTTTAGTATAGCATAGTAGGGGCACAGCCCGCCATACATAGTTTTTACGCAGTTACGATAAGTACCACTTCTGCCGTCATGTAGTCATCATCATGTTGATCTCGGCTATATTCTCCGCCACTCGAGCACGCTCCTCTAGCATTTGTACTCGGGCACAAGTAGCATGGGAAATGTTCGTTGTCCAAGTTCCTACGGCCTTCAACAGGCTCGAGACGTTTTATATGCGGAGATCATATCTCCATCCATTCTGGAGATACCGCTTTCTAAGAAGTCATTTTTGTGTGCGTCAAGGAGTTCCCTGAATAGTGTGTGGGGTACGGCAACCATGGTAGGAACCATTAGTTTTATATATGTTTGCTCGTAAAAGTGGGAGCTGTATGTATGAGAAGAGTTCCAGACTTTTAATATGATATAAGTGCCCTCAAGCATTCTTCTACTGTTCAAGTAGGATTGACTGTCTCAATTGTGGTTTGTTTCAGGGAATACAAATCAGGTTAACTCTACATCAGATAATAACGTTCGTATAAGTTTCTTGATGGTGTTGGTTGATGGTTTCTCGTGTATCGAGTTGCCACTATTATCCCAACCATATTTGAGAAGTCACGTGTAGGAACACACAATTATTCATCTAAACGCATTGCAACAGTAGTTGTCATATAGTGAGTTAGGCGTATGCATATGTGTGCATGCATGTTCTAGCCAAGGCTATAGTCTAGGTCTCTAAGGCTTTCAGGTCGCTTAAAAAACTCTAGTTCGCTATAACCAATGGCTCTGATACCAATCTATGACACCCCCAAATTCGGTCAGCGCGGTCAACGCGCGATTAGCGGAAGCATTAGTATGTGCGGGGGTGCTGACGTTAACGTTGAACACCATGCCAGATCAGAGCGTATGATTATTGCTGAACAATTTAAATTAAGATGCCATTTAAGTAAATGATTTGTTTACAAAAGAACTATGACTCGTCAAGTCATATAAATAGTATTAGTTATACAAAATCAATCTTGAATTGTCCCAAAATGTGGCATCCTAATTCGTCAAGGGTCGCCTAACTCCGTATGTTTGCGTTCTTACTTGTGCTGTGAATCGCCTGAAAAACATAGTAAAAGTCAACAAAATTTGTTGAGTGAATTCACAGGTTTTATATTTGTAGTGGTTTGTTAAACATTTTCATTCAAGAGTTGTTGACATGAAGTCAAATACAGTTGCTCATAACGATCTGTAGAAGGGTAAGTATCCTAATCATAAGTACCTATAAGAAAGTAAGTACCCTAAGGTAAAGTTTGTAGGAAAGTAAACCCTATGAGTTATTTATACAACAACACATAAGTATACACAAATAGTTCGCAAGCATAGTATGAAATCATTCATATGATCAGTGGCACATAAGTACCCAAAGCGATTAATAATCACATAAGTACACAAAGCAATTAATAAGCACATAGACACCAAAGCAGTTACAATAGTTATTGCATGTTCTAGCAATTGCATATTCTAGCAAAACAGTTGTTATGTTTTTTACCCCAGGTTTTAAAAGCACTAAAACAGTGTAAAGGGGCTGTGAACTCACTGGTAGCGATGAGCGATAACAGCTAGTAGTGAATAGTCTTCCAAACAACGTCCTCACAGTCCTAGACGCAATAAGTATACTACATAAGTATTTGACTATTCGTTTAGTTTAAGTGTTTGTACAATTTTTGTTGGTGATAATTGTGTTTGAAAAATATATATTATTTTTCGAGTTATGTTTATCGACAAATCAATCATCGCGTGCAAGTATATATATAAATTTTCGTTGTCGTATATATATATATATATATATATATATATATATATATAATCATCGTTGCCGTGTGTATATATATATAGTGTGTAGTTTATGTTTCAAAAACATAATTTCATTTATTACGAAAATATATTTTCCGTTTTGTTTAGTCGTACCCGTTTACTCCATTTATTTTGTTTATAAAAATTAACATTTGTTCACTGAGTTGTCGTATCAGTTTGAGACCTCACCCGATCGGGTAAGGTACCAATATTGATGCTCTTACTACACAGTTGCCATTTAGTCATTTATCACAAAATATTAATTATCACTGATAAAATATTCTTGTTATGGTGAGCAACATAATTAATGAGGTAATGTAATGGTCAAATTGGGAAAACTATTAGTCCTTGATATGCACATATAAATGTGCCACGAACGTATACAGTCTCGCACATGTGGCCATCGATGTGGTACATTACAGGGTATCAAATGTTGATAAGAACAATACTTTTCCTTCATAAATTTGTTTTATATATAAAAATATTTTGGTGTCCAGTCATATACAGTACAAATGTTTCCAAATTTAGTTTAAACGTATCTATCTATGTTGGAGTTGAATCGTTTGACTTTAAACTCACTTGTTCGGGTTTAATAGCATACCCGATCGGTTCTTTTGTTTTTGCTATGTTTTGAGTCCATTAATTTACAACCTTTAAGTGTTCCTTCAAGTGATTATACACATTAATTTTTCTTGTACCATCTCTATGTTTATATCATACTGAAGTTTTTGGCTCAAAATTATCATCACCAAAATTTTACATCTTTGTTAAATGTTTTCACAATTATGAAGTTATTCACATAATATAACAATAATTTATAAAAAGAATTTGAAGGAGAATATGGAAATTTCCTTACAAAGATGATGATGATGATCTGAGTTGATGATGATGCTGTAGTAGAAAAGATGATGATAGTGAGTATGTTTTTGTTGTTTGATAATGGTGATGAATTGATGAAAGAGATAATGGGAAAATTATGTTGTTGCCTTGCTCTGCTTCCTGATTCCTCCGAATGATCACAATAAAAAGAAGAATGGTTGGTGCATTATTTGAGTTAGGTGTTACAGAGAATGAGAGGGAAGTATATATATAAAATACTTCATATGGCTTAACATTTCAAATGAGGTGTGGAAGTTACATTAGTTTGTCTCCAATAATTCAAGTTAGGTTGTGTTATTTAGCACGTAAATTTTGGGTACGGGTCCAATTATAGCAATATAAAATTTAATATTTTATATTTTTATTTTGTAGATGTTCTCCAGATACGCTATTTAAAGTTAGAATAATGAGATTCTCATTATTTTAGACTGTTGTACAAATTTGTGCATTTTACTGCGTGCATCCAATTGGGTGCCAAATTTCAGTTAAATTATGATTTCATATTTTGAGGTAATGTTCCAAATACTAAAACAGGAATGACAAAAATAACACTTTTGTTATTTTTGATTTTTAGGCACGTTTTATAATTGTTTCTGTTCGTGTATAACGTATCCTAAATAGTCATCTAAAAGTTCCCGAACAACTTTTGTTCCAACTATTTTCTATAATAGTTTCCAATAAAATTTGTTCAAAAGTATTTTGAGATACTTTTTGGACATTTGTACTGTGTCCTATACGTTAAACAATAAACGTATAATATATTATATTATTTCAATAATATAATTATAATAATAGTTATCGTAATTAATAATTTTCGATTTATTAATTATTTTTGTATCACCAACTTCATTGTATTTAATTTGTCGAGTTCGTCCCGATAAGTTTGTACGTAATTTAGTTAATTACGAAATACGTAATATTTTTTGTTTAAAAGTGTTGGGCTTACTAGGTTTATTTCACAAGGAAAGTTTTGTTTAAACTTTGGTCAGAAAATTAGTTTAAAATGCATGTATTTACTGTTCTTAATTGTACCCAAATTTACGGGGTGTCACATTAAGTGTAAAAGAGGTTGGTTGTTTATAGCACCAATATCCCAAATTTTATTAGAAAAATTATGCATATGCCTATTTAAATAGGCATAAAACATGCCTAAAGATATAATTGGTGATATGTTAATAATAATTGATAGAGACAATGAAATATATATAGCAATTAGCAAGTATATAAAAAGTGTAAAATGATTTATTGTTATGCATGTTTTTAAGTATATCTATTTAGAGCACTCCCATCGCCATTCGTCACTTTTCATCGGTTCCAACTGAATGAACCAACGGGTCGGTAGCACCGGCCCGTCGGTGGGTTTTCGTCGGATATTCGACGGGCGTCGGTTGTTTTTTTTCTTTGTGTGTAAATTGGTAAATATGGGACCTAAAAATTAAAGTGACGAGTCACTGACCAGTTTCAGTCAATTTTGGAAAAAGCTGATGTGGCGCTGACGTGACCCAGTCGGTTTTAGTCAGTTTTAGTCACGAATGGGTATTATCTTAGGCACGTATAAGTGTATAACGTTGCTCTTTTTATAAATCCATAGTACCAATAAAGAATTTTCTTCAAAGAAATTTACATTTCACGAACTGAATGTTCCCGTAATCGCTGTTATCAGTGGCGGATCCAGGATTTTGAGTGACCCGTAGCAATGGTATCCCAATTTTTCTGAACCGGTAGCACAAACAATAAACGCATCTAAAAATGCTATTTTTCAATAGAAATTACACTGCGTATTGAGAATGGACCCGTAGCGACTGCTACCCCTACTTTCTACGTGGCTCCGCCTCTGGCTGTTATCCCTAATTATAGCTTCGCCCTCGTAAGACTTCTACTTTAGTAGTAGCAGGATATGAGTTGTGCTAATTAACCTGGCAAAGCTAATTACAACTCGTAAAAACTAATATAACAAATTCCGTTCTTTTGCTAGATAGCTTTTTGTAGTGGAGCTATTATAAGAAAATCATATGGGAATTTGTGACCAAATGATGGTAACTTATTGTACAAGCAAACACATTCATAAGGGCCTTATTATTCGGTCTCCATTATCCCTTCCACTCCTGCCGTTCAATATATACCACAACTTGCTCCATTTTACGGAGTATATCCTATTATACCACGTTACCGTATTCATTTTTCTCATAAATAAATATTACTAAATCCAATAAAAAAATTACTACTACTTTAATACCCAAAATATTACTCATGACAACAAAGATTATTTTACTAATTACGTTACCCTATTCATTAATAAGAGTCCCAATTAATAAGTATGGAACGTAAAATTCAAACTCGTACTTCATTTTACTCGGGGCTTGAGCCACGTAGAAGTTAAGAATTACCCCTAGCTATGGGTCCATTTGGTATGCAAAGTGTAAATTTGTCCAAAAAGAATTAATTTTGTTATCAGTGATATAAGTCCAAACAGATTGTACGATTAGCGAGTTAATTAATTGAAATGAAAAGAAAAGAAAAGAAGTAGTACTATAATTAGACATTCTTTCTCATGAAATTGTACATGATTATTAGAAGAAGAAAAAATTAATATTGCGAAAAATAATAATTATGCTACCGATCACTTTTAACTTCTGGATCCGGTAGTGATTTTTACTTTTTATATACATTTACTCAATTGTGCTCATTAATGTGATTATGTGACAGTTGTTTAAGTTCTTTAATGATCATTTTTAATTCTTTAGTAGTATTTTTGATATATATTTATGTACGTATATATAACTTGTGATATGATTTATCTTAATTTAAAATTGTTAACACATGGTTAAATATTTTATTTACCATTTAATTAATATACATCTATTTGGATATTCAACCATACATTTTAGATAAACGAATAAAGAACGTCATCATCATAAATATATGTCGATCACTTGAGGCTTGCAAAGTTGCAATGATCCATTTTCAATTTCTTTTTCTTTTTTCTTATAATTATATTATTTTTTTAGTATTTTAATTTAATTATTAGCTACACTTTATACTATTTATATTCTAGGATACCTCGCTCTGGTCAACCTGTTGCATCTTTGTGCCCCCAAAGAGTGCATTTGCATGAGTGCCCATGAATTCACAAGACAGCTATAATGAGTACGTACACATGTTGCTTCTTCCAATTCAAACACCTGGACTTTATTTTATTTTGACTCCCCCACCAATTTTGACTTTTATAAACACCGGCCACATATATATCCACTCCTGCATCACAGTCCAAACGTTTCTATCAAATCACATTGATTATAGTTTCTTCTATTCCCATTCGGTCACTAATTATCGTTGCTCTTCTCGAATGAGCTCCAATTCTTGTTCTAGCTCACGTTCGTCTTATCATTGTTCATCGCTCAATCTAGGTACCTCTTCTTTAACTTTTGAAGAGATATATATATACATGATCACTTGAGTTTGGTTAACTTAGTTACAAGTAAAACAGCTAGTTAGCTATGTATGTTTTGTATATGCATGTTACTTGAAAATTTCTAACCAGGCTACACTTCTGTTGCTAAATGCCTTTATGATATAATTAACAACCTATACTATTAAGTACTTGCTACTGATCATGCATGAATTATCATATATTTAGACGTACCTATGTCTACGGTACATATTTAATTTAAATGTTGCTATAATGACGTACTGTTATATCTCGAAATATATAGTGGTTTAGCTGTTCAGAAAGAAAGAAAGAAAAACATTGCACCTAGCTACGAGCTTCACCATATATCCATGATTTATTTCCGCGTCTTATTGATGCTCGTTATATATAATGTTGCTAATGCACCAGTAAGTTTTGTCACTCATGATAGATAGATTATAAAACGTTACTTGCTTGAATGCATGCAAACTACTTGAAATCGTTACTACAGTTTGCCGCACCAATTATCTACCCTTGCAAGTCTTTCATTCATCAATCATCATATTATACGGTGAACTATTTTTTCACACTATACATACAGCAGCTTATTGAGTTATAGAAATTTATAATATCACAATTGCAGTTAAAAAAATATAGCTTATTGAGTTAATTATTGTATTATTATCAGCTTGCATGAACAATATATTTGTAGTAGGGCCCTTGCATATGCTGCCACTCATCACGTACCTATGCATGCTTGCTTTGCATGCATCACTACCAAAACCTTAGTGACAACAATCACCATCGAAAATGCCACTAGGCGTTCTACGCATGCCCACAGATCGAGTACCCATTATCTTAGCAAACGCCGCATGATTTTAACTTCTCGTAACATTCATGGTTGATATCTATGTCATGAAGTTTTCTTGTAATCTGATGAGATAAATATGGCCGGGTGGACATTCCAAAATGAATATGTATCTAGTAAAGTTGCACACATGTTTTTAACTTACCACTATGTAACCGATCGACCTGTTTAACTGTCTCCATACATACTCTCAAACTTTATGGACGAGTTTATATTTTCCAAGCCTAAAGTATCTCCATACGTACTCTCAAACTTTATGGACGAGTTTGAAATCTTATTTTCTTAACAAAAAATTAGTTAGCATGCATTTGTAATCTAGCTGGTGTGTATGCGCTTGGTAAATACGAATTTAATATGGTTGAAAAACATATGTACATTGATCTACTCGAACCACATGTGTTATATACAAAGTTCATGTATAATGTTCTCATGTTCCTTCTAGGCTCATTTAGTTTCGAGATACCTTTTCGTAGTGTAGATCTTTCTTCTCTTATGTTATTTGAATAAATTGCATATACTTGATTTTTGTATATATATATAAAGAGAATCAAAATTTCGTTTGCAATTTCTGTGTTATAACTTGTAGATGGATACTTTTTCGTTTAATATAAACTCGGTAATTAAAGAGTCTATAATCATTATAAAGTCGATTTCTTCTAAAAACATATGAAACCTTTCATTATTGTTTTGAACAGATTACTTTTAGGAGAAGGCACTGTAAATATTGATAAAAGAAAATTGATAATTTCGCTATCCCTTCAAAGGAAAGTTCTGTTGATTGATTTGTTTGCATAAACATCAAGCATTCTCTCACTTTCTCAATCAAACCCTATCATATGTGTGGAGGTAAACTTTATATGTAAGCATACTGCATTACCTTTTGTATAACCTAAAAGGGCCAATATCATCTAAAGTTTGGCAACAACATTTGTAAACATAGAAACCCTAGGCTACAATATCAACATGATCACCTATGCTTTTATCATTGATTAAATAAAATGTACATAATATGATATATATACTTTTGTGTGTGTTTTTATCTCTCTTGCCCATGCCTTACACTACAAGTTTGTTTTCACATTCTAATAATTAGAAACCAGTGACCCAGTGAGAGTTGATCTTTTGTTAATCGATCACCAAATCCCTTTTGTGAGATCGAGTAATTATGAGTTTTTTTATCAAGATTAAGGTCAGATTTATTTGTGTTTAACAATATTTAGTGTTTGAAACACTTGGGGACTATATATACGTTTTTTTGATCTATCAGTCATGTTTGCCAAATGTACATGTATATAAAAACTGAAAATTCTTGTAAAGTTAAATAAAAATTTATAGAAGCAAGAAGAAATGAGAAACATAAACAGCACATGCAGTAAGGCTGCAAGAAATATATATATAGGTAACATAATAAAGCCTATTATACATATAACAGATGATGTTGTGATCCCAAGTAATATTAGGACACAAACAATATATTTTACTCCCATTCTAGTTACAATATTATTAAATAAACAATCCCTTGATTGTTTACTTATGACATATAATACCCATTAATTAATCATGAACTTATTGACACTAATTAAGGGGCATATAGTCTTAGCAGGTATAAATGTTAATATAAGGTTACATGTATATATAGCACTTTAGATTTTTATTATGTACAACAATTGAAATGTGCTTCTATATTTGCAATTAATAACTTCGATAACGAGATTTTCCTTCATTTCCACAGATCATTTCCACAGATCAATGTGACTGCTGGAGATAGAATTTGATGCATCTTCCAGCATTGTCGAGATTTCGTGTTCTTGCTTGTTTAGATCTTTGCCAAGCTCAGCATTTGATCTTTCATTATCATCGTCAATATTTGTGTAATGATTTTCTTTAGTTAAAATATCACCTTGGCTAAGTAACTGTGACGCGACAAACTTGTCAAGAACTCGCCAATCTGTCACTTGACTGTTGATATTTTGATCTTGACTTTCTTGAATATTGTTGTTTCTTTGTTCTTGTGTGACTAAAGATGGCTGATAGTTAATACTTCCACCTTGGTTTATGTTAATACCATAAATGGGCATAGAAGAATTGCATGTAGGGAGCAATTTTGGACTCTCTAAAAGTGGCAGTTGGAGGAAGTGATCAGGGGTGATCTGGTAATTTTGCAGCTGGTCTAGCTCTTTCTTGCAAGAACCATAAGGATATTGGTAAGCATGGGTAACCAAGTGAGATTGAGAGTTGCTTTGGTTTGGTGAATCAACTTCTGGCATGAATGAGACTTGATCATCATACCAAATTGGCGATTCATGCTCATGAGTTCTTCTCATTGTTGGTAGTCTTTTCTTGAATACCCTACATACCACCCACCCTTCTTCCTGTTTTCAAATCAATAAGATTAAATTTATGTTGATCCAATAAAAAAAACTTATAATCATCAAAGTCTAATAAGAACGTCTACTCACTTGATTCGTGGTTGCATTTTCATCCGATTCAAGTCGATATTCGTGCATTATCCAGTCTGATTTTTGTCCATTAGGAGCACGGCCTTTATAAAAGACCAACGTCTTTCTCATCCCAACTAAGTCATGCTTGGAGTAAATTGCCTTATCCCTTCCCGTAGCCTTCCAAAATCCTGCTGAAGTAGCTCTGTTTGTTCGAGTGCCAGTTGGGTATTTTTTATCTTTATGACTAAAGAAGTACCATTCATTTTGCTCTTCCGTACCCAATCTACATAATTCTGTTTCAACTTATGAATTAGAAATGTGCTAGCAATGACATATTAAGGTTTACTATAGAGTGAAAGGTTCAAATGAGAACCACATGTGAATAACATTAATATAAGATATAAGGTATAGTACCTATAAGATCCCATGGCTCGATTTTGTAAAGATCAACATCTCTAATGACATCTAGGTCAATCCTTCTCGAGTTGATCTTTTTTCTAAGGTAATAATCAACAAGTTCTTCATCTGTGGGATGGAACCGAAATCCAGGAGGTACATGTGAAAAAGTGTTCATATCTTCTCTTAAAGAAGCCGGAACCTGCAATCCAATGATCTGGTCTAGTTGATCAATGTAGTTTCGGAACCAAAATGACTGCACACGAAGACACGTATTCAGTTTGTTCAACATGGACAACTCAAGTTTCATGCATTTAATGAGCAATGTATCCGACTACATATGATATTGTCATTAATCTTTAATGCTATCAAGTGTTGGTATTGATGCAGTGTAATCATTATTCTTATTATGTAATTAGATGACGTTATTGATGTACGACAATCTTAAGGGAAGTTCTTCAAAATAAAAGTGTTCGAAACTTTACTCTCATTTGATGAATAGAAGCATATTCTTTGTTATAACCCAACAAGTCAATAAGTTAGGATAAAATATGACAAATTTTTAATGTCATTAGAAATTAAAATATCAGTACACCAGATTGATTTTGTATATATGTGTTTGAAGGGAAACTACACAGACAAAGTTAAGGCTAGCTATGAACTCAATTGATCATAATGCTATGAGTATTCAGTATTGATCCCTATCAATATTGAAGGTCTCGCATATTATGGACGATTGGACGGCATATGTATCTTAGTTAAAATTTTCCAATTTAGGGCAAGAAGTAAATTCGTAATACCATAGAGGAACAAAGTAAACTTGCACAGAACAACAAATGAAATAGTAATGAATCTTATTACAGAAATTAATGATAATATATACGATAAATGGATGAATAAGTACGTAATAGAATCATTTTAGCTTTCATTACCACTTGTGGTAGTAAAACGTACTATATATGTAATGTGATCAATCAGTAGAAACAAAATTACATTCGGAATTAGTTCCGGAATAGAGAAGAAAACTTAGTTAGCCAATTATAATCATCTTTTGTGGTCTATATATGCTATATATATCCCAAGTGCAATATTTATGCAAGAAATTTAAGCTTCAAAGTTCATAAAACACTTTAATGAGTGAATTGATCACACATAGGTTATAAACTGATCCAAGAAGTCTTATATACATAATTTTATGTGGTAAACAATAACCTTGAGTTATTGGTCATAATAACATGTACTTTAGGTTTCTTGAACCATAAAATGTTGTTTGAATAAAAGAACACTGAACTAACATATAAGAAGTTATATAGAACTTGGTTATGGACATGTGATCAAGGAGCGAGATTTTTTTACCTACATTCTTTTGTTTATATAATTTTAAGGATCGATCAATCGATTCATCAGTGATATAAAGAGGAAATAAATGGAGCATGCCATCGATAAACATGTAATTGGGGATGTAATAATTAAACAAAGCTCATAATTCTAGTAGACACACGCATATATGTGGCACTAATTTGTGTTTGCATGCTTTTTACACAATAGTAATTAATATTGATACATGTAAACTTGCTCAAGTTAATCCACAATGACCTAGCATGCTGTAATATCAATCATTATGTTATTAACATACCATAACATTAATCAATAAGTAATTAACAGAGACTAATTTCATACCAGTTGTTCAATTCTTGAAAAGTATATATGACTTCTAAAGATCTGATCTTGATGAAGTACTGATATATATGAAGTCGAGTGCTTCGAATTTCCAAAGATGCGGGATGAAATTGATATTGAAACTGATGGATCGAACGACAAAAGACAAGAAGAAGATCGAGCCGAGGTTGTCTGATCTTGGATTCAATCAAGTGAAGAAAGAAGCTAAAAAGGGAAAGATGAATAAGAGGGCCATGCCAATGGGAGAATGGCATGGAAATAGGGTTAAATAGGACAAAAACAAGAAGAAGCAAGAAATATTAAGAGAGAGAAGTAAACAAAAACCCTAATGATGAAAGATGATGACATATGGGTAAGTTAATTTATGTTTGTTTGTATGATAATGATAAAAAAGTGTATAAGGTGTCTTTGTCTTTCATTGTCGGAATAGGGCTAAATTGGTGGGCAAGGTTTTTGGCGCTAAATTTATATATGCCACCCACCAGCCACTGACTATGACCCTAACCGTACGTGTCATTCTGCTTTTTTGGTCTTTTTCTTCATTTCTTTTTTTCTTTCAAAAATGTGCAATTTACGTTTGATCAAGAACTTTGAATAACATTTTTTGTTTTTGTTTTTATCATCTTAGATTATAAAACATTCAAAGCTACCGTTAAAGAGAGCGCCGATAACTTATTGTAAATGTTGTGATATGATTCTTGTTAAAATTACTCACCCAACAACACGTAAAAATATAAAATAGGTACTTCTCGTGTCATGTTAAGAGTAAGTAAATAAGTCTAGAGGGCTTGCAAAATTTCGATGGCTAGCTCTATCACTCTGATTATAACAATTTGTATACAGTTTAGATGTGGATATTACGAATTAAAAGCCTTAATATGTAGTCCATACACGATTCAATGTTTTCACATACGCTTGTAATCGCATATACGAATGCACAATATACTAAAAAATAAAAGTGGTTTTTATGTTAAACCCAAATTAAATGAACTTGCTTTTGATTTAGTTATACAAAAACATTATGTATATGGGGCGTCCAAAAAGATTGGTTAAGAGCTAACCCTTTGTAATTAAAGGCGTACAAGATATATATATATATAGCTACTAGAGGACACATATATGTCCAATTAAATATCTAAACTAGGGTTTCCACTTGTGACACTTAAAAAATCTTCAGTTCTTTCTCCTCTCTTTGTGTATATAAATTAAAAGTATTTCAATATATAAATATTATATTATATTATACGGGACCAAAGAATTGAAGAGATGGAAATGTTATCCCTACAACAACAAGAACCATTTCTTGTTAATTACTACTGGTATAAAATCCAATTGGGACCAGATTTAGTATCACATGTACAGCATACCCATTACTTGAAAGTTGACTTTTAACTACTTGTGAACCCCCACCACCATCCCCCAATACTAGCTTGTAACACATCTATAGGCTAGCCTACTAATTTTTATACTTTTTATTAACCGTCACTAAACCATACTAATTAAATATTTTTATCGTAATATATTTCATTAATATTAATACGATCTAGAAATTTAAAAAAAAAAACATCTTATGCCAAATATATATAGGGTGGCATGAAGAATTTAATAGAAACCAAACATATAGTAGGTAGTATCCATGTGGTCTTCATAAATCATAATCAAAAGTAGTACGTATTTTCTTACATCCAGAATCTGATTATCAAAAGTAGACGACTATACACTGAATTTACACTAAGCCTCTATGTTTATATATATGTCCTAAACAAGAAGGCTGAACCTTTAATTTATCACATATATATTTGATCGACATTATCGTAATATACGACATGATTATATCATACGATTAGAGATGATCGAGGTCGAGTTTTCTACAATTCTACATGTTTATTATAGATAAAAACATCATATTTTACTTTCAACAGTAAAGAATAAAAAACATATGTTTGAATCACAAGTCACATAACTAATTAATAATTAAATAGATTACCAATTTAGTAGTTTTTCTAATTATACTTGATTAATTGATTAGTAATAATGGGAGATATCTCAATTGTTAAAATATTTCAATCGCATTTGATCTAATTAATAATGACGTGCTATTCTTTTTAAATCGCCGCTCTCTTAATTTACCACCTTCTAGTAGTGTGGATGATTTCACTTACTTTAACACGAAAAGAATAGATTTATTGATTACTGAATTTTAAGTATTGTGGTCAACCCTCTCATGGGCATCATTTTACTAAAAAGAACACATACCAGTACTACTCCCTCCGTCTCAGTCAAAGTGTCCACTTTGACTTTGCACACAATTTTAGGATTCTCCACTAACTACATTTTTCACCAATCATATAACATATCTGCCCACAAAAGTCTTTTTCGATTGTTTGAAACATAAAAGTCGACACTTATGGTGGGACGGAGGGAGTACTATAGACACTAGAGGGGTTTCAAGTGAATAACTATTATTCTTTTGTTCTCACTCTAATAAATTAGATGAACACATGTAGAGACTACTATATTAACATTAAGGGTGCGTTCCGTTTCCAATTAGGAATTTTTTTTTTTTTTTTTTTTCTTTCTTTCCGAGTAGCAACTTTTTATAAACAGCCTATCAAGCTGCTAGACGTAAAATAAAGTGAAAGATAATTACTCAAATTATGAATCAGTATGGGTATGAATTTGATAATATTTTGAAATGTATATAGATATGATTACTTCCAAAGAGATGTTTGATTTACAAGAAAAACTCATCTTTTTATTTTTTGAAGAAAAGACCCAACAATTTTTATTATAAATTACAGTTATATAAATGTTATGTGAGCATTAGTGTAAAAACTATGTAAGAAAAATACTAAAATAGAATGGAAACGCTTAGAGATGAGAAGAATGAGTCTATGGGTTTGATACCAAATTTAGATTACAAACTAACTACCAAACAAAATTAAATGGGTATCGATCACATTTCCATTTCTAAAAATCCACAAACTGACAAAACAGACACACCCTAAATGATCAATTGGTTAACTTGTTGGTCTCCTCGGGTTCATTATTACCCCCAATGATTTTTATTTTACAAAAGTGTTAACTTTATTTATTTATTTGTTAGGCTAAATCATGCTTCATTTCATTCCATCATCCTCCGTCAACTTTTTGCTTCTAGACCATCTATCTATTCTACTCCACCCGTCCCCAATTTTATAATCCAGTATCTCTTTTATAAATGTCTAAATTTTATTGTTCACTTTCATAAATAGATAAGAATAATAAGATAAAGTTCTTTTATGCTCATTATGTATATATGTAAGACAACAAAGTAGGTAAAAAGTAGAGTGTAAAATTATCATCTTACCAAAAAGTATGAGAGATGATTATTTTTTCTTAAACTGCATGCTTTTTTGTCTGGGAACAATAAAACTGTGACGGAGGGAGTATTATTTTCTTATTTGAGGCAATATAATATAATATAATCATCGTTTTGTGATAGAACTATATAGTTTTATAGGTAGATTGATGAAACGGCGTTATGGTGGTCGTCACGAATACGTTTAGTTCCCACCACCGACTGTAATCATACAATACAACAACACTCCCTACAAAAACACTTGGCCACCTACTATACGTTTCACTATACATACATGCTCTATTGGAGTAATATTTTTATTATTTATAAATAAAAAAATCACATAATTTATAGTAACTGTAAAAATATATAAAATATAAAACTGTAAAAAAAAATGATGTTGTTTAGTTTTTAATTGTATGTAACATATCGAACGAAATGAGAACCATGCATCTAATTCTTAAAGGTGGTGATTCGTACACCAACATTTTTTATCCATACACCACTTTTCTGACTTACAGTATTGTACACTTGTACGGTACAACATCATAAAACATTTTTTATGGTGTACGGATAAATAATGTATGGTGGTGTACAAATCATTACCAATTATTAAGTTATTTACTTCTTTCGCTCGAATGACATAATCACGAACAGAGCTAGTACAGAGTATTATATTATTCAGGGGGCAAAAATTTTGCTCCGTATAAGATATTTTCTAATCTTTATAAGGGGCTAAATTATAAAGTTATCATTAGTATTTAGAAAAAAAATAATATTTTTTACATGATTTCGAGTTTCTTGATGAGACAGCTTCTTTGAGCTCCCCTTATAAGAGCAAACGGAGTGGAGGAGTTCTCGTCAACGTTTTGGCTCCAGAACACTGTGGGACAGTGTTCTTCCACCCCTTGGCAACATTCTTCATAGTGTTCTCAATGGCGTTCAAGTTACACCCTCCGAGTGCCGACGCTGTACACGACGGTTTCTTCGATTTTTTATTACTTTTTTTGTTTTTTTTTTTGTTTTTTCTATTTAATACCCTTGGGAAAAATAATTAAAATCATTATTAAAACATATAAAACAATTAACAAAAAACTCCAGAACACTGTCCAGAACACTGTTTACCACTCCACAAAATCTTCACCACAACATTCTCACTCAGAACACTGTGTTTAGGCTGTCGCCACTCCGTGTGCTCTAAATGCGCCTCTGAAGGTGACACGATGAATAAGAAATAAAAATTTGATTTCAAGCTGTGATATACGAAACTCATTAATTGATTAAGGATGAAAAGTAAGGTTGAAATCTTGCAAAATTCATATGGTTTATTTTATAATGAAAAACATAATATCTCCGCATATATTGTCGAACAAAATTTAAGATTACTACTTTTGGGTGCCGATATGACAATGGGCTTTGATACTTGTAATATTGACGTGTCTTTCTGTGGTTGGTTGAATCGTAACTCAACCAATAACATTGCGGTTTCTTTAATATTTCCTGGACCCACGCCTTACTTCTTTCGCTACGGACTTCTTTATTAGTTTCTTTTTGGGTTTTGATAAGGATGGGGTGATATTCGTACACCACCACTTTTTAGCCGTATACCATCAAATGTGCTTTAAAATATTGTACTGTACAAAACTGTAAAGCACGTTAGTAGTGTATGGCTAAACGAAGGTGATGTACGAATCACCACCCATAACGAAAACCCTTAAGGATCTTGTTAAGGCTTTTGGACATGCATAAAGGATTTGTACATTTATCAAAATTTAGGAGGTCAAAATTAAATCAAGGGACACAAAAAGTTTGTTATGATTATAGTACAATATTCAATGCATGTCTAAAGGTCTTAACGAAAACCCTAAGGGCTTCCGTTATCAATTTATGTTTTTTATTAATCTTCTAAAAAAAATTGTGTTGCTAGGAAGAAAAAAAAACAAAAAAAAACAAAAAACGTGATATCCAAAAGTTCAATAACTATATATAAGCTTATGACGTACGTTACATTTTTCTATATCTTTCGATTCTATATAACCAGTATAGGATAGAAGTTATCCTATGTGTTAATCTACTCATATTGACATTATAACATTTTTTTTATGTGTCATTTTTATAACCTCCTAAATTTTTTTTGCTGCCAAGTCAGATATAATACAAAAAAAAAAGATAAATAATTATATTTTAACGAGCGAATTCGAGTCGTTAATTATAGAACTTAACAGCTAAAATCGTTTGTCTCTCCATTCCCTCAAATTGCAGATGCCGCTCTGATCTCACACTCATTAATAGATGTTTCATTGTGGTATATTTATTTTCGTTTTCTAACTTTAAATCTATACAATGAATAAAAAGCGTGAAAAATGAATTCTTCTTTCAAATGATGTAAATCATTGATTATTAATGCACTACAACCTTCTTGTACAAGCACCTTTATGTGAAGGTGAATATTTTTTTATTTAGTCCCAGATAACATTGGGGTCTCATGACTAACAAAAATAATGTATAAAAACTATGGCATTACTCCAAAGGTTTATGTGAGAAAATGCAAGATTATTTGGTCGCCAAAAAAGTGTAAGATCTCACACCGTTTCATAAAAATGGAGGTAAAAGTATAAGAGCTCACACCGTTTCATAAAATTGGAGTTGTATCAAAGTTTACTATGTAAAATGGGTCCGGTTTGGAGAGGTAGAGTGTTATGATGTAGTCAAAATTTTAACGATAAAATGCAGTGTTATTATGATACAGTAAATAGAAACCGTATATTTATAAAAAGTAGAGACTGAAATTGTCTGCCCCTTATACCTTGAAATTTACATATGACGCTTTGTTATTATTAATGAAATAAAAAACAAGGTAATGTTATCAATTTATCATCCAAAATAAATAAAAATTTTATAAGCACTTCAATTATATATCCTGTTCGTTAGGAAAATGATTGGTTAGTCTAAATTTGTAGGCCTAAATATAGATCTAAAAATGTGATTGGAAGATGAGAAAAATCAATTGGATGAGATCAGGAGAGAGAAAAAATTCAACCAATTGAAAAAGTAGGTCTATTTCTAGATTCGTGTAATTAGTCCTATATAACATTACTCCGTTCGTTATTGATGGAACTTTTTGACTTTGGTACAAGTGAATATGGGGAGGCACGTGATAATGAAGGTGATAACACGTGAAGCATGATACGAACTTGGTTGAAGGTTGACCCGCCACTAAATGGGCTTTATTTTACTTCATCATTGCATTTGTACCCTAGCCTTAACTTTGATTTGTTACGTATAGATGGTCATTAAAAATAGTTTGCCATTTAGCATATATTTAATTCAATTTGATAAAACACTTGATAAATAAAGTACTATCGTACCCGCACATAGCGACGAGAATAAAAAGTGAAGTTTGTTAATTCACACAATTTATTGTTTACACAAAGAATTATTGATGATAAAAAAATATTATATTGTTTCATTTTCGGTTAAGAAAGATGAATATATTGACAATCTTTACATTAAACATAAAAATTAACAATGTCAAAAGTTCGATCATAATTTTGAATTATAGTGTTTACGGATAATTTATTATTCTATGTTTGATAGCCTTAAATGTATCGTTTGAAATAATCTGCAAAATGTGTAATTTGACGGGAATGCCCTGGTCCCGTGTGAAATAACGTTTAATAAAATGATATGACATGTTAAAAAATTAATTTAGATATGTACAAAGTTTAAAAGAAGAGAGTTGAAATTTAAGAATTAGTGATTTTTTTTTTTTATGAAAAACGAGAATTAAATTAATAAACCCTATCAAACATTAGTGATTCACATAATTAATGGAGGGGAATACAGACATTAATTACTGTTGAATCTAATTTTAATAAAAAGGTAAACATATTTGATATGTAGTTAAGATTAAGATAAAATACACCGTTACTTGCACATCAAATTATCCACAAAAATAAATTTACATTTTCGATTTTCAGTCGTCTAGCTATACTAATCGATCATACTTAGTCCTTCTAATTACACTCGCATCACCTAATTATAGGTGCAGTATGATCATGGAATATTTCCCGTTTACTAAGAAATAATCAAATTAAAAAATGCGAAACACGTTGCGGAGTACTTTATTTAATCTATGTACAACCTAAAAAATATACATCAAACTAATTAGCGATTAATCACATAATATGCATAATGTGGCACCTTTTAAGTTGTCATAAAAGTCTTGTAATCTTTTTTTGGTTGCGCAATTGATATTTTGCACAAAGAGCAATTGGTATAATTAAGATCAATTAATATGTTTTTTTAGTGGATGTTAATAGTCTTCGCTTTATGTAATGAATAAAAACAAACATGATACATTCACCCAATAACAACATGATTAATTAACCTTTTTGGTTCATATGTCTTCTTCAAATCATGCTAACAATTATGCTTATCATGTTTACGTACTAATTAACACTCTAAAAATGCTATACGTTAAACCACTGTAATAAAATTATACGCAATAAGTCAACGTAAATAAATGTCAGCCCACCAAACACATGATCAGAAAGCCCATAAAAGTTCTAGAATCAAATAGCCCAATAAAAGATTAGATTGACCCAAGACCCTTTATTGGGCATTTGGGCGTAGTGGACCAAATATTAAAAGGTAGTAAAAGAATTTTGTCGAATAAGTATTTACACAAATATTTATACGAGAAGATCATGTAGCTTGGATACATAAATAAATAAATGAATAGTACTAATGCAACTTCTCTTCATAACCCAGCGATGAACGGAACTTGGGTAGCCCGTAACCAACTTCGGCCCGATATAAGCCTTTCCACTGTGAATTGTGATGCTTCAGTCGGGCTTGTTATAACATGGTATCCGGGCCACGTGACCCGGTTTTGGGTTGCTGCACCTGGTCCAAAACAATCATATTCCCCAAAATACAACGTTTTAAAAGCGAAATCAGTATTCCCCCACGGATACCATCCTTGTGGATTGACAAGAGTATCCAGAAACGTTTTCAAGTAAACGGTCCTTGAATACTCTTGCCAGGGTCGGCCCAAATAAGTCCGAACAGAACCCACCACCGGTATTAGGTCTGGTGCAGCCATAACACGTGAATTATGAATTGAAATTCCCGTGTTTTGAAATGGATCACCACGACCCTGAGCCGTTATCATATTAGCTTGTCCACTCAACGGTCTTCTTGCAAAAATGATACAGTTTTGAAATACAACGGCCGCATTACCAAATATAATATCTATGGTGCCGTAAACATAGCAAAGTTTGTAAAACTGTCGTTGAGATAGGGTGAAGATCGCGTCTTGGTAACCTTCAAAACTACAAGCATAGAAAACCGATAAATCCGACGCCGACCGCAATGCCACTGCTTGGGCCATTTCTGGACCAGCGGTGTTTCTAAATGTTATGCCACGGGCCATAAACCCGGTCCCATCCACACCTTATCAATTACATTAAATCACAACAAATGAAATTATTAATCAGTTTTGAAACCTTAATTAAATCTAATTAAAGTATAATAATAAACTAATGTAAACATTCTTACCAACGGTTGCAGTGCTATAAGTTGTGAAACCTCCAGCCATACTTCGATCACCAGTAATAATAGTGTATCTCAATCCATCACCAAGAAACATGATATTTTTCAAATCATTTCCAATTACAATGTTTTCTTCATAAACACCTCGTTTAATATAAATAATAAATCTTAGATTTCCACGGTTAAAACTCGTTGCATAATCGATTGCGGATTGTATTGTTCTAAACTTGGCCCCTTTCGCTTGAGACACCGTTACATTTACTCTCGAGTAAATCGACCCCGATTGCAGTAGTTTTCGATCTTTCTTTGTAACCCACTCCGGAAACTCCACCATTTTTTTCGATTCTTGAGTTTGATTCAAGAAATGCTGATTTATAGCCAAGCTATTACTTATCATTTCTGTCAAGTTACTCGTTTTGATCGGAGATACAAAGTTTGTCAAATTTAATTCAGCCGAGCCCGAAAAACAAGTTTGGAGATTGGTCAGCGCGGCGCTAAGCCACGTTTGAGCATCAAAATCGGAGATTTCACGGTTTTTGAGACCAATTAGGGTTTGGTTGAGTTGTAAAACGGTATTGTTTACGAGTTTGTTGCAGTCTTTCCAGACTGCTTTCCTTTTCTCACTCAGGCATAGTTTCTCGAGGTTATCAGCACGACCTCGAGTAAAATGTGCCTGATCTAGAGCGGCCTCCAAAGCCACTATCCTAAAATCGGTTCTGTTGTGTAACCAATGAGGCTTGTTACGACCTAGTAAATGCATGCATTGTTTGGGATGAGGAGTCGTTTGACACCATCGGTTGAGATTATCATCCAACGACTTATGATCCCCAGTATGATTAATTATAAAGAATAAGCAAAGAAACGCGACAATTGCTAGTAAAATTGACACAAAAAGCTTAATCAAACCCATTAATAATATGAGAAATTTGGTTAAGTAATTTGTGTTTTAGACCTTTTTACTTGAAAATGGTGTCAAAAAAGAGAATACTCTAAATTTTATAGTACTAAGTTATGAAAAAAATATTGTAATGTAAGTTAAAGTGATAGTTGACATTTCATAGTAACGCTAAGAATGTGTTTTACTTAATCCTTGATATACGTATCAAGCTGCCAATTTCCTGTCAGTATAATAATTTATAATTTATAATTTAATAATTTATTTATTATGATTTTATAAGAATTTTTGTTGTTGCAAAGTATATTTTCAACGTTGTAAAAGTACTTTTTCAAATAACGTACAAAAGTGGTTCAGGAAGTTGATTAAAGTATCTTGAAGATATGTTTTTATAATGGCTTCTTCATTATGTGTGATTATACTCTAGCTAGCTTGTGTTCATCCAATCATTGAATATTATTCCGTACGTATTGTAACATTTTGAAATGTTGAAAATGTAGAAGTAGGGATAGAGAAAATTACACCGATGGTCCTTGTGGTTTACCTCAAATTACACCGTTAGTCCATTAAGATGTTTAATTACAAAGACAGTTCTTTATTCGGAAACTTATAACGCTGACGGTTCTTTAGCTAACTGGTCATTAAAAATGTCAGTCAAAGGACTAACGGCGAAAAGCATAATTGACTTGATTGTTTGCGATTAAATATATGCACACCATATATATACACACATACCTACACACAGTCACACACACAAACACACCGCCGTCTCCCTTATTTCTCACCGACGTCCACCATTACAGCCGTTGTCGTTTCTCACTAGACCCTTTTCACCGCTACCGGACCACCGTCCTCACCACCAAATCTCAATGTTCCAACCATCCTCTATGGTGTGTGTTATAGTGGGTTTAAAGGCTCTTCAATTTTTAAATTTCTTTATAGATATAGAAATGTGGTCTTGAAAATTTAACATTTTAAAGAAAGTTTTGAGACTTGAATATATGTTTATATGGGGATAAAAGTGTTCTTTTTTGTTTTTTTTTTTATTTGTTTTTTCCTAGTAATATGGGGATAATGGCGGACGTCGGGGAGAAATAATGGGGATGACGGTGTGTGTGTGTGTGTGTGGTGTGTAGATATTTAGTCGCAAACAACCAAGCAAATTATGCTTTTCACCGTTAGTCCGTTAACTGACATTTTTAACGAGTAGTTAGCTAAAGGACCGTCAGCGTTAAAAGTTTCAAAATAAATGACTGCTTTTTAATTAAACATCTTAAAGGACTAACAGTGTAATTTGAGGTAAACCATAAAGACCATCGATGTAATATTCTCGTAGGGATGATTATTTGGAAATGCGTACAACTTGTACTCGATGTATATTATGTGTATCCACCTTACGTTTGATATTTTTAATACATCCAACTTTCAAAAAATATGTGTTAATGTACTATGTAAAACTTGAAATGATGTGTCAACCTCTACGGATGTCACGTGACACCTTAAATAGATGACATATCAACAAAATACATTATAACACCAATTTTAAAAGTTGAATGCATTAAAATACCGAACTTGAGTTGAATACACACAATAGATATCGGGTAGAGGATAAGTAAATAAATTGATGAAATCCCATGGATGAAAAGATGTGTCTTTGAATTACTTACACTCCAAGCAACTTCACAAAATGGCCTCTTTCCCCTTTTTCTTGAATTCATAGAGTGAATTACAAATTTCGTTTTTTCAATATACTTATTACAAGTTACTTGGATTCATATATTTGTACGAGTAATAAATTTACAAGATTCGTATTCACAAAGTGTTCAAAAAAGGCGTTCTTCCCCTTTCATGTTGTTCTAAGATTTCCCTTAAATACGATCCAATTTAGCTAATAGCTACTTCTCATTATAATAAAAATAGTAAGTTAAGGAGAAACGTTACGTTCAAAACTTCAAAACGTGTTATTATTATATGCGTTCAACTTCAAAACTTCTTATTGTATATATGTATTCAAGCCATCTATTGTATACATTTACTATTATTATTATTTGTATATGACTTGCAGGTTGTACATACAGAGTTTATAACTATAAAAAATAGTCAATTTATATAACCGAAAATATACAACAGCCGGTTTTAAAACGTGAAAGCAATAGTTATGTAAGTTCGACGCATACAATGCTAAAAGGCGTAAAGTTCGATATACTCCAAAACTATAGACTCAAATATTTTTTATCTCTTAAGTAATAATAATTAGAATCTATGAAACTAATCATGTGTTTATATATCATCGGGAAAAAGAAATGTAAAGCAATTAACCATCATCTAAGCCATGTGAAGGCATTTCGATGGTCCATACAGCAAGTCGAGTCGCAATTATTAAATCCTGAACTCTTTTCGACACATCTTCTTTAAATTTGACTTCCAACCCAGGCATTGCCAAATCCTCATCATGACAATTACGCAGGGCGTTAACAGCGTTTTGCAACCATGTTTTAATGTTTCCGCCATGAAACATGAAATTTTGCATATCTTGTACCCTTTGTGCCGCTTCTAATTCGTCAACTTCCTTTAAGGTTTTCCTCAAGTCGTCAACGCCATTATCGATAGCATCTAAGCAACCTTTTATGGCAGCATGCTCATTGGCCCATAGATTTCTATGATGGACCCAATCGGTCATGTTTGCCTTAACGATCAAGCTTCTTTGAAGGCCGAAATTTATGATTTTACGGATTGTGTTATTGGGATCAACCTCTTTTTCTTTCTTTAACCTCTCTATGGTTATCTTGCAGGCCTCCGGGTTGCTTGAGTCTTTGCATATGTCATTGGGTAATGATGAGACAGGATTTGTCGCAATGAGGCAAAAGATGGATAAATTCAATAACAAATGTTTGGTTGATTTCGACATATTTTATCCTGGTTTTGTTTTAAGGATGGTTTCTATAAGACTTTTGTGACATGAGAAATTTGATACCCTTTTATATGTTTATTCCTCTTCACATGTTTTTTCGTAGGGTGAGACAATGAGGGGTTTGAGAAATGCCTCTTTTTTTTTAGGTGGTGGTTAGAGATAAATTCAATTTTTAAGATAAATTAACCACTTAACTAGTAGATTGATTACCTGTTAAATTTTATGTTTACTTTGCACATTTTTTAGGTTAACAATAAAAAACATGTAACCAAATTTTGACATTGGTATGATACTAAATATAGAACTAAAAATGTGATTGTTGGGTTTGAAAAATTGATTGAATGATATTAAGAGAGAAAAAATTTAACCAATCGGAAAAATTAGACCTACTTCTTTAGCATTACTCGAAAGAAAACTTATATTTAGGCTGCTTAAGACTCTATAAGAGCTAAAGACACCAAGTGTAGCAATACATAGATAATTAGAAACGGTGCATCTTTTCTCATCTTAATCTAATAAAAATACAATTCAAGCCAACTCCAGCAACTAAATAATTCTACTGGAGCCTGAAACTGTAAAAAGGTAAATAAAGATAACGGGTACAAATCTATATGACATGTTATACTGCTACAAGCTACAACACAGAAGCATTTTTAGGTGTTTAGGAGCTCTTATGTCTAACTTGTAATGGATCAACACTCATTGAGGACGTTCATCGCTATTATCACTCATCTCTTCAGCATCTTCAAACCGCTGGTCATTGATTTGAAGCTGTAATGAGTTTTGAAAACATAAATCAGTCAGTTCAGAAAGTTTAATAAATATGTAAGATAAGAGAAGGTAACAAACAAAACCAACAAACATTGCACAACTGACTCATTTCCCTTATATCAGTCGAAGGTGGACACAAAAACAATCAAAATTATAAAAGGTAAACCCTTGGGGGAAAACGAAAACCAGTAAACTTAAAGAAAGAGTCTATCATCACACCTTGAGTTCACTCTTTTTTTGTTTGTTGCTGTCTTGTCCAAGGGGCTAAATGACATTTCCAAATTCACCGGTTTATTTGTTCAATGAACTTCTTAAGGGAAAATGGGTTCCAAAAGATGAGCTAATTGGTTTTCTTTTAAGGTGGCAACTTCGAATCGATACCTTATAATGGGGTTAATACAGGTTGTGATTTGTCTCCGACATATCCAAAGAAAAATCAAAGAGAGAGAAGGAACACAGGTGAAATGATACGACTGAGTTACACAGGTAGAAAGCTGTTCACAGTTATTTTTAATTTATAGAACCACCTCTGTCATCTAATTGAACAATTCAGATTAATAACATAGTTTTGTAAACATGATTAACTATTTAAAGAACTTTAAAAGTAGACAAGAAATATTTGCGGATCAAGCCAGACCCGCCAGTTTAAAATACATTCTGAGAAATGACCCGTTTCAACAAAAACACGTTGACCTGTTACCCAACCTGCCCATCTTGCCACCTCCAGTTTTCTTTCTTACTTTGTCATATATTAGACCAAATGAGCACTTCTGTTCATTTACAAGCAAGTAAAATAAACAATTTTTAAATTTAGAAGCAGCAAGATATAGTCGAATGAGAACTGAAATCCCATAGAAGGGTTCTGCATATATTGTTATCCTACTAGAAAACAAAAACGGACATAAACCTTGTGATGCTCACGGGTCAAGCTCCTTGGTGTAGATAGATAAAAGAGAATGAACAAAAAATTACCTCAAGCACACTGCTAGCTAGGTCATGGTCTCCATTTGAATAACCAATGGTGAAAGGAGCTTGCAAGTCATTCCACTCTGATTCGTCTCCCTCTGGACATGGTAAGTCACGAACAATTAGTTTTCCATGTTCTATGACTCTAGGTTCGAACCAATCAACAAAATGAACAAATGAAAAGAGTTCAAACCAGCACCGATTGCAGCTCCTAACTGATCAGCACTGAAAATCCAGTTGTGTTGTTCCTCCTCCTCTGAAGGAAAAAATTAATAAGGAAGTGGGTATATTATTGGCATCAGTAATTTATAAGGAGATCCCACAGGAAACACCAAAAGAAGGATTCCATTTTTTAGTAGTTGAAATGATTAGATTACCTTCAACGGGTTCGGGATTTAGCTCTGCACATTCACAAAATACCTCAAAAAGAGTATCCACTATAAATCAAAAAATATCAATGAATTGTGATATTATGATGATATAGAGAAATCCAGAAAGGACATTGATTTAGTTATGCATATATAGAAGTGAAAAGTTATGCATATATAGAAGTGAAAAGTAAAAGGTACATTGAGTAGGATCTGAAGGCACAAGCCTCATCTCAGTGATCTTTGACAAGTCCAGTGTCTCACTTGATTCTGAATCACTGTTTTCTGATTCATTCTCGTCATCTCCAGTGTCAATCTAAATTTATGTACAACATATATTAGAAGAGAATCACCTAGACTTGGCGACTTGCATACAAATATTTACGATCATTACTGAAAACATGCTCCCTTTAATACATCTATACCTAACAGGAATGTAATTAAACATATATTTCACACAGAAACAATTTGGGTTCAGGTTACATAAATATCAAATTCATAGATTCTAAAATGTATCCTTGGTTCAGTGAAATCATTTGTAATCTGCACAAAAGATTCATTAAGCATAAACTCGTTACTTATAAATTATAATCACCAAGCCTAGTTTCTTCCCATCAGAACATAATTAAACAATAGGAATATTAGTGCACGTTTTGCAATTACTCCAAAAAAAAAACAGGCAATCACAATTACACCCTAATTTGATCAAAAATCACTTGAATCACAACTAATGCTCTTTAATTACATCAAGTAGTACTTCATGAATCATGTGTAAGATATGAACATCTTATAATAACCTAATTCATTGTTTCAGACTAACTGGAAGTACAACCACTTAACTTCTGTTAAGTCAAACACAAACACACAGATTACGTAGCTAGGTCTCGAATTCGTAATTAAACTACAAACAGCTTAAACAGTAAGCCCTAAACTCTAAAAAAAACAAGATGTAAATTTAAAAAACACAAAACCTGAGTATAAATGCAGGGAGATTCAAATGCTTCAGGATCTCTAGACACCGCATGAAGCGAAACCGATAAGAAATCAACCGAATAGCCTTTTGTTCTATCTGTGTCACTCAACCACACCACTTGCCTGTACAAAAAGAAAAAATAAATATAATTAATAAATCAAAAAAAGGGGAGGTAAGGAGCAATTTAGCACAGAGTGCTAAGAATTAGGGTTTTATATACTTGGTGGAGATGTATAGCGTGCCAGGGGATTCAGGATTACGGTTGCCGAGAACGATGGAGACATTTGGCTGGACGTGCATAAGCTCCTCGCCGTTGCCGGTGTCGAGAACGGCAGCGCCGTCGTCTGATCTCTCCGTGAACTGCCGTAATCCTCCCGCCATGGTTTACTCTTGTTTTGTAATACGGTAATGCTACAAGCTCTAGGGTTTATGGATGGTAAAGTTTGAGGTTTCTCTTGTTTTAATTTTAAGCAGAAAAATCGGAAATAACGTGACGTATTTATTCACATTTCCATTTACAGTGATAAAAAATTACGGAGTACTTACCAGTTACCATGTCCAAATAATTTTATCATCGGCGTATATTTAAAAAAATATACGTAGTATTATTTATTGGGAACGGTTCAGAGGAAAACATAAGGAGAGGGGGAAGGAAGGGAAAGACTATTTTGCAATTATAACAAAGTTTTAGATCTGACCGAAAAAACTGCCCAAAAAATAATTCAAAAAATGTTAAAAAAATTAATTCAATAAAAAAACTTCTAATATTAAAGATTCTGTCAAAAATGCTTAAAAAGATAAGATACGGTAAAAATATACAAGATGCAGTAAAAATAAATATAACTAGTTTTTTTTATTTCAACACATAAAAAGTTAAAAACGATGCAGTAACAAAATATACAAGATGCAGTAAAACATGTAATATTAATTTTTTAGATTCAACAATAAAATCAAGATTTACATAAGATGCAGTAAATAAGTATAAGTAGTTTTTTTATTTCAACACATAAAAAGCTAAAAAACAACATAAGATACAGTAACAATATACAAAGATGCAGTAAAAAACTACTTATATATATTAAATAAGTACTACAATAAATATACACTAATTGAACGTAAGATGCAGTAACGCAAGATGCAGTAGAAAAATGAAGGATGCAGTCGATTTTTTCAGATCTAAAAACAACATAAAATGAGGTAACAATATACAAGATGCAGTAAAAAAATATTAGCAATTTCACAAGATGCAGTAAATAAGTACTACTACAAATATACATTAACTGAACGTAAGATGCAGTTCGCAAGATGCAGCAGAAAAAATGAAGGATGAAGTCGATTTTTTTTCAGATCTAAAAAGTAGATATGGATCTAAATAACTACTACTACAAATATACATAAATTGAACGGAAGATATAGTTTCGCAAGATGCAGCAGAAAAGTGCAGGATGCAGTCGTTTTTTGTCCAAATCTGAAAAGTAAATCTAGATCTAAAAAGTAGATCTACTTTTCAGATCTACTTTTTACATCTTAGATCTACGAATTTCAAGGTCTATTTCATCTGAGATCGAAAAGTTTTTACAAAGTAGTGGTGTTGTCAAGATGATGACGAAAGTGGTGGTGGCGGTGGAGAGGCGGTGGTGGCGTGGAGTGTCACACCCCGTCTAAAGCGGAAACAACGGGATATAACCATGATAGGATCACAACACATTATTATAAAGATGTCTATATGAAAATAAAAATCCAATGTGTTATGACACAAGTAACATGAATAGGGCTCACGCTACATGTACATATCAACAATGAAAAAGATAACCAAACCATAATCCACAATCAAATGTTAAGGCAAAACGCCTTCCTCAAATTATTAAAACAAAGTTCCATCTCAAACGACAGTCTCAGTCATAGTTCAAATGCAACCTAGAGGTCCACTAAGCTTTCTTGTCCTCTATCTTCAAACCGCTAGTGTTACCTGAAAAGTTATGCTCAAAAACGTCAACAATAATGTTGATGAGTTTCGTAGGTTTGAGACCAAACACCACAAATAAAACATTTTGCTGTGATAATAGTAAGTTAGGACAATGCATATAGAAATGGTACATATAAATGAAATTAGTGTAAATGAACAAATCTCAACCAATCAACCATGCGTGTTGTCATTACTCCCGCAGAGTAAGACGAATAGCATATAAGTCGGCGTGTTGTCAATACCCCCAAGGAGTAAGACGAATAGCCTCAATGATGTCAATGTATACAACTGGCGTGTTGTCAATACCCCCAAAGGAGTAAGACGAATAGCCTCAACAACGTTTCCACGTAATGCACATAATTTCACATAATGTAACACATTTCAAGCATATGTCTGAAAAGAAAAGAACGTAATCACAGCATAAAAACAAGTGATAAATCATGTGAGCATACTTTTCCCCCAATTTGAAAATATGTAAATGAAAACGGGGCCACGAAAACTCACCTCACGAAATGATGTAAGTATCGTCCCTTAAGTATAACCACTAATCAGCTCGCCAATCTACAATGTCATAATGCGTACGGGTCATAACCTAGACATAACTAGGTCATTCCATTGTATTCCACACCCCAAACACTTCTAATATGTTTCCTCACAATTCTACTAGTATATTATTACAAGAACTAATCTTTAAATGAAAACTCAGATTCTGACTAAAAATTTGGATCCATTTCACGAATTTTTAAATAATACTTACTGAAACCATTTGACTCTATAATTTTTACCAACGATACTTTAATGTGTTTAGAAGACTAAGTAATTTTCCCAGATTGATTTATGTTGATTTACTATTTTTAAAAATTCATCAAAGTAAACTGCTCTAAACTGTTGACTCTTTCTGACTTCACAAAAGTTTTAATTTACTTAAAATAATTAGAACCTTCAAATGATTATCATATTTTTACAGAAAATACAAAGCACTTTAAAGACACTCCAGTAAAAATATCAAGATCTAAATCTTAGTTTAAGATACGTTTCAAAAATCGACAACTCAACCGAAATCTGGAACCTAGAAACTCAGAAATGACACATCATCTTGTAAAATCGTTTTGACCAACTTATACTCCCCATTTAATCATGAAACTGATACCATTTGAAAGAAGACTCAAAATACTTATGTTTAGACTCGTTTTTCATCAAAAACCATCGTGATATGACCAAGTTACAAGCTTCCTAATCCGAATAAAGTTTCTGATCAGATTAGGGTTTATAATAAATCAACCCTAATCACATATATGACCAATCCAAACCGAAACAACAATCAAAACTCATAATCCTATCATCATATATACTGATTTTATTAATGTTCTAACCATTTTATTTACCCAAAACACAATGGAATAACAACCGAAACAACCGATAATGAACGAAACAATCGAATAGATTTAAATCAATGATTCGGAAGGAGTTTATACCAACTAACATGAATCCGCACGATAGAAATCTCCTAGAATCTGTAAATAAATGATATGGCATGAGAATTTATTCATCATGCATCAATAATACGAAGAAACGAAAGATTACAACTTGAAGGCTTACCGAAATACACAACGAACCACTTCTCGATTAATAGAATGATTGAGAGATTAAGAGATTGAGTTCTTGAACTTTGGAACTTTGGAACTTGAAAACTCTCTGGAAAAATCGCCCAAAATGGTCAAAATACGGCTGAGAATGATAGGAATACGTTTTAGGGTTTTAAAATACGTATTTATACCAAGTCTGGCCGACACACGATCGCGCCGCAACTGGGTAGGATCGCGTCGCGATCTCAGGTAAATCGCGCCGCTACCGTAACACATCGCGTCGCAATGTAAACAAATGAATCGCGTCGCGACATAAGGGAATCGCGTCGCGATTTTAAGAAAAGTCCGGAAACCCTAGTTTAGTAATAAATGCTTTGTACTTTGTTTAATAATTAACAAGTCTTTCATTGTAAATTAATCGAATCATTTGGGTACTATACGAGAATTAAGTTCCCCATATAGTCTAAGTTACGAAATGTTTGACCACAAATACGAAATGAATTTTGAAGACAAACCTAAAATTGAAGCATTTAGTGACGGATGTCTCAGTATCCCCCAGTTGAAGGAATTTCGTCCAGAAATTCAACTAGAACTAGTACTGCCAACATGATCACTGAAAAGGTGCGGGTACTTAAGTTTCATCTGGTCCTCGCGCTCCCAAGTGAACTCGGGACCTCTTTTAGCATTCCAACGTACTTTAACAATCGGAATTTTACTACGTTTCAGCTTCTTAACCTCACGATCCATAATCTCAACCGGTTCTTCTACAAAACGAAGTTTAGGATCAATTCAAATCTCTTCCAATGGTACCTGCAACGTCTGATCAGCTAAACACTTCCTCAAATTCGCCACATGGAACACATCGTGAATCCCACCAAGCTCTTGAGGTAATTTCAATCTATACGCAACTGGGCCAACACGCTCGATAATCTCGAATGGTCCAATGAATCTTGGTGCAAGCTTTCCCTTTTTGCCAAAACGCACGACTCCCTTCCATGGTGACACTTTTAATAATACATAATCACCAACAGCAAATTCCAAAGGCTTACGACGTTTATCAGCATAGCTCTTTTGTCTATCTCGAGCCACTTTCAATCTCTCCTTGATTTGCACAATCTTATCAGTAGTCTCTTGGACTATTTCCGGCCCAATTAACTGACTTTCTCCTACCTCTGCCCACATTATAGGCGAACGGCACTTTCGCCTATAGAGTGCCTCAAATGGTGCACACTGAATACTCGAATGGTAGCTGTTATTATACGAAAACTCCACCAATGGTAAGTGAGTATCCCAGTTTCCTCCAAAGTCGATAACGCAAGCCCTCAACATATCCTCCAACGTTTGGATAGTACGCTCACTTTTCCCATCAGTTTGAGGATGGTAAGCCGTACTCATATCCAGTCTCGTCCCTAACGCCCTCTGTAACGTTTGCCAAAACCGAGAAGTAAATCGACCATCTCGATCGGATATAATCGATACCGGCACTCCATGCCTCGCTACAATCTCATTTATGTACAACCTCGCCAATTTCTCCATCTTATAGTCCTCGCGTATAGCCAAGAAATGAGCAGACTTAGTCATCCTATCCACGATAACCCAGATCGAATCATGACCACTGCTGGTGTAACACCCGCCAATTTAGGACTAGTAAATAGTGCCTAATCATACGTTAATACATGTAATTAGTTCTGTGTTAGGCTAATTAATGTATCGAATTATATATATATTGTTGAATATATACGAAAATGCGATTTGATTAAATCGTACGCAATTTAAATCGAATGTATTTCGATTCAATTTAATACGGACGTTGGTGACCAATTTTATTAAATAACGCTCTTATGTCAAAAATATTATTATGATAATATTTCGTATTCATTCGTATCGTACAAACAAAACTTACACAAATTAAAATATTAAAATGCGCAAACTAAATAAACAAACTTACATTTTATAACTCAAATATAAATTTATTTGTAAAATATATAAATAAAATATCGCGTAATAAATTGTATTTTAAAACTTATAATTAAAATGTAAAATAATTATTTAACGTTTAGACGATGGAGTAAACGAACACCGCACGGAGCGGGAACGCGGGGCGAAAAATGGGAGGTTAACCTCCCATTCCCCACCAATTTCTTTCTCATTTCTCTTATCACTCTCTCTCTCTTACACTCTCTTTCTTTCTTTTCTCTAACCACCACCACCTCCAAAATACTCACAAAATCATCAAATAAACATACTAAACGCACTCGGATCATAGCATCGCTTTGGAGAAAAACGACCACGACACCACGATCTATCATCCTATCTTTTCGGATTTTTGATCCGACAATTTGTAAGTTTCCGACAAATCCCGAAATCTCCCGTTTTCAAGTGTTTTTGCTTGTTAGTAGTTTATATCAACTTATAATGTCCAAATATGGGTTGGGTAAAAGTTTTGGACCAAACGGAAACCGAAAAACTCGTTTTCGACACATTTTCCGGCCAACAGAACGCTACGTCGCTTTTGGACCCAGATTTATGCGACGTCAGCTGCGACGTCGCAAAACCCCTCGTAACGTCGCATAGTGCGACGTCAGTCACAACGTCGCACGAATCCTCGACGTCGCATATAGCGACGCAGCCTATTACGTCGCATTGACTTGCGAATGTCGTACATAGCGACGCAGACCTTAACGTCGCCAACTTAACCAACGTCGCATTAGCGACGCAGCACCCTACGTCGCATTAAATTGCGAAACGTCGCCTTTAGCGACGTCATGCTCAACGTCGCAACCCTACCTGCGACGTCGCACCCAACGTCGCACAAATCAGAACCTCAAAAACATAGATTTTTACTAAGTGTCGAGACTCGAAATTTATCACTCGATTTTACCCAAATTCGGTTCCAGATGCGTTTTTCGTCAAAGCAATATAGTAGAAATAAAAATTTTCCAAGCTGACCTGGCAGCTCGACCCCAGCCAGGGGCTGCCGCCCCTTGGACCCCGCTACCAGGGGCGCTGCCCCCGGACCCCCGTACTTAGATTCCGTAACGGCTTCTAAAACACAATCAAAACACATTTTTCAAGTAAAACGATACGAAATCAAAATGATAATAGTTGAGATTATTATTACAAATCCGTCACCAACGGGCCGTACATATTTTCAAACATTCGAATAAATCAACTAAATGTAATTTGGACATTATAGTTGGACGAACAACTACAAGGTAGTCTTATTAGATACCTTCGCATATTATAACCATCGCGTGTCGTGGACACCCTCAGGTTACAAGTCTTTGGACTTCGATTCTCGGCTAATCATTCTCAGTTTATTTTCATAAACTCAACGACTCAGGTGAGTCTCATAGCCCCTCTTTTTACTGTTTTACTCAGGGGTGTGATATATTGCTCAACTTTTAACATGTGAACGCAAGTACCAACTTTTCATATACTACATGAGTTTTTCGAAACTAATCATTTTAAAGTCCTCCGTCAGCATAGTTGTTAATACGTTGTAGCGTGAATATTAGTATATGGTACCATATAGGATTGACCCACCTCGTCCGGGTTAGCAAGCACTAACCGGGTAAACGGACGTACTAATATTTGGGAAGACGAATGTGGATTAGGCATTCGTGGAGGCACCTCGCCCGGAATTCTTTATAGGGGACCCGGCCCTCGAGTTAAGCTCAACTATGTGCTCATGGCTGTATACACGATGACAATCATTTAATTGCTGGATGCAATTCATTATTAAAATTGCTGGATGCAATTCATTATTTAAATCTTGCGGTTCACACTATATTAACTGATTTCAAACCTGTGAGCTCATCAGCTTTTAGCTGACCTTTTAGCATATATCGCAGGTACCAAGCAGTAGGATGTTTCTGCTTCAGGATTTTAGCTCGAGTCAGCATACAGAAGATTGAGATTTTCTTGCATTAGTATATTTTGTACAAGTACTTATGTACTGAAATCTCATTTGATTTAAACTCGAGCTATGTAAAGCTTAAATGTTGTAAACATTTCTATTATCAATATATTTTGTTAAAACGACGCATATAGAGTCGTTTACTATATATCTTTGTGTTTTGTTATTGATTAGTAACACCCAAATCAAGCTTCCGCAAATCATCAAATTTGGGGGTGTTACAGCTGGTCCTAGGCAGCTTCGTAATGAAATCCATAGCAATGTTCTCCCACTTCCACTCGGGAATCTCCGGTTGTTGTAGCAACCCAGAAGGTCTTTGATGTTCAGCCTTAACCTTCAAACAAGTCATACATTGGCTAACATACAATGCAATATCCTTCTTCATACCTGGCCACCAATACAAATCTTTCATATCATGATACATCTTATCTGCCCCCGGATGAATCGAATACTTAGACTTATGAGTCTCATCCATCACCAGCGTCCTCAGGCCGCCTAGTAACGGAATCCACAGTCTATCAATGAAGTAATACAATCCATCATCCTTACGCTCCAACTGTCCATCTAACCCTCGCAACGCCTCTCCTTCAACATTGGGACCCAGTAGTGCTTCCAACTGAGCCTCAACCAACTTCTCCTTAATACCCGAATGAATGGTTAACCTCATCGCTCTCACTCTCCTTGGCTTAACCATTTACTTCCTGCTCAAAGCATCAGCCACCACATTCGCCTTTCCCGGATGGTAGCGAATTTCACAATCATAGTCGCTAAACAACTCCAACCATCTCCTTTGCCTCATATTCAATTCCTTCTGATCAAAGATATGCTGCAAGCTCTTATGATAAGTATAAATCACACTCTTTGTCCCATACAGATAATGCCTCCAACACTTGAGTGCAAAGACCACCACACCCAATTCCAAATCGTGAGTAGTGTAGTTTTTCTCGTGCACCTTAAGTTGCCTAGATGCATAAGCTATCACCTTCCCTCGCTGCATCAAAACACATCCCAACCCTTGGTTAGACGCGTCGCAATAAACCACAAAATCATCCGAGCCATCAGGTAATGCCAAAATCGGTGCCTCACACAAAGCATTCTTCAGAGTTTGAAATGCTTCTTCCTGTTTCTCACCCCAGACAAATTTTATTTTCTTTTGCGTCAACAGTGTAAGCGGTTTAGCAATCCTAGAAAAATTCTCAATAAAACGCCGATAGTATCCAGCCAAACCCAAGAACTGACGAATTTCAGAAGGTGTTTGTGGAGTCCTCCAGGCTTTCACTGCCTCAATTTTACTTGGATCCACATGAATACCCGCCTCATTTACCACATGACCAAGAAAATGAACCTCACGCAACCAGAACTCACATTTCGAAAACTTTGCATCGAGTTGTTCTTTCAAGAGAAGTTCAAGAATAAGCTTCAGATGTAGCTTATGATCCTCCTTAGATTTTGAATAGATCAAGATGTCGTCAATGAAGACGATGACGAATTTATCAAGATACAGCTTACAAACACGATTCATTAGATCCATGAATACCGCAGGATCATTAGTGATAGGGATGGCAATGGGCGAGAAAAAACCCGCGACCCGTGGGTACCCGCCCATCATGGGTGGGTAAACCCGTGAAATTTTTACCCATGGGTGGGTTATGGGTATGAACTTCTACCCGTTGGCGGGTTGCGGGCGGGTGATGGGTATGAACTTATACCCGTGGGTAAACCCGACCCGTGAACCTACAAAACACATTATGAATACATACAAGTGAATTTGTATAATTTATTGCATATATATGTATATATAATGGTTAATTTGAACAATATATAATAAAACTAATCATATAGAGACTAAAAAGTATAGTTTTCTTGTTTCGATTAGCAAACTTATCAAATGATCAAGAATATTTATCAAATAAATTGATAGTTATCGAACTATTAGTCTACATTTTAACAATTTAATTCATTTAAAATTACAATTCATTGATTTGAACATGTTTTAAAACATTTTCATACATTAAAATTATATAAAATCTTTTGATATTTTTATAAAATGTTTATATTATTTGAAACCCGTGGGTTACCCGCAACCCATGGGTATCTGCGGGTCGTGGGTACGGGTGTAAAAATAAACCCGCTAGCGGGTATTCGTGGGTTTGCGGGTAAAAAAACCCGTCGCGGGAGGGTGATGGGTTTGGCATATTCGTACCCACGACCCGCGGGTGCCATCCCTAATTAGTGAGACCAAAAGGCATAACGAGAAATTCGAAGTGCCCATAACGAGTCCTGAATGCAGTCTTTGGTATATCCGACTCATGTACTCTCAACTGATGATAACCAGAACGAAGATTAATTTTCGAAAACCATTGAGCACCCTGAAGCTGATCAAATAAATCATCTATCCTTGGAAGAGGATAACGATTCTTGACCGTAAGCTTATTAAGTTCACGATAATCAATACACATACGGAAAGAACCATCCTTCTTTTTAACGAACAGAACAGGTGCTCCCCAAGGAGAGTGACTAGGGCGAATAAAACCCTTGTCTTGGAGCTCCTGTAGTTGAGTGGACAACTCTTGCATTTCAGAAGGAGCTAAACGATATGGAGCTTTAGCAACTGGGGTCGCTCCAGGGATAAGATCAATGTGAAACTCAACAGATCGAAGAGGAGGTAGTCCCGGCAATTCATCCGGGAAAACATTAGGAAAATCACGAACAATAAGGACATTTTCAAGTTTTGATTCCTCGGAATTTATACTCATAAGCTTAACACATTTAGTCTCCGGTTGTTCCCCAGCGACTTCCAACATACTGCCATCTGGCATAGGTATATGGACCACCTTTTCGAAACACACAATTCCGGCCCGATATTTTGCCATCCAATCCATACCCACAATAACATCAAAACTACCAACCCCAAAAGGTATTAGGTCGATACTAAAAGCATAATCCTCCAGCACGAGTGTACAATTTCTAATAACCTCATTCAAGCCTACCCGTTTTCCATCCGCAATTTCAATTTCATACACAACGTCCAGCTTACTAGGTATAATATCAAGTATAGGCACAAAATCCGTTGATACAAAGCAAAAATCGGCACCACTATCATATAACACTGTAGCAAAATGATTATTTAGTAGAAACGTACCAGTCACAATATTAGGCACCTGTCGTGCCTCACTAGCATTCATCACAAAGGACCTCCCAGGAGCAGTGTTTGCAGTACGACCCCTGGTTTGATTACCTCCAACAGTTAAAGTCCGATTACTATTATTATTTCCCGCAGTCCCTATCGCCCTAACCAACTTAGGACAAGCACTCACAAAGTGGTCCAAACCCCCACACTCATAACAACCTCTAGCACCTCTTACTGCATTAACTGGCGCGACAGCACGTGCATACGATCAACAGTAATCTGGTAAATGACCCCAACGGTTGCACTTGTTGCAATAACGACAACCCACCGACGGCGAATGATGGTAATTACAACGCGAACATAAGGGATGAGTCCCACCATACATAATCCTGTCCACATTAGCAGCAACATACGTCTTAGCTACTCGGGCTTTCTTGTTTCCCGGTTCGCTAGTCCTAGTCCTACTAGATTCAACAACCTCCTTACTCTTCTCATTTCCCCTCTTAAGTGTACCATTTCTCACCATTTCTTCTGTTAGGGACCCAGCCCTCAGTATAGCACTCTGAATTGTGGCTGGTTCAGTCACCTCTACCATTCCCCTGATCTCCGGCACCAATCCCTCAATGTACTTCTTGATTCTCCTTGACTCCGATGTTACCATTGTCGGAATCAATTTGGCCAACTCGTAAAATCGATCGGTGTAGGTGGCATGATTCGCCCCCATCATCGAATGACCTAGAAACTCCTTCTCTAACTTATTCATCTCAGTGGATGAACAAAATTCCTCTTCCAACAACGCCTTGAACTCCTCCCATGTCATACCTACCGCCGCGGCCCGGCCCCTAGCCTGAACCTGAGTGTTCCACCAGGTTAGTGCTTTATCCAACATCATACTCGACGCATACTTCACTTTCTGCTCTTCAGCGCAGTTACTGATATCCATAACTGCTTCCATCTTCTCAATCCATCTGGAGCAGGCCACAGCTCCCCCTTTACCATTGAACTCTCGCGGTTTACATGCCACAAACTCTTTGTACGTACATCCTCTAACAGTCGTTCTGTTACCAGTACCACCATTACCATTATCTTCATTAGGTTCTCCATCAAGATTTCCTTTCTCTTCGCCGCCACCACCTGTCCCTGTACCCTGTAATACGCCCTGAGTAACCTGTGCGACAATATTAGGCAACAATGCCTACAGCTGTTCCGCTATCATAGCGGCTACATTGGGTGCCTCACCCCCAGTACCTTCGTCACCTCCACCTGTACGGCCTCCAATACGGCCACCACCCCTACCATTACGGTCGCCTGTTCGGCCTCCACTTCTAGTATCACTACCCCTATTTGTAACACGCGCAGAACGTCTAGGTGGCATGATCACTACAATGGGAAACATATCACGATTTAGCACAATTGAAGAATAAAGATAGAGTTTATGTACACATGAATTCACATATCGAATAATAAACCTTTCATGTATGTAAGAATGAGTTTTCACAATATGAAAGGACGTAAGAAAGCATTTGAATCCCAACTCATCCTTTGTACTCCTTTACAGGTAGCATAATGTATACTCAAACTCCGTTAGATAGATATGTATGTGTCGGAACACCTTCTTCAATTACGTCGGCCGCCATAATCGTAAAAGTGTTCGTTCACTCACATAACTATCCCCCAAGTTCTCATAACACAATATACTTGTACAATGGGCAAATATTAACAATAGAACAATGAATATGCATAACACATGTCAAATAGATCACAATTAAGAAGTAAAGAAAAAGTTCATTTCATATAATTCAAAAATTTTCCCAATGTAACAATTGTCATAATCCAAACGGAAACGAGGTCACAATGACGAAATACGGAAATACGATAATAAATGTGGCACATCTCATGGACAATCATGGGCTCCAGGTGCAGTTGGCTTGAAATCACTACAACAAAATGTGGCTATTAGGACCTTTCTTTGGGACACACTTCAAATAGCGTCCTATAAGACCATCTAATAGGACACGTTACTTTTTTACTCTTGTACTTGTAAAGCTAACAAGACACTCTATATTTAGGTCCTAATACATAGAGTCTAATAGGACACTTATTTATCAATGTCTTATTATGGTGCAATCTAATATGACACCTATTACGTACGTCCTATAAGCTTACGCTTTTAGGACGCTTATATGTTAGGGTCCCGTTATGATTGAATCTAATAGGACACTTGATATTATGTCCTATTATGTCAACTTTTATAGGACACATGTTTATTGATATCATATTAGAATGAGGTTACACTTGATATGTAAATCCTGTAACAATAAGTTTTTTTTACGACGATTAATTTGTTAGACGTCTTACTATTTGTTAAGATCCGTATGTATACATTTATAGATCAACGACTATAGACGCTTATGGAGAAACTTGGTCCATGCTTGTTGTTATAAAAAAATTATCATTAATAAAAGTATAATATTCATTTAGTATTTAATATTAGTAATATGTTAGATGTATCATCCAATTAAATAATCAGCAAATGCAACTAAATTACCTACTTCATGATAAATATATTTTAGTAAATAACTACCAATATCAAATATATAGATAGATAAATGGTAGTAGGAGCTTTTTTTATTCACATTGTTGCGGCTTGGCGCAAGTTCAAATCCTAGATGGAGCATCAAATTTTATCCGATTTATGATTTATGATATTCCTACCTTATTATTTATTGATATACCAATTTTTAACTTGCGTTTAGATACTATTATTTATTTACTTATTTTTATTATATATTATAAAATAAAATTAGATGTGTTATTAGTTAAACCATGATCTGCAAAACCATATGTCTATAAGATTATTATTATTATTATTATTATTATTATTATTATTATTATTATTATTATTATTATTATTATTATAAGAACTTATATATATTAATCATATAATTGTGTGGTAATGATAATTAATAATTAGTAGTTGTTAATTCTATAATTTGAATATACTCCTTATAATCATTTAAGTGAAAAATAAAAATAAAATTCAAATTGTGTAGTGACATCGGTTTAGTCACATTTGTTTACAAATTAGTTTATCGAGTTCGTGAAGTAATTCAATATGTTAAGGATAATAATTATCTTAATCTTATCTTAACTATATATAATTTTTATTATTATTATTATTATTATTATTATTATTATTATTATTTTTATTATTATTATTACTAAGCTTTAACTATTTTTTACTATCTTTAATTTACATTCTTTAAATTATAACTATATTAGCTACAAGTAGTGTTATATAGGCATATTTATATGGAATTAAAATTAAGCCTAATTCACATATTAGTTAATACAGTTTATATCTTCTAACTTTATTAAGTTGAATTTGTCACCATTAACTTACAAAAAAAGTAAATTCCATAAATGGTCCCTGTGGTTTACATTGATTTACGAAAACAGTCCATGTACTCTTTTTTCAACGTTTTCAGTCTAATAACTTTTGATTTTCTCGCAAATGGTCCCTTAACTTTGAATTTTTGCTCGCAAATGGTCTCTCCGTCTAACTTTAGGGGCCATTTGCGAGCAAAACCTAAATTATTGGACCGAAAACGTTGAAAAAAGAGTACAAGAACTGTTTTCGTAAATCAATGTAAACCACATGGACAATTTATGGAATTTACTCTACAAAAAATGATGATAAATTGTATAAGTACTATTATATTATATACTATGGGTGTGTTTGGCAAAATTGACTGGAGATGGAAACTTGAAGCTGGAGCTGGAGACGGAATGGAGCTGGAGAATATAAACTTTAAACGTGTTTGGCAAAGCGGATGGAGATGGAGCTTATTAACGTAAAATGACATAAATGTACAAAACCTTAGTTTTTAAATAACTAAAAGAAGGGCAATATAGTAATTATATAATTAGGGGATGGGGATTCTTAAATAATCTACTTTCAAGGGCTTCTACTTTAAGGGATTATTTTTGAAAGAATCCCTAAGCTTATTTGCGTGCCAAACAAAGATTGTGATTTTTTGAAGGATTGAGATTCTTAAAATTAGAATCTCAATCCCTTACAATCCTTCATAATCCCTTAAATTGTTGGTGCCAAAAACACCCTATATACTAAGTTTGCTATATGGGGACACACTATTATTATACATTTATACATGACTATTTTATTATGAGACACCTATTATTGAAGATACTAGGTTGTCGCCTACCTCAACAATAATTTAAATTGATGGTTCATAATCATAGTTTATGATTTTTACATATTTTAATATTAAAGAGTCAGCGGTGAATTTAAAAAATTTAGTTATGAATCCAGAAAATATAGTCATGGTAGCTTAAAAAATTTGAAGTTTACTCCATTTAATAGTTTATTAAGTTTATTTAAACATGAGGTGCACCGTTTAAAAATATAACATTTTTAAAGAATCGATTTTTATTAAACTAATGTAATACTAAGTCGACTTAATTGACTGGGGTTCGTGCTACCATTAGTAGTGATGTACATCCGCGTCTAATTAAGATGTTGTTTTAAAATTAAATGTTCTGCTAGTCTATATCTTGTTAATAAGTTTAATAGTTATAAACCGACATTTAATATTAATACGGATTGAAATTGCAAATCTGTTTAAGTATAATAACTTCTTGTAATTTCTATTGTCTATATCTATTCTATATTTATTTTTATTTATTTAATAATATAAAATAAATAATGCTACCTAGTTTTATAGCGGCTTCAAAGAGCATTTGATTTTGGTTTTCCTCTAATTTTCTAGGCATCCCGCTCAATTGTTTCCCCCAAATCAAATATCCATCGGGCCCTTCCTTGTCGTTCGCTCTAAATTCCAGTATTCCACAACGTCCGCTACATCTTTATTTCATACCTCGTATGCTTGTGTAGAAGTCTATGTATTATCCGGATCATCTTTAATTCAAATCGAGCCAAGCCAGTCAGAGCCGGAGTTAATCTAATCCCAAATCTAATTGGCGTGATTCAACAGCCATCTTGCAATCAATACGCGAACAATAAGGGTATATAATATCTGGTGTTTGGAACTTTAGCCACTTTGAATTCTTATTTTAATATGGCTCAATCGATCTGCTAGATGCGTTATTTATGTTCCCTATTATTGCTCATGTTAGGGTTTAGTTATTTAGTAACCCATATGAATAGTGAAAGTAAATGAAATTCTTTGTGGTTATGGTTTTGTGGCTAAGTATACGTGTATATGTTTTGGTGACAAGGCAGCGGTGATTTGATGAATGATAAATTGGTTTTAAGTTTTTTAATCAATTTGTTAATTAGTATAACCTGTTCTTAATGTGTTTCTGATTGTAGGTTTTTTCAGGACAATTTGGATAGCTGCAGTTTTATTGAAATCAAATGGCCTTTTGCAAACTCAAACTACTTTAAGGTATTTTTAAGTTTTTGGCTTTTTGCAATCTTATTTAATGTTTCTCCATGAAGGGAATTCTTTGTTTCTTCATTTTTTTTGCCGCTAGGCTTTATAACTGTTGATATCTGCAGAGAGAGAGTAAACTTTTTGTTCTTGTCAACATCACCATGGTCTTCATGCTTCCTGTACTTTTTGATTACTATTGGTATCAAAATGATGATCTTATGTATCCATTGGTTTTGCTTACTCCAAAATCAGCCCCATCATTCTGGCATGCTTTGTTCATCGTCTTGGTTAATGGTAGATACTTTTGTGTTGGTCCCATCTCTATATCTCAATTTAATGGTACCCAAAAGATGAAACTGTCAAATACAGATTCTATGGCAATGCAGACAACAATGGTCTGCAAGTATAAAAACATTGGGAGGTCAACTAGTTTTTAGTTTGTCTCATACAGTTTGAAGCTTTCTTTAAGAAGATATTGATTAAATAAAGGATATATTTGTGTAGGGTCAAATGCTAACATTGGAAATGTTGTGATAAGTAAATAGCCCGGAGTTCCTATGTGTAGCGATGTTTGTTTTGGGTTGTGATTCCTAGTCGTTCATCTTATCATAGATAGAGCATTGAACTAAAGTTTCAAAAGCAGCAACTTAAAGCAAAGTGGTTCGATTAGAAGCCAAGGAGTCAGAGAAGGAAGGGTCGAGCGAACAGGGTATTGATGACTTAAGTGTCCCTTTACGGGTATGTGTTTTATTTATTTAAAACTTTTTATTGATGTGCTCCTTTTTATTGATGTATGCATGTTTATTTGAATACGATCGACATGTTGGTTGAAAATACAATATATAGGTTGGAGCTGAAGTTTACATTATAAATACTTTTAATTCTAGCAAGATTGTAGCGAAAGATAGGATTAAGAACTTGGATCTGAATGAGTGTGTTGGTGGTGCAGAGATTGGACCGCGATGGTGTGAGTTATATATAAAACCACTACCACTAGATCTGCACGTTTGGCGAGGCCATACAACTTACACAATATGCATGGTCATACACTCATACGACTTGTCCATTCGTTTCGGTATGTTAAACTTTATTTTCTTATTAGAGAAGGCATATTTTTATTATTATTCCATCGGTACATACATAGCACAATATGCATGGTCATACACTTTTACATATCACCTATTCACTATAAAGCCATGCATGAAATTGGTTACAACCACCCTGTACAGTAGCAAAATTACACCAACACTCTAAATATGGACAATATACACCACTATTTTGATACAATCAATTTAAAACTTTAAGACCGCACAAGGAGAAGCTATGTTGTTGAGCTACTGACATCAATCCCATTCCAGCACAAAGTTTGGCCTCTTATTTGATCTGACGGGTCCGAATTTCATAAAATAAACCCAAACCATAAACATTATGCTTATGTACATATTTTTTTTGTAGGTGATGCGAGAGGAAGATGCTTGATGAAGATGCGTGATGAAGATGTGTGATGACTCAAAATTATGTTTTTAGATTTCTTTTCGTGTGCTTCATATTCTGATTTATTATGTAATCATTAGAGGTCTTTATTTCGGACGAAGTTATTACTATATTAGGTAAAATACTTTTGTTATGAAATGACTTGTTTGAATCATAACTTATTTTTATCCTCTTTCTATTATTTATTGAATGATCTATTGGTTCATACAATGTAAATAAATAATAATTATTAATTAGGATAATTTTAGATTAAATATTGTATAATATTAAATTTCCTGATACTGAATCGTGTTCGATGAACTATATTATTGGGACGTTATTGACTTTTTAGGACGTTTGTGTGTGTCTCAAAAGATATGTATTAGAATTTAAAATATCAAAAAGTGTCCTATTAGACTTTTTAGGACATTTGTGCATGTCCCAAGATATGATAGTAGGCACACGTGTATTAGAATTTAAAGCCTCGGGAAGCGTCCTATTAGAGTTTTTAGGACGTTTGTGCTTGTCTCAAAAGATTATAGTAGGCACGTGTATTAGAATTTAGAACATCAAAAAGCGTCCTATTTTTTAGTTTGTTAGGACGCCATATGTGTTGCATTAGACAATTTAGAAGACTCATAAAAAAAGTGTCCCATAATCATATTAGGACGCCTTTTATTTATTACGACACCTTTTTATGGGACGCTTAAATTATTGGTCCTATTAGATAAAAGGTCCTATAAAGTAGCCTTTAAGGACACTATTCAAAGTCCTATAACTTCAAATTTGTTGTAGTGAATGGTTCATCCCTATGTATGCGAGGAAGAGGAGATGCAGCTTCTGGCTCAGGACCTACTCGACTACAAACACTATCCCCCGAGGTCGTGGGTTTCGGGTCCCTTGCCCACAATGCATCTTCAAGCTTTCTCTCCTCATGTTCCTCCAGGGGTTCTTCTTCTTCTTCTTCTTCTGGCAAAGGTTCCACCAATAATCTTATCTTCTGAGGCTTCCCCTCCTTCTTCCAACGCCTGATATACTGATGTCCCCACTTTATACACTTCTTCCTCTCACTAGGTACATTTGATGGTCCAGAACGAGTCGGATTATTAGTCTTTTTAGGGTTACGCTCGGTATTTTCATCAGAGGAGATAGAGATGATTTCCTTACTATTTGACATGGCTGTGTTGTGCAATGAAAGTTAGAAAAGAATTGAAACATGTTGAGATATGCACACGTAGTTTCCTAATTCATATTCTATATGAGGGTTCCTTATTTATAGTCTAGGTCAATCCACCTAGATCTCTATAAACAATGGCTCTGATACCAATCTGTCACACCCCGTCTAAAGCGGAAACAACGGGATATAACCATGATAGGATCACAACACATTATTATAAAGATGTCTATATGAAAATAAAAATCCAATGTGTTATGACACAAGTAACATGAATAGGGCTCACGCTACATGTACATATCAACAATGAAAAAGATAACCAAACCATTATCCATAATCAAATATTAAGGCAAAACGCCTTCCTCAAATTATTAAAACAAAGTTCCATCTCAAACGACAGTCTCAGTCATAGTTCAAATGCAACCTAGAGGTCCACTAAGCTTTCTTGTCCTCTATCTTCAAACCGCCAGTGTTACCTGAAAAGTTATGCTCAAAAACGTCAACAATAATGTTGGTGAGTTTCGTAGGTTTGAGACCAAACACCACAAATAAAACATTTTGCTGTGATAATAGTAAGTTAGGACAATGCATATAGAAATGGTACATATAAATGAAATTAGTGTAAATGAACAAATCTATACCAATCAACCATGCGTGTTGTCATTACTCCCGCAGAGTAAGACGAATAGCATATAAGTCGGTGTGTTGTCAATACCCCCAAGGAGTAAGACGAATAGCCTCAATGATGTCAATGTATCCAACTGGCGTGTTATCAATACCCCCAAAGGAGTAAGACGAATAGCCTCAACAATGTTTCCACGTAATGCACATAATTTCACATAATGTAACACATTTCAAGCATATGTCCGAAAAGAAAAGAACATAATCACAGCATAAAAACAAGTGATAAATCATGTGAGCATACTTTTCCCCCAATTTGAAAATATGTAAATGAAAACGGGGCCACGAAAACTCACCTCACGAAATGATGTAAGTATCGTCTCTTAAGTATAACCACTAATCAGCTCGCCAATCTACAATGTCATAATGCGTACGGGTCATAACCTAGACATAACTAGGTCATTCCATTGTATTCCATATCCCAAACACTTCTAATATGTTTCCTCACAATTCTACTAGTATATTATTACAAGAACTAATCTTTAAATGAAAACTCAGATTCTGACCAAAAATTTGGATCCACTTCACGAGTTTTTAAATAATACTTACTGAAACCATTTGACTCTATACTTTTTACCAACGATACTTTAATGTGTTTAGAAGACTAAGTAATTTTCCCAAATTGATTTATGTTGATTTACTATTTTCAAAAATTCATCAAAGTAAACTGCTCTAAACTGTTGACTCTTTCTGACTTCACAAAAGTTTTAATTTACTTAAAATACTTAGAAGCTTCAAATGATTATCATATTTTTACAGAAAATACATAGCACTTTAACGACACTCCAGTAAAAATATCAAGATCTAAATCTTAGTTTAAGACATGTTTCAAAAATCGACAACTCAACCGAAATCTGGAACCGAGAAACTCAGAAATGATACATCATCTTGTAAAATCGTTTTGACCAACTTATACTCCCCATTTAACCATGAAACTGACACCATTTGAAATAAGACTCAAAGTACTTATGTTTAGACTCATTTTTCATCAAAAACCATCGTGATATGACCAAGTTACGAGCTTCCTAATCCGAATAAAGTTTCTGATCAAATTAGGGTTTATAATAAATCAACCCTAATCACATATATGACCTATCCAAACCGAAACAACAATCAAAACTCATAATCCTATCATCATATATACTGATTTTATTAATGTTCTAACCATTTTATTTACCCGAAACACAATGGAATAACAACCGAAACAACCGATAATGAACGAAACAATCGAATAGATTTAAATCAATGATTCGGAAGGAGTTTATACCAACTAACGTGAATCCGCACGATAGAAATCTCCTAAAATCTGTAAATAAATGATATGGCATGAGAATTTATTCATCATGCATCAATAATACGAAGAAACGAAAGATTACAACTTGAAGGCTTACCGAAATACACAACGAACCACTTCTCGATTAATAGAATGATTGAGAGATTAAGAGATTAAGTTCTTGAACTTTGGAACTTGAAAACTCTCTAGAAAAATCGCCCAAAATGGTCAAAATACGGCTGAGAATGATAGAAATACGTTTTAGGGTTTTAAAATACGTATTTATACCAAGTCTGGCCGACACACGATCGCGCCGCAACTGGGTAGGATCGCGTCGCGATCTCAGGTAAATCGCGCCGCTACCGTAACACATCGCGTCGCAATGTAAACAAATGAATCGCGTCGCGACATAAGGGAATCGCGTCGCGATTTTAAGAAAAGTCCGGAAACCCTAGTTTAGTAATAAATGCTTTGTACTTTGTTTAATAATTAACAAGTCTTTCATTGTAAATTAATCGAATCATTTGGGTACTATACGAGAATTAAGTTCCCCATATAGTCTAAGTTACGAAATGTTTGACCACAAATACGAAATGAATTTTGAAGACGAACCTAAAATTGAAGCATTTAGTGACGGATGTCACATGGAGCGGCGGAGTAGATGGAGAAACATCACGGTTAGTTACGTCCAGTGGAGGCCGGTTCACTAACGGTGGTAATTTGCATCTCAAACTCTTCGGCCACAAAATACGCCATCGTTTCTCCGCATATTTTCTCCGGTCATGAAGACGATGGTGGTGGTGGCGGAGCGCGGTGGAGCGGCGGCGGAGCAGCGGCGGAGGTGGCGGATCGGCGGTGGAACGATTAAGGAGGTGGTGGTGGTGGTTTGTTTGTGTGTATGTTTTGTAGAGAGGAAAATAGGAGAGCATATGTGTGTGTGTGTTTTTCATAAAAGTGAGAGAGAGAGGGTGACCATAGATCTGCCCCTTTCGTCTAATTTAATGAAATTTGCATTTTAGTCCCTCTGCCCAATAACAATTGCAAAATAGACCCCAAATGACATGGCTTGATCTAGACCATTGATAAAGGGAATGGATGGTCCAGATTTTCTTGCCCTCCTTGCCCTCCCTAACATGTGTTATCCTCTGATCTCAAATCTTATTTATTTGCTAAAAATAATTATAAATAAGTATTAGAATTTTTATTATTTTTTTCGTTTATTACTCTTAATAACTCATTCCTTAAGTATTTTAAGTCAAACTTAATTTGAATATAAGAACAAAATGATATTTACTTACTTTATTCTAAATTCAATAATTTTTGCTGGTGGACAATATAATTGGGACGTAGAAAGTGTATTAAATAGTATGTGTAACACCCTGAAATTGGGCCCAGTAGAATCAGGTATTTATTTAAATTTAAATACGTACATTTAATTGTTTGAATATGTTTGATTGTTAAATTAATAGATAAATAAGTCTCAGGAGATATTGTGACTAGTAAAATATTATTTGTTTTAAATAATCTTAGACGACGGTAAAATAAAATACTTTTCTTGCAATGAGTATTTAGGTTCCAGACAATAGATCAAAAGATGGTATAATAGTGTACTGTGAGTTAAATGGGGCGGTTTAATAAAAAAGGGGGGGATCGATCCATTTTCCCCAATCCCTCATTTCTCACATAGTTTCTAAACCTAACTTTTATATCCTTCAATTCCTTATCAAATCCAAAGATTTCACCAAATTGATTGAAGATTTGAGCTTGAATCCTTGTTAGATCATCATCATCTTCATCTCTAGTTGTGTTCTTCATTTTGTAAGTAAGTTTAAACTAACTTATATGATATGATTAGATAATTGTTGATTGTAAGATGTGTGGAATTATAAGTTGAATTGATGTTTGTAAAATGATTACATGAACTTTGTGAGCATAAAATAGGTTGATTTCATGAAGAACTAGTTATGAATCCTTGAGTTTGGTTTGAAAATGTGTTATTTAGGTTATAGGTGATTTTGATGTTTGAAGATGAATTGTTGTTGGAATTATAGTTGTATGTTGTTATTAGGTGTTATTGTACATAGAAATCGGTAAAAATCTGAGTTACAAGTTGAGTTTTAGTAGATTTTGTGGTTTTGGTTCGTGCTGTGTAATTGCAGGTTTGAACCTCTGCTGAAAAATTGAGGAACGCGATCCTGCATCATTACCCGGATCGCGTTGCCATGTGTTATTTGTTTACCGCATGTTTTGTTCCTATGAACGCGATCCTGAAGCCCCTTACCGGATCGCGTTGATCAGTAGAATATTGAGTTCGTTTGGATTTGTTCATGCGAACGCGATCCAAGCCCTTTTTCCGGATCGCGTTCCACAGTGTATTTTGGTGACAGAATAATTTCCTTAATAGGAACGCGATCCCAACCCAATAGCCTGGATCGCGTTTGCCTTTATAATTTTGAAGATTTTGATAGTTTGTGAACTTATATGAATCTACCATTTACATTATTTAAATTATCGATATTTCTTGATTATTAATGTATGTAATGGAGTATAGTCATAATTAGTTATGAGACGAGTTATTAACTTGTGTTTTAATTGTGTGTACAGAGACACCGAAGACTCAATAAAATAAGACTTTTGAGTTTGGAGAAGGAGACTAACAGGTGAGTGGACTTTGATCTCTCACTATGTTTGGTGATCACTCATGTGGTTACTTCAAGTGTTAATTATGCATTCTTGTGTTAAGGCATAATGTGAAGTAGAAGCATGTGTTAAGAAACCTTTTGGTGATTGTGTTAAAGAGGTCAATTTTGTTGGACGTTTTGCTACAGGTTAGTCAACACGAGAGTTGTGAACATGTGTTGTGAATGGAGCTTGTGTTGACTAAAGGTAGTAAATCGTTATCGGTTAACCACTGTATTGGCCTGCAGTTGGTGTAAGTGTCGCTTGGTGGGCCACCGCGGCTGAGGGTGCCACAAGGGCCACCGATCCTCTAGTGATGTTGAGTCAAAGTGTTAATTGTTGTAGACTCATAGTGTAAACTAAGTGTAGTGTTAGTGATGAGTTAATTCACTTAGCTTCGTGCTAATCCCTCGTTGTTTACTCCTTGCAGGTTAATATATTTTGTTAAGGGCGGGTTTCGGAGTAAAATGAAGGAGTGTTCGACAATGATAGAACTCTGATGACTTTTGTACTACTTTAAATGTTGTGTTAAAGTAACGCTCATCTAATTGTGTAGTTATATAACGAAATACTTATGTAAAGGATTATGTAAATTTTGGTTAATCCAGGGTTATATATATGGGATATTGCTTCCGCGATGTTTAAAAAAAAAAAAAAAATGTTCTAAATTAGGGGCGTTATAAGTTGGTATCAGAGCTTAGATTTGGGCGAATTGAACAACTTAGAGTGTTTAATCCCAAATCTAGTGTCGAGTTGTCAAACATTCCGGGTTGTGGGATTGGCTATAGTGTGAAATGTGTTAGTAAGTTAGTACTAACAATTAACAAGTGTTGAGATGTGTTTTGATGACAGATGGCAGAAAATGAGCAACCACCCCGTACTCTCTATAATGTCTCGACTGTTCACTCCGCTCCAGAAGACGTGGATCATAATGGTACTTCAAATCCGGTTAATACAGAAGTTGAAACTAGTCAAGATTATATACTAAGATTAGAGAACAGGGTAGTTGAACTTGAGCGAGAACGTGCAGGGTCATCTCAAAGGTCCATTCCTATTTATTCGCATGTTGCTACTACTACTCCTCCCATTACTGCTTCTACTCGGATTCCGGTTACTTTTCCTCATGTTTCACAACAACAGCAGCAGGGTTATGATTTTCAGTCGTCAGTACCGTTTCCTTCTTTTGGATCGACTGGTTATCAGGCACATTTATTTCCACCATTTCAGGTTCCGAAGAAAGGATGTTCTCTTAAAACCTTCATGTCTAGTAAACCATCCTCTTACTCTGGAAGTCCTGATCCTACGGTTACTTTGGACTGGTTGCGAGATGTGGAAAGAAAGTTAGAGGTTTGTCATTGTGATGAGGAAGACAAAGTTCCCTATACTGTACAATTGTTGAAAGGTGAAGCGATGTCGTGGTGGGATTCGATTACTGCTCATTTCAATCCACAACAAAGGAGTTCTATTAAATGGCAGGATTTTCATGCCGAAGTATGCAAACAATTCTGTTCGGAATATAATCTTGATCGTGTCAGACAGGAATTTATGGATTTACGGAAGACTAATGAGATGTCAATTGATGAACTTATCCGGCAATTTTCTGAGAAGTTAAGATTTGTACAACAGTGGGTTCCGACTGAAAGAAATAAGATTAGTCATTTTGTGAAAAACTTACCTCCAGATTACCGTACCACTGTGAGAATGGCTAATAGTATTTCTCAGGCTCTTGAGTGGGCACGATCCGTGGATAGTGACGTTATGGCTAGGAGGTTGCAAAATAAAGAAAGGTATGCACAGAAACCGAAGAGTGATTCTTCCGGTAAAGGAAAACAAAGATGGCAACCTTCTCAATCAAGCAAGAAAACTAGTTATGGTGGTGTTCCGATGGATAATTCTTATTGTGCAAGATGTCGATCAAAGCATACCGGACCTTGTTCTATTCGGACATCTAGGTGTATGAAATGTGGGGTGTTGGGTCATAATGCGATTGATTGTACTTATCCAAATAATGTGTGTTGGACGTGTCACAAAGAGGGACATCGAGCGGGTGATTGTCCTGATGCAAGGAAGCAGGGTACGGGTGCGGCTAGAGGTTCCTCATCTTCTGGCCAGAAAAGGAAGAATCCACCAGCTGCTACGGGTCGAGCTTTCCGAATGACCGTGGATGATGTTGTGCTTATTGATGACGTGATTACTGGTACTTTCCTTGTTAACTCTGTACCAGCCCGTGTATTATTTGATTCTGGAGCAAATTGCTCGTTTATATCTGTGCAATTTTGTGATAAACTGAAATTGATGCCCTCTGTGATTTCTAATCCCTTAGAAGTTGAGGTAGCTGATGGTAAGACAGTTCCTGTTACCACATCGGTAGCCGGAGCTAGTATACAAATAGAGGATCATGAATTTCCAGTTTCTTTCCTATTGATGCAAATCCCTAGTTTTGATGTGGTTCTTGGTATGGACTGGCTGAGTCAAAACAAAGCCGACATCTCTTGTCATAAGAAGTTAATAAAATCCCAGTTTCCGATCTATCTTATGTTGTGGCACGTGGGGAACGTTCAAAGGGTAGTATTCCAGTAATATCCATGATGAAGGCTAGGAAGTCTTTAGTTAAGGGTTGTGAATCCTTTGTGGCCTATGTGGTAGATGTCAAAGTAGAAAAGAAATCCATCTCCGATATTCGGGTGGTTTCTGAATATTCGGATGTGTTTCCGGATGAATTGCCTGGTCTTCCCCCTGTAAGAGATGTAGAATACCAAATTGATTTAATTCCTGGTTCGTCTCCTGTAGCTAAGGCTCCTTATAGATTAGCTCCTTCTGAAATTCGTGAAATGATGGGGCAAATTCAGGAATTGTTAGAAAAGGGATTTATTAGACCGAGTTCATCGCCGTGGGGCGCTCCCGTGTTGTTTGTGAAGAAGAAAGATGGTACTCTCCGTATGTGCATCGATTATCGGGAATTAAATAAGAGGACGGTGAAGAACAAATACCCGTTGCCCAGAATTGAAGAATTGTTTGATCAATTGCAAGGATCCTCATATTTTTCAAAAATTGATTTGAGATCGGGATATCATCAAGTCCGAGTTCGTGAGGAAGATATTCCTAAAACTGCTTTTCGCACGAGGTATGGTCACTATGAGTTTTTGGTTATGCCGTTTGGGTTAACGAATGCTCCGGCAATCTTTATGGATTTAATGAATCGGGTGTGTCGTCCCTATCTTGATCAGTTTGTGATTGTGTTCATCGACGATATTTTAATTTATTCCAAGTCTGAAGCGGATCATGAAATGCATCTGAGATTGATACTTGAAACATTGAAAAGAGAGCAGCTTTATGCAAAGTTTTCGAAATGTGAGTTTTGGTTGCGTGAGGTGCAGTTTTTGGGACATATTATTTGCAAAGACGGGGTTAGAGTGGATCCATCTAAAGTGAAAGCTGTTATGAATTGGAATGCGCCTAAGTCTCCTTCAGAAATTAAGAGTTTTCTTGGATTAGCAGGTTACTACAGAAAGTTTATCAAAGATTTTTCTAAGATTGCGAGCTCATTGACTAAGTTAACTCGGAAGGATGTGAAATTTCAGTGGACCGAGCAATAAGAGACAGCTTTTCAGACATTAAAGCAATTATTGTGTCAAGCCCCGGTTTTGGCGTTACCTGATGGGTCGGATGATTTTATTGTTTATTGTGATGCATCGCATACCGGATTAGGTGGTGTTTTAATGCAAAGAGATCGTGTAATTGCGTATGCTTCTAGACAGCTTAAACCACATGAAAAGAATTATCCGACGCATGATTTGGAGCTTGCGGCTGTAATTTTTGCCTTGAAGATTTGGAGACATTATTTGTATGGTACGAAATGTGTAATTTGCACGGATCATAAAAGTCTTCAGTATATGTTTTCGCAAAAAGAATTGAATATGCGTCAGAGGCGGTGGTTAGAATTGATTAAAGATTATGATTGCGAGATCCGTTATCACCCGGGTAAAGGTAATGTGGTTGCGGATGCGTTGAGTCGAAATATATCTAATGACAAGATTTGTTTTATGCGATTAGAGGTGTCCTCTGATTTGATTTCTCAGCTAAGAGTCGCACAGATTGAAGCTTTATTGGATGTTAATTTGAAATCTGAGATCATGTTGAAACGAAAGGATTTGTTAGTTGATGATTCACGTGGGTTGAAAACTTTTCAGTCACGGGTTTGGGTCCCGTTAATTGGTGGACTTCGTGAGTTGATTTTGACAGAGGTTCATAAATCGAGATTATCTATTCATCCCGGTAGCACGAAAATGTATAACGATTTGAAACCTCTTTATTGGTGGCCAACAATGAAAACCGATGTAGCAAGATTTGTGGAATCATGTCATATTTGTTCCCAAGTAAAAGCCGAGCATCAAAAGCCTTATGGTTCGTTGAAACAATTGGAAATACCCGAGTGGAAATGGGAACACATCACTATGGATTTTGTCACTAAGTTACCACGTACGCAGAAAGGCAACGATATGATTTGGGTTGTTGTTGATCGTTTAACTAAAAGCGTCCATTTTCTTGCAACCAGTGAAACCGCTTCTTTGACCCGTTTGGCTCAATTGTATATTAATGAGATTGTATCGAGGCACGGGATTCCATTATCTATTGTGTCAGATCGAGATTCCAGATTTGTGTCAGGTTTTTGGCAGAATCTTCAGAAAGAGTTAGGTACTCGAGTTAATCTTAGTACTGCATATCATCCTCAGACAGATGGACAGTCAGAAAGAACTATTCAGACTCTCGAGGATATGTTGAGGGCGTGTATTTTGGAGTATGGGGGTTCGTGGGACTCTCACCTACCTTTGGTGGAGTTCGCGTATAATAATTCGTATCATTCAAGTATTGGTATGCCGCCATATGAGATGCTTTACGGTCGTCGTTGTCGAACACCGACTTGTTGGTTAGAGGCGGGAGAGAAACAGTTTGCGGGTCCCGATATTGTCCAGATTACGGCCGATAAAGTTGCTATAGCTCGCGAGAAATTGAAAGCTGCTAGAGATAGACAGAAACAGTATGCTGATCCACGTCGTCGACCCGTAAATTTTGTAGAAGGAGAATTGGTTTATTTAAAAGTGTCACCTTGGAAGGGCGTGATTCGTTTTGGTAAGCGTGGAAAATTGGCTCCGAGATTTATAGGTCCATTCAAAATTCGCCAAGTAGTTAATGATCAAACCGTGGCCTTAGATCTTCCTTCTGAATTAAGTGGTATTCACGACACCTTTAATGTTTGCTATGTGCGGAAATGTAATGTGGATGATCCAACCCAAATCCTTCCGTTACAAGATCTTAGAGTTGACCAAGGTCAGAAATTAGTAGAAGAGCCCATAGAGTTAGTTGATAGAAAAGTGACTAAATTACGCAAGAAGGAGATACCTATGGTTCTAGTGAAATGGAAACATAGTTTGGGAGAAAATCTTACTTGGGAGACTGAGTCGAGTATGAGGGCTCGTTACCCTAGTTTGTTCGAGTTTAGTTAGATTTCGGGGACGAAATCTTTTAAGGAGGGAAGATTTGTAACACCCTGAAATTGGGCCCAGTAGAATCAGGTATTTATTTAAATTTAAATACGTACATTTAATTGTTTGAATATGTTTGATTGTTAAATTAATAGATAAATAAGTCTCAGGAGATATTGTGACTAGTAAAATATTATTTGTTTTAAATAATCTTAGACGACGGTAAAATAAAATACTTTTCTTGCAATGAGTATTTAGGTTCCAGACAATAGATCAAAAGATGGTATAATAGTGTACTGTGAGTTAAATGGGGCGGTTTAATAAAAAAGGGGGGGATCGATCCATTTTCCCCAATCCCTCATTTCTCACATAGTTTCTAAACCTAACTTTTATATCCTTCAATTCCTTATCAAATCCAAAGATTTCACCAAATTGATTGAAGATTTGAGCTTGAATCCTTGTTAGATCATCATCATCTTCATCTCTAGTTGTGTTCTTCATTTTGTAAGTAAGTTTAAGGGTTAAGTACATTAAAATGTAATTATTTTTGGTCTGATGTTCATTGTATGCAAGAAAGTATTTGGACCTCCATTGTGTGTAACAAACTTTCAATTTGTTCCTATTGTATGTATTTAGGTGACGTGGCAACGTGTAATGATGCCATGTGTAACTCATACAGTGGACACGTATGTAAAAATACCAAAAGTTGCATACAATGGCACTGAATAACAAGTTTGTTACACACAATGGAGGTCCAAATACTTTCTTGCATACAATGAACATCAGACCATAAATAATTACATTTTAATGTACTTAACCCTAAGTTTAAACTAACTTATATAATATGATTAGATAATTGTTGATTGTAAGATGTGTGGAATTATAAGTTGAATTGATGTTTGTAAAATGATTACATGAACTTTGTGAGCATAAAATAGGTTGATTTCATGAAGAACTAGTTATGAATCCTTGAGTTTGGTTTGAAAATGTGTTATTTAGGTTATAGGTGATTTTGATGTTTGAAGATGAATTGTTGTTGGAATTATAGTTGTATGTTGTTATTAGGTGTTATTGTACATAGAAATCGGTAAAAATCTGAGTTACAAGTTGAGTTTTAGTAGATTTTGTGGTTTTGGTTCGTGCTGTGTAATTGCAGGTTTGAACCTCTGCTGAAAAATTGAGGAACGCGATCCTGCATCATTACCCGGATCGCGTTGCCATGTGTTATTTGTTTACCGCATGTTTTGTTCCTATGAACGCGATCATGAAGCCCCTTACCGGATCGCGTTGATCAGTAGAATATTGAGTTCGTTTGGATTTGTTCATGCGAACGCGATCCAAGCCCTTTTTCCGGATCGCGTTCCACAGTGTATTTTGGTGACAGAATAATTTCCTTAATAGGAACGCGATCCCAACCCAATAGCCTGGATCGCGTTTGCCTTTATAATTTTGAAGATTTTGATAGTTTGTGAACTTATATGAATCTACCATTTACATTATTTAAATTATCGATATTTCTTGATTATTAATGTATGTAATGGAGTATAGTCATAATTAGTTATGAGACGAGTTATTAACTTGTGTTTTAATTGTGTGTACAGAGACACCGAAGACTCAATAAAATAAGACTTTTGAGTTTGGAGAAGGAGACTAACAGGTGAGTGGACTTTGATCTCTCACTATGTTTGGTGATCACTCATGTGGTTACTTCAAGTGTTAATTATGCATTCTTGTGTTAAGGCATAATGTGAAGTAGAAGCATGTGTTAAGAAACCTTTTGGTGATTGTGTTAAAGAGGTCAATTTTGTTGGACGTTTTGCTACAGGTTAGTCAACACGAGAGTTGTGAACATGTGTTGTGAATGGAGCTTGTGTTGACTAAAGGTAGTAAATCGTTATCGGTTAACCACTGTATTGGCCTGCAGTTGGTGTAAGTGTCGCTTGGTGGGCCACCGCGGCTGAGGGTGCCACAAGGGCCACCGATCCTCTAGTGATGTTGAGTCAAAGTGTTAATTGTTGTAGACTCATAGTGTTAAACTAAGTGTAGTGTTAGTGATGAGTTAATTCACTTAGCTTCGTGCTAATCCCTCGTTGTTTACTCCTTGCAGGTTAATATATTTTGTTAAGGGCGGGTTTCGGAGTAAAATGAAGGAGTGTTCGACAATGATAGAACTCTGATGACTTTTGTACTACTTTAAATGTTGTGTTAAAGTAACGCTCATCTAATTGTGTAGTTATATAACGAAATACTTATGTAAAGGATTATGTAAATTTTGGTTAATCCAGGGTTATATATATGGGATATTGCTTCCGCGATGTTTAAAAAAAAAAAAAAAAAATGTTCTAAATTAGGGGCGTTATAGTATGGGAACCAAAGGGCCTTTGGCCTAGCGGTATGCGGGGAACCCTTCAACCAAGAGGTTGTGGGTTCAAGCATCGAGCTAGGCATGTATATATTCGTGTGATATTATGTGGGGTATATTAGATTTTAGGATTTGTCTTTATAAAAAAATAGTATGGGGAAGCATAGGTCGGAAAAAAATTAACCATAACTGACATGTCAACTAATGTTAAAAATTTTATGTGTCAGTTATCGATTAATCGGTTATCAATTAATCGATATCAATTAATCACGATGAATACATAGGTTATGGGTTGGTTAACGGTTGACCATGCTTTTATGAAATTATAAAAAGACAAAATGCAATAAGATAGTAAAAGGGAAAAGAACTTAGAAGTCAAATAAAAGATATACCTTTGCTTGTGAAATATCAATCGTCATCGATCTATTGTTGATATCAATGTTTATGTCATTCATTATTTATGTGTATGTGTAACACGTCAAAACAAAAGATGAATAATCAGACCACTCACGTTTAATAAAAAAAACACATTTTAAGTCTGTTATAAATGATTTGTATTATTTTTATAAACTTATATGTATTTAGTATATATAACTATAACTATATATATTTATGAGAAAGTAACAAACACATATAATCATGCATTTGGACGGTTCGGATAATATCGGTTAATTTGGTCCGTTATAGTTGGTTAACCATACCAATCCAAATTAGCCGGTTAATTGAAAATATTGAAATTGAACGGCTGGTATTTAGTTCGAACGGTTAATCGATTATGGGTTGATCAATGTCTAATCAGTGGCGGTACCAGTGTGTGGGCAGTGTGGGCAGCTGCCCACACAAAGGTTTTGGTAGCAAGGGTTAAATATTTTTCAAGTCCAAATATATTAAGATCCGCCCACACAGCCCGGTGGTTTGCACCCCTTTCTTATAACAAACTGGTCACAAGTTCAAGTTCTCTCTATAGATTTTAATATAATCTTTTTTTTTTTTTTTTATCTTACTTCATTTTACTTTTCATTCACAATTTTTCTTTCCAAATCTTTAACTATAAAAAATGGTACCATTACAAAAATAATTCCTTTTATTATCCTATTTTACCTTTCTTCCATTCATTATTTTTCTTCATAATTTTTAACTAGTTACAACAATATAGTACCATTACAAGAACAATTATTAAACTCTATTTTAAAGGTGAAAGTGTTCTTCAACTTTTTTCCGTAATACAAATCTTATAAGCATAGCTAAATGCATTATATGGTTCACATATAGTTTTGAGTTACAAGTAGTTACAAGGGTGACCAGATCGCCAACGTACTTTACCTTTTGTCCCAATGTCACCAATGAACCGGTTTTATTACCAAGGTCGACACCAAACTTTTTATTTTTGTTTCAATGTCACCAACGAACTAATTTTATTACCAATGTCGACAACGAACTTGTTAAATATGTTTTGAGGTCACCAAAATACCTTTTTTTTAACGAGCTACGTTTTAAATTTGTTGATGTGGTGTTGCCATGCATTTCATTTATGTGACCAGGCTTTCACGTAAGCTAAACTTGTACATGTATGGTTAATTCTTCTTCTCCTATCGAATAACATGTAATTTTTGATTGTTTTACGATAATCACCACTTTTCCGGTGAATCTAAACGCGATTACTACTTTTTTTTTATCAAAAATGTAACACAAAATTACATGTTAGTCGATCGGAGAAGATGAAGTTAACCATACGTGTACATGTTTAGCTTACATGGAAGTCTGGTCACATAAATGAAATGCATGGCAACACCACATCAACAAATTCAAAACGTAGCTCATTAAAAAAAGTATTTTGGTGACCTCAAAAAATATTTAACAAGTTCGTTGTCGACGTTGGTAATAAAATTAGTTCGTTGGTGACATTGAGACAAAAGCAAAAAGTTTGGTGTCGACCTTGGTAATAAAACCGGTTCATTGGTGACATTGGGACAAAAAGTAAAGTACGTTGACAATCTTGTCCATAAACCCTAGGTACAATTTGTTCCGATTGCTAAATTAATGAACCTTCGGTATGGTTTTTCGTGTTGATAATCAAATCAAATCGAATTCCTTTTCGGTTCGCTTGTATTAATGCTAGCATAAGTTTTGGGTTAGTTTAGTTTATCGTAATACTTGGAGAACAAAAGAAAATCTCAATTTGAAATAAAAAACATGACTGTGACCATTTCAAAATTCGCCCCCGTTATAACAAAGTTCTGGTACCGCCCCTGTGTCTAATCGTTAATTTTGCTCACATTAAATACACCACAAACTAATTATCGTCTTTATAAAAAAGAATTACAATGATATATATGATGGTTATTTAAAATAAATATTTTGAAAGTATATATGATGATAATAAAAAAATATATATATAAAATCAACGTTTTCGGTTTAAGTTTATTTAGGTGTTTTTACTGCAACAACAAAATTTTATTTAAGCGTTTTTACTACAACATCAAACAAATATACTGTTATAGAAGAAAAAATGGTTTGGGATTTTGGGTCTTTGAAAATTCTGTTTTGATGACTGTTGCAACTTGAAGTCATAATTATATTTTGTAATGCGGAGTAATTATATGGTTTTCGAACTAATTATTTTACTCTTCGATCAACAACTGAAGCATTTGGTGTTGAAGTCTTATATCATTTCAAATGATTATGTTGTCGTATGTCTCAACATAGAGAAGGCTAGGAAGGTTGCATTTTCAAGTTGAAATAGCCATTTTTGGTGGTTACGTACTATGACTGCATGTTTTTGGTTCACAGGTCTTAGTTAGCAACAATGCTTCTGCTCAACTCTGTCATCGTCCCCAATTCCAAATTCGGTTTAGTTTGGGTTCTTGTGCCTTTCATCATGGGTTCAAGTTAGGTTGTATGTTTAGATCAATCAGTTTCAATGTATATTTGTAACTCTTTGCTCTTTTCAACTTATGTTGAAGTTGGACTTTTATTTATATATTCCGGTTTTTCGAAGAAGAAAAAAAAAATCCAATAGACAAAAAACATGGAAGAGCTAAGCCTGTCATTAATTAATTATATACATTTAGAATTAGTGCATTAGGCATAAACAACCTTAACAAAAACACAACATGAACAATTAATGCAAAAAAGCTTAATATTGATTAAGCTTTAACACCACTGCCACCATTTGATCTAACCCTAAACACATGCTCTTCACCTGTACATTTATCAACTTTAACCACCCAATGACTCCTCCTTGCACCACCACCACAACCACCATGTCCACCGTTTTTCCGACCACCATCGTCACACTTTCCGGCAACTCTCATTAATAATAACCCTTCACCAATTGGCAACAAATGACTATTCAATCTACTCCATACCCATGAATCTTTCCAATGTGCATTATACCCCAATACAATAGTACTTTTTTCCCTTCCATTTTGTTGTATAGCCTGTAATATGCTTTCATGGTTTTCTAAGTTACAATCAATGACAACAAAGTCCGCGGATTTGTACTCGTTTAGTAATAGATTTTGAGCCTTTCCTACGATAAACTCAACATGGTTTGCATCGGATCCAATTGTTCGTTTTGATGATTTAAGTTCTTCTTGTCCTTTGACTATGCAAATAAGCCTACCACCAGTTTGATGAGCGGCTGCAATGAGACCCAATGTTGTCGAACCAGCTGCGGATGCACATGCAACCACCATGAGTTGGGCGTTGTTTCCGGCTGCAATCGCTGAGATAAACTCGGCTACATCTGGCTCATTTGCTTTCTTACACTGCAAAGTCAATTTTAAGAATGAATATTAGTTTTTTTTGCATGAACGTTGATAACCAGCAATGCTGATAGCATACGCTCCAGACTAATTCTGATTGCAAACAAAGAATTTTGCTTAAGTATTTAAAAGATGGTATAAACTTACCATGTGCATGGTTTTGATGTAGGCTTCAGTAGCATTTTCAGCTGACCAGTAACCCATTTTTATATCTTGAGTTTCTGTTGAGTTTAGTGGTGCCTTGTTGAAAGGCTTGAAGGAAGTAGAAGTCTAAAAAAAAGATGAAGATGAATGCTTGTATGGTTTGGCCATGTGGGTACCGGCTATATAAAGAAGATTTATAATATAAGCAATAAATATAAGGGATGGATAGATTATGGCACAAGTGGGGTCATTGGCTTGACTCACTGGCCGGTTTATGCTAATCAGTTTATTAACAAAAAATTTAATGTAGTTGGCCTATTACTCAATGAAAGGGATGTGTATAGGATAAGGTAACATTTATATATCAATTACGAGTAATTTATATGTATATTATATACCCTGATAGTGAATGTAGTTGTCCTAGCTATTGCTACACGAGTATATGGGTTAAGGATAATATATACCCAAATTGGCTGATAATTAGGAGTATGACTCTCCTAACTAACTTGGGGGTGTTTGGGATAGCTTAAATAAGTGCTTATTTTGACAGCAGAGAAGCAGATCCAAACACCTTTTTGAAAACTGATTATCTGCTTATTTACTAAGGAATAAACACATAAAAATAAGTAAGGGTTACCTACTTATTTTTTAAGCATATAAGTGCTTATAAATAAGCAAATCCAAACACCCACTTGATTTCAAAGGACTAAAGCGCTCATACCATTAATAATATGTCGACCCAGTTGTTAATTTTTAGCAATTTCACGAACGCTAATTTGGGGCCTTGAATGCTAAAGACACAAAATATCAGATAGATGTGTTTTAGGGATATGTTTGGTCTTTAATTAGAAATGTCTTTGAAGTTTAGGATACCGGCTTCTAAGTCATCAACTTCTCATTTAGGTCCAATGACCTTATTGGATTGGCACCCAGATGGTTTGCTCCCAACTTCATTGCTCATTTTAGCAATGACTAATATGGTAGCTTAAACGTCGAGAAACTTCTGCAAATCAAAGATGTTCCTAAACCAAATGAGTCTTTTAAAGATGCGCTTTCTCATGTCATCTTTGATCATTATGGATGTCCAGGGTTTCACGGCACCATTTGAGTCACCACCTTATTCAAAGGGTCCAATACCCTCTCGAGCATATGTATATTTCCGTACACCTTGTTTCAAGGGTCCAATACCCTCTCGAGCATATGTATCCGTCCGTACACATCTGCCATATCCTTGCTTAATTTACAATTATCCTTAGATTTCGAGGACACTAATTAACTTATTATTAAATTTTAATTAATGCAACACTTTCCTTGGTGTTTCTTGCCTAATTGCACATACTGCAATGCATCAGTATTCAATCTTATTAGCTGTCATGTTCTATAACAGAGGGACAGTTGAAAGCTTCCGTAAAAGAATCTGACCTTGATTTAATTTGTTTAAAAATGTGCTACAACAATTTAGAAACAAAACCCATGTTCGTCCTGACACGAATCAAGCAAAATCTAAATAATTATATCTCTAAAAGTCTTCATTTGTTGATAATCAAGTACAACTACTAATAATTATAATCATTTGGGTCTAAAACTTCTATAAAATACTAGTGTTGATGTTATCTTAAAGATTATATAATCAATAATAATAAAAGGGGTGTTGTGTTTGCAGAAGCAGGAGTGGGTAGTACAGTTTTGCCTCCCAAAATTTAAACATAGATCTACAACTATTATAGATGTTTCCTTCTCCCAACGTTTTAATAGATTCATCAAACATATATGGTATTAATTTTTGTCCTGTTGTCTCTGTTTCGTCGTCTTCGTGCTATCTTCGTCTAATGAAAACTGTGAGCGCTAATTAAAGATTGTTTTCGTATAAACGTTGGTAAAGGTTATTAACCGGCAATGGTAATCGACTTACACCCACTCCTCTAAGAGCATTACGTGAAAAGAAAAGTAATCATTTATACGTCTACTAGTAGTCGAATAGTCGATGAGACATTGTTCTTTACCATTTTAAGTATTTGGTTTTATGATGTTATCAGCTTATCATAATTCATGAATGTCACACTACTATTTATACAGACTTTCAAATGCAAATTTGATATAAAATCAGTTGTAATCTCCATGTCTTTGTCATGATTACTCTCACTTGTTCTTACAAATTTATTACAATTAACTTAATGATAGTGGACATGCAACACTAAACCAAGAACCAAGATGGAGACTTTATGTGCCAACCTCATGTCTCTGTTATGGTTTATGTATTTTACTTCAGAATATGTTAACTAACGATCAGATGATGGGTAACCCTTTTTTTCTTTTTACTTTTTACCTCTTCATTGTGATTATTTATACTAAAATTTAGCAAATGCCCTAAATGAAGAAATAGTAAATTACTATTTTACCATTTTAACTCTTTTATTCAATCATCATTGATTTTAGGTCAAATACAATTAATTAAAAGTAAATAAATCCTAATTAGTTGTAGTTATAAAAGATTTAACCTCATGATTATTTTTATTATTGATGAAACCAACTTAATATAATGATGGATATTGAAATGTCAGTTACAATTGCTATGATAAATATATGGATGAAAATGTAACGGATTAGGTTTAAATGGTTGACTGGGTAGAATTTTTTATTACAAAAGCAAACTTAGTTATTTTCCCTGGGATAACAGGTTGGACCAATAATCCGAAACTTGACCTAACCCGACCGGAAAAGTTAAACGCATTGATGGTTCTGGCTGAGCAAGTTATCGGGTTTGGTTTCGTATCGAATTTCAAGTCGTGACGATATTACCATTGCGTATAATAAGAAAATGATATTCTACAAAGTACTATATATGTTCTCAATTATACGAAGACGTGTTAGATAAACATATTATTGTATATAAATTTTTGTCACGCTGTATCGAACGGGCATTATGCTACTGTATTGTGATACATATAAAGCATCTTTATAATTGTTTTTTTTTTTTCAATGCAACTTTTAGAAATAACGATGGTGCCCTTACATAATTACTACTGTACAACATTTAGATCATTGCAATAGATTTAATATTTTACTATATATATAAATTTGCCCTCTGTTATACAAACACGTACAAATTCACCTTCAAAACATAATTTCATCTTTCTATCACTCTCAGGGCCGACAAATGAATTCAAGAGGCTCCGTGCGATATAAAAAAAGATGCCCCAAATAGACAAAAATAATTCAAAAGAATATAAAGAAATATGCATTAATATTACGAAAGTTATATAAAGATACAAAAATACAAAGTCATCATCTAGCGATTTGGAGAAACTAACCATTTTCGCTTTTCATTAAAAAGAGTTATTCTTCAAAACAAAATTTTAAATCAAACCTTTATAATCAATACTCTTTAGTAGATTATTATCAATTGTTATTGTTGTCAATTCGTTAAGCTTCTTTTGTGACATTGTAGAGTGCAAATATAATTTCAACAACTTAAGTTTTGAAAAACTTATTTCTCTAGTTGCTACAACTATGGTAGAATACTCTATATGCAATAATCGAATTAGGAAAGCAATCGTTTCGTTTCAGATAATGTAGAATATCAATAGGTCTCGTATAGGCACAAGACAAGAAAATTTTAAGCAACATTAACTTTATATAGAGTTCATTTGCATCAATATTAGGTTGTCTACTAATCGTGAGGGCTTTATTTTAAGATGAATACAACACGAACTAAGACTCTTGTCCTCAAAGGAGTGTAACTTGTTAGAAGTAAACAATAAACCAAAAGTCTTGCCATACTCTATGTTTTGTTCGAATCTTTTTTTTAAGAGAAACAATTATTTGATCAATAATGCAAAATTAATAATTCAATTTAAATGACTCCTCGACAGAAAATGAAACATCCGATTCATCAGTTGGATTCTCTTCAAAATGTTTTATTCTAGAAAGTGCACGCTTTTATCTTTATTCTTCAAGTATCACAATAGTTTTTTTCCACATTGAACCTATATACTAATATATAACAATTCTCGTAAAATTTGGAGCCCCTAAATTTTGGTGACCCTGTGTAGTGGCACATACTGCACATGTCAATATCCTCCACTGATCACTCTTACACTACTACTACCATCACCGCTACCGACTACCACCACTTCTACCGTCGCGTCGTATGGGTAACATGCTAATGTAAGATGGTTATATATATACTCAAGATGTACCATTAATGATAAAACATTCAAATATAGAATATAAAATGTAAATAAAAGATATATAAACGCTGCAATCTTTGTAGCGTCAACATCAATATGAGTTACCCATCACTTGTCTCATGTGATACAAGTTAATGCTAGCTTCCATGCATGGTCCATGTTCATCTCATAGTTCCTTGACCGTGCCCATTTCTCAATGTCCAAAATCAAATTATACAAGATAAAAGAAATCAAGGATTTTTATGAAATCGCGGTATTCAAAATTTGTTAGTAACTAGTCTTTGTTTTTGCCATAATAGTATAACCGGCAGTGAGAAACTTTATACATACTTGACACTAGGGCCGGCAATTTCCTATACAACCTGGAATCCGACACAAAACTGACTTGAAAATAGAAGGTTGGGTCGAGATTTTTTGACCCATCAACCCGCGCTAACCTGAGCGGATCAACTTGACCCAACTCGAGTTACCACCTCTAGTTCACACTATTTTTGTTTTAAATCTTACTTTCTGGACGGGTGTTTTTTTCTTTTGAAAATACTGATTTATTTAACATTAAAACGAAATACACGAATAGTCAAAGTCAAAATATCATAAAAAAATAAAAAACATTGTGTCAATATGTTGGATGCTATAACAAACGATACAATAATAAAATTTTGGAAATGGAGGATGAATGAGATGAAGAACAAGCAAACAAGGGAACATTTGTAGTACATCTTGTCAACCTTTGTTTCTCAATTTGTTATATATGTTGTGCCATGTGTATATCATCTAATTGTTTAATTATTAATTATAGAACCAATTGTTACCTGTGAGGTTTTTGTGAAAGAGAAATATAATGCTCACTCTTCTTGAAAGAGGGAATTGTGTTTGGTGCATGTAAAGATGATATATATGTTTTACCTTTTCATGCAGACCACTTGTAAAACTCAATCGTGGCCAGCTTCCTTTTGCCACCACGACGCCACTGCGGGTGAAGTGGGGGTTGTGATGGCCAGACGTTGTGGTTAATTTGGAGCACAAGAGAACCCCCAAAAGTGGCATGGGGTCGCCGTCTTTTTTTTATATACTTTTTCTTTGCGGGTTTAATTTGATATATATAAAGATATGTTTTTTTAAATTTAATTAGTGGAGCCTACCTTCACAACCCGCCACAAGTTTTTTTACTATTGCAAAGGATGTGGGGTTCAAACAAGGTTGTTGTAACGTAACACCAATAACCCTTCCACAACCTTTGTTACGATTGCAAATGGTCTAACTTAAAACTTCAATAGAAACTAAAAATCATTTAAAACAAACGATAATTTTGTGTTTTCACAGAGTATCAGCAATACGTTTCGTAGCGGACACGCCATCGCTATTTAAATTACTCTCCTTTAATTTTTATGTGTTTATCTATATTATTTTTGACCGGGTTTTGTCATCACCTTTGATAGATCACTATTCCACATAGATCAATTAATCATACTGCTATGCAGATTGGTACAAGTAAAACTCTTCGTAACGAGACCGACATAACTCCTAAAAAATATTTGAACTAAACTACTATACCCATGTGGTTGTATTAATGTATATAATACGTTAAACAGCAAGACAACAACAAGATAATACATTGGGCAAATGGCCCAAAAAGGTAACCAATTTGTTAAAATTTGCCAATAAAGAGAATATGAGTTTTGTTGATGCCCAAAAAGGAGTGACATTTTAAATTCGATGCCCAAAAAGGATTGAAGTTGTCAAAAAAGTTCAATGAAAGGTACAATTATTTTTACATTTTTTGTCGTTCAATTTTTCATCGATTTTAGCTAATGCGAGGCTTAAATATCGAATATTAAATTAATATGTGACATTTTTTTATCTAGAAAACAAAGGATATAAACACTAATGTTACTTTTTAAGAGTTTAAACCCGAATTTCATTTTTAGTGTTAAATCCTTTTAGGGTACGATTTTAAAAAGTTTAATCCTTTTAGGGCACGATTTAAAAGAGTTTAATCCTTTTTTGACACTTTTTAAAAATGAAAATTTAATTTTATCCTTAATTGTATTTTTTTGACAACTTCAATCCTTTTTGGGCATCGAATTTAAAATGTCACTCATTTTTGGGCATCAACAAAACTCATATTCCCTTTATTGGCAAATTTTGACAAATTGGTTACCTTTTTGGGCCATTTGCCTTAATACATTTAGATGGTAGAGTAATACTATAAAAGTACATTGTTCGTCGCAAAACATAAACGTTAAAATAAGTTTTGGACGGTGGAGTGTACATCTTGTGGCGTAATTCAAAATGAGAATTAATTAGTCCATGTTGGTCAAATAACTGAGGGTGGTTTAAGTGGACCATGGGTGCATCATGCACGATCAATGGCACATGTGTGACCGGGTTACACGTGTTGGCACACGCCCATAGTCATAGATTAGATTCTTAACCATGTTGGCCTACCCCGATTATTGATTAATGATGACAATTAACATTAACAATTGAAAATTGCGAATTAAGATATCCTCCCAACATATATTTTAAATTTTAGTGATTTTGGTTTATGGACTCAAAACGATATTTACATTAACAATATTATCACTACTCAACTCCTCACGTACCGTTGGGCTAGATCCCGTGGTGAGAACAGGATTACATAAATGATTAACAAACGTATACAATATTAGCATGTTCTAACCAGTAATAATTTTTTCTTTTCATTTATTTCTTGTTAATGGCACTAATCGCTCCTTATAATTTTAAAGATGATACCTTTGAATGCTAACACAAAAGGATGAGGTTTTTCATGTTCAGGTTATCCGCGTGCAGAGAATGAGTATTTTACTCAGATATACGAGATTCCTTGACCGTTTCCAACCCTCTCTGACCACTCCAAGATGTACAGTTACTAAGGTATAAACATGATCGAAACCTCTTGTGAGAATATCAGGGCCAACTAGTATGCCACCTTAGTGATGGTTATACTTTAAAATATGTTTTAACTTAAAACAATTGATTAGACTTATATTCGTGCACCTACAAACATAAATTACAAATGTCGACTCTCGCTATAAATTTTTTGCTCCGCCACTGAACATGTACAATACACTACACGTGCTTATTGGGCCACATATGTTTGCTCGATGTCGAGGACACATGATTTACTATTTAGAATGGATGTATATGAGTTTTACTTCACAGGCGTTTTCATATAGTGGTCCAAAATGGATCAGATGTGACATGTTTGCATGGGTGTGTAAGTGCAACCCATACTCTCCCCTCACTCTTTCCACTATCTGATTGGTTCCTATGATACTTGATGAATTTGGTGCATATCCATGCTTGTCATAATCATACTAATATGATATGATGATGAACCTAATCTAATCTAAGTTTACCATAATGTTGGATCGGAAGGAATGAAATTTTTTACTTATGTCATAGTTGTACAATTACATTTTGTTAGTATATTTCTTTCTAAACCATGTTCAGTATATAAGTTGTTTCTTGAGTTTTAGCTGAATTAATTACTAGGGAGAGTATTGCTCTTAATGATCAATATATGTCAATTATATCATATCGTAGAATGATAAATTATTTAGAGAATCGATATGATGGGTCAGAATTAGATGTTTGTGAAAAAATTCAGATGAGTTCAATTGTAACATTACGCAACGCAAGTTTAGATGGAAAGGCAAATGAGGGGAAGAGGGGAAGGACCGAAGGATAGCCAGATCAGATTTAATGCATTTTAACACGAATTTGTTTGTGATTTATGCCCAAATTCATTGCATCTTATCAACAACTGCATTTTATTTTAATAACACTGCATTTTGCACCTATAAATTTAGAAAATTTCAAACAATTGTAAATTTCGTAAGCCAAAGGATTTTATGATCGAGGAGACAAAAAACTTGTTTTCCTTTTTTACTACATTTCGATTTTGAGAGAGTAATTTTAAAATGTCACAAATTTTGTGAATTGTTTTACACAATCTGAATTTTTTTGAGGGGTTGTAGATCCGCTCTTAATAAATTTTGCTCCAAATTAAACCTTGCGTTCACAATTTAGCACAACAGTGCCTTAAAATTATCATCATGATTTAAAACTTCAGTTGCATCAACTTCGAATAAATCACAAATTATGAACATACATGTAATTTATCTATGGATTCTGCAAACCGTAATTCTTAATTAGTTTCTTACCAACTTTTATGAACCATCAATTTTCTCATATAATCGGAAACCATTATCAAAACATGAACCACCTCAAAGTGATTATAGTTAAAAATGACGAGTACTAGGAACCAAGGTTGATAATAAAACGTTGGTTGCTAACCGTGTAAGGGGAGTATTATTTGAAAATTTTCTATAGAATTAGTGAAAACCCTGTTAAAACCTGTGTAGTCAAGTATCAGACTTATATTAGTCTTATAACTTATAATAAGTGCCACGATTAGATTACATAAAATTTAAATAAAGATACAATCAATACATTGTGTAAGAGAAAACTAACATTTTTACGTTTACTTTTTGCACAATCTTCTATGATTATATTTTTTTGTGAAAAAGTAAATTACGGATAAAACGATAAATTATCACTTTTGAAAGTTTAGAGTAATTTTTAGAACAAACAAGGGTATGTAGACCGTGCTTCGCTGCGGTTTGTTGGATGTTATCTTTGACTCAACTAATTTTATCAATTACATATTCCTAAATATACTACCAGCCGGAGTCATCATTGTCGTTTCGTTTGTTAAACGTTGTAGAACTTCGAGGATACGAAGCAAAACTAAAAGAATGTACAACAATGAAAAATTATAAAGTCTTTGTTTTAAAGGTGGCATCGCACCAGCAAGACAATAGAACATGTAAAAAGTTGTGAAAAAGTTTTTTCCTAACTAATTAGTCATGCCACATCATCAAATTAGTTTTTTCTCAAAGATTCTTCAAAATTTCTAACATTCTCACTTAAAAGTTTTTATAATTTTAAATTTCTAACAAACTATTGTCTTCTATTTTATGAAGAGTCCTAATTCAATTTCATTATACTTCATTATAATACGGAGTAGTTTTTTTCATCCCCTATTTCCACTTTGAAACTACTACTTTTACCGTCATTTCCTTTAAACCACAAACCCAAATTTCTGACACTCTAAAGCAAAAGGATATAATACATCATACTTGATGTATCAACTGCTGAAAAAATAAACACAATTTCATCCTTTATAGTTTAATTTATGTTACTAATTATTTTATTCAATGATAATTGTGTCTTTTAATTAACAAAGTTAAACTTACAAACTAAAATAATTGTATTTTATAAAAGGTCGTGCATCGCACGGACTCCATGCCTATTTAATAATACGGAGTATATGTTAACATGTACTCATTCATAATTAGTTGCACTGTAATGATATTAATTAGTTGGATATAGTAATAGTTAGTTATTATATTATATTGAGATTTATATTGCATAATCAAACCTAATAAAATATAAATATTTGTTTTATAAGTAAAATCACACTAGGGCCGGCAATTTCCTATACAACCTGGAATCCGACACAAAACTGACTTGAAAATAGAAGGTTGGGTCGAGATTTTTTGACCCATCAACCCGCGCTAACCTGAGCGGATCAACTTGACCCAACTCGAGTTACCACCTCTAGTTCACACTATTTTTGTTTTAAATCTTACTTTCTTGACGGGTGTTTTTTTCTTTTGAAAATACTGATTTATTTAACATTAAAACGAAATACACGAATAGTCAAAGTCAAAATATCATAAAAAAATAAAAAACATTGTGTCAATATGTTGGATGCTATAACAAACGATACAATAATAAAGTTTTGGAAATGGAGGATGAATGAGATGAAGAACAAGCAAACAAGGGAACATTTGGACTACATCTTGTCAACCTTTGTTTCTCAATTTGTTATATATGTTGTGCCATGTGTATATCATCTAATTGTTTAATTATAGAACCAATTGTTACCTGTGAGGTTTTTGTGAAAGAGAAATATAATGCTCACTCTTCTTGAAAGAGGGAATTGTGTTTGGTGCATGTAAAGATGATATGTATGTTTTACCTTTTCATGCAGACCCCTTGTAAAACTCAATCGTGGTCGGCTTCCTTTTGCCACCACGACGCCACTGCGGGTGAAGTGGGGGTCGTGATGGTGAGACGTTGTGGTTAATTTGGAGCACAAGAGAACACCCAAAAGTGGCATGGGGTCGCCGTCTTTTTTTTTATATACTTTTTCTTCACGGATTTAATTTGATATATATATACATATATGTTCTTTAAATTTAATTAGTGGAGCATACCTTCACAACCCGCCACAAGTTTTTTTTTACTATTGCAAGGGATGTGGGGTTCAAAGTTCAAACAAGCTTGTTGTAACGTAACACCAATAACCCTTCCATAACCTTTGTTACGATTGCAAGTTGTCTAACTTAAAACTTCAATACAAACTAAAATCACTTAAAACAAACGATAGTTTTGTGTTTTCACCAAGTATCAGCAATACGTTTCGTAGCGGACGCATCATCGCTATTTAAATTACTCTCCTTTAATTTTTATATGTGTTTATTTATTTATACTCCGTATTATTTTTGACCGGGTTTTGTCATCACCTTTGATGGATCACTATTCCACAAGATCAATTAATCATACTGCCATACAGATTGGTGTTGGTATATGTACACGACTTAAGCATGTCCGGAAATTAATGAGCCTATGGGGGGCGCGCACTTAATCATTTAGATACGATTAATAATTAATAATGTATTAATTATTATGCACATTTAATATAAACTAAACTTGAGGGACTTAAATGTTAAGTGAGTAAAACTTGTATTGGGTTTTTAAATTGGGTTTGTATTGGGTTTTATATGGGCTAATTGTTAGTATCCATATACAACTTAAAACCTAATTAAAGCCTATAAATACAAGGCTTGAGTTAGGGTTATTAGTATCCTAATACACACAATACCCTAATAATTTAATCCATTCTTTCCTCTCTCCTTTGAGCCGTCGAATTACAACCTTCAAAGGAGTTTTATCCTTTTGACTTTTTCGACTAAAGCAAAGAGGCAAAGGACAAGGTTTTATATTTATTAAAGTGTGCATTCGACTAGCATCGTATTGTATCGTGAAGGTGGTGTGCGTGCAACCCTAGAGGGTTTTACCATTTGTGAAACCTATTCGTTTTACAAAACGATTATTTGGAGCTAGCTAAAAGGTACACGTTTTCTATCTTAACTAATTATAAATACGTGTTTATATGCTTCCGCAATTGTATGACAATTTGTTACAGTTATTTGCTATATTCTAACAGTGGTATCAGAGCCACACGTATGATGTAATTAGTTAGATTCTTTAAACATAAAATTTGGTGGGATTGTTTTGTTGTTTTTTTTTAGTTCGACGATCAGAAGTAAGAAAGAAAAAAATCTATATAAATTTTATGCTTTGGTTATGTGAGGTCGACGAACACACAAAGAAAAAAAAAAGGGTTTGTTTTGGGATGGTTGAATGTCACGTGCAACTAACAGAGAAGATAAAACATTCTTGTTTGTTTTTTTTGGTTTGGCCCAACGTTTGGGTGTGTGGGACACAAGCACCAAACAAACTGAAATTTTTTTTTTTATTCTTTTTTGGTTTGGCCGAATGGTATCCAGCGACGAAACAGGAGATAAACAATTTTGTTTAGTATAAAATTAAACCTTTTACTTAAATTGTTATTTTAAAATCCCATTGAAAATTTTGTGTTTAATAAGAATAATAACATGTTTAATGTAAATTGCTTTGTTATTATTTGTGTACTTTAAATTAACTAGAAAAAGTGTATCCATGAAATTCATGCATAATTTGTCATGGATATTACTTTGAAACTTTGATATATTGATATGCTAGTTATAATTAATTGTTAGTTGAGATGACATGCTTAAAATTGATTAGTGTAATTATGTGTTACTTGTTTAAATTGTTTAATTGACAAATATGACATGTCCCTAGTTTGTCATGCTTTAGGGTTCCACCCACTAAAAGTTGCATGAAGATTAATTGTTAATTGTTTAATAGTTTTAGTAGTTTAAATTACACATGCTAAAACATAGTGGCCATAGGATCAATGCCCCTTAAGATAGTCGATTGTAGTTTAGTTTAATTATTATTTGCCAATTGTTGAATGTGACGCAAAATCGTTTTTAGAAAATAAAATTAAACTTGACTTAATGACTATGAAATATGATTTAGGGTTTGTAATATCACATATTTATGACGCATAAGGTTTGGGCTCACATACCGTAATTTGCTCCCGCGTCGTAAAATATCTAATTGATTACAAATTCATTTTAATAAAATTGGTATCTTTCATCGCTAAAGAAACACCGGCTCACCCATTTGAACAAACTATAAGAGAGCTATAAGTCTGGAGGTTCCGTCTCCTTAAAGAAAGTAGGTTACTTAATCAGCCTTGTGCTAGCCTACTTCTGCGGTTCTTTGTGCGTTCAAATGGAGCTACCGAGCTCTTTATGTTGATGTAAGATAAAATATTTTTTATTAAAACCTATGATATGAATATGGTGCATGCATATTCATACATATTTGATAACACATCAAATTGCGTTACCCTAAAACTTAAGTCATTGCCATCCAATCGTAAGAACACTTGCGGTTGCTTTTTACTCTGCGTGAGACGTAGGTAAATTGCAATCCCAAGGTAAATTACCACTCATCGTGAGACGATGGTGGACTATTTACAGTTCTTAATTGGACGACTTAAAACGAGTTAAGCGGTGAGATCCTTAAGCCCGTTGCAAAAGATGGGATGAAACATGTTTACAAATTTACTTATGCTTGCTTCATAAGTATTATTTGTAAGTCCCATATTTCTAGGAATTGCACTAGTAATGCAATTATTGATCATCACTTACCTTTTGAGTGACATCATTACTAGCAGATCAACTGATGTAATGGTGTTATGTCAATAGGATCCTAGTCTTTTAGAAAATTAATAGTTTACGTGGTTAAACTTGGGTAAATTAATTATTCTATAAGAGTTAATTATCGAAAATACTGATTTTTGAACTTTATCTGTTTTGTAGATGGCAACTAATCCTGCCCAAAACCAAAACACTTCGTCTTTCAGGCAACAATTTGAGAGAGAGAAACTTACTGGTTCTAATTTCAATGACTGGTATCGTTCATTGAGGATTGTCCTCCGATCTGAAAAGAAAGTTGATGTTCTTGAACAACAGCTTATGAACGCCCCTGCTGCAAATGCTTCTAATGAAGAAAATGCAGCGTATTCTGCTGCTTATGATCGTTACAATGATGTTGCTTGCTTGATGCTCGCAAGCATGTCGCCCGAGCTGAAAGAGCAATTTGAGTTCCATGGCCCATTTGATATGATAAATGAGTTAAGGTCATTGTACGAAAAGCAAGCTGGAGTGGAGTTGTTTGACATTGTTCAAAAACTACATTCTTGTAAGCATGAATCAGGGAAACCAGTCAGTCCACATGTTCTTAAAATGAAGAGCTATTTGGAGCACTTGGCAAGGCTCAACTATGCTTATCATCAGCCTGTTGCAATTGGACTAATCCTCTGTTCTCTTTCCAAGGACTTTGAGGGTTTTGTGCGCAATTACAACATGCATAGTATGAATAAGACCGTAGTTGAACTTCATTCTATGCTCATTGAGTATGAGAAAAACCTTCCCAAGAAAGCTGAAACTCCTGCTGTGATGATGATCAAAGGGGGTAGAATCCAGAAGAAGCCGCAAGCTGCTAAAGGAAATCCGAAAGGGAAAGGCAAGAATAAGCAAGTTGTTGCACGTATTCCCAAACCCAAGAAGACTCCTCCAGCTAAGAAAGAGCATTCGGCAAAAGATGAGGTATGCCACCACTGTGGTGAAGTGGGGCATTGGAGAAGGAACTGTCCTGACTATCTTGCCGAGTTGATGAAGAAGAGGAAGCAAGCGGCTGGTAATACTGCCAGTACTTCAAGTATCTTCACCATAGAATTATATTCTTTTTCTAAACATGACTCTTGGGTATATGACACTGGTTGTGGTACTCACATATGTAATACCTTACAGGGTCTTAGAGGAAGAAGGAAACTGAAGCCAGGAGCTTTGCAACTGAGAGTGGGCAATGGTCTGCCAGCAGCTGTCGAAGCAATTGGAAGTTATGACTTAATTTTACCTTCTGGTTTAGTAATTTGTTTAGACAATTGTCATTACGCATGTAACACCCTGTTTCTGGGTCTAGTAGTATTTAACATTTTCTGACTGTGAATTATTATTGAGTGTGTCTAAAAATAGGTGTGCTGTATTATTTGAAATAAATAGTGATAATAGTCGAATAATTTATTGTGACTAATAAATTATTGAGTGTTTTAATTTTATTTAGTTGACGGTAAAATAAAATAATGTTTCCCCGTAAATGGTTTTTAAGTTCCAGACAATGATAAGTACGGGTAATAAAATTAAACACTTATAGGATAAGTGTTATATGTTGAGTCAGTGTTTTATTTCTTCCCTCATACACACATACGATACATACATACTTACCATCAAGAAACCCTAAACCAAATCATGAAGAAATCATCAAATTGGAGTTGCATAATTCGAATTCAAGCTTCAAAAGGATAGATTATCATCTCCTAATCATTCTATTCAACTTGTAAGTCTCTAATTCTTGAATTATAAACCCTAGAATTTAGGGGTTTTGATGTTCTTGAGTAAGATCCGAAATTAGGATTTGATTTTGTGAAGTTGTTGTTAGTTAAGCTTGTTGTTGGTGATAACTAACATGATTCATGCTTAAAATTATATCTTTGATTAGGGTTCTTAAACTTCTTGATGATTTTGATGAGTTCATGGGATGTTGATGAGTTAATGGTATTAATAAGTATTGATAAGAAGGTTAGTAGCCTTAATCTAACCTAATAATGGACTAGCCAAGTTAAGTGAATTGTAACTCATGGGGGTTTTGTGAAAAGTGTGATGATTGGGTGTTAATTCATCTTGATTGATAATTAGATGGGTTGTTATAGAGTTATTGGTAAAAGATGAGTTAGTATATGAAGTAGCTATTCATTGAAGCTAAGATGATCATGATGATGATCATGAGTTATTAATGATATAATGGATGAAATAAAGTGTGAATTATTAAAATATGAGGTTAACGATTTTAATTATGTTAATTAACTATAATTGAGGTAGATTAATGGGATAATGTGATTTTATGATCATAATTTACTAGTGATGATAAACTAATGATGTTGAAATAGCTATTTATAATATGGATTGAATAATGAGAATTGTGGTAATCATGTTAATTCATATGAATTGAGTAAATCGGGTTTGTTGTTAATCTATTAGAATGATGTTGTATATATTTGAGACAAGTAACTAACTTGTATTATTCTATTGCATTGTTAAACTGATGTGTTGTATTGGGTACTTGCTTGTTTAGTGCTAATCGTTGTACACAAAGTTGTTGCGCTAAGTTAGGTTGTTGATTAGTATCTGCTCACTTAGCGTTATGCTAATCCCCCACATTATCCCTTCTTGCAGGTTTTGCATATAATTTGGGTGGGCAAGAAGTTGGACTAGAAGGAATGTTTGACTACGAGGCTCTACTCTGATAGTTGATTTGTATAAAATAATGTTTCATCATGTTTTTAAATAACACCTCAGTTGAAGAAATTATAGTTTTGAAAAGGTTGAATTTTATATGTTGATACAATGAAGTAAATTATTACTATTTATTTGGACTTACGCTTCCGATTTACTATATTTAAATGATTATAAATGAAGGGTGTTATAAGTTGGTATCAGAGCATAGGTTTGGGCGAATTGGACATTGCAATGTGTTCAATCCCAAATCTATGGTAGTGTCAAGTCAAACATTCCTGGGAGTGCGGGATTAGTAGTTGCATGAGAAAGTTGTTATTGAATGTGTACTAACCTATAAAAAGTTGCAAAAGTGTTGTTTTGGTTGCAGAGACGGAGGAATATGAGGAACCAATAGGTATTCTCATTGATTCCTCAATACTCGTGGACCTAGATATGCCAGGTAATTCTCGATAAATTCGATGAATTTAAATAAGTTTGAATTGTTTACTTTGCTATGTTATGATTAGTAGTGAAGTAAGTTGAGTCAAACTGCTATGATTCCTTAGTGATGAGTCCTTGATAATAGTTGCTTGTAAATCTGATGATGAGATATTAAATAAGATGTTTAACATCATATGAAGGTGTAATATATTGTTGCATTGAGTAGACACATTGTTGAATAAGGTGTAATAGTAGTATTATGTGGATTTAATGGTGTCTACAATATGAAATTAAAATATGAAATCGGTTGTATGAATTGTTATGTGAAATAATAATTTTGGAAGTAATATGATTAGCAAAGTTGAAATGACTCCATGTAGTGAAATGAGATGTTGGAATATATCAATTGAAGTAATATGGAGTTGTATATAGGGGTGTTCATCGGTTCGGTTTACGGTTTACGGTTTGAATTCGGTTCGGTTTCCTCGGTTTGGGATTTTTTGGGAACCAAACCGTAAACCGAACCGTACACCGAATTCAATGTATTTAACCGAACCGAAAACCGAATTGGAATACGGTTCGGTTTCGGTTTGAAACCGGTTTGAAACCGAAAACCGAATTGGAGTTTCTTGTTCATAAAATCCTGAAGTCCACCAAGTTTATAAAAGCTTACAAACTGCAGATTCTAAAATTAAATTAACGTGGTACCTTTAAATCAAATTACAAGCCATACTACGAAAATGTTACATGGAATTTAAAGTCTAAGCAAAACAATTGTTTCTTGACAAACATGTGATAACCATTTTTCAATCACCAAAATAGGTCTTCAGCTATCGTTCTTCAAATCATAAAGCTTCAAACTCTACAATCTTCAAGCTATTCAAACCTTGCCTGATTTTAGAAGTTCATAAAAAGCAATATATATTAACAATAATGGGAGACTGGGAGTTTTATACAATTAAGATAAACAATATGAAAAGAAAGAGTAAGAACTTACCATTACCCGACTCCACATTCGTTGACTCCACTGAATCTTTTGCGATTTCTAGAAAGAAAACAAACAAATATGAATAAAAGCACCTTGAATGTGTGATTATAATAAGCAAATGACAAATTTATAGAGTAGCATGAAGTCATGAAATCACCCTGTTCAAACTTTTCAAGGTCTCCAATACATTCTTCCACATCTACGGGAACATCACTCGAACGAATCCAATCTTGGCAACATATTAATGCCTCGACAGTTTCAGGGGTTAAGGAACTCCTAAATGAGTCAAGAACTCTACCTCCGGTACTAAAGGTAGACTCGGATGCCACTGTTGAAATAGGAATTGCTAATATGTCACGAGCAAGTAGAGACATTATAGGAAAAGCTGGACTTCTTTTTTTCCACCAACCCAAAACAGTAAACTCGTCACTTTCAAAGTATTCATCATCTCCCTCAATCTCATCAATCAAATACCTATCCAATTCAGTTTTGGAATCTTTCGTTACACCCGCTTCTGCCTTTTGCCTTTTAACCTCAGCCTTGTTTCTCTGTCTAATTTTTCTAAGTGTATCATCACAGCTACCAAACATGTCATTATCATCAAAGTCGCTACTAATAGTAGTAGCCTCGGTCATGCCATTTGAGGACGAAGGAACACTCCTTACATGTGACTTCGAGTAAATTCTTTTATAATCATCAATTAGCAACCTCAATACCTTTTCACACTCATCACCAACAGTTTTTCCAACCTCGGGTCCATACATACCCTTGAGATTCACTTTAAGGTAATATAATTTATCCCTTGGATCAAACACAGAAGCAATAAACACCAAGAAATTAAATTTTTTCGTATCACCCCAATACTTGTTAAACTTCTCCATCATTGTTACAGCCATAGATTTCATATCAATATCATTACTTTGAGCACATTTTTTCAAAATATTGTTGATGACACTAATTGAATCCAAATATGTGTTTGAAGTAATGTACTTTGTACCTAAACAAATAATGAATTGAGCAATATTAATTAGTAAATTGTGTAGAATTTTAACATGTATAACGTGCAGAATGTGAACTAATAAACTGAGCATACTTGTAATATATAAGCTGTGCAGAATTTTAACATGAAAGTGTGCCAAATTCATAAAGTACCTGAGACTCTTAGAGTCAGCTCATAGAAGTGGCGAAGAAAACATATCAACCTCCTTGCATTAGCCCAATCTACTGAATCTGGCACCCCAGGCCCTCCCCCATCTTGAAGGTCACACAAGTACACATAATCCTCCTCAGCAAACTTATCAAACACCTTTTCATACTCAACCGCTACACTCAACATTAAGTAAGTGGAATTCCAACGTGTTGGAACATCTAAGCATATACACCTTTGGCATTTGACTTTTTCCGAGATAACAAATTCATTGAACTTTTTACCCCTTGCTGTTGATAATCTAATCCACCTCACAGCACTCCTAATACGTTGAACCGAACCTTCCAAGTCTTTAATCCCATCTTGCACGATTAAATTCATAATATGTGCCATACATCTTACATGAGCCCATTTTCCTTCAAGAATACAACGATCACCCCAACTCTTAAATCTACCCTTCAGATACTCCATTGCCGTGTCATTGCTACTAGCATTATCAACTGTAACAGTCATAATGTTATCCAACTCCCATTCAATCAAACAATTCTCTACAGCTTTTCCAATATCTTGTCCTCGATGGCTAGAAATTTGACAAAAGTTAATCACCTTTTTCTGCAATCTCCAATTATCATCAACATAATGTGCAGTGAGACACATGTAGTTGATCCTTTGAATGGATGTCCAAGTATCTGTTGTCAAACAGACTCTTAGTGTGGAGTTTTTGAATTGAGCCTTGAGTTTAGCTTTTTCATCAAGATACAATTGAAAACAGTCCCTTTTAATTGTGCTTCGTGATGGCACTACAAGAGAGGGCTGACAAGTCTTCATGCATCTTCTAAAACCTTCATTTTCCACAAACTTGAATGGTAATTCATCGATGATTATCATCTCCGCTATTGCCTTCCTACATCTCAGTTGATCAAACTTCCAAGCACCCAAAGTAGTTTTGCTTTGACCGGTTTCTTCGTCAATAGTTGTATTCACTTGCAAATGTGATTGAGTACTACCAAGTTCTTCCTTGTGCGGATTAAAGTCACATTTTCTCGCATGAGCCCATAGTGTAGATGTTCCTGATGAACTCGATTTAGCAGCAAGGGTATGAGGACAATAATTACATCGAGCCCTTTGTTTTCCATCTTTGGTCTCATACCTAGTAAAATGTACCCAAACCTCTGACCGTGATTTGTATTGTTTACGCTTAACACCTTTTTTGGATGTCAAATTGCTTGCTGTAGAACCAGTGACATCTGTGGTTTGCTCCTCATTTGTGTTTGACATCTCCCTGTAAACTAAAAATAAGTCATATAAGTCATTCATGCTAAAGAAATTAAAATGTAGTCAAAGAATATTAAATGAATGTGTGAAACATCATATTCAATGGAATCTTGCCACTAACAGGGAAAATTAATAAATGTAAAATCGTATTACATAATCTAGCCATTAAATAGGTTATATAACCACTTTTCATAATGATAAACAAACATACAATCTTAATACGAAGTTATGAACTAAAAAACATTAACTAAAATAAAGTCAGTTACTTCTTCGATCCAAATAATTAATTCCCTAATTATGTTTGTATACTAAAATCAAGTAATTCTACCACCTATAAGTCCATATATCGAAATATATACATCACAAACACAATGAACATATGTATAGAAAGGGAGTAGGTCAAGTCTTACCGGAGATTGGAGAAAACGAAGTTGAGAGGAAGAGCGAGACTGGAGACCTGGAGTCGATAGATCTGCTCAAATGACAAACTGTTAATTAGGTTTAGGGTTTTGTACAAGTTGGGCTGGGCTTTAATTTAATGTGGGCTTGTATCAGTTGAATGTAAGTAATGTCATATACAAAATATAAGAATTATCATTTATTATTAGTATAATTATACATCATACATATATTTAAAAATATAAAAAAAATGTGTAGTATTTTTGAATTCGGTGTTCGGTTTAACCGTTTAAATATTTTTTGAAACCATTAACCGAACCGTAAACCATTTATTGAATTCGGTTTCGGTTAAAACCAAACCGAAAACCAAATTTGAAATCGGTTCGGTCTAAAATCGGTTTTATTCGGTTCGGTTTTTCGGTTTAAACGGTTTCAAACCGTATATTGCCCACCCCTAGTTGTATAGATGTTTAAAATAAGAAGGTGTCCATTAATTGGAATGTGTGTCGTTGACTTGGAAAAGTCAAAGTTGAGATTAGTAGAGTCGAAATTGGTAATATATATACTATAAAGTGATGAATATGGTAAGATGTTTATGTGTTTAATAATGATCATGATTGTAATTGAATTATGATCTATATACTAAAAGTGGTAAAATAATGAAGTCGAAGTGGTCAACCAAACTAATATGTATTGACAAGTTGTGAAAAGTCAAAGAAGTGTAAAATGGGTGTTAAAATTTGTAAACATATAGGTTGAAACCCAAATGGGTTGTTAAAGTGCCCAAATGGGTCACTGGGTGGTTAAATAGTTAAAATGAGTATTGGTTTGGTTATGACCAATGTAACAGTGATTTTAAGTCCTACATATAGTAGGAATGTGTGTTGAAAGTGTTGAAGTAGTTAAACTAGTAGATTTTGGTAAAGGTGCCCAATTGGACCCCTAAACGGGTCGACTAGTTAAAACATGATATAATGAGTATATGAAAGTGATGAATATGCCCACACGTCCTAAATATATATAGAAACATGTTGGTAAAAGGTGGAAGTCTGAAACCAAGCCATTTGGAATATGGCGTGTCCACTAAATGGTCGGAAATGGCCTAAAATGAGTTACACGTCCGTTTTCGCGTAAAATGTGAAAATTGAAAAATTGTAAAAAGGGAAAGTTTCATTTTGGCATAGTGGACGTGCCTGCAAAATTTTAGAGTCTAACTCTAAACGAGTAAAAAGTTATACGTGATTGAAATTGGCTAAAAATGTGAATTTTGCTGAAACTCAGAATTCTACTTGGGAACGCGATCCTAACAATATTTTCTGGATCGCGTTCGTATGTGTTATTTTGTCACAGATTATTTTCATGCTTGGGAACGCGATCCCAGCCATTTTTCAGGATCGCGTTTGTGTGTATATTTCGGGTCCAGATGCGTTTTCTCTTGGGAACGCGATCCCGCTCACTTCTCCGGATCGCGTTTGTATGCTTAATTTGGTTACAGAACATTTTTCACTGAGGAACGCGATCCTGACCCGTTTTTTCCGGATCGCGTTAGTTAGTATAAAAAAAAAAAAAAAAAAAATTTCTTGCGACGTTCGACGTAATACTTGACGTAGAAAATTTTTGAAAATTTCGGTGTCCGATTAAGACGAAATTTACAGGGTCACTTGGAAACGGCTCAACGGTCAAAGCTCATTGCATCGCCATGAGCCCTGTCAGTTTTGGGCACTTCGGGGTCGTTTGGGGCCCGAAAATGGCATTTTACTGTTTTTCGGACCTTATTCTTAACTTTTGACTTACGTTTTAAATTGGGCTTTTGTTTCTTTGAACCCTGGGATCATTCCTATGAATATATATGACGTTATAACTTGTTTTAAGAGGTCCTTAAGTTTTATTGAGTATGAGTTATTTTCAAGCTGTGTATTCGTCGTATTGTAAAATTGTGGCCAACTGTTGTTGGTGGTGATTTATGTTCTTGAGTTATATGGACTAAGTGAAATAGGATAAAGTAAATGAGTCATCTAAAATATTGGAAATGGTTAAAATAAGTATTCTTAGAGTTTGAAAAGAAGTGTATGAGTTTATACTTATTTGATATTTGTCAATAGAGTTATAATGTGTATGTTTGATATGATATGTTTATTTATAATACAACTAAAGAGGTAAAGATTAGAGAGAACATGTTGAATATTACACGTAGTATGGATGAAGTGTTTAGTACCAGATGTACTATTAATGTTAAGTGATGTAATTAGTAAACGACCTTGAATCAGGTAATAAAGAAATTGATTGTAATAATAGTGTTAGACATTACACTTGGGTTAATGATATAATAAAAAGAGGTGTTGAATGTCTATGTTGCTTATGTAAACTCGATGATATGTGTATTAGACATTGTGCCTATGTTAATAATTGTGTAAATTGTTGAAATTACTATTGAGAAATATGTGAGAGTAAAGATAATTACTTAGGAGATAAATGGTATGAAGTGGCCTGAGAATAAAGTGTGACTGACATAATATGACGACGTCTGGCCAACGTATTTATATTATGCCATTTCATATGGAGTTGTTGAGGCTACTAAGTACCATATAAAGTTAAGTGGTTTTAAAATGACCGGTAAGTTATGTTGACCTGTAGTTGATAAATAGTCAATGATGGACTAATATGAAAGAGTAATAAACCACTAAGTTGTTGTTGCTAAAGTGATATCTATGGCACATTTGATGTATATGTGTGATGCATTGTCAATAGTAAGAGTTAAAAGTTGATTTAAGCAAAGTAGAGGTAAGTTGAATATGAATAATATTGTTGAATAGATGTCTAATGTCAGCACCTTGTGTTGTTGAGATACCAATGATGATGTTTGGTATTAACAGGTGTTGAGTTAGCATCCAAGTTGTTGTGAAAGGGTGCTAGTTGATTAAAAAAAAAAAAAAAAAAATTGGTTGTAACAATCAAATTAATTGACCTCTACCTATTGCTTACTGATTTTCTTGCTTGTTGATGTAACGATGTGATGACTAAAGAAGTATATGATTATTAGTTAAATTACTAGTGACGAATCGAGTTACAATTTGTTGCTAAAATGCATGTAGTAGTGTTCGTTACCCCTTATTGTTACTATGATTATTGTTGTCGTCATAGTTGTATTTGTTGCTATAGTTGTTGTTGTAATAAAGATGACACGTTAAGTGACTACAAGTTAGGATGGACATGTGGATATGTGTTTGTAGAAAGGATGTTAAATGTATACATAATTAAGGAGTTACTCTAGGGGGTGACATGGAATATGTATAACGATTATTGTGATTAGATAGTTGATGTGTTGGTGTTAACAAATTTAGTGGAGAACAACACACAACTTATGTGTATATAAAAAGTAAATTGAAGTATATCTCGATGATGTGTAAGCTAATAAGATGTGTATAAGTGAATTAAATTGTAATCACCTTTGTGTGATTATAATAATGAATAAGTATGTGGTTAAAAGTGTGTAAGAAAAAGATTATTAGTGAATTGAAATGAGAACAAGTGGTGGTTGTGTTAAGCTATATAGACTAAGTGGGATTAGATTTCGAGGACGAAATCTCTTAAAGTGGGGAAGATTTGTAACACCCTGTTTCTGGGTCTAGTAGTATTTAACATTTTCTGACTGTGAATTATTATTGAGTGTGTCTAAAAATAGGTGTGCTGTATTATTTGAAATAAATAGTGATAATAGTCGAATAATTTATTGTGACTAATAAATTATTGAGTGTTTTAATTTTATTTAGTTGACGGTAAAATAAAATAATGTTTCCCCGTAAATGGTTTTTAAGTTCCAGACAATGATAAGTACGGGTAATAAAATTAAACACTTATAGGATAAGTGTTATATGTTGAGTCAGTGTTTTATTTCTTCCCTCATACACACATACGATACATACATACTTACCATCAAGAAACCCTAAACCAAATCATGAAGAAATCATCAAATTGGAGTTGCATAATTCGAATTCAAGCTTCAAAAGGATATATTATCATCTCCTAATCATTCTATTCAACTTGTAAGTCTCTAATTCTTGAATTATAAACCCTAGAATTTAGGGGTTTTGATGTTCTTGAGTAAGATCCGAAATTAGGATTTGATTTTGTGAAGTTGTTGTTAGTTAAGCTTGTTGTTGGTGATAACTAACATGATTCATGCTTAAAATTATATCTTTGATTAGGGTTCTTAAACTTCTTGATGATTTTGATGAGTTCATGGGATGTTGATGAGTTAATGGTATTAATAAGTATTGATAAGAAGGTTAGTAGCCTTAATCTAACCTAATAATGGACTAGCCAAGTTAAGTGAATTGTAACTCATGGGGGTTTTGTGAAAAGTGTGATGATTGGGTGTTAATTCATCTTGATTGATAATTAGATGGGTTGTTATAGAGTTATTGGTAAAAGATGAGTTAGTATATGAAGTAGCTATTCATTGAAGCTAAGATGATCATGATGATGATCATGAGTTATTAATGATATAATGGATGAAATAAAGTGTGAATTATTAAAATATGAGGTTAACGATTTTAATTATGTTAATTAACTATAATTGAGGTAGATTAATGGGATAATGTGATTTTATGATCATAATTTACTAGTGATGATAAACTAATGATGTTGAAATAGCTATTTATAATATGGATTGAATAATGAGAATTGTGGTAATCATGTTAATTCATATGAATTGAGTAAATCGGGTTTGTTGTTAATCTATTAGAATGATGTTGTATATATTTGAGACAAGTAACTAACTTGTATTATTCTATTGCATTGTTAAACTGATGTGTTGTATTGGGTACTTGCTTGTTTAGTGCTAATCGTTGTACACAAAGTTGTTGCGCTAAGTTAGGTTGTTGATTAGTATCTGCTCACTTAGCGTTATGCTAATCCCCCACATTATCCCTTCTTGCAGGTTTTGCATATAATTTGGGTGGGCAAGAAGTTGGACTAGAAGGAATGTTTGACTACGAGGCTCTACTCTGATAGTTGATTTGTATAAAATAATGTTTCATCATGTTTTTAAATAACACCTCAGTTGAAGAAATTATAGTTTTGAAAAGGTTGAATTTTATATGTTGATACAATGAAATAAATTATTACTATTTATTTGGACTTACGCTTCCGATTTACTATATTTAAATGATTATAAATGAAGGGTGTTATAACGCACCTTCTATTACTAGAGGTGTTGTTTCAGTTTCTCTTTTGAAAGACAACGGTTATGTAAACTCGTTTACTGATAATGGTATTTCTGTTTCTAAAAATGATGTTCATTGTTTTGATGCTATTCCTTGTGATGGTATTTATGAAATAGATATGCGTGGTTGTGTTTCAAAGTATAATTCTATATATCATGTTAGCAATAAAAGAGCCAAGCCTAACTTGGAATCTACTTATCTATGGCACTGTCGTCTTGCTCACATAGGCAAGGATCGTATTAAAAGACTTCAACGTGAAGGTCTTTTAAAATCAAGTGATGATGCATCATTTGATAAATGCGAGTCTTGTATATCTGGCAAAATGACTAAGAAGCCTTTTTCACATCAAGTGGAAAGAGCTTCTGATCTTCTTGGGATAATACATACCGATGTTTGTGGCCCACTTAGACATGTGTCTAGAAAAGGTGCTAGCTACTTCATAACCTTTACGGATGATTTCAGTCGTTATGGTTATGTTTACTTGCTGAAACATAAACATGAAGTCTTTGAAACATTCAAAGAGTTTAAAAATGAAGTTGAAAATCAACTCGGAAAAACCATCAAGATCCTTCGTTCGGATCGAGGTGGTGAATACTTAAGCCAAGAGTTTAAGGATTATCTAAAGCGTGTGGAATTGTCCAGCAGCTTACTCCTCCATATACACCACAACATAATGGGGTGTCGGAGAGGAGGAATCGAACCTTGTTAGACATGGTTAGATCAATGATGAACCTTACAACTCTACCTCTATCATTTTGGGATTATGCTCTAGAGACTGCTGTACGCATTCTCAATATGGTTCCAACCAAGAAGGTTGATAAGACACCACATGAATTGTGGCATGGAACAGTCCCTAATTTGTCTTACTTAAAGGTCTGGGGATGTGAGGCGATGGTAAAGAGAGACACGCCTGACAAACTCGAGCAAAGATCTATTAAGTGTATCTTTGTAGGATACCCAAAGGAAACGATGGGTTACTACGTCTATATCCCTTCTGAACACACTGTCAAAGTTGTGAGATATGCGGAATTCTTTGAAAAGGATCTCGTACTTCGAAAAGACAGTGGGAGGGCGGTAGAACTTGAAGAAATTCAAGAAGATGCATCACCTTCTGAAGACACTAGTAGTCATAAAATTGAACAAGAAAGTCTTGCGGTTCAAAATGATGATGAGGTTCCACTTCGTAGGTCCAATAGGACTATATGTGCCCCCGAGAAGTTATGTCTAACTGTAGAAACTGAGGAGCATGTATTAGGGGATTTTAATGAACCTAAAAACTTCAAAACTGCATTAACAGATCCAGAATCTGAAAAATGGCTTGAAGCTACGAAAGTGGAAATGAAATCCATGAAAGATAATCAAGTTTGGCGCTTGGTTGATCTTCCACCCGATGCTCAAACCGTTGGGTGTAAATGGATCTTCAAGAAGAAGACCGACATGGATGGAAATGTACACACCTACAAAGCTCGTCTTGTAGCGAAGGGTTATACTCAAGTCTACGGAATTGACTATGAAGAAACCTTCTCTCCCGTGGCAGACATTCGAGCTATTAGGATTCTTATAGTCATAGCTGCGTACTATGACTATGAGATTTGGCAAATGGATGTCAAGACTGCCTTCTTAAATGGTTATCTAGACGAAGAGGTTTATATGGATCAACCTGAAGGTTTTATTGACCCATCTCATCCCAACAAAGTATGCAAGCTTCAAAGGTCCATTTATGGACTTAAGCAAGCATCTAGAAGTTGGAATAAACGGTTTGACGAAGAGATCAAAAAGTTTGGTTTTCTTCAAAACCATGATGAGCCATGTGTATACCTCAAGGCTAGTGGGAGAAATGTTACTTTTCTGATCTTGTATGTCGATGACATATTAATCATGGGAAACAACGTTCCAATGTTACAAGATGTGAAATTCTATCTTGGGAAATGTTTCGCTATGAAAGATTTAGGAGAAGCGGCATTTATACTCGGAATCAAGATCTATAGAGATCGGTCAAAGCGGATGATTAGTTTAAGTCAAAAAGCTTATATTGATAAGATTCTAAAGAGATTTAGGATGGAAAATTCCAAGAGAGGGAATATTCCAATGCTCGAAAAGCTTGACTTAAGTAATAAACAAGGTGCGTCTACACCTGATGAGGTGAAGCAAATGCAAAATGTTCCTTATGCTTCGGCTGTAGGATCCATTATGTATGCTGTGAGATGTACTAGGCCTGATGTTGCGTTCGCGCAAAATATTGTAAGTAGTTTTAAACAGAATACAGGAGTGAAACACTGGACTGCTGTTAAGAACATTCTTAAGTACTTGAGATCTACTAAAGATATGGTTCTGGTTTATGGGGGAAATCCTGCAGCTGAGCTTAAAGTAACTGGTTATTGCGATGCTGGGTTTCAGACTGACAAAGATGATATGAAATCTCAGTCAGGATACGTTTTCACCTTAAATGGAGGAGCAGTAGATTGGAAAAGCAATAAGCAAACTACTACTGCCATGTCTTCAACAGAATCTGAGTACATTGCTGCCTCGGAAGCCGCCATGGAAGCTGTTTGGATTAGAAAGTTTATTTCTGGGCTCAGCGTGGTTCCCTTAAATAAATCACCTATGGAATTATTTTGTGATAATTCAGGTGCAATAATAATTGCCAATGAACCTGGAGTTCAGAAAGGTGCCAGACACTACCAAAGGAGAGTTCACTATGTTCGAGAACAAATCGAACTAGGTGAAATCAAGTTACTCAAAGTTCGCACAGAACATAACTTAGCTGATCCGTTCACTAAAGCTTTATCGAGAGCAAAGCTTACTGAACATGCTGAAGGCATAGGTCTTCGTCTAGCTAGTTATCCCATGTAATTCTGTGATTAGTATTTGGATATGAGATGTAAAATATTTTATTTATTAATCAAATAAAGTACTTGGTATGTTTAATTTATTTAAATATTATTGTATCTCATTTTTGCATGTTTAATCCTTGAATAAATTATTATTATTCTAAACTATCCAATGTCGATTGACTCTATGGGAATATAGTCAAACTAAGACATATCTGAGTGATTGGTCAGAAAGGGTCTCACTAAACTCACATGATATTCATATAGATGCATATCGGATTCCCCAAATTATCGAATTATTACTTTATGGATCGTCGTCATTAAGGAATATTCGAAAATGATTATTTACTGAATCCTTAGACTTGAGATGCAAGTAGGTTCAGCGTGTATGGATTGCATCTTCTTGATATGGTTCTAACTATTCGTAAATGGTAGTTACATAGAACTATTTTCAGAAGTGTAGTGAAATGCATGACTGACACGTGCAGTCAATATAGAATTTGTTCCTTCAATACGTTATTGAAGAATGATACTTCTAGGCCGCTCATTAGGTATTAATCAGATGTGTGTATGGCCATACCAAAATGAAATCTAGATGTGTCTCGATTCATTTTGTAATCTTGATTAATTACATGATATGAGAAATAGTACAGTTAAATCATGAAATGACATTGATCCATATTCATGATTAACACCGGTATCTGAAACAAAGGGATTGTAAATGCTGAAATCATTATCTGAGACTTTATGAAACGAAACTCAGGAATTTCTGGGAACATTGGAGTGTTGCTAGACGCTAACCAATGTTATTGCTTAAGACATGTCCAAGTGGGAGCTGTTGGTATATGTACACGACTTAAGCATGTCCGGAAATTAATGAGCCTATGGGGGGCACGCACTTAATCATTTAGATACGATTAATAATTAATAATGTATTAATTATTATGCACATTTAATATAAACTAAACTTGAGGGACTTAAATGTTAAGTGAGTAAAACTTGTATTGGGTTTTTAAATTGGGTTTGTATTGGGTTTTATATGGGCTAATTGTTAGTATCCATATACAACTTAAAACCTAATTAAAGCCTATAAATACAAGGCTTGAGTTAGGGTTATTAGTATCCTAATACACACAATACCCTAACAATTTAATCCATTCTTTCCTCTCTCCTTTGAGCCGTCGAATTACAACCTTCAAAGGAGTTTTATCCTTTTGACTTTTTCGACTAAAGCAAAGAGGCAAAGGACAAGGTTTTATATTTATTAAAGTGTGCATTCGACTAGCATCGTATTGTATCGTGAAGGTGGTGTGCGTGCAACCCTAGAGGGTTTTACCATTTGTGAAACCTATTCGTTTTACAAAACGATTATTTGGAGCTAGCTAAAAGGTACACGTTTTCTATCTTAACTAATTATAAATACATGTTTATATGCTTCCGCAATTGTATGACAATTTGTTACAGTTATTTGCTATATTCTAACAATTGGTACAAATAAAATTCTTCTTAACGAGACCGACATAACTCCTAAAAAATATTAGAACTAAACTACTATACCCATGTAGTTGTATTAATCTATATCATACGTTAAACAACAAGACAACTACAAGATAATACGATAATACATTTAGATGGTAAAGTAGCATAAAATTACATTGTTCGTCGCAAAACAAACGTTAAAATAAGTTTTGGACGGTGGAGTGTATATCTTGTGGCGTAATTCAAAATGAGAATTGATTAATTAGTCCATGTTGATCAAATAATTGTTGGGTGCATCATGCACGATCAATGGCACATGTGTGAGCAGGTTACACGTGTTGGCACACGCCCATAGTCATAGATTAGATTAGATTCTTAACCATGTTGGCCTACCCCGATTATTAATGATGACAATTATTAACGTTAAGATTGAGAATTACGAATTAAGATATCCTCCTAACATATATTTTAAATTTTAGTGATTTTGGTTTATGGACTCAGAAGGATCTTTACATTAACAATATTATCAATACTCAACTCCTCACGTACTGTTAGGCTAGATCCCGTGGTGAGAACTGGATTACATAGATGATTAACAAACGTATACAATATTAGCATGTTCTAAGTAATTTTTTCTTTTCATTTATTTCTTGTTAATGGCACTAATCGCTCCTTATAATTTTAAAGATGATACCTTGGAATGCTAACACAAAAGGATGAGGTTTTTCATGTTCAGATTATCCGCGCGCGGAGAATGATTATTTTACTCAGATATACGAGATTCCTTGACCGTTTCCAACCCTCTCTGACCACTCCAAGATGTACAGCTACTAAGGTTTAAACATGAGACCTCTTGTGAGAATATCAGGGTGCCAACTAGAATGCCACCTTAGTGATGGTTATACTTTTAAAATATGTTCTAACTTAAAACAATTGATTAGACTTATATTCGTGCACCTACAAACAGAAATTACAAATGTCGACTCGCGCTATAAATTTTTTGCTCCGCCACTGAACATGTACAATACATGTGCTTATTGGGCCACATATGTTTGCCCGATGTCGAGGACACATGATTTACTATTTAGAATGGATGTATATGAGTTTTACTTCACAGTCGTTTTCATATAGTGGTCCAAAATGGATCAAATGTGACATGTTTGCATGGGTGTGTAAGTGCAACCCATACTCTCCCCTCACTCTTTCCACTATCTGATTGGTTCCTATGATACTTGATGAATTTGGTGCATATCCATGCTTGTCATAATCATACTAATATGATATGATGATGAATCTAATCTAATCTAAGTTTACCATAATGTTGGATGGAAGGAATGAAATTTTTTACTTATGTCATAGTTGTACAATTACATTTTATTAGTATATTTCTTTCTAAATCATGTTCACTATATAATTAAGTTGTTTCTTGAGTTTTAGCTGAATTAATTACTAGGGAGAATATTGCTCTTAATGATCAATATATGTCAATTATATTGTAGAAAAAAAAATATATTGTAGAATGTAAAATGATAAATTATTTAGAGAATCGATATGATGGGTCAGAATTAGATGTTTGTGAAAAAATTTAGATGTGCTGGCCGGAGGTCCTTCTGGGAGCAGTCTCTTTACCACGGGTATAGTGGATCGACTTTCTCTATCCTCGGGTAGAGGAACGACACTCTGTATACTTAGGTAGAGGAACGACTGTCTACATCTTACCTCCCCCATACCTCGCATAGGCGAGATTGGGTATTGTTGTTGTTGTTGTTGAAAAAATTTAGATGAGTTCGATTGTAACATTACCCAACACAAGTTTAGATGGAAAATGATACGATTTAAGGTGGGGTTTAGAGGGAAAGGCAAATGAGGGGAAGGACCGAAGGAGAGCCAGATCAGATTTAATGCATTTTAACACGAATTTGTTTGTGATTTATGACCAAATTCATTGCATCTTATTAACAACTGCATTATATTTAAATAACACTGCATTTTGCACCTATAAATTTTGAAAATTTCAAACAATTGTAACTTTCGTAAGCCAAATTAGGATTTTTTTGATCGAGGAGACAAGAACTTGTTTTCCTTTTTTACTACATTTCGATTTTGAGAGAGTAATTTTAAAATGTCACAAATTTCGTGAATTGTATTACACAATCTGAATTTTTTTGAGAGGTTGTAGATCCGCTCTTAATAAATTTTGCTCCAAATTAGGCCGTGCGTTCACAATTTAGCACAATATTGCCTTAAAATTATCATCATGATTTAAAACTTCAGTTACATCAACTTCGAATAAATCATAGATTATGAACATACATGTAATTTATCTATGGATTCTGCAAACCGTAATTCTTAGTTTCTTACCAACTTTTATGAACCATCAAATTTTCTCATATAATCGTAAACCATTATCAAAACGTGAACCACCTCAAAGTGATTATAGTTAAAAATGACGAGTACTAGCGAACCAAGGTTGAAAATAAAACGTTGGTTGCTAACCGTGTAAGGGGAGTATAGTCAAGTATCAGTCTTATAATAAGTGTTGACAATTAGATTACACATAATTTAAGAAAAGATACAACAGTATATTATGTAAGAGAAAAATAATAGTCTTACGTTTACTTTGTGCACAATCTTGTCTGATTTTTTTTTTTTTCTGTGAAAAAGTAATTTACGGGTAAACTGATAAAATATTACTTTTGAAAGTTAATACAGTAGTAATTTTTAGAACAAATTAAAATGAAAAAGCATACAAGACGATACGAAACCAGTACAGTACTATCAAATAAATTGTATCCGTTATTATTTACCGAAAAACGTGATTAAACGTTTAAATGGGCCAAAAATACCCAATACACAATACCCAATAAGCCCAAATACTAACAAAGGGTTTATGCTTTTTATTCATACAAACCGCCTAAGTGAGACAACTGTTTGCTTCCAATTTTTATTGTTTTCTAGGGTTTAAGCAAAGGCTACGAATTTTGAATTTCGTCTTCTCCACCTCAACAATGGCGTTTTGGGGTGCGTGTCAATTAACAAATACTTTAAGACATAATATATCTGCATCTATCTTTCATTTTTGTTATTATTATTATTATCTTTTTTTATTTTTATTTTTGCTTATGTCAATCGTGTTTTGTTTAATTTACAGGAATTGAAATCAAACCAGGTAAGCCCTACCTGCATCAGTATGATGATGAAAGAGGAAGGCTTCATTTATCCCAGGTTTTTTTTTTTGTTATAAATTTTAATTGTTTGTCAATTGCTAGTTATGAAATTATCTGATATTGTAATTATGAGCTGATTTATGTGTTTATGATTGTTTTATATTTGTCAATATTAAAGCTATTTTTTTAGTGTTGCTTTTTTTTACTAGTTATTATTATTTATTTTATCTTTCATGTCGTGAATTAAAATTTTGACCGAATTTTGTTAGTCTACAAGCTCAAGGTTACTGGCTATAGCTAAAAATGCTTTCAAATTACAATCATTAAGTTTACTATTTATACATAGGTTTGAAAAACTCGATATGAACTGAGCTGAACCCTTTAGCTCTAGGTCAAAGTTTGCCTCGAATGAGCTCAAGTAGCTTGATAGAAGTTTGATTTATTTGCAGCTCTAGTCTACAGTCCCAATCTGAGTTGTAGGTTATTTTGCACAAATTTAGTAAGATGGGATAGTGACTATGAGCTTTAGCCTTTTACAAGAAATCCAACATTCATAGGTGAAAACTGAATTGGTAGCTTTTTTTCCTGGGTTGTAAGTTTGACATATTTGTTGGTGTTGGTCGTTGTTGAATGTAAATAGTGTTATGTTTGTCAGCTGTTGTTAGCTTTGTTATTAGTTGGATGCCTAGTTTTTTCTCACGTACCATAATGTTTTTTATTAAATTAAAAATTGTGTGTTGCAATACAATTTGTAGCAGTGTGTTTGTTGTGATGATGGTACAATTGAAGGTGACATTATTTCTTTATGTTGGTTTAGGCAACACTAGGTAATGTTAAATCAAAAGAGAAGGCTGTCATTGTGTGTAATGTTGGTGATAAAAAGCCAGTATACTTATGCTCGTTACTTCCAAAAAAGATGGAGACCTGCTCTCTGAATATTGAGTTTGAAGAATATGATGAGGTAACTTTTTCAGTGGAGGGCCCACACAGCATTCATCTTTCTGGGTTCTTTTATGGAGAGAAACCAGATTCTGATGGAGATGACTACGAATCGTATCCTTCTATATATTAATGTATTTATAACATATATTTATATTTATAAAAAGGCTATTATGTATTGCTTTGTTGTATGGCTGCTTTTCTTTAACAAAATTTGTAAAGTGATTCTGACGATGGTAGCCTTGAGGGAGTAGAGATTGGCTCTGGAGATGATAGTGAGTTTGACTTTGATGATGCGGATGACCTCACTGATAGTGAAATGGACGTGTTCCCTTCATCGAATACACCTAATAGTGGAGGTATATCTTATTGGTTGCACACTTCATTATATATTAATCCTACTAGTATATGAACCACATTATACGGGGGTTGTCAAAATTCAGTCAAATATTTGTAGTTGAAAAAAGAACGAAAATGCTTAATTTTTTTACACAATTATTAGCACGGTTGAAAAAGTCGGAAGTCGGGGGCGAGTCGGTCGGGACCTCGGAAGGACTAGTCGGGGACTAGTCGGATTTGACTTTTGTTGACTTTTTTACAATTAAATAATAAATTTCAAAATTATATGTGTAATAATAGATGAAAACCATAAACATAAACATAAATAAACATAGACTTTAACATAATTGTTCAAAATACATAAAACATAGCTAAAAAACCCTAATTTCTTTTTTTTTAAGTTGACCAAAGTTGACCGGTTCAAAAAACCGACCCAGACCCGACTTTGTCCAGCTTTTGACCGACTTTTGACCAAAGAACCCGCCCCAGACCATAAAACCCGACCCAGACCCGACTTTGACCCGTTGACCGACTTTTGGTAGCGACTTGCTTGAGGGCGAGTCGGGAGGGTGACTGAGACCGACTAAGCGGCGACTAAGCGGCGACTAAGCGGCCGAGTCGGCCGACTTTTACAACCTTGATTATTAGACAATTTCATTTGATTATATAGTGAAAAGAATTTGAACATACAACAACTTATCCTATATTCATATGTCCAGTATAGTTTGAAGATTATGAAGTTATTATTGATACCTTATATTAATGCAACTTTTATCAGACAATGATAAATCTAGATACTTAGATACTGTTTACATCGAGACGTTTTATTAGAAAATATATAAAGAGCTACTTTGTATTGATTTAAAGCATATGAAGTTAGAAGGGGTGTAATTGAATGCAAGTGAGATTGAAATAGAAAAATAGGCTGGAAATTCAGTCAATTGACCAATTAAGTCACTTGACAGAAGGTTTATTATAGATTAGAGTGTGAAGATTTCAAAAAATTTTGCATTTTTTAAATCATTATTGTTTTCTATCAGTGAGAATTGAGGAGATCGTTGATGAGGAGAAACCTGATGAAAATGCCGTTTCTCAACAATCAAAGAAGAAGAATAAACGAGTCTCTAATAATGATGAAGGTTCTCAGAAGCAAATTGTTCTAAAAAGTTCTGGCAGTGTTCCAGTAATGGAAAGTGAAGATGAAGATGGCTTTCCAATATCTTCTGCTGCTAATGATAAAGACAGTGTTCAAAGTGGCAAACAAGGTTCAGAAGGATCGACTGCAAAGGGTGAAAAAGGGCAAACCAAGAGGAAAATAGGGGTGGATGATTCTGAAAAGTCGACAAAACGAAAGAAAGATGATTCCATTGTAGGAGATGATTCTGCCAGGTATGACTTGCAATGTTCTTATGAAAGTGTGTAGGAGCGGGCTAAGTAAAAAATAAATGAGTTAGAAAGGAATGGGGTCCAAAGCCTATTTTTTTTGTAAACAGCTTCCAAATTATTCTATTTAAAGTTTAGATTAGTATTGTTACAGTATTGGTTTTGTAATTTTAAATTAACTTAAAATTATATATGAAGTTTGTATAAATGGACAAAAATTGCCCATTCCGACCATACTTAAAATCTTTTGTTTCAACTCTGAACCTGTTTAAACCTGTTACCCAATGTTGCTCTTCGATTATCATTTATCAGCCAACCAGAAAAAGTAGAAGCTGCAACGCCAGAAGTGGAGGCCAAGAAATCAAAGAAGAAAAACAAGAAAGGAAAAGAGACCAAGGAAGGTGGCAACAGTAACAACAATGGGGTTCAGGAGCAGAAAACCAATCTGGAAAAAACCCCAGAAAAGTAAGTATAACTTGGAAGTATTAAGTATAACTTGTTGGTTGAAATAACTGTGTTACTTGTTTTCGGTCTGTATAGTGTCAAGTGACCATGCAACGATATTTAGGCATATTAGTAGCAGTCTCGACCTATTTACTTATAAATAGGTCGATCTGGTTATGATTTAACTGGCCAAATGGGTAAAATAAAATGTAAAAGAACATATCAAATGAGTCTGACGTACCCCAGAAGCCCAGGTGGTCTTTTATATGTTCGGTCTTCTAAAATTCTATGCAGAAAATTGATATATTGTTATATCTTTTGCAACGATATATGACACTAATTATCAATAAAAAAGCTTGATTGTTGGGTCAAAAAGTGTTTAGGTCAATGGTCAACCTGAATTGACCCATTTTGACTAGAAGTGTTCCATATTTGGTTTGCAACCGTTTAATCCGAAAACCGAATTAAAGCTGGAAAAAAACTGAACCGAATTCAAATTCGGTTTTCGGTTCGGTTTTGATTTTTGAATTCGGTTTTCGGTTTTGAATTTTCGAATTCGGTTTAACCGAAAACCGAATTCAAAACCGGATTCAAATTAATAATATATTAAATTTTTAATATATGTAGCATATGTGTGATATTTAGATTTTCTAAACAAGTATATTTACATTTAAACCGTAAATTAACTTCACGTCTTTCATTTTCAACTCTAGTGAAACTCTAACACACGAAAAATTACGAGTCGAAACCGATTAACTTAAAAAAAAAATTTTGAAATTTTCGGTTTTTCGGTTTTAACCGAACCGAATTCGAATTCGGTTTTCGGTTCGGTTTCAAATGTGAATTCGGTTTTCGGTTTTGCTAAATAAAAATTTTAAAACCGAATAAACCGAGGAAACCGAAAACCGAACCGATGAACACCCCTAATTTTGACCCACATAAAACAACTTATTTTGATCTGAACCTGGTTTGACCTGCTACCAAACCGCCAATTTAGCCACTCGTAGTCAGGTTAAAATCTTAGAGAACACATAGAAATAGAAGCAAACTTTTGCTTGAAGATTTGGAACTGCAGCAATTGTAAGTTGTACTAATTTTTTTGTTGAATATACTCACAAGGTCAAATACAAAGAAGAACAAACAGCAGGAGAAGACACCAGGTGCAAAAGCAAATGAATCCGCTAGTGAAGCTAAACCATCTCAAGTTCGAACTTTTCCTAATGGATTAGTAATCGAAGAGATTCAGATGGGTAAACCTGATGGAAAACGTGCAGATAATGGAAAGAAGGTGAGTCTCTATCATCAAGTTTTACATGTGAATTTGATTTACTAATCAGTTTTGATGTTTGGATAAACAATTTTTGTTTCTTGATAATTAATGAGTTTAATAATCAGTTTCAAGCCAGCTGCAACAAATCTAATCACAGTATATATGAGGGTGAAATAGTATTAACATATGCACCCTTCTATTACTGAATTTGAGAGACCTTCTTAAATTGACTTTCTTAGTTCGACATTTCTACTTCCTAAAAGTTGTTATTATAACCCTTTTATCTATTAATTCTTTGACAATCAATATTACTCAAACACTCTAAACATATATTTATCTGATCGTTAGAAATTCAGATTTCAGAAGTATATCCAAACACTACTACGTATTTTCTAAGGTTCATTATGTTTCACTACATTATCTGATTTTAGTTATTCAATACCATATAATCAATTTTCTGAGCTCAATTTCATAAATCATTTGTGCATCCATCATATATATTGAAAAGGTGTTAGATTCAATGAGTTTAATACATATTTCTTGCTCATTAGTTTTCTTGAACCAACAAACGATTTGCTTTCCTTTTTATCAGATTAGTGTGCGTTACATTGGCAAGCTGCAGAAGAATTGGAAAATATTTGACTCAAATATTGGGAAGGCACCTTTCAAGTTCCGCCTAGGTACCCTTTTAATATAAGCTAGCATGTGTCATGATTATTATTTATATGCTGACTTCGTTCCTTCGTTTTTCCAGGTGTCGGGCAAGTGATACCTGGATGGGATGTTGGCGTTAAAGGTAGCCTCTCTGCTTTTTATTTATATATGTTTCATTATCTCTTTGCATTCTGCTTATTGTTTGTGAATAATGTGTACTTTAGGTATGCGTGTTGGGGACAAAAGGAGACTAACAATTCCTCCAGCCATGGGGTAAGCTTTCTTATTCTATTCTATATGCTATATGTGGCAATATCAATCCATTTTTTTCACTTATTGGGTTGATATGGGCTCTTATTTTGAAATGGGTGAAATAAAAAGCTTAAGCAAAAAGGAGAGTGGGTCAAATGGGCTGAATGGGTTGAAAGTTGACTAAGATAATTTGAATGCATACATCTTAAATCGCTTTGATAAGTTTATGCTCAGAGATCTACATTATTACAATTATATTTGTGTATGGTGATGTGTTTGATCTACATTATTATATTTGTTTTGTCTAAAGCTTGTATCTGTTCCTATTACTTCAGGTACGGTGCTAAAGGTGCGGGTTCAGCCATACCACCCAACTCATGGCTTGTTTTTGACGTTGAGCTGGTAGATGTGAATTAGTTGAATGCAAGAAATGTTTGGATTCCCAGTACCTGTTGATCGATGCTAACTTTGGAAGTCTTGGATCTTGCAAGCATTTGATACATCATATGACTAGATTTTGTTTTGGCTCTACTTTTTTGTCCTATATTCTGTATCAACTGGTAATCAATGGTGTATGCTATGGCTATAAATTGAGTCCGTCTTAAAATGCAATTTTGCCTTGGAAGAAATGAAAATTATTTCTGTTTCCATTTTATAGCTAATTTGTTTACATGATTGTTGATCGGTTTGGGTTATCTACTTTTTCAAGCATTGAAATACATCCTTACGTTTGATTAAAACTAGGAGTATATATGCCCGTGCGTTTCACCGGGTAGGAATTTACATGTATATATTTATATTTTTTAATTATGTCATACTCGATATTATTTGTATCTCCTGAAGTACAAAAGAGCATATTTTTAACATTTTTTTGGTTATGCCAATTAGCTATAATAAAATAATAAATAAATATTTGCTTAAAATATAACATTGAAATTGAAAATTCATACATTAATCTATCTACTAACAAATTAAAACGGAGTTAATGGCAATATAATCTAACAAATTAATATGGAGCTAGTGGAAATATATATATATATATATATATATATATATATATATATATATATATATATATACAATAATAACAATAAAAAAATATTGAAGAGGGGAAAAAAATGCCCCAGGTCTAGGTTTGAACATTGGTCGACTCCCAAACAGACATAACGTAGAAACCTCAAAGCTGTCTGCTTTGATGTTGTTTAGCCTAATTAGACAAAGTAATTACTATTCATAGTAGCATGCAAACATTTATGTGTATGTATAATTTAAAAAAAGTAAATTAATAACATAACTTTGTTTTTTTTTTTTTAAAGTTTTTTTTTTACAAATTTTTTTCTTTAAATTATAAATTAAAACATGAAATATTATAACCTAATTTTTTTTGTTATTATTATAATTATTTTGTAAACAAAGGGAAAAAAAGCTATTAGTAAAAAAAAAGGAAAAAAATTAAAGTTAAAATATAAAGAGTGAAAATGGAAAATGTTAAAACCTAAAGGGTAGAAAATGAAAGAGTATTAATAGTTGAGACGAAGAAAATGAAAAGTAGTTAAAAGTTAGAGGGTAAAAAGTGAAAATATTCTAAAAGATAAGGGGTACAAATTTTAAAATTAGAGGATAGTAAATAAAAAAGTTTTAAAACATTAGGGGGTGAAATGAAAAAGGATTAAAAGTTAAAGGGTAGAAAATAAAGAAGGTTTGAAAGTTAAAGGGTGGCAATTGAAAATTTTTGGAGTACTATTCATAAGTGCTATCTAATTAATATTAGGGGGAATCAGAGGTTTGTGTGTTTATTTGCAAGATATCTTCTTTTGAATATTTTTTTCATGTTCTTATATTTTTCAGTTTATAATTTATGTACTCTGACATATTTAAAGACAATATAATGGAGTTTTTATTTGAAAACAATATATAATTGCGCACAACTAGGTTTTACATGCCCACATTAGACGCCTCCCAACCGCATCGTCACTTCATCGTCGGTTTCAACCGACGAGAGTGACACCGATGGCACCGTCCGTCGGTTCCTCTTCGTCGGTTGAAATTGTCGCTTATCCGACGATCGGTCAGTTTGTGGCGTGCGAGGGAGGTGGGTCCGAGGTGGGTTCAAGCAGAATAAAAAGAAAATTAATGAAGTCATTGAAATAATTTGCAGAGGAAAAATAATTTGCAGGGGGGAAATTAATTTGATGTGCGAAGAAGATGACACTCGTGGGTTCTCATCATATATATTGGTATCATCGTTGAATAATAAAATAATAATATTTCCATGACATATAAGATAATGGGGGACCAAAGTTAGCATGCGTATGACCACACCACTACATTTGAGGCCGTTGTTTTGTTTGGTTTTTTTTTCAAAAAATAAAAATAAAAATAAAAAATTGAATGAAATGAAATTGTAATGTTTTTTAATTAGTGTAACATTTTTTAAATTATTGTAATGTTTTTAATTTGAATGAAATGTGTTTAATTTAATTAATTGTGTATTGTTTAATTAATTTAATAGTTGTGGGTCCCTGAAAAAACAAAGTGACAGACCACTGTTGGCACGGGTCTGTCAGTTTATGTCAGTTTTGTGAAAAAGCTGACGTGGCGCTGACGTGACGCGTCACTTTCTGTCACTGTTGGGAGTGGTCTTACAATTGGATGGAATTTATTATTTAGGTCATTGGAGTACGGTGTTGAAAATCGTAAATACAGAATACTTTGATTGTTACTTTCATAGTTGTGTAGATTTTATGAATCAAAGCTAGGTTTTGATGCAGGCAGTGGTTAAAGTGCATATTACGGTTAAAAAGCGTTTGTAAAAGTTAGTATTATGTTAAAGTCCGTGAAGCCTTGCATTTCCACAATTTTGAATCGAAATGGCCAACTCACAACACAAAGTATCCGAAAAGTAGAAAAGAGAATTAACATAGCATAACAAAGTATTGGCATCATTTCACAAGTGCCAAAGTAGCATAACAAAAAAACACAGAAACAACACGCATTCACAAGGCCTACTATTTCCTGCTGCTGGTATTTCATTGGAGAGGAGCTCAATTTAGTAAGGTTCAACAGGGGCACGAAACTTGGCTCCTGCATAAACAGCAGCTGATCCCAATTCTTCTTCGATTCTAAGAAGCTGCAATTTTTGGAAACAAATATAATATCAATAATCTAGATCACTAGACGTTGAAAGTTCCAGATGACATCACCTATGAAATATCACACATATTACCTGGTTGTACTTTGCTAGGCGTTCTGAACGACAGGGAGCTCCAGTCTTAATCTGACCCTGTTTTAGTTTATTAGAGGACAAAAGAAGAATTATTGATACAGCTCGCTTGAAACCCGATATCTACAACAATTTATTTCTAACTTAATTACATACACTATAACTATTTTGTTTATCGTGTTGGATAAATTGATATTTTAATTTCTAAACTCTTACCGTGGCCAATCCAACAGAAAGATCTGCAATGAAGGTATCCTCAGTTTCACCACTGCAACATATACAGTTTTTTCAGCATATAATAAACTCAAAGTAAAAGGATTTCAATATCAAAATACTTCTTTTTAGGCGATGTTCAAAAGGACCCATATGACACATAAAAAATCAAAAGTTGGTCCATCTCGATAGAGGAAAAATATTGCACCTTCTGTGGCTAGCCATGACCCCCCAACCAGCACGTTTTGACATTCTTACGGCTTCTATGCTTTCTGTAACCGACCCAATTTGATTCACCTGAAGAATAGTAAAGCACATAGAATTACACAGCAATCAAACAAAAACCAAAGAATTTCAAGATGATTGAAATACATATGGCCATAAAAGCGTAGCAAGTAAATATACCTTCAGAAGAAGGGCATTGCAAGTTTTCTCATTGATTGCTTTCTCAACACGCTGAACCAAGTAAATTGAAAAACTCAGAAACGTATAAACACTATTTATCTCTATATTATTGGGGTAACAATTACATTTCTGATACCTTAGGGTTAGTCACGAGGAGATCATCACCAACAATCTGCACCTGCTCACCAATTTCTGCTGTCATCTTTGCATAATGCTCCCAATCATCTTGATCAAAAGGGTCCTCTATGGATACAATCGGATAGTCATCAACAAATGATTTGTAGACATTTTTCAAACTATCGCCAGATATCTTCTGTGACCCATCATTGTTCTGCAACATATAATTTTCTTAGTATTTAATTTCATTTTAGTTGCTAACTTTGACAAATAATTTAAAAATCTCTGAATGGGCTTATACCTCTTCCTTGAAATTCAGATCATACGTTTTATCTTTGTTTTCATAGAATTCAGAAGCAGCGACATCCATTCCAATAACAACCTAAAAAAAATACAGTAAGAGTTAGAAGTGAAAGCTTTTGTTATTAAAGAGGTAAATTAAAAAAATTACCTTTCCCGTGTATCCAGCTTTTGCAATTGCAGTTTTCAAAAGCTCGAGACCTTCTTTGTTTTCCTGCATAAAAAATGAAATATGGTAATTCAAATAGATAAGATAAGATGTGCATTCTATCACAATATACTACTTTCATTTGACCAATGAAATCTATAACATTTTGATCAATCATATTAATTGACTGACCTGGATGTTAGGAGCAAAGCCACCTTCATCACCAACATTGGTGGCATCTTGACCATATTTCTTTTTGATTACGGACTGCAAGAACAAAAATTGTAAATTATTAACACAATAACATAACAGAACTCGAACTATCATGACATGAAAGCAAGATATGAAAATAATACCTTCAAATTATGATATACTTCAACACCCATTTTCATGGCTTCCTTGAATGAAGAAGCACCAACGGGGAGAATCATAAACTCTTGCATTGCAAGTTTGTTACCTGCATGTGAACCACCGTTGATCACATTAAATGCTGGTACTGGCAGCACCAGTGTCTTATTTCCAGCAAGGTTTGCAATGTGCTGAAACAGAATAAAATAAGAATAAAAATTTAGAACACAGAATTACAGATAGAAAAAATATTCTCAATGATTATAATCAGTTTGCATACCTTATATAGAGGTATCTTCTTAACAGATGCCCCAGCTTTACATACGGCAAGTGACACAGCTAAGATAGCATTAGCACCAAGCTGGACAGCAGAAAGATGAGTAACATTTAGGAACGTTATAACTTATAATAACATCTGAATAGATAGATAATGAGAGAGGAATAATCGTTAGTACCTTCTGTTTGCACCAACCCCACTCATTTACAGTTCCATCAAGCTCGTGAACCATTAAGTTGTCAATATTAGTTTGTTCGGTGGGATTCTGTAGGTAAATGGGATATTATTACACACCACATATAAGACATTCATAATGTGTCGATGCCCAAGTTCTTAAGAAACAATCAACACGCCAGTGACAATGACCTAATAACTAAATTCTTACAGACAAATGACAAAAATCGAATACAGAGTACATACCTTGCCAATCAGAGCAGGCCCAATGATAGAGTTTACATTGTCCACAGCCTTCACATTCATTTGAAAATGGTTAGTTTCATTGCTAATAGCTACCTCTGGTAACATCAAAAAACTCTACATACAAATAATCGAACTACACACCTTTGAGACACCTTTACCAAGGTAATCTGAACCACCATCTCTTAATTCCAAAGCTTCATATATACCTATAAATTAATATCTAGTTTTATTAGAAGATGGTGAATAAAACAGAATACATACACATCATCTACGAAGGATACAAGCACAAACATCATTAAGTACGGATCATTTGACAGGAAGTCCTATTTTCAGTTAAAAGTACTCGATCATGAATTATGAACAAAATATCGATCAAACCTGTTGAAGCACCGCTAGGTACGGCAGCTCTGGCCAGTGTTCCATCAGAAAGTGTAACATCAACCTAAAACAATAATTTTCACTTCGTACTCAGTATATATACTAATATTGCAAAACAGCAATGATTTGACAACACATATTGATTCATATACTTTAAAAAAATCATGAAAAATATCTAATTTTTCATAGACTAGAACTAAATGCTGCATCAAGCTACATACAATGATTAATGATTAATTTCACTTTGATAACGAACAGCAGCTAAATATTCCAATTCTATTACTCCATAAATAAATAAACACTATAAAATACACTAAAAACCATAAACATCTAGTTTTTTCAGTTTAATAACGCACATTCACTATAATACAACTGAAACTAGCAAAAGAATTACATATTTAAAAGAAAAAAGAAGTTAAACTTACTTCAACCGTCGGGTTACCACGGCTATCGAAGATCTGACGAGCTTTAACGGCCTTGATTGTCACCATTTTTGTTCGATTGTTCGTTTTCTCTTGCAACTTTTTTTTTCGTTCTTTTTTTAAATTGTACTGTAAAGATGAATCGGAAGTTGAGCTTTTATTTGTAGGTGTGTCTGCCTAAATATGAGCCGTTAGATTGTAAAAGAATTGGCTGGTGATGGACGATTGAGATCGAGCCTTTTGGCGCAAGTTACGGTTTTTTAATTTTTAGTGATGATTAGTGATTAGTGATTTCAGTGGGCTAAATTTCAGTTGTTTTAAAAAAGGTGCCCAAGAATATTCTTCGTTACTATGTTATGTCCTAGTCCGATAGTTTATTAGAGCACTCGGTGTGCGTGATGTGGCACCGGCGTTCAGGGGCAAGAACGCCGTGCGCCGGCGTTCTGTCACACCGGGCCGGCGTTCTCGAACGTTTTTTCCATCGCCGTTCGTATACGAACGCAGAATGGCACCGGCGTTCGCAACTTTTTCCCACACCACGGAATCCTCACTTTCAACATTCTCCAGAACACTGCTCAAAACATTGTTTACCACACCCTGTACTCTTATGGGAATATCTATCCATACCACAAATAATACTCACCGTACCATTTTTGAATTAAAAAAGTACGAAATAGTAAAGTATATAATGTAAGAAAGAGAGTAGCAACCTTTATTATAAATACTGGAGTAGTATTTAAGGAATTAAGGTGAGGTTTAAATCAAAGGTGAATCTATATGTTAATCAGGTGGGTCAAATGACCCCCCTTGGAAATGGAAAATACCTACAAAGCCCAAGGAAATTATAATTTGACCCTCCTTTGAAATAATGCTTGGACCCCCTTAACTCCAAACTTCTTTGAAAAAGAGTTAATCCATTAACAAAAGATTGGGGATCACAGGGGAAGGGGTCATATGAGGAGAAGAAGGAGAAGTTTTATTTGTAGCCATTGCATCATCTTTTGGGTTGAATCAATGGTTAAAAGGGGTGACAATTTTGTAATTACTTTAAAAAATAAGGGTATTAGTTAACAAAAAAAACATAACATTAATTTTCACTCCACACCCCTTCCACTATTTAGACTTTTACATGTTAACCCTTCCACTTTATTTTCTTCCCTCTCCTACCTTCTTCTTCCTCCAACCCCACCTACCACCACCCCCACCACTTGCTGCCACCATCTGACTGACGCCGGCCGCCGTCAGCCGCCGTCGGAAAAAAAAAAATTTCAATTTTTTTTTTTTCAAATTTTTTTTTTCAAAAATTTTTTTTTTTTCAAATTTTTTTTTTCAAATTTTTTTCCCATAAATTTTTTTATTAGATATAGTATTCCTTTTCCTACTGCATTTTTAATAAAACTATACGTTTTTTTCACTGCATTTGTATATTATTGTTAATTAACTAAAACTTGTATATATTTTACCCCATCTTCTATACCCAACGTCAACAAAATACCGTACAAATGGATAATATATATAATCTAAAATGCAGTAAAAAGAGAACAATATGTCCTAAATGATGTATATGCAAAATGCAATAAAAACAACAATATGTATTATACTTTAATACAAAATGCAATACAAATAGATAATATGTAAAATACAAAATGCAGTACAAATCGATAATATGTAAAATACAAAATGCAGTGAATAACAAACAATATATAATGAATGAAATATATGAAAAATGCAGCAAAAATAACAAAATGCAGTGAAAATAACAAAATGCAGTACAAATAGATTATGTATAATATAAAATGCAGTGAAAATAACAAAATGCAGTAAAAAAAATAAAATGCGGTACAAATAGATTATATATAATATAAAATGCAGTAAAACGAACAATGTCTACTAAATAAATATATGAAAAATGCAGTAAAAACAGTAGTATGTATTATACTTTCATACAAAATGCAGTAAAAATGGATCATATGTATAATATAAAATGCAGTAAAAAATAAACAATATGTAATATATGAAATATATGCAAAATGCAGTGAATAATAATAAAATGCAGTGTAATTTTAACAAAATGCAGTAAAAAATATATTATGTATAACTTAAAATGCAGTAAAAAACAAACAATATATATAAGATTGAGGTGTATAAATAAAATGCAGTAAAAACGAACAATATCTACTAAACATATATACAAAATGCAATAAAAAAAATAAAATGCAGTACAAAGTGATAATATGTAAAAAAAATTGGAAAAAAAAATTATGAAACAAAAATTTTAATTTTTTTTTTTTAAAAAATATTAAAAAAAAAATTGAAATTTTTTTTTTCCGACGACCGGTGGCGGGTGGCGGCGGCGGGTGGCGGCGACGAGTGGCGGCGGCGGGTGGCAGCAGCTAGTGGTGGTGGGTGGTGGAGGGGAGGGGTGGGTAGGAAGAAAGTAGGAGAGAGTAGTATACACTATTAAAAAGGTGGAGGGGGTAAAAATGAAAATTTGAAAATTCTTCTCCTCCTTCTCCTCAAATAATACCTTCTTCTCTGAACCTTACCCTTTTTAAAATTAGCCCAATTGCAATTATTATTATTATGTCAATAGAAGTACTGGATACAACAACGTGATCCATGATTCCATGGTATTACAAGTGATTGTATACAAGCGTAGGATCTCTTATATAAATAGAGGTTTGCTAATCTAAAAAGAACACTAGAAATGATATTCCCTATATAATTTTTTATGTTCTTATATAATCACTAATATCCTATATACTTGTTGTACTTTTCTTCGATTGATTATTTTAAATTTGGTGATGCATATTGTTAATGTTTAACTACCAGAATATAATTTTGCAATTTGATTTGGCTTATGCTATGAAATTTAGATTTCTTTAATTGAAAATGTTTGAGTCGTTAATTGTGACAAATATAATTATCGTTTCTTTTATTTGCAATAATATTAAAGTTACAAAAAAGAAAAGAGGAAAATAATAGAATCTTTTCGAGATGATTTGCATTTATTTTAACTTTAACTCTTTAAGACTGTTTTTAAATTTATATTGTGGCGTTGATGACCCGACCCGACCCAATCTGGCATGAACCAAAACCCCATATACAATTTATTTAGTTGCTTTAGCAAAGTTAAGTTCTTATTGACCCACGTAAGATTGAGTTCTAGATTTGCCACTGGTTCAAATGAGAATTGAATTTTTGATGAGAATGGAGGAACCAACTAGTGCCACGTGTCACAATGCTCATTTCCTCATATTTTTTAAACTTAAATATCTCTCAAACGGTAAGTCGAAAAATCATAAAAATTGCATCATAAAAATCAGCATTTTTTTCTCTTCGATTTGTCATCTCACAAGTTATACTTTTGACAATTTTTTTTTTTGAGTTTTACAAAATTAGTAACACGTGTGTTACTAGCTGTTAACACATGTGTTAGTTGCTGTTAACGCATGTGTTACTCGCTGGTAATACATGTATTACACGCTGGTAACACATGTGTTAGCAGCGAGTAACACATGTGTTACCAGCTTCTAACACATGTGTTACTCGATTTCAAAACCCACCAAAAAACCGAAAAAAAGTTCGTCAAAAGTATACCTTGTCACATCTCTAATCGAAGAGAATAGAACGCTGATTTTTATGCTGCAATTTTTATAATTTTTCGACTTACCGTTTGAGAGATATTTAATTTATAAAAATTTGGAGGAGAGAGAGTTAAGTGACACGTGGGTCATTTTTATTGATTCCCTTATTCTCACCAAAAATTGTTGTACTCATTTGAACCTTACTCATATTATTTACTAGTTTTAAGACCCGTGAAAATACGGGTTTAACAAAAAATATAAATCATAAGATTATTTGAGATCATTTTTTAGCAAACATATAATAATAATAAATGTTAATGTTCGGATGCAACAGAAGTCTCGATGTACCCCCTATGAGATTAGTACAACCCAGAATGATCTAAATATCTTAAATGAAGATGACTTTGACTCATGGAATTATGTTCAAGATACAGTGTCTGATGTTGGGTAGGAGGTGTTTGAACTGCAGGCTGAACATATCTTGAATACAATAGACTTCGAGTAGCAGAAGAAGGTTCAATACTTCAATGTATCCCGCATGTGGTTCCTAATCATTTACATAACTAAAACTAAAAAAGAAAATACATAGAAGATAGCAAAAAAGTTCACTTAGTGTACCATCTACCTGAGGCGTCTTGTGGACAACAAATCAGGGCCCAAATGATAAGTAGTAGACTAACTTGAGCGTATTTTGTAATGTAAGGATTAAATCACTTTGCATCCATCACATAGCACGAGCTCCCCAACATCCCAAAAAGTTCTACACATGTCATCATTAAACTTCACAAAACATGTTCGTTTTCATTAATCTTTGAAGAGACCATATTTGTGGAGAGACACTCTATGAGAAGTATATGGTTCCATAGCTGTCAAATTTGTAACACAAAAATAAGTAAAAATTACACTTACTAAAAAAAAAGTAATAAGAAACATTTGTATGTGTATGTAGAATGTTTTAAATTCAATTTGGGCGGGTTTCGCTCCATTCTACTCATGTACTGTAAGAACTAAAGCAAAACCTACATGTTAGTTATGATATGAAGCAATAGGTTAAATTAATGGCATGAGGATGATTAATAGAAACCGCTTTTGCTCATGGAGTCTAGACCAATGTATCTTAAGCACTTACTTGCCCACCTATTATTTGGTGACCTGGTGGAGGTCAGACAACAATTCTCCAATCGTATTGATGGTAATAATAGATTTTACTCTTTTAATGATCCTTCGAACTAACTGGGTAGGCTGCAAAATCAACACAAGAACTCATGCATACTTGAGGGGAGGGTTCAGGCATGAACATGATATATATATTCATCACAACTGATTCCCAGTGTAATCTCACCTTCATTTAGTAGCTACAAATACCATCACACAAAAGGCAAAATTTGAATAAACGACTGTAGCTAACAAATAAATAAAATAAAAGACATAATGTAGATACATCAGTCAATAAGAAAAGTGGCTAACCATGTACAATAATAGTAATGGGCTTACACAAATGTTCCACCTAGATAGGTTATTGTACATACTTTTTTTTCAACTTGGTCATTAACAGTGTGTTTATTGTTCCTATGTTATTCATTTAAGAGTATGTTTTATGTTTCTATAATAGAAATGATGTGGGGCTGCTAGTCGCATAGATCTTGTGTGCATCTACACTTTCCAATGTGTGTGTTCCATGATCACATACGATATTCTTTAAGATCGCACGCAGTGCGCAAAGTGCAGTTGCACATAAGATGTAAGCAACAATGGAACAAAATCCATACTTTTTAAGAACCCAATTGGAAAGAAAGCAGTTACAATGTCACATTTGAAACATTTATGTAACTACCTTGCTATTGTATCCAATAATATTCCAATAAAAATATAAATTTAATATTTTACCTGAGGATGAGTACTTGGGGTAGGCTGCCCAGCATCAAAGCACTTGCTGTTGGAATAAAAATGTCTCACTAAAACCTACACATTAAAAAGCCATATAATTGAGACTATAAAACATTTAAAAATCATTAATTTTGAACACAAAATATTGAAGATGGTAGTAAAGGTACCAACTTGATTGACTAATTTGACTTCCTCAATCTTCAAGAAATTGCTTCAAGATTATAAGGCTTCCACCTCTAGCAGCAGCATGAACAGTCCTATTCAACATCTCCAATTTAAATACAGACCCAAATTCCTCACCCTTCGACCACAAAGAAAAGTCAATCAAAACATTAAAAACCTCAAAATTCTTGCTTCTTGCAGCAGCATATAATATATCAGTAACACCATATTCTCCTTCACCAAAAACTAATAATGGGTCCCTATTTAACAACAATACATATCAGTAACCGAATTAACTTAAATACATATAAATGTCGACCCATTTTAATTCCCCATACTTTCTACTGTAATTTAACTCCAATTGACTCATCAATGTGAAATTTAGGAATATCACAACAACATGAATGAATGATTACAACGAATAAGATTTATTTATAAATATCATAGAAGAAAAATGAATTCGAAGATGAAAACTGAAATTGGTATGAAAAAGGAGATAGAGATGTGAGAAACAAAATGAAAGTGAAAAAACAATTGAAAATGATAACTCACCTGCTCAGTTTTATGGGCGATGGTATCGATCCATCCAAAACCAATTGAAGATAATTGATTTGAATTCGCTTCCAAACCTGTAAGAAATGAACATAATTGCAAATCGTTTAACACAAACTACAGCATCAACAAAACTTTGAAATTTTCTTATAAAAGGTCAAATTTTCTAACTTTTAATAGAAAAAACCTTTTTAAAAAAGTCACATTTTCTGGGCAGTAGTTAAGCCGTTGAGTGTTGACCTAGGGGTAAGCAATAAATCAAATAATTCGCATTCCTTCCCAAACTCCGATTAACAATGGCGGCCGCTGCTTACTATTTAGCTTCATCAAGTCTTCTTCATCCTCATAATAATACGACGTCGTCCTCGTCCTTGTTGGGAATTCACCATCGTTCCTCTTCACTTTCTCTTCTTGCAACTTCCTCCGCATCACCGCTCCATCAATTTCCCCAAAATGTAAGTTTTTTAATAATAAATTATATATGTAAATAAACTTCATCAACATTATATATTGAATGTATTTATTTATTTATTAATCCAATTAGGGTTAGCAAATCCGTTATTTGTAGTACCGGTAGAGAAGAAAAAATCATCACTTCAAACCGAAGTCGTTCATCATTTAACCGGTTCGCTTGTCAAAACCCTAACATGATATCAATTCAAATACACTGCATAATAACAAATAAACTGAAGCAATCAACAACTTGATAAAAAATTTGATTATATCTCACCTTCTAATCCACTCCCAAAAAAGGAACTTTGATAAATCTTCAAAATTATGAACTTGCAGAACATGAGTGACGAATTCAAAAAATAGATTGTGAGGAATCCGAATGAAAGAAGAAAAAAACGTAAATAAATTCTGGGAGCGGTAAAAGCATTAAAAGACGGATATCAAAACCAATAGAATTAAAGCGTGCTTTCTAAGTTTTATAGTTCCAAAAAAATTGGGCCGGTTAAGGAGAGATAAGGGTTTTTTTTTCCTTGTTTAGGAACTTACATTTATTAGGTTTATGAACTATTTAATTAAATGAATATATTAAGTTTATGACATCAGCGGTTTAACCGCATTGCGACACATCAGCATAAAAACTTACTTAATGACTTGCCAAGTCAGCTTTATGATGTCAGCTGAACTCCCCTTTAGTAGTATAGAAGATAGATAGATAGATAGATAGATTTATGTTTTAAACTCTTATTAAAAGCGGTTGTTATCATTTTCCGTCAATATATATGTCATGATGATTTTTATCTTATATAAATTCCTTTTTCGATTGTATAATTAATATAAGATTGATAAATTTATGATTAAGAATCCACTTTTATCACTCAAGTCTTTGAAAGGGTAAAAGAGGCAATTTTCTGTCGGTGACCATCGTGCTTGTTACCATGTAACTCCCTCCCCCTTATTTACCTTTGAGCCTAACAACGTGTCTATTAACATATCACCTTCCAAAGATCCTTCTTTTGTTGTAAATCCAAAGGATGTTCATCTTATTCCTGATGTTGACCCAATTGTTCGACCGAATCACAATGTTCCTCTTTCAGCATCATCCCAATTTGATCCATGCCACGAGAATGTTTATCATTCTTCTTGTGCTTTGTTCAAGAAAAACGTTATAAAACATAAAGAGCGTAAAACAAAAGAAATGGCAAGAGTGGTGGATCTCTAACAACACCCAAAGTTCTTTTTTTTTAAAAAAAATGCACAAGTTTAGACCAACTCATTCAAAGCATGATCGATAGAGACATATCTCCACCCAAAGTTTAAATTGAACAAAAAAAAAAAAAAAAATGCATAACTTCGACCAACTCATTGGTTCCTTAATCCTTTCATATCTATGTTCCAAGTTGTAATTTTTTCTCAATTATTTGTTGGGTTGTTTTTCAATCTGTATCTTTAGAGCTCTCTTCAACCTTTGTTGATTTTGTTTTTCGATACTCGTGCATCTTGTTTTTTGCAAAAAAATAAAAATAATAAATAAAGAAAAATCCACTTTTACAGTTTTATGAATATGTGAGTTGATAATTAGTCTAATATACCCAAGTAAATAAACCTCCACAACACAAATCTAGATAATAACTCTAAACCCTGTATTACAGATGGAATGGTAGAAAAAGAAACAAAACAAAGGCAAATGTCAGTTGTACAGCATTTCAAGAAACTCAAAACAACTAAATCATCACATTAACACCCGTTTCCCATCTTTCATGTATCATACATCTACATTTAACATAAGCCTAATTCTAATACCTAAGGCTATAAATTAAAACAACACCCCCAATTGTATGTCTTCTACAACAATAGATAGTCATACGTTTTCCTAAGTAAGGCGACCTCAGTCAGCTAGCCAAATAACCTGATACACAGGATTTGATCAGCACGAAACCCTGAACGCTGATGTGTGGAGCACCGTTGGTTCAGACGTGTGCAACGATCCATTTTTTTCCTGTTCTAAACCCCGTGGTACATTTGTGGGGCCTGTGAGCGTAAAACCTATCTTAGGTTCAGCACGGTAAGATCCCTCAGTTGTTTCTTTGAAGATAGGTATAGCAGCAATATTTGGCGGTGAGATACTTGGTAAGGGTTCGAATCTTGATTTCTTGGGCTTTTGTGGTTCCAGTTGGTAGCCTGGAACAAAGCTTCCGAGTATGACCTAAGAGGAAGATTATCATCAAATACGACAATAATTGATACCATAAGTAGCGTCTTTAATAAATTTGGAACATCATACGTTGGACTTTGACTTGAAGATCAAAATGTATCTTCTTATTACTCTTTGCCAAGTGGAAATCTTTCTTTATTACTACAAAGATTAATTTTACTGGGATCATAATAGGCAATCCAATGCAACACTGCCATGTCTTTCTTGTACCATTTTTTTGATAAACGCACAATCATTGCACACTTATTAAGGACTAATTTGTCTCAAAAAGTGGTAAAGAAAGAGGAGGCCACTTCGACCCATTTAACCACCACGTGCATATTTTTTGGCTAAAATAGAAATGGGTAAAATAGGTCAAAAGATGCCTGACTGGCCCTTTTTTTTTTTGGGTACTAAATTAAAGACGTAAAATGGCTAACCTGAACAGGACCAGCAGCTACCAGGATACCAGCAAGTCCACCACCCAAAACACGACCATCAGGGCAGGCCAAAGAAACACTCATTCCACCCGACATACCTTTGGCTCCCCCATTTTCATTTGACATGAATGCTCCAGATAAAGACAGAATGTCAAAGCGACCCTGCAATAATCTCATACTTACGCCTACATCTTAAAAAGTGTTTTGACCATGAAGACCAGATGTGGCTCAAAGGAAACAAAAGGTAGAAAAAGGGTTTTACCTCGTACGTTAAAGTACCGCCAGAAGAATTGGGCTGACGCAGTGTAACATTTGAAATAGCACCATTTGCAGCAAGAACGCAGAGAGCCCCTGCTCCTTGTTGAGCAAAGGATATAATCTTCATGTTAACATCCTAAAGCATCATATTTGTACATAAAGCATAATATAATCAGCACATCGTTAAATCTTAATCTTTTATATACAAAAAAATTACTAAGAGTTCAAGCTCAGGAAGTTCCAAAGATTCAGAAACTGATCAATTATATGGTGAAAAATAATGCTCTATGCATATGAATGGTCAAATTTCATAATTACATACTGTCATACTCTATTAAGAAGTGGACCAGCATGCATAAGTTATACCAAAAACATAGAAATAAAAAAATGATGCCCATGTAGAAAAGCATGAAAACATAACAGTATAACACACGAGATACATTAAGTTAAAGTATTAATAAGCACTCCCTCAGTAACACAAAAAGTCAAAAACTGCCAATTGTTCCCTATTTAGTAGGTATAATACAAAGTCAAACTTACCTATCTGCAAATTGTTAGTATTATAATTTCCATGTGAGTGGTTTATAACGAAACTTCCATAGCTAATAGATTATAAAAACAGTAAGGTACGGAAATACCTCTCCAGAAGTAACTGTAAGCACATGGGGTTTAAAATTTGCACCAACTGAATATGGCACCTGTTCACCTACAACTGCAAAATCAGACTCACAATAAATATGACTGCGTAATCGTGGATAAAAGAAAGAATGAACGATGACCTCAAAATCAAAAATCAAATCTTTCAGCTAAATCACAATTTGCAAATTTGTACTTCTACAAGAACCAAGGTCTTCATTGACATTACATAGCGGCAGCTAGATTTGTAGACGTTCAAAGAAAGACTCGAACTTTCTTAAAAGCAAACATTAATGTTAGACCTCCAAATCTATTAGCATTTGCCGAATGGGTACTTTATGAACCATAGAACAAACAACCGCGTTCTTAGATAAACGCCACAACAACTAGCAACTAAGTACGCAACAAAAGAAGATTATTACATGAAAAGAGATGATTTATTTGCAACCAAATGCAGCATAACACTTCAAATATTCAATAAGGAAAAAAAAGACTTTTTTGGTTTCCTGCACAAAGATTCTGTTGGTCCAACAACAGTGAATAGCTAGCTATAAATAGTAAACCATTTGACTTAAGAAAAAATCAATCCAAACCAATGAAGTTAAGCATAAGAATAAGAAGATGGTGATGTGTGGCTGTCTGTTATCTATCTGTCTCTGTGTGCTCAAATCTGATATAGCCCACTTCCACTATAAAAGGGTCCCAGTTCCACAATAAATTCATCAAATATCCAAACTAACCATTCTTATCCATCATTTAACACATGTACAAGATGCTATAAAGTTTTCAATCAGAATATGTATATATATATATCTATATATATCAAGTATAAATTGACCTCATAATTAAAAGTCAAATCTTCTCATTTAATCATTATATCAAACAAACAAACAAACACCTGGTGTGCAGAAGTCTAATTTCTGTTTTCTTTTAATGGAAGTTACTGGTTTTCCCTGATTATGTTTCCAGCCGGTATAATCTCCGGTGATCGGAATCGACGCCGATATCGGCATCGGAGATAACGTCGCCTTCGGTTTTCCGTCCGGTCCGTACTTCCTCGGTCTTCCCCTCTTTTTAACAGCACAGTCAGCTGGTGGTGGTGGGGGCGCCGCCGTTGATCCAACCACAGCCGGCTCCGGTGGTGGGGGCACCACTACCGCCGGCTCCGTTGATTGTACGGAAATTGTACCGGAATCATGATTCTGATTCTCCAATTTGTCTTCCATTTTCACAATAACTTAATATTTCAGTAAATATTGTACAAATTTTAATTAAAATTAATAACATGCAAGAAAAAAAATACGAATTTACACGAAATCACTAAAATTGTTAATTTCTTGAAAGTAAGTAATATGATAACTAAAATTTCAACAGCTGAAAAAAAACTAAAAGCATAAACATTTTTGTTTAATCTCTAAAAAAATTACTACCTGTAGCAAATTAAGTTAGCTACAACAATAAAATCAAGGAAAAATATACATAAAAAAAAGAAACAGAAATACAACATCAAATTTTGTTTGCTTCTCGGAAATGATTATTTTTTTCAAGGAAATGAAATTAGGGTTTTGGAGGAAAAGAAGAAAGGGAGATAATTAAAGTTGGAAAATGGAAATAAAAATAAATAGGGGAATTTATTAAATATAATATAGTAATTTGATAGATAATTTATATTTATATTATAAAAATAAATTAAAATTACAATATTGAAAGTATTAATTTTGGTTAAGAATATGGTTTGAAGTCCGTCTTGGAAATTCAGTTCAATACATTATTAAATTACGTAATAAATTATTAATTATCAAAGAAAAAGGCAAATGTATTAATTAAGTATAGTAAATGTTTGATAAATAATGTCTGAAAAATTACTATATTCATTTAAATATTAGAAAGAAAAGATTATTTGTTGATTTAAATAATAATAATATAAATACTGTAAAGTTGGATAGCTTGGATCTTTTTTGACCTTTTCTACTACCTTTGACCACTTCTCAAAAAAGTTGACCATAAATTAAGCAAAATAAATCTCAAAAGTCATCAACTATCAACTATTATCATATGACAAGAATGTCAAGGATACAAAAAACTACAATTAAGTTGCAACTATCAACTATTATAATATAGTAATTTGATAGATAATTTATATTTATATTATAATGATACGATCATCCTTCAACTTTAGATATCAGGTTTTATCACAGAACGACGATCACAATCACGCAAGTTGAACAATGAATAAAGCTACATGCTTCGAATGTAAACATCCATTCTTGCCAGCCAATTGTAATTGACCTTTCAAGCAATCCGAAACACTAAAAACAAGATGAAAAACCAAAAAAAGTCATAAAAGATCAAACTTCAGTCACTGTCTTCAAATGTGTTTTAGGTAGCACAAAGCCCGCTCTTCGTTCTTCAAAAGAGTATTCAATATCCTCTTCAGGAACCATAATCTCTTTAATAGCAGGTGTCATTGCTGTTTGCATTGGAGCAGAAGGTGTGAATGGTGTGGAGGGTAGTTTTTGAATTATGTTTTTCTGGGGAGTTCGGTTTTCTTCTTCTAAAGCAAATACTGAAGGTTTGGAAGGAGTTGTAAACGGTATGGTATTATTTTGAATGGTTTTCTGTAACATGTCGTGTTTTCGGTCAAGTTCTGTCACATTAGTCTGTGATGGTTTTTTAGAAGAAATAGGAGAAAATGGCTTGCGGAATGTAGGCTGTGATGGCTCCAACTCTTTAAAATTGTGCTTTTTGTTACCAGGAAGACCAGCCACGTCCAAACCTCTCTTTCCTGAATTCAAAATTTAAAACGAAAAGAAACTTGAGATAATCTATTCTGTAAGGTTCATAAAACATCCATCATTTGGCATTCATGTTAAATTTTATGCCTGAAAATTATGTCTGACCCATACAAAATAAATTTATCTGGTACAGGTGACAATTTTTACCCATTAAATAAGTTAATCGGATCTTTTTTCAACACTAATGGGTCAAGCGGATAATAATAAAAGAAATATAGAGATGGGTCAAAAGTTTAATTGGGTCAAAAGTTGCCCGAAGTCTAATTTCAAAATCTCCTAAACAATTTTGTTCAACAAACTAGATTACTTATAAAAATTATATATCTCATGCAACCATACTGATCACTGAGTATCCATAAGAATTCTTATGATACGTTTAAGAAAAAATACAGTGTCAGTAGAAAACTACCCATTTGACCCATTCCACCCATTTAGACCCGTTTTCCCCTAATTTCATGTCAAGGGGTTGCAATTTCTTGGGACAGAACCATCAACAAGACATTTTTCTTTCTTTGTTGAATGATACATAAATAATCAATGACCAGGAAGAAATAGAGCTTATAGAATTTACCAGTGGACATCGAACCAAATCCATCATCTTTGTTACTTAACTGACGCTCGATCTTTTTGGCGGGACGGGTATTAGGAGTAACAGCTTTAATGGAGTGAAGATCTGGTTTAGGAGTAGCATGTGCAGCACCACCCAATGACAATCTTCTGTTGCTCGTTGCACCTGAACCACCAATTGACAGTCTACCCCCTTTTTTAGCACTTTGTTGCTTCATGGGGCTCGGTTTTGATCCAAAAAGTGCTTCCTGTTCGGCTATCAACTGTCCCTGAAGTTTCTTCTGGTCCTGAAATACCACAAAAAGCAAAAAATCGTTAATTATACACTGCTACCTAAAAAGATTCAGGAAATACCATAATATTGTATTATCATACCCTTTGTCTTTTTCGTTCTTCCTCTTTTTCTTGCCTTAATATCTTATAATCCTCTAGCATGGAAAGAAGCCGAACCTGGATATGACATATCAGATTGCAAGAAATGCTCAATTCAGTAAACTTACTAAACTATGATTAAGGATTTACTTAAAACATTTATAAGAAATAAGTTCTTACCCCATCATAAGTAAATTCAACACCTCTTTCATTCTCCCATGCAACTGTTTTCACAACTAAAGCATCTACCATTCCTGTTTCAAGATGATCCGTTACATTTTGTTATGTTTTTACGAAGGGGCTAATTTTACAACATTTTTCAGTAATATTGATTAAATGTATATCAGGCATTTACCTGGAAGTTTATTGACCAATGCACGAGCTTTCTCGGCACGCTTCAGTGTAAGATGAGCACCTCTTCCAGCATTATACCGATTGTCATCCTACACGAAAAGGTTGACATTATACAGCTAGGTGTTCACTGAAGCATATGAAAACAGAGGTGACAAAATGGGCAGGTCAAGCATGTTGGATAAACAGGTTATAGTATAACAAAATTAAGCTATTTAATTTTCATAGTTTACCCGCTTGAACTGACACAAATCAATACAATTATAAAGAAAAAGGCAAAGAAAGTGGACCAACCCGGTTATACTCCTCGAGCCAGCATTCCTCTTCGCAAGCACCAATCCATTTCTCAACCTTTTCAAGTATCTCTTTCCTGCTAAAAGCTTCCTCCTTAACCTTTCCAATGAGAATCTCGATTTGTTCAAGGATACTACCAGCATCAACAGCTCCTTCATTTTGAAATAATGAATGAAACATAAATCAATCAATATAATATCAAATACTATCTGCTTCAAGAGATCATAATTAATCACATATATAATATACCAGATTCAATAGCTTCAAGAGCAATTTCTAGTGAAGTATCGGATTCTGGAAGCAAATGTGTCTTCCTGCAAATATCTTCAAGTTCCAATCTTTTCTTGAATACAAGTTCTTTCATTTTGCTAGACTTCAAGCTTTCCAGCCTAGACACCTCTGCCTCAACCTGTAATGAACACGCATTATTAGTTTTTTTACAACCATATTGTGTCGCCTATAGAAAAACGAAAACTGAGAATTAGAAACTCACATAATTAATGAAATCCACAGATAGCAGATTGGGCTCGGTTATCTCCTCCTCTGAAGCAGCTATGTTACACGTAACACTTTGAAACATTTGTTGTTCTTCAACTGGCGTATCCATCAAATTCCACAGCTCTATCAAAGATGTTGCAAGATCTTGGATCTAATATAAAATTTCAGACAATAAAGTCAGAATATCGAAAATATGGGGCGGCAAGATGGGCATGTTAAGTAACGGGTCAAATGGACGGTTTCGGGGTGGGTTAATTTGATAACACTTGCTTGTCAAATTCCTTATTATTCATGTATAAAATCAATGTGTTAATAATGGTTAAGGAAACACTTATCAAAATAATAATCTTAAAACTTTGAATTAACTAGTATAGGAGGTTATATCCATTCAAAATAGACTGCAGACGACTTCCTACCGATATGACCCAACCCGTTCAACCCATGTGAGCAATTCCCTTATGAGCTAATTTTGTAGTTTTTAGCCATTTGACCCATTGAAATAAAACAAAGAAAAAATCAGTCCATTAATAAGTATATGGGTCGAAAGCCAATCTAGAAAATAACCAACGATTGTTGTCACAAAAATTTAACTCCTCCCACCACTTACTCTTTGCATTCTTCGTATTTTAACTTCCCGTAGTCTTTGTATGGCAATTGCAAGCCTTGATATTGTGTCATCACTTATGCTCTTTGCTCCTTCTGTCTCGGATAAGCTAGGATGAACTTCATGAATGGTCTGCTTGAAATCCATTCCGAGCACCGAGCAAAGTGAATTCAAGGAACTCAAGAGTTCTAGAACTTGCTTCATACGCTCACTCTGATTATTAAAAATAATTTAATTAACAATCAAATGTTATATTACTTATAGTATATGATTATAATAATATAACGGGATTTACCTTTTCTTTTTGTAGTGTGTGTAGCTTTGTATGAAGTTCCTCGAGCTTTCTTAGAGACAAATCAGTTTCATCCAAAACCGTGTTAGAAGAAGTTGTACAAATCTCTTTTTGTATCTTGTGTATTTGTTCCAAAACATCAAGAAATTGATTTCTTCTATCGGTTTTCCGCTTCTTCATTTCTTCTAATTCTGGAAGAATGGCTCTCAGTTCGGCTTTTAGGCTTCCAGGGTTTTGATCAGACTGAAAGAGTTAAACAAATTTGAACCAATCACAAATATACATCAGCATTTCTAATTCTTGGACATATATACTCCATCGATCTCATGAAAATTTAAAAACTAAGTCTTTGCCTATTTATTATTTCCACACAATATGACTTTGTTAAAAGCATTAGACAATCAATATATTCAGACGACATCATTTGCTAATTTCAACCTAATGAAGAATAATAGTACTCAAATTTAGGCAACTGATTTAAGTTGCGACTTTGAGAGTTAAACAACTGGATAAAGCACATAAACGTTATCAAAAATTAAAATAAAATAAACGAGTCTTAAAAATGTAATAACCTGTCTAATATGGACGGGTCGCTCTCCCATAGCCGAACAAATGGCTGCTAACTCTGCTTCAGAATCAGCAATCGCCTGTCTTAATTGAGCTCTACATTTATTTGCTAAATCTACTTTTCTTCTGTACACCTCAAGACATTCACGTTCGAGCTCTAACAACATCCTATCTCTTTCAACATCGTTCTCGCCAACTTCATCCCATATAATCTGTATTTCGTACACAAACAAACCCAATTAGTTGCACGAATGAATCGAAAACTATTGTACTAATATTTTTATTAAAAATTGCAATTGCAATGAAAATTTCAATGAGTGGGTACCTGAAGTTCACATAGCAGTGATCCACATGTTGTTTCCATTTGTAAAAGTGGATCTTTTGTAGGAGTAGACATTCTATGAGCAGATTCACCTGTAAATGCAACCGATTTACTTTATTCGATAAAACATTGATACATTAAACCAGTTGCCCTTTATATCAATATATTAATAAAATAAAATAAAAAATTAAAAAACCCTAATCGAATTCCAGTGAGTACCAAAAAAAAAAAATAATAACACACTCAAATCAAATTATAATCAGATACTAAAACAAAGAATAAATTAATAATACACATACATACACCCATATATATTTATAATACACCAGAATAATAATGAAAAAGAGAAATTTAATGTAAATAAAGTCAAACCTGAACAAAAGTGTGATTTTGGCAATCAGATTAGTGAAATCAAAGAACAGGATCTGTTTGTTGATAACACAGACATATATATTTGTTGTTTTTATTAGGAATTAACGGAATCGTAATCTGGAATTTGAGGAAAGTTAGAGAGAAGGAAAGATGGAATTGATGACGAGTAGCCGTTTTTAAGAATTCGACCGTTACAAACAAACAAATATAAGAAACCTACGAGACAGTGAGATTAATTTTAGGATTTTGAATTTCAAAAATACAGGCCGAGGCCGAGGCCACTTGTTTTATTAGTGGGCCTAAAATGTAGCCCAATATGATGTGTAATTAAGTAAATTACATAAATTTAGCCCAACAAGGATAAATTTGTTCTTCTAGTGTCAATATTTGCTGACATAAATCTACTTTAAAGATGTGAATACTTTAAACAAATATGATGTTTTTATTTTTCTCGTCTACAGACATTTTTTTTTAACTTAGTATCCATGCTTCTAATGTTATTTGACATTTTTAGCGCATCGATGAATGTCTGGTTTCATTTGGTTATAGCATCCAGTAAGAGATTACTCTTCTTTTAATGTAACGTACGATTATGATATAAACATGTCATTGGTGGTCGACAATAACCTCTAGAGGTTGGAACTTAATGCATGTCTTGTAAGTAAGTATAACAACCTTATAGACCATCAAGTCGTCCATTTTTGCTCGAATCTTTTGAATATCGAGAAACTTCAACTAGAAATAAACTTGCATCGTTTGATTCATCGCTTTCGGATTTTTGATAATTGACTTGAAATGTTTAGAAACATTGGTCTAAAATTGGAGAGGGTGAAGCACGAAACCTAGACAATATTATTATCAGAATCATATGGTTTTATGTGATCATGTAAACAAGCCACTATGTCACACGTGCACACGAGAGTGCAGAAAATATAACTTTTAGGGCTTGTATATACATATGGGACCATTTATTTAAGAAATGTCAAGCAAAAGTAAAACAAACACTCCTTCAACACTTATCACTACACACCCCTTAAGCTCATAATGCATTGTCCATGGCCCTCATCACATAATCTTTAAGTTAATCTTTTACAAATCCCACATATAAGCAAAGAATAGTGGTATCAAACTAGCAACATATAAAAAAAATATATGCATTCATTTAAAGAGATAAGAAGTAGAACTTTAAACAAGTTTGTAAAACCAAAGGGCAATTGGCATATCGATATCGAGGTATGAAGTTGTGGGTTCAAGTCCATCATGGTGGACATATGTCTATATTCGTTAAGAAAAAATGTATATATTCGTAGAGAAAATGTGTATATTCGTGATCACATGTGTGAGTTAGTTGCCTTTCTAAAAGATAAAATAATACGAATAAACACAATAATTAATCAATTGTCCCAAATCATATATCTTTTATCAAACTTAAATTAAGTAGCTATCAATTGATCATGTACTCATTTTTTAATGTTATGAACAGAATTGGACACCTAGCCTTTGAAAATGAATCATTCAAGATCTGACCACAAAAATTATTAACTTATAACTTTTCTTTTGGCCACATAAATCTAACTTTTCTAGAGAAATTGAGTTCCTCAATAAGTGGTAGATATGCATACATTATTCATGGTTAATATATTATTTTGACCGAAAAAACTTAAGTCATAACTTTTCTTTAGTTGTTTGACCAAAACAACTCAAAACATAAAAGCTAATAGGGCATGATGAAAGATTTAAGTTTGTGTTCGAGAGCTTTCTAATGTGTCACGGGAACACTATATACCACATAGTATGACATGTCATCATTGCAATATTTTGATTTAGAGTTAATTGCACGGTTGGTCATTATAGTTTACACACAAATTGCACCGCTAGTATATGTACTTTACTTTTTTCACCGGTAGTCTCAAAACATGAAAGTTGTTGCGTGGTTGGTCCCTCGTCCAACTAAAATGACTATCATATCCTTAATATCCTAGTTTTTTGTGTAGAATTTGGTGAGGGTAACTTAGTCATTTTAGTTGAAAAATGAACCAATCGAGCAATAACTTTTATGTTTTTGAACCGCTGATGCAAAAAGTGAAGTATAGAGACCGATGATACAATTGTGTTTAAATCACATAGACTGACCATGCAATTAACTCCTTAATTTATGAACAAGAAATATAAACACAATAAATTGCTATAGCTTGGGTTTAATATGTGATTATTAACTTTGACTTTAAATAAGTCATGATTAAATATCACTTCAGCTTGTACATCACTTGGTCCACCTACTCATCACTAAAGAGATATGAGGCCGCAATTGCGTGATTTGGAAAGATTTTTTTACTCTCCAATTGCTACTATTTTCGTTGTTTATTGTATATAATGACCGCTTAAACTTATATTTTATATAAGTTTAATTTTCTAACCTTGTTTGGTAAACAAAATTTGAAGAGTAAATTGAAAAAAAAAATTTGTTAAAAATAAAGCTACTTGAAGTAGGTTATAAAAGCTTCAGGAAAGGGGAAGTCCCATAAATACCCCTTGTATCATTATATATCATACACTTTTGTCCTTTAATGTCAATTTATATTATATGTTTAAGCTCCAACTAGTTTCACCAAACTCTTATCAACAATAAGCTGCAGCTTCTAGCTTGAAATATAAACTCCAATTATAAGTTTCAATTATAAGCTTCGAACTTCAGCTACCATATAGTTTTGCCGAACACTACAAAAACTAATTTCTTAACCTCCCGAAGATTCTTATATTGTTTGGTTGACAAGCTTAAGAGAATTTATAGGAGCTTAAGTTTATTTTCTTTCAAAAACTCAAGCTAGTATCATTGTTGGTTGACAAAATTTCCAAAGATTATGGAAAAAAATAAGCTCTAGAAAAAAATTATTTGAACTAGCATTTATAATAAGCTCATACCTTATGAAATGGGTGGTGATAAATACAACAAAAAAATGTGATTCATTCAATGTGGTGTATGGATAACTTTTCTTGTTGTATTTATCAATTCCCTATGTAATAGTAAATTACATATATACCAATTATATTATTATTTATCATATACCTTTTAAACTAATTTATGTATATAAGCTTTCAACTCCAACTAATTTGCTAAGCATCTATAAAAAAAAAATTTTTAAGCCAAACTTTCAGCTTCAATAAAATAAACTTCACTTACCAGCTACAGCTATAAGCTTTCAGCTCTAACTGTCAACTAATTTTGCCAAACATACTCTTGGTGTAGTGTATCAGCTAGACTAGATAAGTACTCCGTACAAAACCATAAAAATGCGGCTCAAATGTGATCAGATAGGTTTTGAGTTGTGAAATATGAAAAGGATGAAAATTCGATCCCTAAGTTGTTGAATAACACTTTATGTATATAATATTACTGGGTTAAGTTTAGAGGGGCATGTGCATTTTGAGTTAAAGGAGGGAGATGAAACAACTACGTCTTAAAACAAAGTTGTAGAAATAGAATACAATATTTTTAAGATGCAATATCGCTATAATATACGGAGTAGTAAATTTGGGCTGTAAATCAAAAAATCAAATGTTGAGATTACATGCCCCTCATGCCCACTCTAAGCCACCATTCTCACTGATCTCAAACCAATTTTACTACCTTGTTGTACGGAGTATATAAACATATTGTACAAGTTGTTTGTATACTAAAAATTTTGATAGTAACACAATTCAAAGGGAAAATAATAACATGTTGGGAAAAAACTTTGTTTAGAGCTGCGTGCATAATATTGATACGGCTATCTCCAACATATTATCTTTTACACATACACGATGATACATATATACACACAAAATTAATAAATTATTACCATATGCATACTCCGTATAATATATATACACATTCACATGTTATGCTCCCTTATGCATTGTTGCACCCTCCACCAATACATTTGCTGCTCCCTAACATACATACAAGTATACAACCATACATTAATCCAAAATCATGTAAATTTACGCAAATAACGTCATTTGCTTGGCCTGTACCCAAATATGATTGTGATATCGATAACTGTAGCCTAAGGATTATAAATACAAAATTCCCGTAAAAAAGTCTCGATCGACTATCATTATAAAATTGTCAACCAACGTTAAACCCTCCATTAATTAACAAATATAATTCTCATTTTGACCTTAATCAGTACGTCAACGTTTATAATGTCTTACTTTCTTACTAACCAGTTTGGCGACCTACTTAAGGGGCGGACACTTTTTGTTATCCAGAGGCGAAGACTATGAAGTGGCCTTCCGCTCCCAGCTTCGTTGTTTAGTGGTAACGAGTGTGGGCTTAGCTGCTTTCTACTGTTTTGCAAAGATAAGGGTGGATCGTTCGACTTAATAAATATGTATTTTAGCAAAATATGTATATAGCATTTTTTAAATATATGTAACATTATAATTAAGTTTAATGTCAGACGAAATAATTAAACATATAAAAAGTCATTTAGTTCTTTTAACAAAACAATATTTTTATAAAGAATAAAACGTGATAAAAACTTTAACAAATATATTTTAAATATAAAAAACGCGTTATTTTTCAGAAAAAAAATGGAGCTTCTGATTTTAATAACTTCTATATCAACTACTTTTGAAAGGAAGAATCGATTTTCTTTTATTTATTATCTGATTAGTTTTTTAATTTTTTTTATTGAAAAATAATCTGGTTTTTATAAATTGATCATGATATATTAACCGAATAGTTACATCCAGTGTTACCTTCAACAACAACAAAAAAAAAAAAGTGTTACCTTCAACAAGATTGTGCAATTAATAACCATTAATATTTAGCTAAAATCGTATAATATATACGTTTTATTATTTTTTCTGACAGTTGAAATTTATATGTTTTGTTTTCGTAAGATGAATTGAATATATGTTTAAGTCATATGTGACACATGTTGTGACTTTGTGAGATAGTAAAAATTTCTTACGGAGTATATATATGTTTACCTTTAGGGCCTGCTCCTGAGATTTTTACGAAAAGAAAAGAGAAGAATGGAATAGAAGATGACAGAAAAGAAAAGAAAATGAATAAAATTTTTGCGTTCCTTAGTTGGAAAGAAAATAATAGAAATTTACATGTTTCGTGTTCCCGAGTTGAAGAGAAATAGAAGGAAGTGACATTTTATAACTAGTTAAACCTTCCATCCTTCCAAATCTTTCCAATATTGGAGAGAAAGTTTGGAGAGAAAAGAAGATCTAATTCTCCTCCCACTTCTCTTCTCTTCTGTCTATCAGAAAAACTCGGGAACACAAAATATTATTTCTTCTTCCCGATTCCTTTCTCTTCTCTTGAAAAATTAACTCGGGAGCAGGGCCTTAGAAATTGTAAAACCAAAAACACCGAGATCAAGATTTGGGAGGGCGAAAACAAAAAATTACGGAGTACTTAAAAAGTAATAATATTGGTACAATATAATAAAACAACGGGCCAATTACATATTTCCCCTTCAAAAACCATATAAATTACATATTTCTCCAAATATGCATTAAAATCATTGTACATTACGCATTGAAAACTTGTATTTTGAGGATATATGTAAGTTACATGGTTTTTGAGGGAGAAATATGTAATTCTCCCTAAAACAAAAGATTTCCACAAGTGTGAATTTTTAAAGATCAAGATATGCAACTAGTAATCATTAATCGGCTAAAGTGTTTATTTAAAAAAAAAAAAAAGAATTGGTAATGGTAGATCAAAATGCTTCATCCCATAACTAAAAGAAGGATATTATTCTTTTTTTTGCATTTATAAAAAAAAAAAGTTAATAATTAAGTTGACACTCTTCATTTGCATGTGGCGTTTCTTCTTTCTTGGACAACCCACGAGCTTGCTTCAATCCTCAAATCTAATTCGAATTCTTTCCCTTTTTCGATTGATCCATTTTTTATTTTACAACCCTTTGATCCACAATCTTATTTTGTTAATATGACTCTTGAAACATGGTTGATTAAAGTCAAGAAAACCATATCACACAGCTTTGATTCGGTTCATGTCACACCACCAACCAAAAAACCTTTAGTAATCAAGAGACAAAAGGTTGGTGTTTTGGCCTTTGAGATTGCCGATATCATGCCGAAGCTCACCCACTTATGGCGGTTCCTTTCTGACGAAAATATAGCTCGTCTTTGTAATCAGACGATATGTCTTGAAGGGATTCGTAAAATAGTCTCAAACAAAGATGTTTTCCTTCTTGGGCTAGCGTGTGCAGAAATGGTGGAGAATCTTAGAGTTGTGGCGCTTTCGGTGTCTCGTTTTAGCAAAAAGTGTGAGGACACGAGCCTTAGAGGGTTTGATACCATGTTTGATGTGTTTGCAAACACCGGACATGATCCGTATGGCTGGGTCTTAACCCTGAAAGATATGGAAGTTAAGATTAAGAAGATGGAAAGATATGTTATTGATACCACTACACTTTACAAGGAGATGGATGAGTTAACTATCATAGAGAATAGTATAAAGAAATCATTGAGTTCTTGCAAGAATAAAAAGGATCATGAAGAGGTGAACACAACAAAGCAACAAAAGATTATTGATCTACAACAAAAGCTTCTTTGGCAAAGACAACAAGTAAAGTATGTAAAAGAGAAATCTTTATGGAATAGAAGTTTTGATGCAATAACCCTATTGTTAGCCTCATCAATCTTCACAATTCTTTCAAGAATCAAGATTGTTTTCGGTATCACTCATGGCTATCCCACCCCACTTCATCGCAGCCTCTCGGCCTCAGCTACTATCTACCCATCAGATCAAACTTCAAATTCTTGGAACGTTGTATCTAAACCGTTGATCAAAAGTTCTAAACATCAAGAAAACAATGAAATCTCACATGGGTTCTTTGAAACAAACTCAAAGATACTAAAACCATCATCTACAACTTTAGGATATGCCGCTTTATCTTTACATTATGCTAATTTGATCATTGTGATGGAGAAGATGATAAGATCACCTCAATTAGTTGGTCTTGATGCAAGAGATGATCTTTATTCGATGTTACCTAATAGCATACGTTCTTCATTAAGGGGTCGATTAAAAGGTATTGGATTCACAGCAAGTGATCCGACTCTTGCAGGCGAATGGAGAGAAGCTTTAGGGAAGATATTGGGATGGTTGTCACCATTAGCCCATAACATGATCAAATGGCAAAGTGAAAGAAGCTTTGAGCATCAAAATCATTTGCCAAAAACGAACGTTCTTCTTCTACAAACATTATATTTCGCGAACCAGGAGAAAACCGAAGCTGCCATAACTGAGCTCTTAGTTGGTCTAAACTATATTTGGAGATTTGAAAGAGAGATGAATGCTAAAGCTTTGTTTAATTGCACCAACTTCAATTCGATCAAGGATTCGCATCATACAAGTTAAGTAAACCGCTTTTTGCACTTCTTGTTAATGTCCTTCATAGATTAGTACTATTATTATTGTGTAGATTAATTGATCAGATCAGCTGATTCAGATCTGCAAGGATTTGTTTTAGCTCCCTAAAATGATCTGTAAAATGTAATACCTGATGTGTCTAAATGAAATTTTTGAGTTGATTTTTCACAATATAATTAATGTATTTTTGTGAATGGAATTAATATTTGCATAATCGCATCCAGTTTTCGTGCTGGAGCCATCCTGAGGTACACAATATTTGGTGGTCGTGTATGCATGTATTTTTCGTATGCACATGTAAAAGTCAAACCAAATTGAACCATATGAAATGTTTGTAAATATTTGTTGAGGTGTGCCCGGTCTATATGTTTTTAGTAATAATACAATATTTGCCTTTTCAAAAAAAAAAACATATGAAATGTTTCACATTACAATCTTATTATTATTTGGAATATTTCATACGGTTCCACTAAAGTATTGAAATATAACCACAAAATTAGTGAGCTTTTCTTTTTTTATTATTTTATTATGATGAATGAATACTTTTGCTTTAACGTTTTGAAAGAAACGCGTGACCTTTCTATCTTCAATGAGGTATTTCATTAGATGCTTAAGATATTGTTGTAACCAGAGCGGATTTAGAAGGAGTAGGGAGGAATTGCCGTTCAAAAAATTTCAAATTATGTAAAAAAGAAATTATTTTAAAGGTACTAATAATATTTTACGACTTTTAACCCATAATAAAAGAAGAAAGAATTATTTGTCCTATTAATGATTTTATCTAGCTCCGCCACTTAGTTAACAACGATATATATTCATATATTATGAAAAGGTACATGTAACTTTTATGTTTAGACATGCTTATATGGAATCTAATCATTTATGTATATATCAGTTTACCAACTGCCATCAAAGTTAATTAGTAGATTGTTAAATTAAGGGTATATCATATATGGCTTTAGCTGGACTATACAATAATTTATACATAATGGATCAAAAGTGTATGGTGGTTTTAAATTTAGATTCAGGGCCAACATAATATATACGTATTATACTTGTACTTATTTATTTATATATGTGTGAAAGAAAAAGGATCAAAGTGGGGTTTTGGCCTCTTTAATTGAATAGCTTAAAGCTTAATAGGCAATGGTTTAGTAATCATTAATAGAGTAATCCTACGTAGATCTAATTAGATGAACCTAAAAATAGACCTAATACATTTATTAGATAATACAGTTTTTCTCTCATAATCTTACTGGTTAAACTTGACACATGTCATCCTTACATTTTTAGTTCAACATTAGATCTACCTAACTAGTCCTACCAATAATTTTCCTCATTAATAATGTTAGAGAAATAATGTTAGAGAATGAAGAAGAAAGTTAAGAAACCTTCTTTATTAAAGGGGATCTCTTGATTAAACATTACTATACTAACATCTCCCATATTCAAAACTATCTAAGAATATAGTAGTACTTTCTTTCATATGCTTTTAATTAAAGTTTACAACTTCTTTTATATTGATTTCTAATAAGAGAGATGTTACATCATCTACACCTAAGAAAAGTTACAAACATGAAGTATACAAAATTATGTGGATCAATAATACGAACAAAAAGAAGCGGTAAAGAGAAAAAATTAAAGAATATATTTTAATTGCTCCAACACTCATGTTATTTCATTTTTTTAACTTTTATTTGTAAAAAAAATTTAAGCGTTTGATCATTTCTTCTCTTAAAAATAATTACGGACAAAAGATAAGCGAATTGGTCAATCGGGTTAACAAGCCAGATTTAACTTTTTACACGTACCACCTACTCCTATTATTTAGCTTTATTTTCAACTTTCTAACAGTTCATGTATGTGTTAGCTTAGTAGTTAGTAGGATGACAAACAACTACTCCGTAATATATACATTAATTAAAAAGAAATTAGAAATCATCATGCTTTATCTAACCACCAAACTAATCAATTACGGAATATTCTTTTTTCGTGAAGACTAAAAATAGAAAAGTTAACATATTTCCATCCGTCTAACACGTGTCCAAAACAACTCTGAATACAGACGATTAATGGGTTTACACAAGTGCACCAATTTACCAAACTAAAAGATGTAGTCGTAACTACTACTAACCAGAAGAAAAGGGGGCCGGGATTATTTGAAAACTTAGGAACAAAAATAAATACTTCCTCCTTGAAAGTGTGTTTACTTTGAAATTGTACAAAATTTAAGAAGTATGCAATTGCTACATTGTCATCCACTCGTAAACATTTTTAATTGGTTAAACATTAAAGCGGACACTTACTTTGAAACAATCGAAAAAAGTATCAGGAGTTCATAGTCATAGACACTACAAAACAACAACGGAAGAGCTAGAATTTTATTTATGTGGGGCGAAATATTCTTTTTTTTCTTTTCCTATCATTTTGAGGGAGCAAAAATTCTAAAACATCCCTAATTACCTAATGAATTTTAGTTTTTTCTCGTAATTTTAGATTCCCTTTATAGATCCGCCACTGATTGCATTTATGTATATTTGGTTAAGCTAAAAAATCAAATTACATCTTAAATATCTAAGTTAGTGATGTCATGCAATCCTTATCAAGTCATGGTAAAGAAAATAATCGTGCGTAAAATACTGACCCGACTTGCTTATTTTTTATGGGTGTTGGCTCCCTCTCGATCTTATTCATGATCATATTGGTGTGGTATGGTGTGGTGGAGTGTACGTGGGGTTTGGGTTGGGAGCAGGGACGGAGTCAGGAATTTCCGATAGTGGGGGCGAAAAAAAATTATTTTTTATTTCTTTAATAGTTTCGTGGGGGCGAAAATATTAAAATGTAATTAATACCTTAAAAATTTTTCTTTTTTACGTAATTTAAAAATTTTTGTGGGGACGACTGCCTACGCTGCCCCCGCTCTGTCTCCGTCCCTGATTGGGAGCAACACTATTGGCCCAAACCTAAGTGCTAGTCATCGTCATCATCATCATATATATATATATACATATATCTCTATCTATATATACTACGGAGTACTTCCTTTCTATTCCTCATCTACTTTAGTTAGGCTTAAATGCATGAAAGTTGAGATTAAAGTAGGTTACCGGGTGTTTAGAATTAGTGTCTTTGATTTGTTTATTGAAGTGTTTATCTACTTATTGGTTATGTTAGAAAATATATGGAACGAGTGCAAAGAACAAAACAAAGATAAATACGAAGCAGAATCTGTCAAATTCAAACATACCAAACAAAATTAATACGAATTAAATTCGAAGGTACAAAATTTCTAAAACTAATTATCCCTATTTATAGACAAAACTACTTGTATCCTAATACTAATCAAACTCTTGCCAAATTTTAAACCGACTCAAATATCATAACTAAATTTACCAAAAAAACCCTAGAGTTTAATTCACTTTCTAACAACTTATATTAACAACACAGCACATAAACATATTCAAACACCCTTGTGAAAACGTTCTGTTTATATATTATTGGTATGTTTGCTAACCTAGCTTATGAGAGCTTATTGGAGCTTAAGCTTATTTTTTTCACAAGCTTAAGCTATAAGCTTTGTTTGGTAGAAAAAATTTTGATAGCTTATTGAAAAAAAAAAACTCTGGAAAAAAAGCTAATGGAAGTAGCTTATAAAAATAAGCTACAAGCTTATTAAAGTAGAAATTACATATATACCCCTTATATCATTATTTATCATATATTTTTTGTCCTTTTATGTCAATTTACATCAATAAGCTCCAGCTAGTTTTACCAAACACTTGTAAACACATAAGCTTCAGCTTCTAACTTATAATATAAGCTCCAGCTACCAGCTCAAGCTATAAGATTCAGCTCCAGCTACAAATTAGTTTTGCCAAACACACCCCATGTTCAAAGAACAAAGTAGGTAAATTATTTTCATACGGGAATATGAATGTGCTTATATCGTGTTAAAACAAACAAATAAGTGGCTAAACGTTTAAATAAACAATCTCAAAACCCACTTATTGTATGAATTAATTATATTCGTGTAAGATATACTCCGTATAACATAACTTACTTAAAATTGAAGATACTATTTCATTAATTTAAAAAACTGCTATTTATAAATTATGCAAAAATAAATTATTTCATCATACAATAGACTACAATATAATGGGTGTGTTTAGTGTAACACCCCCAAATTTGTTTAGCGGAAGCATTTGGTTTAAGTACTGGGGTGTCACAATAATAACGCGTGCATACGTATCAGAGCTTATGATTACAACAGAACATAATATATTAAGATGCCAAAATGTTAATTACAAGAATTACGATTCATCGAATCGTATAAGTTAAAAGTAATATGTATACAAAAGTGGATTTCTAGAATATGACAAAACAATTTCAGTTATACTAGAGAAATCCATATGTTTTTCCCAAAAGTTGGCATCCTAAAGCTTCACGGGTCGCCTAATTCTCCATGTGTTGACGGTTCTTACATGCGCAGCTAATTCCCTGAAAAACATAGTAAAAGTCAACAACTAGGTTGAGTGAATTCACAGGTGTTATGTATGCAAGTTCAGTTGTGATAAACCACTGTTGTTTATAACGTATCGTGGGAATGTCGCCCAAAAATAGTATTTGTAACACCAAATATGTTTTCAAATAGTTGTTTGTAGGAATGTTCGTATCCTATTAGTTGTAGGAAAAACAGTATCCTGTGTTCAAGTATGTTTTGTAGGATTATACGTATCCTAATCGTAGATATGTTTTGTTGGGATATTGCCCAAAAATATAGTTCAAGTTATAGTAGGAATGTAAGTATCCTATTAGTTGTTCGTAGGTGTAACACTCCCCTAAGACCCGTATCTGGACCACGTGCGGCAGTGTTACAATCCTAATCGTTTGGTGGGTCCATGTTAGTAGGAAACCCATTGTTTTCAGTAGTGTTGCCCATGTCAAGTAGGGACTTTTCAGTAGTGTTGCCCATGTCAAGTAGGGACTTTTCAGTAGTGTTGCCCATGTCAAGTAGGGACTTTTCAGTAGTGTTGCCCATGTCAAGTAGGGACTTTTCAGTAGTGTTGCCCATGTCAAGTAGGGACTTTTAGTTACCCAGTCCGTTATATAAAGTGTTGCTGGTTATCCTCCAGCGTTCTCGAAAACGTGTTCATGTGTTTACAGCGTTGGCAGTATGAAAGTAATATGTAACACTTCCCCTAAGACCCGTATATGGACCACGTGCGGGCAGTATTACATATTAAGTTGAAATCGTCAGTTTGTTTATCCGTTTACTAGTTCCATGTACTCCACTTGTTTGAGTAAAATAGTATACAACCATGTTTGTATAAAAGTGTTTGACTATGTTTTCCACCCCTGTTCAAAGCAGTTAAAACAGTAAAAGTAGGGGCTGTGAACTCACCTGTTGAGTTAAGTAGTGCGAGTGCTAGCAAACCTAAGCCCAAGTACAGTCCGAGATCTCCTAACGTCCTAGACGTATGAGATTAATAAGTATGTGGATGTCTAGGCTAATCATCCATGCTAGTGTTCGTACAACCAAGTTGTGTCCAAAGTATTTGTTAAACGTTTACGTTGTATTTCATTGTTTGTGAAAATGTATACGATTCGTTGGTGATAGTTTAAAATCCTAATTTCGGTAAAATAAGTGTGTTTGTATTGTTTGTAAAGCTCGTGAATCGTATCTTATAAAGATATGCGTTTCCGGTTAGTTCGACACTTAGTGAGAACTAGTATTTAAACTTCCTGTTTTTAGCGACGCAAGGTGCGACGCTGGGTTGTGATGCGACGTAGGGTGCGACGTCGCGTGCGACGTAGGCGCTTATGTCGCTATATGCGACGTCAGGGTCTAGTGCGACGTAGGGACTGACGTCGCTATGTGTGATTTCACAATTTAATGCGACGTTAACGGTGACGTCGCAGTATGCGACGTTGTGAGATGTTCTGCGACGTAGGGGCTGACGTCGCATTTAGCCCAAGCCAGATGCGACGTAGCGGACTGTTCGACGAACAATTCGGGAAAAACGAGTTTTGGGTCGATTTTTGGACATTTTCAGTTGTTAGAACACTAAGGCATGGTAATCTAAGTGTATTAAACATGAAATATTAATTATAACTTCGAAATCTAAAGATTTGCGGGATTTGTCGGAAACTTACGAGTGTCGGATTTGAAATCCGAAAAGGTAGAAGTGTAGATCGGGATGCCGTGGTCGTTTTATTCCAAAGGAGCTATGTGATTCGGCGTCGTTTTAGTGTAGTTTTTGGGTGATTAGTGTGGTTTTTGTTTTGTTTTTAGAGAGAGAGAGATGAGAGGAAAAAGAAAGAAGAGAGAGAATGAGATAGATAGAAATGAAAGAAAAGGGAGGTGGGAGAAGCATTTGAACAATATAATCGAGTATTGTGGTGTCATTTGAACTTTCTTTTATTCCTATTCTCCTGCCCTCACCATTTCTGATGGACTTATTTTTATAGAATCAACCTAGCTAGTGTGTATCTGTAAAATGATATTATGCCTTCATATAAATTAAAATTTCGTTTTGTATAGGGTGAGATTTGTTAGCCATAAAGAAGTAGTACTAATATTAGCAAGGGTGATGATTTAGCCATACACCATTCTTATGCATTGTTGTGTTGTACTGTACAACACTGTAAAACAGCTTTAGTGGTGTATGGCTAATTTTTGGTGGTGTACAAATCACCACCCTATTAGCAAAAAGGAGTTTGAGGTCTTTGATAATTACATGCAAAGTATATAAGATTCTTTCTTCATATATTCTCTGCTATATATATAATTAACCTAGGTTAGTGCCCTCTTTTTGTTATACATAAATAATAATAAAAATAAATAAATAAAAGAATATCCCTTTTAAATGTGATTTTTCAAATAATAACAACAAAAGGTAGTTAGCAAGGGGGAATCGATCAAATGAGTTGAGTTTCTAAAAAAGTTCATACCAAAGCAAGATTCTTTCTCCCTATTTTCTCAAGTATATAAACCGAGTGACTACTTTTTTAAAAAGAATTTCCATGTTAAAATTGATTGTTAAATACAAATTTAATGATATGAATTATGTTTTTATTTATTTTCTAGAACATTAAGATAAGGTTTTCGAATTACTTGAAAAAAAAATCTTGTAATCACAGTATAACACTATTGTTCATGTAACACAAAGGACGAACATGCTAAAAGATAAGGTCGTACGTAAAAAAACACGCGAGAGTTATATAACTCGGAAACGGGACCTTAAAGATGTTATTGTTCTCAGTTTATTAGCAAGGTTCTCTGTTTATTTGTTAGTATACATGCAAGACAGCAAGAGTTATAACTCGGAAGGGGAACCTTAAAGATGTTACTGTTCTCAAATTATTAGCAGGTATATATGCGTCTATTATTTGATGGAATATCTTTTGTTTGTGGCATCAAAAATATCGGAATTTCACGAAAGATCATTTTGTGGAATAATGTATAATTGACATTACCTTTTCATTCGAATAATTGTAAGAATAAGGGCATTAAGGCGACACGACCCATATCAGGATAACATCGTATAATTGAATATTGATAGTAAAAGTTACTAAATGGACATGGTAGGTAAACTTCTTCTTCTTTTTTACATTTTCAAAAAGAACAAATAATAATAAAATACATAAATAATGAAAATTTAGTGACAACAGTTTGCCAATGATTTTCGATTTTTTAAGCAGTTGTACTTTCTCGTTATCTTCGTGTCTTACTACAGATTCGGTAAACAATAACATCACTGTGACGGAAAAAAATCATGCATACAAATAATAATAATAAGAAAACATCAATTACCGGTGGATTTGTTATGCATATGTACATAATGCGAAAATACGAAAAGAAACTTCTTGTTAGCATGTTTAGCCAACCATAACTGCAGAAAGGGTGTCAATTTGGCCCAAACCAAACCTGAGTACCTGACATTAATCATGGTCCCACTCCCACGGACCATTCATGCGATTATAAATGGCTGAAAAAACAGGTGGTATTAGTCAAGATCATGACCAACTATATTCCCATGCTTAACATAGTATCTCAAGTGGAGTTTAATTGTAGAACCAATTAGCAGCAAAAGAGTAGTCCATTACTCATATACTCATATGAGGTGTCATTGTAGAAGAAGGTACATATTAGCAAAACCGTTCTAATCGAGTATCATAATAAAATGTAACTCATTCATTCTAGAACTGGTAGCCCTATTTTATAGGACCCATTGGGTGAGCAAGGAACTGATTTTTTGAAGAAAAAAAACAAAGACAAATACATGTGACAGGTCGAATTGAGAGATAACCTGGATCCCATGTACTATGTAGCTCCACCCTGATTGCAATTTCTGTAATCATGTCTAACAACTTTTCTTTTTCTTTTTCAAACTAGATTAAGAAATGAGTACAGGTCTACCTAACTTGACTCGATCCTTTATACATGTGCATAAAGATAACTTGTTTTGACCTAAACTCATTTTAAGTTTTCATCCCCTAATGCAACTCGTCTGTAAAACTCACTAAAAACAATATAAGATACATCAAATGCGGTGGAGTAGGGACGATCTTTATCTTTACCCAAAAAAAAAAACGAGGGGTTAGGACGATAGTGTTTATGAACTTAAAAAACGAAGTGGTATAAAATAAAGAAGAGGTGCTCCCATAACTTATGTTCATCAAAAGATTGTAAACTTCAGGTTCTGAATTCCATTAAAACCAAAAAAAACCCTATCCGTTGACAACTTCCTAAACCAACAACACCCAAATTAAATCAACATGCTAACCAAACCTGGCAGTTTGAATCTATTACATAGTTGAACCAGAATGTAGTTCTCCATAACAAACAGGAGTATTTTTCTTAATAAACCTATGTGTGATAGTTCAATTGCTGATACTGTTTGGAACAACCTGTGATTCTAGCATGCTAGCATCATCTGTCTCAGAAATCAGAATGTATGCATTCACTAGATCCATTTACTTATAAGTTATTTCAGGTTATAATTTATCGCTAACTAAAAATTGCTTAAAAGGAAACACACCAGAAATTGCCTAAGCGCTTAAAAATCTCCTAATTCATTTCATTCAATCAAAATATATTCATCAATAAATAACAATTCATCACCAAATCAAAATGGTTGGACAATAAAGTGTCCAGGTCAACCCAATTCGTTTTGACCGTACAATTCATTTCCCCATTTTGACCCATTACCAACCTTCACATTTTGCCAACTCTAGTTTCCACTCTTTACCCTCCATGCATCGAGATTCTTTGAGTAAGTTTTGGCTTCTTACAAAATAGGGCATGATCAGTATCTATTATTCACAATCATTTCAAGTACAAAGATGTTGATCCTGGAGTAAAATTAAAGAATGGATTATATTTATACTAATTAACCAAAGCATGTATAATCAACAATAAGTGGTTACATTCCTACATTAAGATGGGGATCTTCTCTACACACAAGGAAAAAATTACTTATCATCACACAAGGACTAAAGCTAACAATCTTTTCAATAAATCTAACCTTGCCATGTGATCATAGAGCCCCAAATTCGAACTGCATCATGACGTCGGTTGTGGCTCGTTCACTTCTATTTTCCATGCTATCATGCAACTACGTACCATATCACGTGGCTAAAACTTATTGACCGGACACGTATATGCCATCAATATTCACATGAATTAATTTCACTTACTTGGACTTTTAGCCAAATCGTGAAGGGGATTTACAAGTGTCAACAACCGTACGGATCCGCTCTATAACTACACGGATATCCTTTTCATCTAATGTGGTAAAACAACACCTAAACCATCCTGGTTCAATACAGTGGCAAGATGAACCAGGGGTAATGTTAATCTTAGCTACATTCAAAAACTTATCCCATAAATCAAGTTCCCCTTTTTCATTATAAGGGCGAATCAGTCCACTCATATCGATCCAACAATACAATCCTCCACTGCTCTTTGTACAACTGATTCCTAATTCTTTAAGACCATTCACGAACAAATCATACATACCCTTTAATCTTTCTCGGTTTCTTTCAGTGTAGTTCTTGATAAATGTTGTGTCTGAAAGCATAGATGTTACTAACCGTTGGGTTGGAGCTGATATCGGAGAAAATCTAGTCATTTTTCGAGACACGGTCAGAACACTTTCGTTGTATGAATATATAACCCCAACCCGAAAGCCCGGAAGAGCCAAGTCTTTGGATAACCCATATACAATATGAACCCGGTCTTTATCAGTATCTTCTGAGTCAACTATTTCTGCCATGCTTACAAATTCCTCATCTCCGAAAGTTGAAGCAGCAAACAGTTCATCAGATATGATATGGATGTTTTTTTCTCGGGCAAAATCTAGAAGGTTAAAAAGGGTTTCACGGGCCATTAAATTCCCAACAGGATTAGAAGGGTTTGACAATAGGATTCCTCTGACTTTTTGTCCTCGTTTTCTTGCCTGATTAAAAGCTTGATCAAGAGCAGGAATGCTTAAAGTGAAATTGTCAGAGCTTCGACAATGAACGGGTATTAGCTCCACTCCTGTCCGCCATTTCATATCCCTATCGAACCTGCAGGTTTGTGTTTGAGTTATAAGCTTATAATAAAGGGTTTCTCCATTAATAATGGGTTTATCAAGAACGACATCAGATGATAAACTTTGATGACGTCAATAATAATGTGATGTAGAGGTGACAAAAATGGGTTCAGGTTGAAACAGGTCATCTTTAAGTGGGGGTCAAAAAAGGACCAGGCAGCACGCAGGCTGACCCAATAATTATGGGTTTCTCAAGAGCTACATTAGATGATAAACTTTGAAGTTCTCAATTAATACTGTAATGTAGAAATGACAACAATGGGCCCAGATTGAAATATGCCGTCTTTCAGTAGGGGTGAAAAATGGCCAGGCTGCGCACGGGCTGACCCGCTAAAACCTTTTAGTACATTTTTATTAATAAGAAGGTGTAAATTATGATTACAGAAACAACATTAATACAGTTTTACAACAATAATCTAGTATATTGAATGAAACTATTTAGGAAAGAATAATGACACATGTGCCCTAACATTCGTGCCTAAAAGTATGCCTAACGAGGAGATAAAGAAACATGGAAAGATCAAAGGTGAAAAAAAAAACAAAGAAATAAAAATGGTGTAGATTTGGCATTGTTTTAGGCCTATATTTACAGAATGAGACTTCAGGCAATTTTCAGCTCATTTGAGCCATATGACCCTTCCCCCACTTAACTAATTTTCTTGGTTTGATCCATTTGAGATAAAAATATAACAACCCACTCATGAATATTTGACTTGAAATTGTTATCTTTGTGATGGTTCATACAAAATGCTTGAAAATTACCCAGGATAGTATGGAGCAGGTACAAGGAAGGCATTCCCATGGTCTGCCAAAGCAAAACAAAGAATCTCAATAGCAGGAGTAGCACCAGCTGTTAACACTATTTGTGATGGATCAAATGACACTGTTCTTCCCACAACTAGTGACATGTAATCAGCCATGGCCTAATATAAAAATAAAAAATATAAGAATAAATAAATCAGCTAACTCCCGTACACATAGGTGATAGTTGTTCAGAAATAAAGAAAAATAGAAAGAAAAAAAAAGTAGTAGCATGTGTACGACGAAAAGTAGAAGTCTAAATATGAAATGCAAACAGCACAAAGAATGAGGAAACAGAGAGAGACAAGAAAGCATTATCTTCCCTATTTTTTTTCTTTAATCACTCAAGTAGTAAACTTAAAAAATTAGAACTAATGGTGTTAGATCGATATTTACCCTAACTATACAAACAGCAATTACCTAAAATCTTAGTTGCAATAAGAATATACTATGATAAATGTAAATATAAAAGTAAAATGCTATCAGCAATGTTAAATACTAAAGTAAAATGTTAACAGCAATGCTAAACATACATTGTAACATAGTTTCATTTTGGTCCTAAACTAACGATTGTGTTTTTTTCAAAATATTAAAACAACAAATAAACGATAGGCTACCGCATAGTCCACATTATAAAAGTACACAATACAAACCAAGCCTTATAAACATAAAGCATATACTGGTGAGAGTTTTTTATATAAAAGCTTATACAATCTAGTGTGAGATTATAGTCCAAATTTCATCCCCACCCACATTTCACAATCAACATAAAAACAGTGACATGGTATGCTTCAAAAACATCCAAATTTTCCAGCATAGTAACTACATGACAATATTAGCATCCGATATCCTCCGCTCACTAACAAACTGCCATTTTTTAAGATGCTTATATACTATCACACACACCACTCAAATCCTTAACAAGTGTGAAAATTTTGACATAATAGAACTGTTAAAGAAACATTCTTACAAACTTCATAGCTAAGCCGCCTAAACAACACATAAAAAGGTTAATATACAAAACGTTACCACTTTCAACTCGGTCATTCCATCAAACGATTGGTATGTAGCAATGCCGCTAACACTCAAACCACCTCTACTGTCTCCCCCACCAAGTATAGAATCATTCAACTTCTCAGTAATCCAATTTTCAATCAAATCAAGTGTCAGCTGTAAATATCAATAGCACAAACACACAAATACAATTAAAACAAAAAACAAAGTAACACCAAATCGTCACTGTATGTAACGAACTATTCCTTTGTACATGCAGAAAAGTAACCTTCTATTAACAAAAATGGTGAAGTATCACGTCACCATTTTTCCCAACTAGAGTGTTACTTTCTTGCATTTTGGTAACAATATAAAAGTCTGTAACATTAAAAAAAGTAAAAAAGATAGTTCGTTACATAAGATGATAATATGGCAAAATTTAACCAATATATAATTAAAGCCGCAAACTATACCCTATTTTCGGCCAATCCAAGCTGAATAACACCGTTACAATTACTCAACCTATCATACGGATCTTCAGAAACTTTATCCAATCCAATATAATAAGGCGAATCATTAGCTTTAGCAATCGAACAAACCCTAGCAGACACGTGCGGTCTACCAATCGAGGCACGTGACAACAACAAATTAGACCGCGAAGCTGACCTAGAAAGGTCCGTCGTCGGTGACGGAGGGTCCGACGAGTGTTGTTGTTCGGGCGGTGATGGCGAACGGCGTCGTTTGAGGTAAAATTGAAGGAAATAAAACATAGCACAAGGAATGAGTGAACCTAAAATTAATCCACCTCTACCTTGAACTATACCTTGTAAAGGTACAATTAATCTCATACCTGTCGATGATGATGATGATGGTTTAGATTTAGATTCATCTTCGATGCCGGAGTTGGTGAGACTCCGGTGACCGGAATTTTGTGTCATTTGAGTCACCGATTTTAAGATGGTCGGCGGTGTGGTGTGAGTGTATCGTGTGGAGAAAGTGTAACGGAAATCTCGAAGTGTTAATTTGTGTTACGTTACGGACTTACGGTGTGTCGTGTTGCTTGGTTGTAGAGTGATCCTTTTTGTTTTATGTTTTTTGGAATCTAGAGTCAAGTATACACTTTTTGTTTCTAAACTAAGAATTCTATTTTTTATTATGAAAATTATATTTGATATACTTGAATTGTATGCTTAAGAAGTTGAACAATAGTTATGACAAAAAATATATTAATTAAATTAAAATAAATATAAAGTAGAGATCCTAATTCCTATCCTCATGCAAACTTCTTAAACTAACCAAAAGAACAAAACCCATAATCGCATTTTACTTATATATCTCAAATCCGAATTCCTAACAAGAAACGAACTAACATTACTATAGTTTTACAGGGATTTACACAAAAACTCATAACAAAATCGGAATTACAAACCCCAAAAATATGAAACCCTAGAAATAATAATCATAATGTAAAAATTTATGAGATAAAATAACAATTCGAATGATGTTTACATACCTTTGCGAAGTCCAAACGAGAAATTACACGAATTAAATCCGAAAGTGTGTGAATGAGAGATTCTGCTGTTGTTCATGTGTTAATCCCCAGAACATCCAACCGGCGGTTTGTGATGCCAACCGGCGGTTGGATTAGGCCCATACGCGCCCACACGTTTAAGCCCAATCTGTTCAAAACCCATCTTAAATACTAGTCCAACCGGCGGTTGAGTTTGTCAACCGACGGTTGAATGAAAAAGCAGTCATTCTCATAAAATGTTTTTAGTTAAAATATATATTTTAATTTTATTTATTTTACTTTATAATGTATTCATTACTTACCTTAACATTGAACAAGCTTCCATTAAACCTTGAATTATCACAAAAAATAAACATTAAACACAAAATATAAAATCAAAATCTAACAAACCCATAACATTACGAAATTCAAAGTCACTTAACAAGTAATAAGAAGGAGAAAAACAAACATTAAAAACAGCAAACAATATAATAAAGAAACGTAAATTGCAAATCTCTAAAAGTTACTTCCTAAGCATGGTTGAACCACACATCGGCTAGGACTGAAGCATAATAACCATTGGGCAAGGTAACGGTGATAGGCTCTCTATGATCTGGTGGAAAGATACGAATAAAATGTCGGAGCATTGTCTTGGTAATCTCACGAATGGAAGAAGAATAATCAGAGAAACTTTTATGATGATCTTCAGCAGCTTGGGTCAAATCATCAAATTCCCTCATTATTTTATTAACGGCCTGATTTGACACAAAAAGTCACGTTTTTATGCACCATTTCAAGCCCATTTTGGCTCAAATCTTTGAATAAACATCAAATAAACATTGTTTTATACTAAATATGTAAAATGAGCCAAAACTTAGACTTCCTTTCAAAAAATCAATTAAAATGCTCAATTAACGAACAAAACAGAGCTAAAACGATCAACTTGCGATTCTGACGTATAATTAAGCAAAACTGGCCTAATCTGTGTCATATTGATCTTCAGGAAAATACGAAACCATGGGCGCAAGAATCATTCAAATCTGACAAGAAACGAAGAAGTTAGAGACAAACGAATATCACAAGAACTATGACCAGTGCACAAGAACTTACGATCCAGCACACAAGACCACGGACCAAGGGCATACACCCCCACAGGGGCCGTATACGCCCCTTTTAGGGCCGTATATCCCCCTTTTTAGGGCCGTATACGCCCCTTAGAGGGTGGTATATGTGACACCCGGTCAAAAAAAGGAGCTAAATTAGCTCATAATTTAAACTTTAATTATTCGTACATGGTACGTATTAATACGAAAGTATTCAGATATTATATATATAATTATATATATAACACAAAATAATTATTTAATAATCAAATATAAATGAATCTGAAAGAACACAGAAAAACAAATACGATTGTTGTTGATACAAAAATTAGAGAGGACGCAAAACTATTTTTAAATAGTATTTAGTTGAAAGTATTTCGGGAGTAACGAAAAATGAAACGAAAACGAGAACATTTATACGTTTTATATAAAACGTATCGTACGCGAACTGAAACAATACAAAACGTACCCAAAAGTCAAAAATAATAAAATTTATATTTTTCCCCTTCATAATAAAGTATTTGGAGAATTACCTCAAAATATAGTTACGAAATTTAAATAAAAATTGGCACATTATTGGACCCGTATACGAAACTAATGGGTTAAAAACTTAAGCTGTTACTACCCGTAAAAATATCTGGGAACACACTACTACTACCCGATCCAAACCCGTTGAAAACTTAACCCGGTTATTAATCTATATATTCCCACCATTCTCTTCAGATATACATACATTCTACCAAACTCGATTATTGTATTACTCTGTGCATTCGATCGGAAGGAAGCAGCAGCAGAGGCTTAACACAGCCTCTTTATCTTCATTACCATTCTCAAATTTATTAACATCATCATCTTTTATCCATCATCTTCTTCATCTTCACTTGTTTATCATCATCATCATCATCGTTGGAATCATCATCATCATCAGCTCATTATCATCATCATCTGAGTTTCATCAAAATTCCACTGTAAGAAAAATATTACTCAACTCCTTTCACAAATCTTGATGTCATTATGTATTTAACTTCATAATTGTGAATAATTTAACAAAACAAACTTATAAATGATAAGTTGGTGATGATTATTTTAAAACCCAAAAATTATTGTCTGTATAAAATTTAGCCAAACATAAGTGTATAATAATGTATAAAACACTTGAAAGAACTTGTAAATTATTGGCTATAACATGTGTAAAAGATATAGCTCGAATCATAGCAAAAACTTGTTGTAATTCTGGACTGAAAACTGGACACGAAGCTGAACACGGACTGAAAATAAAAGGAACCGATCGGCTAGGAAAACATAGCCGAACGGCTAGTCAAACCCAGCCGATCGGCTGGAATGGGAGAAGGGATCGGCTATGAGCCCATTTATGCTCATAGAAGAACGGCTAAACATTTGTAGCCGAATGGGTATGTCCCATTTTAATTACTACCAAATATAGATTCTAATATATATAGTAACTCTCAATTAATTATATATTAGTAATATAATTAATATTAATATTTGTTGTTATTATTATTATTATTATTATTATTATAATTAATCATACATGAATATATATACACAACGACAAATAATACAGGTATAAATATATATACTGAGAGTCCCGTAATCACTATTAGTTAGTAATTTGGAATCACAAAGTGTAAAGTTTAATTGTAGAAGGGGGGTTGAATACAATTTAAAAACAATTTCAGATTTTACCAAGTGTTTCAGCTTGTTTTAAATTGATTATCTATAACAGAGTATGACGGTATTGGAATAACAGATTAAAGATATAACAGTATCAAAGAACGACAAGTAATAGTTGCTGAAAGTGAATTGTATTGATTAAATTCACGAAGTGTTGAATGCAGAATGGATTAACCAAAGTTAATCCAATTCAAACACTTAGCTAAATTATTACAATAAAGAGTATTAACTACAGTGGACATACACGCTGATAGTTAACCTCGCTGAGTCTTAATACACACCTAGACAAACTAGTTCCCTGACAAACAGAAGAACGGTGCATATATCGACTAGCCTCTACAGTACAAAACACTGAACTATTTATACTACAAGAGTTCCTAAAATATCGCCTACAAAATAGGATCTTGGAAGGACACGTGTCGCTGCTTGATTGGTCCTGATCTCTGATAAACCGACATTCTGCGGGTCCCAATTCTGTTACCGCAAATATCTCGTTACCTTAAAACCAATCACTTGCTGCCACTTAATCTTTCGGACATACTTCGAACTGGAACATTCTTGCTGATGTATAGATAAGTACAGTACTTTTTAGTACTAGATGATTGAGAGGCTTTATTGAATAGTCCCTGAAGATGCAGCAATCCTCCTCACTCACTGCGAGCTAACATGCTCTTGTAGAATGAATTGAACAGAAGATCTTCAGTGACTAGCTGTTATTCTGGCAGTGACTTTTGCCTTTATTGATTTGAAGAAGTAAGGCTCTCGCTGTCGTTGATCAGCGACACACCAAGTTGAGCTTTAAATCTTCCTCAGAATATCTAACAGAAAGAATGATGATCAGCGAAACTCATTATCAGCAACAGCAGCTTCGATACAATCCATTTCTTCATCGAGTAGTTAACAGTTGAGTTGGTCAGCGACCAGTGACTTCATCATGGTCAGCGACCAGTGACTCAACAATCTCCCCCTAAATGATTGTGATTGAAGCTCCCTAGACAAACTTGTTGCTGTGAAAGTTTATAGTCAGTGTTTAAGATTTTAAACATTCAGTGACTTATACTTGTGATCCATTCATTTTTCTTTTTGGATTCTTTTGATATGATCTGAGTTTTGCACTTTGGTTTTCTCAAAAACAAAATTAGGTTTCATTGAACTGTATATCATAAAGTAAATTTAGTTACAATAAACCTAATCTTTTACAAGCTTCAATTTAAACATCCCCAAACTTCTTCTTCTTTTACGATGCCCAACTCACTCTGTAATTCATATTTGTCACTGGATGGCAGGAACCTGTACTGTCTAGCAAGCCCTTCTTCCATGATTGCTTTTCTCATTGTTGAGTTCTTGGGAAGCACACTGACTATTCTGATGAGATGTACAAGCTGCTCATGATCTATCTTTTCAAGTTCTGATTTTCTTTGGAAACACAGCTTTCCATTGAAGTCCCTGTAAACAATCCATTTCTCTCCTTCAGTAACTTCAGTGCCCTCAACCCTTGGCAGTCCATCAGGAATTGACAGATTCAGTTTGCTGGTGTTTGGAATTCTGATAATTCTGTTGGTACCTGCCCTATACCTTGGACTTGGTGGCTGCACTATCTCCTCACCAAATATGACAGTGTCTTCTGGTCTAAGTAGCTGTAGATCCACCATTTTCTTGAACAATCTGTCAATCTCAGCCAAGACTTCTTCCTTTGCAGCACTTGAGGAGTGATTGATAGCAAGTCTAATTTCATTCCATTCTTCTCTATGAAGTTTACAGACTTGATCAAGATTGATTGCTTGAGAATCCAATCCTCTGTGGATAAGTAGCTGAGCTTGAGACTTGTTCTTAGGCTTCTTCAAGTAGACTTTTGTGATAGGAGCAGGGTTTGATCTTCCAACCATTCTGACAGCATATTTCTTTCTGTCAATCTCATCCAACATTTTATCAGCAGAGGTCTTTGCTCCCCCTTTCTTTTTCAACTTGCTGCCCTTTTTATTTGCACAAATCTCTTGTTGAAGATCAGATTCTTCAACATCTTGAAAGAGTTTAGACAGCCTATAGTCTTCATCTTCTTGCTTTCTTTTTAAGAAGATTTCTCTTTCTCTTTTAATGGCTTCATCTCCACTCAGCTTCAACAGATAAGCTCGATCAGAATCAGCTTGTTCCTTTAGCTTTCTCTTTCTTTCTTCTTCTTCCTCATCTAGCTCAGCTTGAAATTCTAAGAGCATCTCCCTCTCATGCTTCTGTCTCTCTTTAATTTTTCTTACTATTCGCTGCTGTTCAGTTTCTTCAGGATGAAAACTTTCTGAAGTTACAACTGATGACAAAAGATGAGCAGGAACAGAAGAATCTGAATCTGTGATCTCAGATTGAGAGTGATGATGAGTTGTAGTAGTTGTTGCTTCTGTTGGAGTGATGATAGTGGGGTTTGAGAGGGTGATCTGTGTTGTTGCTGTTGTGGTTGTGGTAATTGGTGCAGTTGTTGTTGCTGGAAGTGGGGTTGATGGTTGTGTTGTTGCTGTTGTCTGGATTGTTGCTGGTGGTTGTGTTATTACTGATGTTTGGATTGTTGCTGATGGTATGATTGCTGTTGCTGGGGATGCCTCAGATATGTCAGTGTCTGTATGAGGTGTTTCTGATAAAGACTTAGGTTGCTGAATGATAGTTTTGAGATTGTGCATGGCGGCTGCTATTTCTTCCTCAGAGAAGTTTATCTTTTTAGAAGAAATGGACTCTGATGTGGGAGACTTGCTGGTTCTTTTTCTTTTTATTAAAATAGAAGAGATTGGTAGCTGATCTTCCATTTGATCATCAGAGGCAACTGGTTGCTGATCTTCCATCTGATTAGCAATATCTTTTTCTTTCTTATCATTAGTACCAGCATCAGTACCTTTTTCACTAGTCCCATCATTCTTGACTTCTTTATCAGCACTATCTTGCATATCAGCATCATCCTTTTTCTTTTTATCACTTCCATTATTATCATCAACATCATCTCCTTCATCCATATTGACAACATCATCTTCTTGTTATCTATTCATCCATTCCCACCTCATCAGCTCAAAGCTTGCTGACTCCCCCATAACTCATGCATTCTCATCAGCAGCCCACTCTTTGACTAGATAGTCATACCTCCTTTGTTCATCAGGATGAAATTCAGGGAAAACACTCATATTATCTCTTTCCTCAGCGACATCCATATCTGATGCATCATTATCAAAGGGAGTGTAATTCTTAGCATCATCATCATCTTTATTCTCCCCCTCAGCCTCAGAAACAAAATCAATAATCTCATCAAGTCTATTACAGATTTTCTGATGATCAACATGCATAGTTTCTAGACCCGTGATGGTCTCATGATGGTTGGAGAGAATTTTTGGAAGTTCGCTGATAATTTTGTCAGCATGGGTGATATAATCCACAACAGAAGATGCCATCGTTTTTTGTTTTTCATTGAGAGAGATTATTGCATCTTCATGAGTTTTGAGGCTGATTCTGGTGAATGAGGCGAGATCAATAAGAGACTTAGCATGAGTTTCCAGAAGTCGATAGTGATCTATTTCAGCATTTGCAATAAGTGAGACCTTTTCTTTGATATAATCACTCCAATCTGGAATAGATTCATAAGCTGCTGCAAGAGAGTGAACCTTATTAGTGAGATCAGTGAGTTGGTCAGTCAAGGTCTCTCTATCTTCAGTGAGCATTCGAATTTGTTGCTGTGAAACAGCAATGTAATCAAGCAGCAATTTGTCTGTTGATGATGTGGTGGGAGTTGATGCTTTGTTGGTTGGTGATTTTTGAGTGGTATGGGAGATTGGTGGAATTGTTTGTGATTCAGATTGAATTTCAACATCTGGTTGAGATGGTTGTTCATCAGCATGTTGAGCGATGTTATCACTAGAAATAGACATTTCATCTAATTCCTGAATGGGTGAGGTTATGGCATCAGCATGTGGTATAGTGGAGAAGGATAGAGATAAAATATCAGTATCATCTGGTTGCTGATTCACCTTTGGAAGAGTAAGATCATAAGATCGATGTTGCTGATCCTTTTCAGAAGAAAATGAAGAAGTATCCATTGGTTGGGCTTCCTCAACATCATCAGCTTGTGTTTTAGCTGATGGATCATTAGAAACAGAAAGGTCAACCTGTATCTCTCCCTGTGACTGGGGAGAGACATTGTTGGTTGGTGCAGTGAAAGATGAGAGTTGGCCCGGGTCTGTAGCCAGTGATGTGTCATCAGTAATGAGTGTGTTAACACCCGCTGATGACACTAGCCCTTTGACTGAAACATCATCCTTTTGTGAGAATGATGAGTGGCTGATGGGTTGACTCGATGGGTGGGTGTGGGTTGCACCCGAATCACTGCTAACAATGGGTTGAGCCATTGTAGATGTCTGTAGGCTTCCCTTTATAGAGTCACTGGACTTTTGTGAGTCCAGTGAAGCAGTTTTAGGCATAGGTTGATCAAGAGTGCCCGCAGGGACTGAACGTTCAGTTGCTGCTTCACTTTTGGCGTCCTTAGACGTCTTTTTCTGACTCTGTCCCTGATCCTTTGATGTCAGGGACTTTAACTTGATTTTCTTAGGAGCAGTTGGTGGCTTTTGCATTGGTGGTTGATCAGCAATAGTCACTGGAGGTGTGTTCAGTGACGTGATCAATGTGGGGGCAGAATCAGACGGATGTATAGTTTGTAAAGGCTGGGGTGCAAGTATCCCCTTTGGTTTCATGAAATCAGGGAGAAGCACAGTTGCAGTTTTACTAAAAATTTGATTCCCTATCAGAGTAGGTTCAAAACCTTTAAAAGAAATCCTATCGTATGCTTTAAACTGATCTTTAAAAACAAGTGAAAGAAACCTAGGATAGGAAACATATTTTGCTCTGGTAGGTTCACAGATTCTCGAAACAATATCATCAAAAATCATGCTTGCATAGTCAACTTTTAAAGAGTTGACCAGTGACCAGCTTAACTGTGCTTCTAGGGAGTTGAATTGATCATAACTCCCTGTTTTTGTGCCCAGAGATTGAATAAAGTTTGAAAATAGGGCATTCCACACACCATCCATTTTAGATTTTTGAACAGTAGTATACTTACGATTTCCATTGCTATCCATAGTGTATTTGCAGTCAATCCCAGTGAGATTCACTATGCCAGCTTTGGCATCTTCTTTGTCAGGCAGTGGGTCGTAAGTATTGTGCTCAGGGAGTTGTAAAACGGTACGGATGGTGTGTGCAGAAATGATTATTTCTTGACCTCCGTTATCGATAAAACCTTTAAGTTGTGAGGTACTATTAACGATTGAGTGAGTACAGGTATACCAAAACTCACTCAACCAGTCTGGATTCATCTTTACAGGTGATAATGTGAGAGCAGGGAGAATAAAATGATTTTTTAAGAAATTGATTATCTCCGCGTACTCTGTTTTAGGGCATGAAAGATTACCCAAATAATTTGCTTTTGGAACTGTAATGATATCATCTTCACCAACTGCAGGAGCTCGAAGAGCTTTGATATCTTCAGTGGCAGTGTATGAGTTGAGAAAATATTTTGATTTAGCCATTACAGAACCTTTGAAAATCGTTGATTAAACACTTATTTTAGGGTTTTGAAATGCCAAAGGGTTTTCGAAAATTAGTAAAGTGTAAAAGATGACAAGTTGCTGATTTGTAAGTTTAAATAGTACACTTTATTAATGATCGTGTAGTGGAGATGAAAACAACGTGGGCAGTCGTGGTGGAAGATGTACAGGTGGTAGAGGGTTATGATGGTGGTGCGTGGTGGCATTAATGGTGATGGGAGTGGTGTGCCGGAAAAAGTACGCTGACGTAGGAAAGAGAATGTCAGAAGCGCGCGATTTTTCCGATATACCATAAAACATTTATTTTTGAAATCCGTTAAATTAAATACATAATGTACTAAAGATAACGAATGTTTTGTTGATTGAAAATCACCATTAAATGATATCTTCAGTGAGTTTGAAAGTAACTGAAGATACATAACCGATTTCTTGATTTACTAAAAAAGAAATATTGAAAAATAATAAAATTATTTCTTTATTTAGGCAAGGATGTAGTTTCGCTGGTTTAAACACAACTTAGAATACTGAATAAACCATTGAGATTTGATCATTTTATAAATAAAGAGAAAAGATTATTATTTTTCAATATTTATATTGAAAACCCCTCATTTTTTTTATTTTTTTATTTTTTTTTTTAAATCATGAGTAGAGATTATGTTGTATATAAGTTGTATAACATATCATTAGATTGCTTCGTCACTGATTAAGTCACAACTTAGAATACTAACAAAGTCAGCTTAGAAGAAATTAAGTCAATGATATAAAACAAGTATGACAACATAACAGATACTCATGAGATTATATGGACTATGTGATTAGTCCAGTTGATGAATCAATCCAAAGACAGGTTCATAGTGACCAAGCGTTGGTTTTGGCTTCCACTGATTTGAATAAACAGTATCTGAATGTTCACTGATGATGTTTTGTTTTTGAAAAGGTAAGATAGAACATTCAGATGACACATGTTGCCTGTTGCCACATTTATAACACTTTTTGTTCAAGTAGCTGGCCTTTTTGGCTTTCCTTTTTGTAAGTTGCTGATCTGACACAATCACACAACTTTTATTGCTGATTGTTACTTCTTGCATCTTTGACTTTAGGTCACTGATGGAGGTTGTCTCAGTGACTGATACAGTGTCAGTGAAGTTGCTGATGATTGTTTGATTATCAGTGATGGTTTTGATGAGATGAGACGTTACTGATGATCTGACAGTTTTCAAAATATTTATCTCATCATTATCATTTAAGACATCAGTATCTTCAGTGACCAACTTGCTTTTAGTAAAATAGTTTGGTCGTGGCTCACTGAAGATGGAGATGGGTTCAAATACAGCTTTTGAAAAATTACCCTTGGGATCAAAAACATGGTCAACCATTGTTGAATCAGCGAGGGATGCAGCATATTCATAATCTCCTCCCAAAATAGCTTTGACTTGTTTTGGAATTTGATTATTTACACAGTGATTGACTTTATCATTTGACTTACACCAAAATTCCATGACTTTTTTAAGCTGTTGAAATTGTGTTTCAAACTTAACTTTTTCTTGAACACACACTTGATTAGCATGAATTTGTGCATCAAGATCAAGTTTTAATTTCTTCAACTTTGACTCATTTTCATTTTGATCATTAAGTTTGGATTGTAAGTCACAAATTTTACGTTTCTGCCCTCTTTGAATATCATGAGCATTTGATAAGTCAACTATCAAAGACTCAAAGACATTATCTTTTTCAGCAGCTGTATATGTTTTAAAGCAATGTACCTTGTAAAGAGTTTTAGGATCCCATTAAGATGCTGAACATTTAGGAGTGACTTCTTTGATGTCTCCAAGAAGTTCAGTGTCATTAGCCATCAGACAGTACTCCTTGTCTAAACAAATCATTGCTTCTTCTTCATCAGATGATGAGGAGTCAGAATTACTGAATGAACCTTCTTCAGCAACGAAACCTTTTCCTTTCTTCTTCCCAGATTTAGCCAATGCCTTCAGTTTCTTGTATTTTGCCTTGTACTTGTTGTACTTGTCATTTCTGACATCTGGCATGGGTTCAGGGACTTGATTTATAACACCCCTCGTTTCATTATAAACAATAATATAATAATTGCGACTCGGAAGCGTATATTTCAAAACATACTATCAATGTTTTACATTACGTAAAATGTCAATAAACTTTTTCAAACTTATTACACCTGACATTTCAACAAACTCGGTGTTATATAATTCAAAACATTTCTTTAGTTATCAAAATAACATCAGAGTAACAGCCTGTCAAACATTCCTTCAGTTCCAAACTACTTCCTGGCCTGTCCAATATGTCCCATCTATTTAACCTGCAGGAAGAACTGTGGTGGGGTTAACATAAAGCTAAGTGAATGAAACTATAATCAACAGTACAACCTAGCATAATAATCTGTTTACATCAAATAATAATAAACAGAAAATCAATCATTCACTCGACATCCAATCAATGTCAAGCTACACCAATCAAACATTATCAATCGCCATGAGGATCGGTGGCTCCTGAGATACCCTAATACCGGTTTGGTAATCAAGGAACTCTTATCAATCATCTGTATTGGCCTATACATAATTACCGATAACCAGTTGTTAATCACACACGACCTAGATCTCCAAACCAACCTTTCAAGTTTCAAGATCTCCTGTCGTCTACAATAACAACCAAGTCCAACTGTCAAGTCAAGTTGACCTCAGAATCTTACATACTAGCTCAAACAGCCAAGTAAGCAACTATTTAAACTATCATAGCAAGATATCTCAACAGATGCATCATATCAAAGTAATACTATAAATTACTTGTTGTAAATCAAATCATTACAACTAAATCACACTGAGGTTACAGATCCACTCACCGACTACCTCAGCCGCAAGCTCAGAAGTCTAATATTACTGAGCCTTCTCCACATTGATTGAAGAATATACTGATGATAATCTGTCCATGGTGAAGTTTCACGAGAATCACAACTTCCTGATTTGATTTCTAGTTTGATTTGGAGGTTTTCTGAGAGTTTCTGTGAGTTTTGAAGTTTCTAAATGAACTTTCCTAAAATGGAAAGTTAAATATATAGTCGGTTCACAAACCGCCTTCAATATACGGGTATAATTTAGTACCCCATCTCAATCTATTGTCTGGAACCCGAAAACCATTTGCGAGTCCAAACATTTTATTGTACCGTTAACTATATTAATTTACAACAATTAATAATTCACTTATCACATTGGAATATTCAACTCCTATTCCAATTATTTCTACTAGTTCAAACAATATTATTTCCAAACACATTTAAATGTTTATTTAAATCAAGAAATAATATAAAACCACTAGGTCCATTTCGAGGGTGTTACATGATTTACTGACTTTGATCTGCATTCGGCTGCAAAATGACCAATTCTGCCACACTTGTAGCATTCACCCTTTGATTGAAATTTATCAGATGATGGAGCACCAGCAAATCGTTTTGATCTGGTGTTCCTTCTGAAATTAGCAACCATCATGGCCATATCCTTCTCAAGCTTCTCCAATCCTTCATCATACTCATATTCTGACTCTTCTTCATTCTGACCACCTTCTTCTTCAGCTATCAGTGACTTCGAGCTTTTCTTAGACACTTTTGACTTCTGTCTTTGATTGATTTCATCAAGCTCTGCTACAAGGGCATTGGATATCTTCTGACTTCCAAGAGTAGCACGAATATGCTCACTCTGATCAGCTTGCTTTTCAGACTGCTCCCAATTGAGCAAAATACCATAGACCTGAGTTAAATTCAGAATTGAATAATCATTTCTCTGTCTGGTACACGTTGCAATGGTTCCCCAGATTTTCCTTGGCAGCAACTCAAGAAACTTTTCAACAACAAATCTCTGTTCTTTGCCTATACCAGCCTTCTCCATTTTGTTCATCAGTGAATGGTATCTGGTGTAAGTGGAAGACAGAGATTCATTTGGTTCCATTGCGAACAGCTCATACTGGCGAGTGAGATTGACTTCCCTGCAGCGAATAATATCAGGAGTTCCAATATATATATTCCTAAGGGTATCCCACATATCTTTAGCAGTTCTACAAAGCCTGATTGATTCGAACACTTCATCAGGAAGTGCCATGCCTATGTAGATTTTAGCTTGTTTAACAAGTCTAACCAATCGCCTATCCTCATCAGTCCATTGTTCCTCTCTTTTAGGTAAAACCATTTCTGGTATAGCTGGAGTAGTAGCTGTTGCAATTACAGCAGGAACAATAGTAGTTGGGATATGTGGACCATTGGTTATGATATTACAAAGACGGTCATCAACTAAGTCCAAAAACATCATCATCCGGGACATCCAAGTTTCAATCCTTGAAGGATCAAAAAATGGAGGTTTGGTTGTGGAACCATTTCCCTTTTGATAATCAGAGTCAACACAGCTGTACTTTACTGATTCCATAGCAGACCTGGTTAATTGAATTTAAACCAACTCAGCTCTGATACCAATTGAGAGTCCCGTAATCACTATTAGTTAGTAATTTGGAATCACAAAGTGTAAAGTTTAATTGTAGAAGGGGGGTTGAATACAATTTAAAAACAATTTCAGATTTTACCAAGTGTTTCAGCTTGTTTTAAATTGATTATCTATAACAGAGTATGACGGTATTGGAATAACAGATTAAAGATATAACAGTATCAAAGAACGACAAGTAATAGTAGCTGAAAGTGAATTGTATTGATTAAATTCACGAAGTGTTGAATGCAGAATGGATTAACCAAAGTTAATCCAATTCAAACACTTAGCTAAATTATTACAATGAAGAGTATTATTAACTACAGTGGACATACACGCTGATAGTTAACCTCGCTGAGTCTTAATACACACCTAGACAAACTAGTTCCCTGACAAATAGAAGAACGGTGCATATATCGACTAGCCTCTACAGTACAAAACACTGAACTATTTATACTACAAGAGTTCCTAAAATATCGCCTACAAAATAGGATCTTGGAAGGATACGTGTCGCTGCTTGATTGGTCCTGATCTCTGATAAACCGACATTCTGCGGGTCCCAATTCTGTTACCGCAAATATCTCGTTACCTTAAAACCAATCACTTGCTGCCACGTAATCTTTCGGACATACTTCGAACTGGAACATTCTTGCTGATGTATAGATAAGTACAGTACTTTTTAGTACTAGATGATTGAGAGGCTTTATTGAATAGTCCCTGAAGATGCAGCAATCCTCCTCACTCACTGCGAGCTAACATGCTCTTGTAGAATGAATTGAACAGAAGATCTTCAGTGACTAGCTGTTATTCTGGCAGTGACTTTTGCCTTTATTGATTTGAAGAAGTAAGGCTCTCGCTGTCGTTGATCAGCGACACACCAAGTTGAGCTTTAAATCTTCCTCAGAATATCTAACAGAAAGAATGATGATCAGCGAAACTCATTATCAGCAACAGCAGCTTCGATACAATCCATTTCTTCATCGAGTAGTTAACAGTTGAGTTGGTCAGCGACCAGTGACTTCATCATGGTCAGCGACCAGTGACTCAACAATATATATACATTCGGATAAATATATATATACAACGAAACAATGAAATTATATACGATATAACTCGTACGTTTTATATATGTACTTTTTTAAAGTATACAATAAAACGGGTATAAAAATAATATCTTTTTGGGAATTACTATTTCAAAATCATCACCAACAAATCGTACATATTTTAACTCAAACAATCTTTCAAAACAATCAAATCATTAACATAATCTCAAGTACTTATGTTAATATATCTCTTACGTTTAGGACGTTAGAGGTTACTGGTTTGGAGAACCTTCTTACTTGGTTTCTGCTTTACATTGCTCAGTGACTCAGGTGAGTCTCACAGCCCCATTTTACTGTTTTTGCTTTGGGGGAGATGCATTACTTGTATTTACTTGTTATATGAAATTATCAACTTTATTAGCTTACTTTATAGACTTACTTTTTAATGGTATTTACTTTACAAACTTTCTACTTTGCTGACTTACTATTTTACTGATTTACTATACGACAGGCTTATGCTTTACTACTTTACCGACTTATTTACTTACCGACTTACAGACTTATAGATTCACTGATATACTGAATTGCATGAGTTTCCTTTTAATCCAATGAAGTCCTCTGAATCATAGTTGTTAATTATAAGATAAGCGCGAGTTTTAGTATATGGATCCATATGGGACTGACAATCCCCGCCCGGTGTAGCACGCACTACCACGAACCGTACTCGTATAAATGGGCGTTTCTTACTCGTTTCATATGAGTGTTTTTGGATTAGCATTCACGGGGGAAAATTACCTCGTACTTGATTGTACCTTACAGACTTGTTAAGCTTCGACTATGATAGCTCATGGCAAGATAGACCGACCCTACTACATTTGTACAATTATAATTTATTGTCTTACTTATTTGTGAAATAATTTACTTATTGATTTACACTAATCTTTCTATTATTATTTACTACAAACCTGTGAGATTCACCAACCTTTTGGTTGATGCTTTTAGTGATGCATTCTCAGGTACACAACATCAGTAGGGGTGCCTAGAAGAACTGCTTGATAGCTTGAGTCGCATGCATACATACTTAGAGATTTTATTGCATTACTTTTGTACTAGCTGTTATGTTTTAAAATCTCTAGATACTACTATTCGAACTCCAAGCTATGTAAACTTTTGAAAACTTATGTAATGTACTATATTTTAATGTATTTTTCTAAAACGTCTCATTTTGAGTCGTTTACTTGTACTTTGGTGTTTTGATATTTGATTAGTCACGCCCCTAACCGATTCACTTCCGCAACCCGAATTAGAGGGTGTGACAGTATACCCCCCTTTTGGTGCCGGATACGCCCTATTTGCTACCGAATACGCCCCTTTTGGTGTCGAATACACCCCTTTTTGGTGTCGAATACACCCCTTTTGTAACATCCCCAAATCGGGCCTAGGAGAAGAAAGGTATTTTCTTTAAATTATTTATGCAATTTAAATTATTATATGAGTTTGATTGTAAATTTAATAGGTAAATGAGCCTCAGGAAATATTGTGACTAGTAAAATATTATTTGTTTTAAATAATATTAGGTGACGGTAAAATAAAATAATTTTCTCGCGTTCGAAATCGAGGTTCCAGACAATAGATCAAAAAGGGGTATAATATTACACTATGAATAACAATGAGTCGGTTTAATAAAAATTGAGGCCGACTTAAGTTTTCCCCAAATTCTTTTGTGTTCTTCATTTATCTCACAACCCTTTATAGTAAAATTCTAAAACAAGAATTGCTAGTGAAGATTATATACAAATTGAAGATATAATTCATAAAGTTCATCACCATCATAGTCATATCTCTGCTACTATCAAAGTTTTAAGTGTTCTTGAAACTACAATTGATATATATATATATATATATATATATATATATATATATATATATATATATATATATATATATATGTATTTGTTTGAAATAGGTTAGGTTATTGAATGATTTTGGTATAAGATTGAGTTTGAATGAGTTATTGAAGTTGTTAACTGATATATGGCGTTTCTAGGATTATAAGATAGCTAAGAATCTGAGTTTGTACTGCATTATGTTGAATTTTCGAGTTAGGGTTCGTATGTAAGTTGCAGGTCTGATTGGAGCTGAAAGGCGAGGAAACGCGATCCCCAATATTGACCTGGATCGCGTTCCTCAGTTATAAACTGGGTTCTTTGCAATTTAGTCTATTAAACGCGATCCTAGCCTTGAACCCGGATCGCGTTCATCAGTGTAATTTTGTCTCAGCAGATTTTGAACTATGGAACGCGATCCCAAACCCTTATCCGGATCGCGTTGCTCAGTGTATTTTGGTTACAGAATGCTTTTCTTCTTTGGAACGCGATCCAGCCACACTTTCCAGGATCGCATTTGCATGTTTAAATTTGAAAGAAATGATAATTTGTGAGCTTGTATAATTGCAATATTTATATGATATGGTTATTATATTATTCAATAGTATAATGTAATTACTTAAGTAAGATTATAAGTAAACCATGGAACAATGTACTAATTTGTATTTGATTGTGTTTACAGAGACACCGAAGACTCAATAAAATTAGAACTTTGAGTGTGGAGATTGAAGCGAAACAGGTGAGTGGACTGGTTCTCACAGTTTAATTTTGGTGTTAACAGTTTGGTTACATCAATTTTAAGTTGAAAATATTGATTGAATTATTGATAAGTTGATGATAGAGTAATTGATTGATAGATTTATTGATTTCTTGTGAATATTCCATGATAGGTTGGAATGATAGAGGTCATTTAATTGGGTTAAGTTGCTATAGGTTAATCTTTATGGGTTGGATGAACATTCGTTGTGAATTAACCCATATTGATTAAAGATAGCAATAAACAATCGGTAATATCTCTGTATTGGTCTGCAGTTGATTATTAAGTGTTCTTGGAGTGCCACCGCGGACTGAGGGTATCTCAAGAACCACCGATCCTCTGTTTTGATTGTTTATTTTAGATGATTGTTGTGAGTTGATTGTTATACTAAGTTAGATTGTTAGACTTAGTTTACTCACTTAGCTTCGTGCTAATCCCCCACATTACTTTCTGCAGGTTGAATTTTGATGGTTATTTTGTTGTGAAGTTGATCTAAGGGAAATGTTTGACAAGCTGGATAACTCTGATCGTTTTGATAAAACTATGTTTTGTTAACATAACACCCAGTTATTGTATTACCATTGTAATCATATTTAATACTTATAAACTTGGTAATGTTTTGGTATGACTAGATGTCATATATATATATATATATATATATATATATATATATATTGATGTGAATGGGATTTGCGCTTCCGAAATATTTAAATATTTAAAAAAAAATGGTCTAAATTATGGGGTGTTATAAGTTGGTATCAGAGCATAAGTTTAGGTGAATTGAGCATTTTAAAGTGTTCAATCCTAAACTTAGTTATGTTGGTCAAACATTTCTTGTGGTGGGGATTAGTTATGATAGGAAATTCGGTTAGTTTGCTAGTACTAACAATTAACGAATTTTGAAATGTGATGTGGGTTCAGATATGGCGGATAATGAGCAACCTTCCCATACTCATAATGATACCTCTCGGACAGATGCACCACCAGAAAATCAGGGTCATAATGGTACATCTAATTTAGCCGGCGGGGAAACTGAAACAGATCAAGAGTATATTATGCGATTGGAGAGTCGAGTGTTAGAACTCCAAAGAGAGCAGACTGGGTCTTCTCAACAACCTATTTTTACTCAACCACATATTGTGACTAATGTTCCACCTATTGTATCCTCTGCACGAATTCCAGTATCTATTCCTTTTGTTTCTCGGCAGCAACAACAAGGTTATAGTTTTCAGACTTCTACACCATTTCCTTCTTCGGGCTTTCCTAGTTATCAGATACCTGTGATTCCTCCATTTCAACAGTTGAAAAAGGGTTGCTCTCTTAAAACTTTTATGTTCATTAATCCTTCTACTTATTCTGGAAGTACTAATCCTACGGTTACCTTGGATTGGCTGCGTGATGTTGAGAGAAAGTTGGATGTTTGCCATTGCGAGGAGGAGGATAAGGTACCATATGCGGTTCAGTTGTTAAAGGGTCAGGCAATGTCGTGGTGGGATTCTATTACTGCTCCCTTGACTCCACAACAGATGCGTGAGATTAGATGGTTGGATTTTCATGCCGAGGTATGTAAGCAATTCCGTTCCGAGTATAACCTTTCGCGTATCAGACAGGAATTTCTTGACCTGCAAAAGACTGATCAGATGACAATCGATGAGCTTATTAGACAATTTTCTGAGAAACTGCGATTTGTGCAACAGTGGGTCCCGACTGATAGGACCAAGATTGATCATTTTGTGAAAACTTTACCTCCGGATTACCGTACCACTGTAAGACTAGCAGGTTCGCTTCCACAAGCTTATGATTTGGCTCGTTCAGTAGATGGGGATATTCAGGCCAAAAGAATTCTGAATAAAGAAAGGTATTCACAGAAACAAAAGGGAGATTCATCTAATAAGCAAAAAGGGCAAAGTGGTCAACAGAACAGGAGGTCAAATTCTGGTATTCCAACTGATAGCAATTACTGTAATAGGTGTCGAGCTAGGCACAATGGTCCTTGTACCCCTCAGACATCTAGATGTGTTAAGTGTGGAATTTTTGGGAATGCTGCAAAGGATTGTACGTATCCGAATAGTGTTGTGACACCCGATCAATTAGGGCTAGAAATTTGCGCCTAATCATTTTGTAATACATGTAATTAGTTTCATGCTAGGCTAATTGTATGTATCACTACGTGTATTTTATAAATATACGCATTTACGCGATTCTACTTAATCGTGCATTTTATTATATCGGCCGAATTCCGATATATTAATACGGACGTTGGTGAACTCAAATATTAAATAATATGAAATTATTTAATAAACATAGTTATTTTCTAAATATTATTTCGATAATATTTCATAAGTATTTCGTATCGTATCAATTAAGTAATATGCGACCCAAAACGCGCGGAATGCATCCGACAAACGAAATTTATAAAAATTATATTTTTATAATTCATTTCCAATTATTTTGATAAAATACTTCAATTAAAATTTACGCGATTACGCGCAATCAATTGAAATGCGCGACTTAATTAATCGTTAAACGATCATATAAATCAATACCGTCACAATACTAAACATTTTAATAGATGTTTTCATGTAATATTAGGTATTACATCAAGTTAAAAATGTCAAAATGTAATCGTTACTTAAAACACATACGTATTTCATTAAACGCGCGAATTAACGTATAAACGACCGGAGAAACGAACACCACACGGAACGCAATCGTAAGGAACAAAAATTTGGGACACCATACCTTGTGTGGGGCCCCATTTTGGCTGGTCAAGATCCTCCCATTGTTTAATATTAAAGTCTAAAACAAGATCCATAAAATATGGATCTTGTTCCATGATCATAAACATCACCAACATAACCTTAATACTTTCATTTTAACATTTTACCACTCTCTCTCTAGCTCAACTCTCTCTCTCTCGGTTTCCCTCTCTAAAAACAGCCCTCAATCATCAAATTTCACCATCAAAAACACCTTGGATTGCTAGCCTCTTTTGGAATAAAACGTTCTCCTCGCGATTCCTCACGTTTCTATCTTTTCGGTTTTGTAAACCGAGCTTTGTAAGTAAACTATACCTCAAAACCACTTTTATAATGTTCATTACCATGTTAGTAAGCTTATAGAACAAGATTATGTCCAAATGATAAGCTTAAACACGTTTTTACAAAACATATATGTATACACAAATCTGGACAGCAAAACTGACCTTCACGAGAAAAATCACTATAAATCGTGTGTTTAGAGTTAGACAACGAGATAGTAGTCAAAATTTGCGTATGAATGTGAACTACAATTTTCGTGTTTTGATTTTGGGCCAGATCCTTACGGATCTGGGGTGAAATTAAGGTTGAGTACCAAATGTAGAAATTAAAGGCAAATCTGAGTTTTGTTCTTGGGAATTTTGTTAAAAATAGTAAACGAACTTATAAAAATACTATAAAGTTCATATTGGGACTAGATTCATAGTAGTTTAAGTGTGATTTTTCATGGGACTTGAATCGGAATAAAAAGTGGAGAAATCGGAAGTCGAATCAAGGGTAAAATCTGGAAAACAGAAACTCTAGGGACTGTTTTAGTCATTTTGTGAAAGTGGCACTTCGAGAGACCCATGAAACGTAACGAAAACTTTTATAAACTTATTTTAACATATTAGGAGTTGTGTAAAAGTTTCGGGTCAAACGGTGGTCGTTTGACCACTTTCCCGAACCCGAACCCTTGACTTTGGGACTAAAACTTACATTCGGACACATATACACTTTCGGACCTCGACACCTTCGGACTACAAACATTCGGACATAAATATATATATCTTCGGATATATATAAAAGTACTCGCTTTTGAAAATGCATAGGTATATACTTTACAAGTAAACAAAATGATGAGACGCATAATAATAATACTTGGAATTATTATTACAAAAACTCACCAACAGGCCATACATATTTACAAAATATATAAAAATCCAAAACTAATCATTTGGACATTACTAGTTAAATGAGCAACTAGCATAGATGGTCTGTTGAGACATCTAATCATTTAAAACCTTGCGCGTTTAGGACGCCCAGCCGGTTTCAGTCGTTGGAGACAACATCATTCATCTTGAACAACATCATATATTATTGCTTGATAGCAACTCATTAGACTCAGGTGAGTCTCATAGCCCCTTTTTTTAAATGCTTTTACTTAGGGGTGAGATACATACTCAATTTTCTTTTACATGTGAACACAAGTACAAAACATCGTTGTATGCTACATGAGTTGTTTTCACTAATCAATCTAAGTCCTCTAGCATAGTTTGGTAATACTTTGTAGCGTGAATGTTAGTGTATGGTACCATATGGGACTAACAATCCCCGTCCGGGTCAGCAAGCACTGACTGGTCAAACGGACGCATTATCATTTGTTCATACGTGTGTTGATTAGGCACACGCATAGAGGCACCCTCGCTCAGGCACTTAAGTGTGATCCTGACCTCTCAGTTAAGCTCAGACTATGTGATCATGGCTGTATATACCTATATTTGACTAATTTCAATTATCATTAAATCTTGTGGTTCATACATTGTTCTTATCATTAAACCTGTGAGCTCACCAACTTTATAGCTGACCTTTTAGCATGTATTCTCAGGTTCGCAGCAGCAGTAGGTCTGCTCATTCAGGATGCCCATTAGCTCGAGTCTCATGCAAACATCAGGAGATTGTCATGCATTACTATATTTTGTATAATTAGTTATGCCATAGAATCTCTATCATTTAGAACTTGAGCTTTTGTAAGCCATATTATAACCGTGTAAAACTTTATAATATCAATGTATTGTAAACGACGCATGTAGAGTCGTTCATTTTTTAATCTTGTGCTTTGTGTATTGATTAGTCGCGCCCCGAACCGACCCGCTTCAGCATCATAATTTGGGGGTGCGACAGATTGGTATCAGAGCCTAAGGTTATAGTGAACTAGGTTGCATGTAGTGGACCTAGACTATGACCGTTAGGCAGTATTCCTCATTAGGTATAACTGTTTCAGGGATTACATCATACGAATTTAATTTAACATAGCGTAGCTAACTATGTACAATTAAATACAGATGATGTAAAATCTAAAAGGGGTTATGTTGAAGAGGAATGCATTAGTTGACTCTGACCATGAGTGAAACCGGGACTTATACTTGGTTTGTGCTAGACACTCATTAGGCTATTATGTGATATAGGCGTATATACATACATAGGCCTCACTTACGTGCTACTTTATAGGCTATTATATATTGAAGATATGTGAATAGGCCCTACTCGCGTATTATTTTCTAAGCTATTATATATCTTGAATATATATATATATATCTCACACGATAATACACTCGAAAACACTCACACTACCACAGACGACGAGTATAACTACTATCGTCTATCCCTATACACACGCGTAACATCTTGCAACACTTTCCGCTGTACCATCATATGTTCACAAGGAATACAATATTTCGTATTTCCTCCATCATTCTAATTCTTCGGAATCACAAGTGGAACCTATTGTTTGAAGGACTATTAGGTTTCCATAAGTAAAACCTTACCCCACCCACTCGTAAACTCACATCTTGTATTCAACTCTGTTGTTTGTCAATTGTGATTATCACTTGTGCTGTTGTATATTAGCCCATAAATATATATGTACATATGTGATATATCATGATTTGGTACAAACAACTCATCCATTCTTTTTGCCTTGTCATAATTATGCCGCCAAAGAGGAAGAGTTTCAGTCAAGCTGAACTCAATGGTGCGGTTAACCGAGTTGTCACTGAAGCCTTGGCTGCTCGAGACTCTCGAAGGAGTGACGATACAGTCGATACCACTCCTCCTCCTATTATCAAACCTTGTTCCTACAAGGATTTTCTCAGCTGCAAACCATTGTACTTCAAGGGCACGGAAGGTGCCATTGGCCTGATTCGATGGATAGAACAAATGGAATCTGTTTTCTCTCTCTGTAACTGTGCTGAATATAGCAAGGTCAAGTTTGCTGCTTACACCTTTCAAAAAGGTGCTCTCACTTGGTGGAACACCCATGCAAACTCTGTTGGTGTCGAGATCGCAAACCAACTTCCTTGGTCTGAATTGAACAAAAAGCTGAAGGAGAAGTACTGTCGCGAGGAAGAACTACTCCGACTGGAAGTGCAGTTCTAGCAGCTGGCGGTACAGGGGAATGATATTGCTGGGTACACCACCAAGTTCCAGCAATTCGCTCTGTTGTGCCCAGGTTTGGTTGATACGGAAGGAAAAAGTATCAAGAAATACATCCGCGGCCTCCCAGAAAATATCCAGGGGAATGTCGCCTCAGCTCGACCAACCACCCTTGAAAGTACTATCGGGATTGCACATGAACTCATTGCAATGATCGTCAGCCGTGAGACATCTGCTCCATCTTCTGGTAATAACAACAAGAGAAAGTGGTCTGGATACCCCACTCAAAACTAACCATCATCCAAGAGGTCTGAGTCTGATAAGACCACCAACTCTGGTTCTGGTTTCAACAAGGGTTACACTGGAAATAAGCCCTACTGTTCAAAGTGCCGCCGACATCATGATGGTCCTTGCGGTACACCATGTGGAAAATGCCAAAGGTATGGACATTTGACCAAAGACTGCAGGTCTACCAATGCCAACACCAACACCACCACTAGCCAGCCAAAATCCTGCTATGAGTGTGGAGATACCGGGCACTTTAGGAATGAATGCCCGAAGCTGAAAAACAAGGGTAACAACACTGCGAAGGGAAGAGCTTTCGTGCTGAACTCAGGAGAGGCCCGTTTTAGACCCGAATGTGGTCTCGGGTACGTTTCTTCTCAACAATCTTACTGCTTTTGTTCTGTTTGATACTGGTGCTGATAGGAGCTTCATATCTGATGAGTTTAGTCCATTGCTTAACATTGCCCCTATTGCTTTAGATGTTAAGTACATTGTAGAGTTAGCTAATGGTAAACTCATAGAGACCGACAGTGTAATACCTAATTGCACTTTAAATCTATCCGATGAGATCTTCTCTATAGACCTTATACCTGTTGAGATTGGAAGTTTCGATGTCATTGTTGGCATGGATTGGCTATCCAAGCACCGAGCTGAAATTGTCTGCTATGACAAAATCGTCTGCATTCCTCTCATCACCGGTAGTACTTTAATCATACAAGGGGAGACCGGTAGAATGAGACTGAATATCGTATCCTGCATGAAAACTCGCAAGTACCTTAGGAAAGGGTACCATGCAATCCTCGCTCATGTCATGGAGAAAAAGTCGGAAGAGAAGCGACTTGAGGATGTGCCCATTGTTAGAGACTTTCCAGAAGTCTTTCCCGAAGACTTGCCTGGTCTTCCGCCACCGAGACAAGTTGAGTTCTCGATCGATCTCGTGCCCGGGGCAGCACCTGTTGCACGAGCACCGTATCGCTTAGCCCCTTCAGAACTTCAGGAGTTGTCTACTCAGTTGCAGGAACTCCTGGATAAGGGATTCATTAGACCGAGTTCTTCACCATGGGGAGCTCCGGTACTGTTTGTGAAAAAGAAGGACGGTTCATTTAGGATGTGTATCGACTATAGAGAGTTGAACAAATTGACCATCAAGAACCGTTACCCACTTCCTCGTATTGATGACCTATTCGACCAACTTCAAGGGTCAAGTTTCTACTCGAAGATAGATCTAAGATCAGGTTATCATCAGTTACGAGTTCGTGACATCGACATCCCAAAGACTGCTTTCCGAACTTGCTATGGACATTACGAGTTCCAAGTGATGCCATTTGGTTTGACAAACGCACCGGCTGTATTCATGGATCTCATGAACCGAGTGTGTAAACCATATCTCGACAAGTTTGTCATTGTCTTCATCGATGACATTCTTATTTACTCGCGTAGTGAGCAGGAACACGCGCAGCATCTCAAAGTCATCCTAGAACTTCTCAGACACGAAGAGTTATATGCTAAATTCTCCAAGTGTGAGTTCTGGATGTAAACCGTTCAATTCCTTTGTCATGTGATTGATTGTCAAGGAATTCACGTAGATCCATAAAAAATCGAGGCTATCAAGTGCTGGCAAGCACCGCCGACGCCGACCGAAGTACGCCAATTCTTAGGACTGGCTGGTTATTATCGGTGCTTCATTGAAAATTTCTCCAAAATAGCCCAACCTCTTACAACACTAACTCAGAAGGAAAAGAAGTTCGATTGGACTGATAAACAAGAGTCAGCATTTCAGCTATTGAAGCAAAAGCTTTGCAGTGCACCAATTCTATCATTACCCGAAGGCAACGAAGACTTCATGGTATACTGCGATGCCTCACACCAAGGTCTTGGTTGTGTGTTGATGCAACGAGACAAGGTTATAGCCTACGCCTCCCGACAACTCAAAGTTCACGAGAAGAACTACACAACTCATGATCTCGAATTAGGAGCCGTAGTGTTCGCACTCAAAATCTGGAGACACTATCTGTATGGCACAAAATGTACCATCTTCACCGATCATAAGAGAGTCTCCAGCACATATTTGATTAGAAGGATCTTAACATGAGGCAACGTCGCTGGGTCGAGTTGCTCACCGATTATGATTGCGAGATCAAGTACCATCCGGGCAAAGCAAATGTAGTTGCCGATGCCCTAAGTCGAAAAGAGCGCACAAAACCACTTCGAGTCCGAGCCCTTAGTATAACCATCCATAATGATCTAATCATTCAAATTCTCGCTGCTCAACTCGAAGCATTGAAACCTGAAAACATCAAAGATGAGGCCTTGCGAAACATGGAGAATCAGTTCGAAATCAAACCCAATGGGGTCAAATACTTCGCAAACCGGATCTGGTTACCCAAGTTCGGAAATCTTCGAGACTTAGTGATGGATGAAGCTCACAAGTCCAAATATTCTATACATCCTGGATCTGACAAGATGTATCATGGCATCAAGGGATCATACTGGTGGCCAAACATGAAAGCAGAGATTGCCACGTACGTCAGCAAGTGCCTCACCTGCTCTAAGGTCAAAGAAGAATATCAGAAACCCACCGGCTTACTTCAACAGTCGGACATTCCTCACTGGAAATGGGAGCAAATTTCTATGGATTTCATCACCAAACTCCCGAAAACATCAAGTGGTTGCGATACTATCTGGGTAATAGTTGATCGTCTAACCAAATCTGCTCACTTCCTTGCCATAAAGGAAACTGACAAAATGGAACGTCTCACACGAATCTATTTGAAGGAGATCGTATCCCGACACGGCGTTCCAATCTCAATTATCTCTAATAGAGACAGCCGATTCACATCTAACTTTTGGCAATCATTGCAAAAGTCATTGGGTACTCGTTTAGATATGAGTACAGCCTATCATCCACAAACCGATGGCCAAAGTGAAAGAACCATCCAAACACCGGAAGATATGTTACGCGCCTGTGTAGTTGATTTCGGTGCAAATTGGGAGCATCATTTGCCTTTGTGCGAATTCTCATACAACAACAGCTACCACACCAGCATCAAGGCTGCACCTTTCAAGGCACTGTACGGTCGTAAGTGCCGGTCGCCTATCTGTTGGACTGAAGTTGGAGACAGCTAACTGACTGGTCCTGAAATCATTCATGAAACCATCGAGAAGATCGTTGGTATCCAACAACGGTTGAAAGCCGCACGTGATCGTCAGAAGAGTTATGTTGACGTGAGACGTAAGCATCTCAAATTCCAGGTTGGGGATCGAGTATTGCTAAAAGTATCACCTTGGAAAGGTGTCATCCGTTTTGGTAAACGTGGGAAGTTAAACCCTAGATATATCGGACCTTTTGAGATCCTTTAAAGGATTGGTCCAGTCGCATATCGATTGCAGCTACCTCCAGAGCTCAGTAGCGTGCATCCCACATTTCACATTTCTAACCAGAAGAAATGTCTGTCCGATGAGACACTCATTATTCTCATTATTCCTCTAGATGAGATTCAAATCGATGATAAACTTCATTTTATCGAGACACCAGTGGAGATCATGGACCGTGAGGTCAAACAGCTTAAGCAAAGTCGTATCCCAATTGTCAAAGTTCGGTGGAATTCGCGGCGTGGTCCGGAATTCACCTGGGAACGGGAAGACCAGATGCGACACAAGTATCCACATTTATTTTCGGACTCCACTCACACACCGACTTCGAGCTGAATTTCGGGACGAAATTCTCTTAACAAGGGGAGAATGTGACACCCGACCAATTAGGGCTAGAAATTTGCGCCTAATCATTTTGTAATACATGTAATTAGTTTCATGCTAGGCTAATTGTATGTATCACTACGTGTATTTTATAAATATACGCATTTACGCGATTCTACTTAATCGTGCATTTTATTATATCGGCCGAATTCGGATATATTAATACGGACGTTGGTGAACTCAAATATTAAATAATATGAAATTATTTAATAAACATAGTTATTTTCTAAATATTATTTCGATAATATTTCATAAGTATTTCGTATCGTATCAATTAAGTAATATGCGACCCAAAACGCGCGGAATGCATCCGACAAACAAAATTTATAAAAATTATATTTTTATAATTCATTTCCAATTATTTTGATAAAATACTTCAATTAAAATTTACGCGATTACGCGCAATCAATTGTAACGATTAATAACGTTGCGCGACTTAATTAATCGTTAAACGATCATGTAAACCAATGCCGTCACAATACTAAACATTTTAATAGATGTTTTCATGTAATATTAAGTATTACATCAAGTTAAAAATGTCAAAATGTAATCGTTACTTAAAACACATACGTATTTCATTAAACGCGCGAATTAACGTTTAAACGACCGGAAAAACGAACATCACACGGAACGCAATCGTAAGGAACAAAAATTTGGGACACCACACCTTGTGTGGGGCCCCATTTTGGCTGGTCAAGATCCTCTCATTGTTTAATATAAAAGTCTAAAACAAGATCCATAAAATATGGATCTTGTTCCATGATCATAAACATCACCAACATAACCTTAATACTTTCATTTTAACATTTCACCACTCTCTCTCTAGCTCAACTCTCTCTCTCTCGGTTTCCCTCTCTAAAAACAGCCCTCAATCATCAAATTTCACCATCAAAAACACCTTGGATTGCTAGCCTCTTTTGGAAGAAAACGTTCTCCTCGCGATTCCTCACGTTTCTATCTTTTCGATTTTGTAAACCGAGCTTTGTAAGTAAACTATTCATTACCATGTTAGTAAGCTTATAGAACAAGATTATGTCCAAATGATAAGCCTAAACATGTTTTTACAAAACATATATGTATACACAAATCTGGACAGCAAAACTGACCTTCACGAGAAAAATCACTATAAATCGTGTGTTTAGAGTTAGACAACGAGATAGTAGTCAAAGTTTGCGTATGAATGTGAACTACAATTTTCGTGTTTTGATTTTGGGCCAGATCCTTACGGATCTGGGGTGAAATTAAGGTTGAGTACCAAATGTAGAAATTAAAGGCAAATCTGAGTTTTGTTCTTGGGAATTTTGTTAAAAATAGTAAACGAACTTATAAAAATACTATAAAGTGCATATTGGGACTAGATTCATAGTATTTTAAGTGTGATTTTTCGTGGGACTTGAATCGGAATAAAAAGTGGAGAAATCGGAAGTCGAATCAAGGGTAAAATCTGGAAAACAGAAACTCTAGGGACTGTTTTAGTCATTTTGTGAAAGTGGCACTTCGAGAGACCCATGAAACGTAATGAAAACTTTTATAAACTTATTTTAACATATTAGGAGTTGTGTAAAAGTTTCGGGTCAAACGCTGGTCGTTTGACCACTTTCCCGAACCCGAACCCTTGACTTTCGGACTAAAACTTACATTCGGACACATATACACTTTCGGACCTCGACACCTTCGGACTACAAACATTCGGACATAAATATATATATCTTCGGATATATATAAAAGTACTCGCTTTTGAAAATGCATAGGTATATACTTTACAAGTAAACAAAATGATGAGACGCATAATAATAATACTTGGAATTATTATTACAAAAACTCACCAACGGGCCGTACATATTTACAAAATATATAAAAATCCAAAACTAATCATTTGGACATTACTAGTTAAATGAGCAACTAGCATAGATGGTCTGTTGAAACATATAATCATTTAAAACCTTGCGCGTTTAGGACGCCCAGCCGGTTTCAGTCGTTGGAGACAACATCATTCATCTTGAACAACATCATATATTATTGCTTGATAGCAACTCATTAGACTCAGACGAGTCTCATAGCCCCTTTTTTTAAAGGCTTTTACTTAGGGGTGAGATACATACTCAATTTTCTTTTACATGTGAACACAAGTACAAAACATCGTTGTATGCTACATGAGTTGTTTTCACTAATCAATCTAAGTCCTCTAGCATAGTTTGGTAATACTTTGTAGCGTGAATGTTAGTGTATGGTACCATATGGGACTGACAATCCCCGTCCGGGTCAGCAAGCACTCACTGGTCAAACGGACGCATTATCATTTGTTCATACGTGTGTTGATTAGGCACACGCATAGAGGCACCCTCGCTCAGGCACTTAAGTGTGATCCTGACCTCTCAGTTAAGCTCAGACTATGTGCTCATGGCTGTATATACCTATATTTGATTAATTTCAATTATCATTAAATCTTGTGGTTCATACATTGTTCTTATCATTAAACCTATGAGCTCACCAGCTTTATAGCTGACCTTTTAGCATGTATTCTCAGGTTCGCAGCAGCAGTAGGTCTGCTCATTCAGGATGCCCATTATCTCGAGTCTCATGCAAACATCAGGAGATTGTCATGCATTACTATATTTTGTATAATTAGTTATGCCATAGAATCTCTATCATTTAGAACTTGAGCTTTTGTAAGCCATATTATAACCGTGTAAAACTTTATAATATCAATGTATTGTAAATGACGCATGTATAGTCTTTCATTTTGTAATCTTGTGCTTTGTGTATTGATTAGTCGCGCCCCGAACCGACCCGCTTCCGCATCATAATTTGGGGGTGCGACAAGTGTATTTTGGAATTGCCATAAGGAGGGGCATCGAGCCGGGGATTGTCCAGAGGCGAAAAGACAGAGTATGGGAATGGCACCGGGTTCCTCATCCTCTGGCCAAAAGAGGAAAAATACACCAGTATCTGCTAGCCGAGCTTTACAAATGATAGTTGATGAAGCTGTCACAACTGAAGACGTCATTACTGGTACTTTTCTCATTAATTCTGTACCAGCTCGTGTATTGTTTGATTCGGGTGCAAATTGTTCATTTATATCTGTGAATTTTGTGAAAGACTGAAATTGATTCCCTCATTGATTGTTAAGCCTTTAGAAGTTGAGACTGCTGACGGTAAATTAGTTCCGGTTACCACATCGGTAGCTGGAGCTAGTATACTTATTGAGGGTCATAATTTTCTGGTCTCCCTTTGGTTAATGCCAATTCCTAGTTTCGGTGTGGTTATCGGTATGGATTGGTTAAGCTCGAATAAGGCCAATATTGATTGTTACAAAAAGATTATAAAACTTCCGATTTCTGATATTCCGTTGATTTCCGTTGATTTCCATGTTGAAAGCTAGGAAATCCCTATCTAAGGGATGTGATTCTTATTTGGCATATGTAATAGATGGTAAGTTAGAAAAGAAATCTTTGTCTGATATTCCTGTGGTTTTTGAATACCCGGAAGTTTTTCCTGATGAATTACATGGGTTGCCTCCTGTTAGGGAAGTTGAATATCAGATAGAATTAACTCCTGGTTCGACTCCTGTAGCTAAGTCTCCTTATAGATTAGCTCCTGCTGAAATCCGTGAGATGATGGGTCAAATTCAGGAACTGTTAGATAAAGGGTTTATTAGACCGACTTCTTCTCCGTGGGGTGCTCCGGTATTGTTTGTTAAGAAGAAGGATGGTACTCTTCGAATGTGCATTGATTATAGATAGCTCAATAAAAGAACAGTGAAAAATAAATATCCATTACCCATAATTGATGAATTATTCGATCAGTTACATGGATCATCCTATTTCTCTAAAATTGATTTGAGATCCGGTTATCATCAAGTACGAGTTCGTGAGGAAGATGTTCCTAAGACCGCTTTTCGTACCAGGTACGGTCACTATGAGTTTTTAGTTATGCCTTTTGGATTGACTAATGCCCCTGCTGTTTTCATGGACTTAATGAATCGAATATGTCGACCTTTTCTAGATAAGTTTGTGTTTGTATTTATTGACGATATCTTGATTTATTCTAAGTCTGAGGTTGAGCATGAACATCATTTAAGATTGATTCTTGAGATTTTGAAAAGAGAGCATCTTTTTGCTAAATTTTCCAAATGTGAATTCTGGCTTCGAGAGGTACAGTTTCTTGGGCATATTATTTGTAAGGATGGTGTCAAAGTGGATCCTTCCAAGGTGGACGCTGTTATGAATTGGAATGCTCCTAAATCACCTTCTGAGATTAAAAGTTTCCTTGGTTTAGCGGGGTATTATCGAAAATTTATCAAGGATTTCTCCGAAATTGTTGGCCCGTTAACCAAGCTAACTAGAAAGGATATTAAATTTCAGTGGTGAGATCAACAAGAAACATCTTTTCAGACTCTTAAACAGTTGTTATGTCAGGCGCCAGTGTTAGCATTACCTGATGGTTCCAAGGGTTTTGTGGTTTATTGTGATGCTTCTCATGCTGGTTTGGGTGTTGTCTTAATGCAACATGATCGCGTTATTGCTTACGCTTCTCGTCAGCTTAAAACTCATGAAAGGAATTACCCCACACACGATTTAGAGCTTGCAGCTGTGGTATTTGCGTTGAAAATCTAGAGACACTATTTATACGGCACTAAATGTGTTGTATGCACGGATCATAAAAGCCTCCAGTACATGTTTTCTCAGAAGGAACTCAATATGAGACAACGCCGATGGTTGGAGTTGATTAAGGATTATGACTGTGAAATTCGATATCATCCGGGTAAAGCTAATGTGGTTGCTGATGCATTGAGCCGAAAGGTACCTTCCGACCGAATTTATGTCATGCGTTTAGAAATATCTTCTGATTTGGTTTCTCAATTGAAAGCTGCACAGTTAGAAGCATTATTAGCTCAAAATTTAAAATCCGAGATTTTGTTGAAACGGAAAGATTTATTGGTTGATGATTCTCGGGGATTGAAAACCTTCTAGTCTCGAGTTGGGTTCCGTTGATTAGAGGACTTAGAGATTTAATATTATTAGAAGCTCACAAATCGAGGTTATCGGTTCACCCAGGGAGTACGAAAATGTACAATGATTTGAAACCTTTGTATTGGTGGCCGACCATGAAAACCGATGTTGCTATAGTTGTCGAAACTTGTCATATTTGTTCCCAAGTAAAAGCTGAACATCAGAAGCCGTACAGTTCATTGAAACAGTTAGATATTCCTGAATGGAAATGGGAGCATATTACTATGGATTTCGTCACTAAATTTCCACGTACTCAGAAAGGTAATGATATGATTTGGGTAATTGTTGACCGTTTGACTAAAAGCGCTCATTTTTTTGCGACCAGTGAAACTGCTTCTTTGACTCGGTTAGCTCAATTATATATTCATGAGATTGTGGTGAGACATGGTATTCCTTTATCCATTATTTCCGATAGAGATTCCAGGTTTGTGTATGGTTTTTGGCAGAGTTTACAGCGGGAATTAGGTACCAGAGTTAATCTCAGTATAGCCTATCATCCTCATACTGATGGGCAGTCAGAGCGTACTATTCAGACACTCGAGGATATGTTGCGAGCTTGTGTACTTGAGTATGGCGGTTCTTGGGATTCACATTTACCTTTGATAGAATTTGCGTATAATAACTCTTATCATTCTAGCATTGGTATGTCGCCGTATGAAATGTTGTATGGGCGCCGTTGTCGTACGCCTACTTGTTGGTTAGAAGCAGGAGAAAAACAGTTTGCGGGTCCCGATATTGTTCAAATTACATCTGACAAAGTTAAGATTGCTCGTGAAAAATTGAAAGCGGCCCGTGATAGACAAAAACAGTATGCTGATCCGCGTAGACGACCCGTTGTTTTTGTTGAAGGTGAATTAGTGTATTTGAAAGTTTCTCCATGGAAGGGTGTCATTAGATTTGGTAAACGTGGTAAGCTAGCTCCCCGATATATTGGCCCATTTAGAATCCGTCAGGTGATTAATGATCAATCGGTTTCATTGGATCTTCCGCCTGAATTAGTTGCTATTCATGATACATTTAATGTTTGTTATTTAAGAAAGTGCAACGTGGAGGATCAATCCCAAATCCTTCCTTTGCAAGATCTTCGGGTTGACCCAAGTAAGAAACTGGTAGAAGAACCTATCGAGCTTTTAGATAGAAAAGTGACCAAATTGCGTAGGAAAGAAATCCCTATGGTATTAGTTAAATGGAATCATAGTTTGGGAGCGGATCTCACTTGGGAAACGGAGGAAAATATACGAACTAGATATCCTAGCTTATTTGTGTCTAGTTAGATTTCGGGACGAAATCTTTTTAGATTTCGGGACGAAATATTTTTAGATTTCGGGACGAAATCTTTCTAAGGAGTGGTGATTTGTAACATCCCCAAATCGGGCCTAAGAGAAGAAAGGTATTTTCTTTAAATTATTTATGCAATTTAAATTATTATATGAGTTTGATTGTAAATTTAATAGGTAAATGAGCCTCAGGAAATATTGTGACTAGTAAAATATTATTTGTTTTAAATAATATTAGGTGACGGTAAAATAAAATAATTTTCTCGCGTTCGAAATCGAGGTTCCAGACAATAGATCAAAAAGGGGTATAATATTACACTATGAATAACAATGAGTCGGTTTAATAAAAATTGAGGCCGACTTAAGTTTTCCCCAATTCTTTTGTGTTCTTCATTTATCTCACAACCCGTTATAGTAAAATTCTAAAACAAGAATTGCTAGTGAAGATTATATACAAATTGAAGATATAATTCATAAAGTTCATCACCATCATAGTCATATCTCTGCTACTATCAAAGTTGTAAGTGTTCTTGAAACTACAATTGATATATATATATATATATATATATATATATATATATATATATATATATATATATGTATTTGTTTGAAATAGGTTAGGTTATTGAATGATTTTGGTATAAGATTGAGTTTGAATGAGTTATTGAAGTTGTTAACTGATATATGGCGTTTCTAGGATTATAAGATAGCTAAGAATCTGAGTTTGTACTGCATTATGTTGAATTTTCAAGTTAGGGTTCGTATGTAAGTTGCAGGTCTGATTGGAGCTGAAAGGCGAGGAAACGCGATCCTCAATATTGACCTGGATCGCGTTCCTCAGTTATAAACTGGGTTCTTTGCAATTTAGTCTATTAAACGCGATCCTAGCCTCGAACCCGGATCGCGTTCATCAGTGTAATTTTTGTCTCAGCAAATTTTGAGCTATGGAACGCGATCCCAAACCCTTATCCGGATCGCGTTGCTCAGTGTATTTTGGTTACAGAATGCTTTTCTTCTTTGGAACGCGATCCAGCCACACTTTCCAGGATCGCGTTTGCATGTTTAAATTTGAAAGAAATGATAATTTGTGAGCTTGTATAATTGCAATATTTATATGATATGGTTATTATATTATTCAATAGTATAATGTAATTACTTAAGTAAGATTATAAGTAAACCATGGAACAATGTACTAATTTGTATTTGATTGTGTTTACAGAGACACCGAAGACTCAATAAAATTGGAACTTTGAGTGTGGAGATTGAAGCGAAACAGGTGAGTGGACTGGTTCTCACAGTTTAATTTTGGTGTTAACAGTTTGGTTACATCAATTTTAAGTTGAAAATATTGATTAAATTATTGATAAGTTGATGATAGAGTAATTGATTGATAGATTTATTGATTTCTTGTGAATATTCATTCCATGATAGGTTGGAATGATAGAGGTCATTTAATTGGGTTAAGTTGCTATAGGTTAATCTTTATGGGTTGGATGAACATTCGTTGTGAATTAACCCATATTGATTAAAGATAGCAATAAACTATCGGTAATATCTCTGTATTGGCCTGCAGTTGATTATTAAGTGTTCTTGGAGTGCCACCGCGGACTGAGGGTATCTCAAGAACCACCGATCCTCTGTTTTGATTGTTTATTTTAGATGATTGTTGTGAGTTGATTGTTATACTAAGTTAGATTGTTAGACTTAGTTTACTCACTTAGCTTCGTGCTAATCCCCCACATTACTTTTTGCAGGTTGAATTTTGATGGTTATTTTGTTGTGAAGTTGATCTAAGGGAAATGTTTGACAAGCTGGATAACTCTGATCGTTTTGATAAAACTATGTTTTGTTAACATAACACCCAGTTATTGTATTACCGTTGTAATCATATTTAATACTTATAAACTTGGTAATGTTTTGGTATGACTAGATATCATATATATATATATATTGATGTGAATGGGATTTGCACTTCCGAAATATTTAAATATTAAAAAAAATGGTCTAAATTATGGGGTGTTATACCTTTTGGTGTCGAATTTCATAGCTTAAGGGTGTATTTCAGTGTAAATAATGGAGCAGGGGTGCTGTATGTAAATTCGATTACTTGAAGCCTATAAATAGAGGCTTAACCTCCTCATTTCAAACACACCTTCAACACACACTTCATTTTCTCATTTATTTCTTTCTCTCTCACACTTTCTCTCTCTAGAATAATAGTATTAGTAGTTAGCTAGTAGGAGTAGAGTAGCAAGCTTACAAGCTTTGTACGGAGTCGCTCCGAGACTGCGATTGCGCAGATTTGTTGTAACGCCTATCAGGTTTTATTATATAATCCTTTCTTGTTATTTTTAAATATGTTATGCTTTTGTCATGATTATTTAAGAATGCATGCTATGATAATTGCTATGTTAGGCTAGATAAATCTGTGTTTGCTATGATAGACGTTATGCTAGGGTAGTTATGCTTTAAATCATGCTGTTACTCTGCCTGTATAAAACTAGGATATGTTTGAATTTATGAAATGATTCTCAAATATTTTATTTATCCAACTTATGCTGTGGTTTGAAACCTGTTGATAGAATCCGGCCAATTGCTAAAAATAGGTCCCTCAACTATTCTGTGTCTGAATGATTCGATGAACTCGGCATGGCCGCTGTTCTCCTGATTGAAATACATCAAAGGAGACACGGAGCATAGGATTAGAGATAGATTAGAATTAATTTCATATATCGAATGCTTTTGAGAGAACTTTCGGAGCATTCGTGACTTAACCGTTAATCCAGAAATTATGCCTGAAATAAACTGATAACTATTCATGTTACACTACTGCATGTTCTTGTTTGATTGTTGCTTTAGGGTTTGCATGCTAGTATCTATTTGTCTATTGCGGTTATTGGATTCATGATTAGGTTTTCAAACATAGAATAATTACATACAACAGTTTAACATGCTAGAATAATTACAATGATCTGTATGAAATAATGTCGAACAATTTAAACGATCGTTAGACAGACTTTCCCAACTTATTCCGCGGGGTAACTCCTGTTCACTTTATTGTTTATTCAACAATTCGTGCCACGATACGGACGTCTCAGACGACCGAGACTGGGGAATAGGATTCGAGGTTAGTTGTCGATTAAATTGGTACTGCATTTGGGAGAACTTCCGATGTAGCTTACACTCCATATATGTTATCCATGTGACATGTTATTTATTTGATTGTGGACAACTCTACGTTAGATAAGTAATAGGATAGGAGCTATGACCCATTAGGACATATACAGTAATGCTACGGGATCTCTGGGCGAGGCATCGGAAATACCGTAAAATGGCTTAGTACTTGGTATAGCGCTGGAACCACCTCTGATGAAGTACAAATGCGTGAAAGCCACGAAAAGGCCGTAGGTACAGTACTATGTTGAACATCGTTCAGAGACCCCAAGTCAGCACTGCTAGGATTCATTATAATTAGAGCCTCAATCCTCATAACTACCCCTAAATAGCATATTCCGATGTCATAGCAAACACTCGCGTAATCCATAGATCTCTCAGCGACTACACTCCTCATTTATTTTACTGTCTTTAGTTTACATAGAATAGAAAACAAAACCCCCAAAAAATTTTAAAACCCTAGCTAAATTACCAAAGATAATTAATCCTCCTAAGATCCCATGCCCGTTGTGGTTTGAAGAACGACACCTGAGTCATACATGCCGCTTACTATACTAGTAGTAGTATAACTTAGGCTTCCCTGCACTATAAATATAAAACCGCCCCTCCGATCGTCTGCCCCGACTGGAAGACCCGCAACGACGAGGAAGAAATTCTTGAACCAACCGTTGGAGCGCGATCACGGCCCTTGCAACAAACCCTTCTTCATCAATAACCTTATATCCTTCTTCCACCTTTGTCTCACGTTCCTAATGATCACGCCTCAATGAATCAATAAACCCATAGAAACCTAAATGCAAATCTTCATACTTTGCAGTAGTTGGGTTTCTTACCACATTACCAAATATCTCTCAGAATACAGGTAAGTAGCCCTCTTTGTTGTTCAAAGAAAAGTAGTCCTGAATACCTTAAGATATCCACCAATCAATTATAAATTTCAGACATACCTAAATGGAATAGACCAACATGTGATTCGTAGTGACATCCATTAAAACTTGAAACAATGTGATCCTTGGCATAAGTAGCAATATTTACCAAAGCTCCCTCAGGAATAGATGCTGGGATTATAACACCTCAAGGTTTCCAAGAACATTTTTTTTTTTTCAATCGGAAGCGAGAAATACAAATCATGCATTATAAATTGCGAATATCATAATTCCCAAAAACACAATCTATGCATGCATGATAAGTTAATACAATAATCATATTAACTACAAACATTAAGTTAGGTGTTATGTAACTTCAAAACATTAGCTAGGAACAACGACATGTCATATATTCAGAGTAGGCAGTCAAACATTCTTCAAGACCAACTTCTTGCCCACCCACAACAAAAGTAATCTGCAAGAAGTGAGGAGAGGGATTAGGACGGAGCTAAGTGAATGAATCACAACTACCAATCTAAACTAGCATAGCAATTGATCACCACAAAGTATCACAACAAATACATCAAAGAGGATTGGTGGTCCTTGAGGTACCCTCATGCCGCGGTGGTTCCCCAAGTAACACTTATAACCACTGAAGGCCAAACAGTGGTCTTACCGATAGTTTAGAACTATTACTACATACGAAATAACTTCAATAAACAACACATGTACAAAGTCATCATGTCGTCCAAAGTAATAGTACCCAAACCCAATATCATATTGACCCCTGACAATCTCACATTCCATAATCATCATGGCAATATGCAACTTATACAAAGTATAACATTAGAACATTTTTACCCGTTGTAACCAGATTGTTACAACTAATTTAGACTGAGAGTCAATGATCCACTCACCCTTACTGTCACAGTCTCCACTCAGAGATCTAATCTTTCTGAGTCTTCGTTTTATCTGAGAACATAACAAAACCGAATTAGTCTATAAATCATGATTTGTCATGTTTTATACAAATATATTAATCAAATAAGTGAACGTAAAATACATCTAATTCTATTTAAATATCACGAGTGAATAAGTCACAAGTTATCAAATTCGCCAAATTATAACATGCAAACGCGATCCGGAAAGGAGTGGCGGAATCGCGTTTCTCAGTGCAAACCCTTCTTTTACCAAAATACACTTGGCAACGCGATCCGGACAAGGTGCTGGGATCGCGTTCCCAAGAACAAAATCAACTCGACTCGGATTTTCACTAACTAACGCGATCCGGAACAAGAGGGCTGGATCGCGTTTCAAAGAAGGGATCTGGACTGAGGTAAAATAACACTATGGAACGCGATCCAGGCTTGATGGCTGGATCGCGTTTGTCACTTTTCCAGCGACAAAAACCCAGGTCAAGAACACTATCAGCTCGGTCTAATTCCCAAATTTCACCCATTTCAGTTGTAATACACGATTTTGACACACAATTTACTATAAGTATCATCACATATCATGTTATAACAACAAATAACTATCATCAAAGCTCAATTCCATGCTTGATCACTCATTTAACCTAATTACTTTAAACCCTAACATATATGCATACAATTAGGCAATTTAACTTACAATCAAGATGAACACAAGAAGATGATAAGGAGGATGATGATGGAGATGATAAGTAGCTAAAACAAGAATCAAGGCTTCATTCGATTTGTACAATTTCTCCTCCTTTGATTTCTCTAGTTTCAATTATATGTGTGTGTTTTTGTTTGGAGAAAGGAACCAAAATGAAATGGATTACAAAGTATACTACGATACAAACATAATAATAATATCATTACGAATTATTATTACGAAAACCATCACCAACGAAACGTACGAATTTACAAACAAACAAAGATCTTTCTACGAGTGAACGAATAACATGGTTTGGCAGTTAGCCGACCACTTATACAATCTATCTCTTACGTTTAGGACGTTAAAGACTTTCTTTGGACTTAAGCTTTGCTAGCACTCACAAACCGAGCTCACGAGGTGAGTTCACAGCCCCTACCTTTTTACCATTTTTACTGCTTTCAAACAGGGGTGAAAAACATAGTCAATGCTTTTGCTATAACATGCAACTATTATATAATTGCTTTTGTGCTTTTATACACAATGTTTATGATTGAGATCATACTATTACCAACTCTTATAAATGCTTTTAGGCTTTATACAAACCGCTTGTTTATGAAATAACATTCTCATACTATAAACTATTACAAATGTGTTAAGCTAACTTGTGAACTCGCCGGAGAACGACCGGTGCTAACTTGTGAACTTGTCGGAGAACGACCGACACTAACTTGTGAACTCGCCGGACAACGACCGGTGCTAACTCGTGAGCTTGCCGGAGAACGATCAGCACTATCTTGGAAACCGCTGGAGAATGACCGGCTACATATTTTTCAAACCTATATTATGGGTAACATCCCAATTAATATATATATTTGGACAAACTTTCAAAGCAAACACTATTTGACTTTTGTGTCAACAATTTATAAATTACTTGGTTTAATGAACTATACTTGTAAAAACTGTGAATTCACTCAACAACCATGTTGACTTTTTACTATGTTTTTCAGGGAATTAGCACGCACGTAGGGCCACCAGCTTTTGTATATTAGGCAACCTGTGAAGACTTAGGATGCCAGCTTTTGAACAAACGAGATTTTTTATGTATAATTAATACAGTTTGGTTATATTTACGAAATCTCTTTTAAATTATGTATTTACAAAATCAAATGTATTCCTACACTACTAATTCTACAACTTTGACGAGTTGTAGCTTTTGTAACAAATATTTACTTAAATGGCATCTTAAATTAATGTTCAGCGATAATCATATGCTCTGATATGCGTGAATATCCAATATTTACGTCAGCACCCCTACTTATCCAAATGCTTCCGCTAACTATCATTGATCAAATTTCGGGGTGCGACATATACTGTTTATAGGTTTGATTTGGTATGATAGATGGTATTTGGTAGTAATCTATGGTGTTGCAGGCAGCTATTGTTTATGGTTGTATGTGCCTATAAGGTGCAAGATCTTGAAGAAGGATAAGTAAAATGGATATATATTCACAAAAAATAATTTAAGTTAGGTATTAATTTGTTCTAAGATATCAAGTTAAATGGTTATTTTAAAATTTACCAGCCTTCATTAATATGTATGAATGTATCGAAAGATAGTTGTAAATTCCAAAAGATGTGAGCAAGATGTAATAGTAATTTATAGAGATATAAATACTTAATATAAAAAAATAAATATTATGTAAAAGCTTAAAAAAGGGTAATTTTGTCATTTACTATTATTTGCATTCCAATTCCTTTGACAAATTTACGAACCAAACACGATTATACTAACCAATGGAATATGATAACTTCCAATTCCAATTCCTTTGTCAAATTCCAATTCCTTTCAAAACATTATGTGAAACAAACGGACCCTAAGGGTGCATTTGGTTCACATGATGTTTTTGATGGAATTGAAATACATCACGTGAGTAGATTTACAAAGAATATGAATTCCTTTAGGTGAAATAATTTGATGAATCTAATTTAATTCATTTTTAAACTATATACACCCTTATAGAATGAAATTCAAATATCAATTTCATCGAATTTCATGAAATGATGCGAAACAAACGCACTCTAAGAACTTTATAACAATTCAGTAAAAAAAATTATATTTAAGTTTTAGTGGCTTCAATTTTGCTCCTTTTTACTTTTCAACTCTTTTTCTATTTCTTGTACATCGAATTCATCGTTTATCTAGTAGCTATAAGCTTATATATGTAAAAATTTAAACTTTAGCTTCGAGAGTTAAATTTCTTTTTTGGCCAAATAATATGTAAAAAATATCACTTTATTTTCAACACAATTTCTTATTGCGTAATCAATAAATAAAACTAACTGATCATGTATTTAATTATCTAATTCTAATACTATTAATAAAGCATTTTGACATTGTTGAATCTTCATTCTTATATGCCCCAATAGTTTGGATTGCATGAAAAGATTGGTCCCTTCCAACTTTTACATCATGTATCTCACCCAAATCCCCATAACTACCCTCATAACCTAGTTTTTGACAGTTAGGAAACCACTGTAAAGGGCTACGGTTTAATTTAAACTCAAAAAATTTATCATATGTATTAAACCCTATCATGTATAAATCCCTAGTTTCCAGATATACGTATAGCTTGTCCTTTTCCACTTCAAGCTTTAATTCAATTAATGTTTCCGATTTAAAATTACACAACATCATGAAGCTAATAATCTCTGTTATAAATTTTTTATAGGGTACCTCATTGCCTTTCATTCAGGGCCGTCTTTGAGGGTGAGCGAGGTGGTCGACTGCCCAGGGCCTCTAAATTTCGAGGGCCTCTAATTTTTTCCCAAGTAATGTAATATGTTATATATGATGATTAAATAAGAGATTGACACCTCTATTATTTTGAACTAAGTGATCTTTATTAGTAACTAGTTTTAGGCTAAATATATATTTGAACAAATATATAGGTCGACTGAATGGTCCAAAATTGAAAACTTATATTAACGTGTTAAAGTTTGACTAAAAGAGTTAATAACTAACAACTAGGATTTGAGAGAATAAGTATCAGAGAAATAAATAAATTATTTGAAAATCGGATCATTAAGAATAAGTTTCATTGAACTTTTATCTTACTTGACATCTAGTTATAAGGTATCATTTCTGTAACAAGACAACTTTGTCCAGGACCTCTAAAAGTTCAGAGACGGCCCTGCTTTCATTACATTCCGGAATTGAATAAAAACATAGTTGATGATTAGATACTTACTGGTCATTTGCTGGTGATGATGGCCAATGCACTGAATAGCCAATGCATTCAGTGCATGCCTTTTGTTTTCACCAACATCTTTAACATCTTGTTCAGTGTAGCCAGGAGGCCCGACCGTTTGGGCAGTCACAGATTTCTTGTTCCAAGTCCCAATTAAAGTCTCCATCCATTTCCATTCTTCTAAAGACCAAGACCGATGAACTCGGGTAAGTTTCTTCTTGGCCACCATCAAGATAGTGAAGGTCTCCAGCAACCATGGGAAGTGCACAGCTTCATGAATCATTACAATGAGGGTAGCTAGTTCACCCTTAATCGTAGGCATCCATTCCTCGACATCCATATTCCACTTCTTCTTCTTATGTGCCCTAATAGTTTTGACTGCATGAACAAATTGGTCCCTTCCAACTTTTACATCAGGTATCCCACCCAAATCCCCATAACTACCCTCATAACCTAGTTTTTGGCAGTTAGGAAACCACTGTAGAGGGCTACGGTTTAATTTAAACTAAAAAAATTTCTCATCTGTATTAAACCCTATCATGTATAAATCCCTAGTTTCCAGATATACGTATAGCTTGTCTTTTACAACTTGAAGCTTTAATTCAATTAATGTTTCCAATTTACGATTATACAACATCATGAAGCAAATAATCTCTGTTATAAATTTTTTATAGGATACCTCATTGTCTTTCATTCAGGCCCGTCTTTGAGGGTGAGCAAGGTGTTTGACCGCCCAGGGCCTCTAAATTTCGAGGGTCTCTAATTTTTTTCCCAAGTAATGTAATATGTAATATATATATGATGATTAAATAAGAGATTGACACCTCTATTATTTTGAACTAAGAGATCTTTGTTAGTAACTAGTTTTAGGCTAAATATATATGTGAACAAATATATAGGTCGACTGAATGGTCCAAAATTGAAAACTTATATTAACATGTTAAAGTTTGACTAAAAGAGTTAATAACTAACAACTAGGATTTGAAAGAATAAGTATCAGAGAATTAAAAAAATTATTTGAAAATCGGATCGTTAAGAATAAGTTTCATCGAACTTTTATCTTACTTGACATCTAGTTATAAGGTCTCGTTTCCGTAACAAGACAACTTTGTCCAGGGCCTCTAGAAGTTCAGAGACGGCCCTGCTTTCATTACATTCCGGAATTGAATAAAAACATAGTTGATGATTAGATACTTACTGGTCATTTGCTGGTGATGATGGCCAATGCACTGAATAGCCAATGCATTCAGTGCATGCCTTTTGTTTTCACCAACATCTTTAACATCTTGTTCAGTGTAGCCAGGAGGCCCGACCGTTTGGGCAGTCACAGATTTCTTGTTCTAAGTCCTAATTAAAGTCTCCGTCCATTTCCATTCTTCTAAAGGCCAAGACCGATGAACTCGGGTAAGTTTCTTCTTGGCCACTATCAAGATAGTGAAGGTCTCCAGCAACCATGGGAAGCGCACAGCTTCAGGAATCATCACAATGAGGGTAGCTAGTTCACTCCTAATCGTAGGCATCCATTCCTCGACATTCATATTCCCCTTCTTCTTCTTATATGCCCCAATAGTTTTGACTGCATGAACAAATTGGTCCCTTTCAACTTTTACATCAGGTATCCCAGCCAAATCCCCATAACTACCCTCATAACCTAGTTTTTGGCAGTTAGGAAACCACTGTAGAGGGCTACGGTTTAATTTAAACTAAAAAATTTTCTCATATGTATAAACCCTATCATGTATAAATCCCTAATTTCCAGATATACGTATAGCTTGTCTTTTACAACTTGAAGCTTTAATTCAATTAATGTTTCCAATTTACGATTACACAACATCATGAAGCAAATAATCTCTGTTATAAATTTTTTATAGGGTACCTCATTGCCTTTTATTACAAACAAAAATCTCTTAATTAGCTGTGGTTGTGGTTGCTGTTGTCCAGCCTTCGCTAGCTTCTACAAAAATTATTACACGCATCAAAACATAACATAGAAATTAGAGACTTCATTTCTCTACATATTGTAGAGCTCAAAACCCTAATACACAAATATATTGAAGAAATAGTTTTAACAAAAAAAAAATAAGGCAGAGATATACTTACAATTACAATTAGAGGTTTTAGCTTATTCTCTTGATTCTAGGATTTTTTTAGTAGGAGACGGGAGGGAGAGGGTTTGAAAGAGCATCATCCCATGAAAGTTTAAAGTGTTATTATTTTGATATTTTAATTTTATTTTTAACAACTTTAAAAAAACACAGATGTAGTAAGAAAAGAATCCTTTATTAATCGTTTTAGGTAGAGTAAGGTTCAAATGAGTACAAAACTTTTTGTGAGAATGAAGGAGCCAATAGGAATGCGTCATGTGTCACTAAACCCTTTTTCCTCCTCGTTTTTAAAAATTAAATATCTCCCAAACGGTAAGTCGAAAAATCACAAAAATTGCAGTTTTATTCTCTTCGATTATAGATGTGACAAGGTATACTTCCGACGAACTTTTTTTTGTACGTTTTTTCGGTGGGTTTTGAAAACAACTAACACATGTGTTAGTTGTTTTCAAAACCCACCGAAAAAACGTACAAAAAAAAGTTCGTCGGAAGTATACCTTGTCACATCTATGGGTAACACATGTGTTACTAATTGTGTACAACCTAAAAAATAAAATCGTCGAAAGTATAAGTTGTGACATGGCAAATCGAAGAGAAAAAAATGCTGATTTTTATGGAGTAATTTTTATAATTTTTCGACTTTCCGTTTGTGAGATTTGATTTTAAAAAATGTGGAGGAAAATGGATTTTATGACACATGACACATTCTTATTGGTTCCTCCATTCTCACCAAATTTTCCATTTTCATTTGAACCTCACTCTACAATTTATTTACTCATATAAATTAGAAATGATGTTGAAAATTTGAAAATAGTTGAGGGTATATTTGGAAACATTCACTTGCTGAATGGTTAGGAGTGTGATGTGGTGCTCAAGGATTCCGTGCCATTTAATTCAATTCAGAATTCATTAATTATATATATCCTCATTAGGCGCGGGGATTTTACTGTTCATAGTCGTTTGTCTTTTAGCCACACAATCTGTGTATATATCAATTATGTAGGCAAAAAACAATTGAAGTTCAAGTCTAGCTCAATTGTTGAACGCGTGTGTGAGGATTTCTAAGAGAGAGGTCTGAGGTTTGAGACTTGGCTATAACAAATTTTTTCACAAATTTTTTCTTTTCCATATTTTCACTTTTATCCCCTGTATTTTCAACTAATGTTTAATTTAAACCTTCATCTTTAATCATATTATTTTTTACTTTGATATTTCTTACTCCCTCCGTTTCAAAATTATTGTCCACCAACAAAAAACACATAGTTTAATAAAAGTGGGACCACAACAGTTTTCAACCACTCAAATAGAATCTGCACCCACTAAACTCTCTTCTTATTGGTTGAAATGTGAAGTGGACAATTATTTTGGGACGTCCCAAAAAGGAAAGATGGACTATAATTTTGGGACGGAGGTAGTATATAATTAGCAATATATTGCATAGAAGGATGCTTATAATTATTAAAATTAACTCGATCACTACAATTAACTCACTAAGTAGATCCTTTTATTACGTTTAGAATTTTTAATTAAAAAATATATTTTTTAGATCAATGCAAATCGCATAAAACTATTATTAAGTTTAGTTAAATTTTTTAATGAAATTAAATTTTTAGAAATGACTAGATAGCCTATAAACTTAAAGCTTTTTAAATTAACACACCAGCTAATTTAATCATTTTGTTATATTGATTTATTGTCAAATATTTAAAATACTCATTGAGAGTGGAGTTTTTTACTTAAGTTGCATTTTAGCTCTATATACTAATAGTAGATACGATAATATATTATGATGTTTCGTCAACATAAATGTAGATAGTTGTGTAATGACTAAAATGATATGAATTTGTATCGTTAGATGATATTAAATATTCATACCCTATTATATGACGATATCCGCAGCGTAGCGCGACTTTAATACCCTAGTTCCAAATCAAACACCAAAGGTGCTGACCGAATCAGAAGTCCACCTCTGAACCATTCCATTAAGAGCCAATCAAACACAACCTTACACAATTCATTAATGATATCTTTTGAAATAGAAAACTTTTAATTCCTAAATTATTTCTTTACACATTTGTTATTGCTAAAATTTAGATAATTAGGCTCCAATGAAAAACAATTAAGACGTACTAAACTATCACCTCCGTAATGCATGGGAAAAAGTATTCTCAAAATCATCTTACTAGAGCTTTTATCTTTCAATAAACTAAGCAACTTAACTTGTATGAAAATATCCATTTCCATATTTGCCAAATTCCCAATGCTTTGACAATGATTACAAGATTACAATTTTTATACGGAGAACTTTCTTTTCGTTGAATGAAATTAGCTAGCAATGGCAATGGGTGTGAAAAAACCCGTGACTTGCGGGTACCCGTCCATCGTGAGTGAGTAAACCTGTAAAATGTTTACCCATAGGTAGGGTATGGGTATGAACTTTTACCCGTTAGCGGGTCACAGACGGGTGATGGATATTGTATGATCTTTTACCCGTAGGTTAACCCGACACGCGAATCTGCAAAACACATATTTGAGATGTATGAATGTGAATCTAATGAATTTGTTTGCTAGTTGTGCATTTATGAGGTGTTCTTAGACAGCTCCCAATGGTCTCGTCTGATGGAACCGACACCATTGGCACGATCCGTCGGTTGCCTCCGTCACAATTCCGATGCTCCGTCAATTTTTTTCTTTTTCTTTTCTTTTTGTGTGTATATAACTAAAGGTAAATTGTTAAATGCGAGCTTAAAAATTAAAGTGACAGAGTCACTGATAGCAAAGGTCCGTCAGTTTTGTAAAAAACTTATGTGGCTCATACGTGGCGCAGACGTGGCACGTCGGTTTCAGTCCTCCATTGGGAGTGGTCTTAGCCGTTCTTATTTTTAAAGTGTTCTCATTGGAACTATATATATATATATATATATATATATATATATATATATATATATAATGGTTAATTTTAACAATATATAATTAAACTGTTCATATAGAGACTAAAAATTATAGTATTCATGTTTCCAATAGCAAACTTATAGAACGATCAAGAAATAAATATGTAGTAAAGTGATAATTATCGAACAATTAGTTCGTATTTCTTGAAATATAACAATTTAATTCGTTTAATATTACGATTCGTTGATTCGAAAATGTTTTAAAACACCTTTTTAGATTAAAAGTATATAAATTTTTTTGATTATTTGATAAAATATTTGTATTATTTTTAACCCGCGGGTTTACCCACGACCTGTGAGTATTCGCGAGTACGGGTATGGGTGTAAACATAAACCTGCTAACATATACCTGCAGATTCGCGGGTCGAAAGAACAACGCAAAGGCAGGTAATAGGTTTGGCATATGTGTTCCCACTTCCCTCGAGTACTCCCTAAAATTCACAACATTCTCCAAACTGAATGTTACTAAGCACTATGTTAGGTATTCATCCCCATCAAATTTCTACCCCACAGCGTCGTTCCAAATTGACTATCTTTATGCTAGTTAAGTTGGTTTGAATTGGTTGATGACGACTAACGAGTACACACATATTACATTAATATGCCATGAATAATACAATAACTTGAAATATGTCTTAATATTTCTCAATACGGAGTATAATATATTTTTCAGTTTATGTCTTAGATATTAGATCTTAACCGCTTTTTTAAATATCTGAGAAAAACCTTTAATAATTTGCCTTAGTTTAAAGTTGCTTATGTTTTGCTATATTTACCGTCACATTGTATCCAACCGACCGATATTTCCCACCATCAATTGGAGTGACCTACGATTATCAATCACCTACTTATCGATATCGTGTGCCAAATTTCGCTGCATAATACAGACATACTACACAATGCACTGACCATTTTATATATTATGTCATGTCTTTTTTATAAGTAACAGTATATTATGGATCATTGAAGAAAATATTTCTTTACCTATGAAAATTCCCAAGCTCTATGTAGGTTGTGGACTTTTGGTAAAGGAATTGAAAATGATGATGGATAAAGTTTTACTAATAGTTACAAAAGCGAAGAATGATGAATGAAATCAAACAATGGAGGGGCCCTCACGTGAAGCTTTAAACGATACTTATTTTGTCATTACGTAACATGTTTCCTTGCTTCACGGTTCACGTCCACTCTTTTTCCCCGTACCAACGAGGAGCGTCTACCATAACAAATGTCATAATCATAATAATAAAAATCCAGAACTAAAAATTTGAAAAGAACAGATTTTTTTGCTGTTCAAGAGCTTATTTCATTTTGATATAGAGATTTAGGTTGCGTTTGGTTCTCAAAATGATTTTGATGAAATTATAATTGATCAAAATAATATTGGAATTTCAAAGATTATGAGTTTCTTTGAGCGAAGGAATTTAGCGCTTTAATATGAAACCATATATCATTATGAACGGTATTGAGATTCCAATTCACCAAACGCAATAATAATTTTACATTGAATCGTTTAATAAGTTGGAAACTTAGTTACCTTAAACTATGCTTCACCATTTTTCATATTACTAAGGCTTATATATATATATATATACGTATATGTTTAAGAGTAATTTCTAAACTTATGTTTTGATATTTCATTGACAAATGGCATGCTTAATTTGACCCATGATTTATTATTCATATACATGTTCGTAAATAAGTAGGCAATCCAATTATATCACGCGTACAAAGGGACATAATAAACCAAAATAACTCATACATATCATTATTTGGGTATTATTTTTGTTCTAAAAAAAATAACACGTGATATTTTTATTTAATAAATTGGTAATTGCGTAACGAAGAAATCCAAAGCAAAAGCCTATTATAACTTTAACTTGTACCCTTTTTTTGGCTCTGTTAACATCCCAAATTCAAGATTAAACCATAAATTAGTCAAACCAATAAATAATTGTTGTTGGGAATTATTTAATATGCCGGCTATATATATATTGATATATATCCAATCAATTAAAATATAAATTCGTAATTTCATATAACGTTACATATTTATGTAATAAAATTCAGTATTACGTATATTTCCTAATAATAATCATTGTAGTGTCTCTTTAACGACAATCAGGTGGAGTTGAAACGTGTGACGATATCTAATGGGTGGAGCTCTAGCTTACTCCGGAGGTTTTTAAAGTTAATTAATTTTTTATTATTATTATTTATTATTATGATTATATAAAAAGTTTTAACAATCAGCTACTTCATAGTTCATAATAATGATGATATAAAGTTACCTTTAACAATGTTTTTACAATTAATAAAACAAAAAAATCAATAAAAAGTTGGTAATAATTATTGAAAAATTATGGACCCACAGCAATTTCAAAAATCTAGTGGGAATGGAAATGGGTCCAAATGGCAAGTGTTTCTGGGCGCTACATTACACCAACGGATGTATATATAAACACCAAAACGGATGAATGTATAGATTTTGCATCTTCACGATAATTTCGCCGTTCATTTCGACAAATTCTAAAATTATATCCCCCTTTTCTTTCTAAAAATTTCACACGCACAAACAATTAGGGTTTCAAATCATCAATCGGAGATATATATATCTCTTAGCTTAATTTTTATGGCTTAATCTGCATTCTTCCTCTACCGTCGCCATTGATTTCCTTTCAAATCAACGTTTTTATTACGTTACATGAAATTACATAGTTGAGGATTCAATGGACGAAGAAATGGAGATCATCAAGGATTTTGTTGCAGATGAAGCTTCGTTTTCGAATGAAATTGATTTCGAATATGAGTTTGATGCTAATCAGTTCTTTGATTTTACGATTGACGAAACGGAATCGGAAGCTGAAGATGCTGAAAACTGGTTCCGATTCGCTTGTGAATATCCGCCTTCTCGTAAGCTTTTTGTGTTTATTCGTTCATTTGAATTTGATTTTGAAGCTGTTAGAGATATGAATTCACGTGTGTTTATATATCAATAAATGATGAGATAGGTGTTGATTTAAGAGATACTCCGTATAATCTAATAATGATTCGATTTCCTTGATATATCACGAGTTCGTGTGTTCGATTATGCATTGATGTCTGCTAGATTTAATTTAAATTTTGAATCTGCTAGAGCTACTTGCTGGTATTGAGCTATCGGAGATTGTGATTATTAACTCTAAAGACTCCATTGGAAGTTTGCCATGAAGTAAATTGATGTTTTTTTATTGATTATTGTGACCGTCTAACTAATTAGACCTCTGATTGTTGTTTCGTTCATAAGTCATGGAAACTTGTGTTTAGTCATGTAAACTTGTGTTTAGTCATGTCTTGTGCCTTCTACACATTGTTGTAGAAGTCTTCATTTTAAATTTAGTTGTTCTAGACCTACCAGCTGGTATTGAGCTGTCAAACTTTGATGTAATTATTAGCTTCACAGACTGAGGTTCGAGTTTGAGTCCAAGTTCCATGTAAAATTTTCCTCTATTAGCTTATATAGTATGAGTAGAATTTCTAAATCAGATGGAGTGGATTGTACTTTCTTTTCAGGGATTTCTAATAATAATACTTGATTGAATTTATAGTGAATTTTCTTATAATTTACAAATTTCAGTGGTGTTTGCATTTAGCTATACCAGTTGCATTAAGATTCTAGCCTTATTTAAAACTACATCTGGATGTACTCTAATCTGCCAATGCAACTTGATTTGGATGTTGCAGCCTTTATAGTGAAATTAAAAATGATGAAGGCGGCCAAAGCCACTCATACGAAAGCCCATAAAACTAGCTCCGGAAAAAAAGAAGCTGACAAGAAAACTAGCATATCCAGTACGTCAGATAGTGACAGAGATAATCATAAAGCTGCCTCACGAGAAGTTAAAATCAAAGGTATGGATCACTTAATGCACATGTATTACGGAGTACTAAAGAAGTAAAGATATAGATTTTCTGGAGTCAAGTTTGATAACAACTGTATGTCTTTTGTTGTATTTCGATTGTGTTTGGGAGTGATATTTCAAGTGCGTGTATAGCTTATTGTGTTTCTTCAATGCAATACGCACTTTTCAGTGTTTGAATACAAGTGCGTTTTCACATATTTAAGAGGAAAACTGCATTTATATCTAGGCTTGTGGAGTAGTGCTTATTTTTAATGCAATAAGCACCAATAATCACTTATTTTAAGATTTCCCGAACACCCACCTTAACTATCACTTTTCATTGTCCAACTGAATCAGGTGTGAAGCATCATAACCATAATTCTCAAGATACAACGAAAGTGAAGTCAAAGTCCGCAGTTAACTTACCCAAAACAAATGGTTCATCGTTCATGAAGCCTACTGCTAGTCATTTGGCCAAGCAAATTAAAGAATGCGACATACATTCTGGCGGTAGTGGAAGGTGTTTATTATCGCCTTGATCCTAGTTATATACTTTATATGGAGTTACATATATATAGTACTATGCGCCGATTGAACTGATTCTGCTTCTTTCTCTATATGGCACTTCAGAATTTTATTTCACGTTTTTTTTCCCACTTCCCTTCATCCTTCTTTTTGTCATTTATCAAATTGTAGATTGCAGAAGCCATTAGCTAGTGCAGTTGAAAAGTTACAATCTCCTATCAGAAGTCAAAACCAAGCCACCAAAAGACAGAAATTAGAAATTGGTTATTTGCGTAAGGTTGCACAATTGAAGCACCGGGCTTCGTTTTTGCACAAAGGTACCAAGAAGGTAAAATACTTATATTTATCTCATGCTGTGAAACAAAAAATCTTGAATGTATTAAGCAGAGAAACTGTTTGTTTCCACAGGCTGCACATATTGAAGGCAGCTCAAAATCTAGAGTTAAGAGTACTACCCCCCGAAAACCTGCATTGGTAACGGAAGAGAGAGCTCAGAGGCGTAGGTACTGTTTTTCAGCATTTGAGCTACTTATATTGTATACAATTATTTTAAATAGCAATCATTGGCTACTATTTCTTGACATTTAGGTCACAGACTAAATCTGATTCAGTTCAACAACCAAAAGCAAATACCCACGCATTTAGAGCACGTCCTTTGAACAGAAAAGTTGGTATTTGCAATAAATTAGTGTATCTCTTAAGAATACCAATTCCACATGCAATCTATATTTACCAAAACTTTATGTGTGGCAGATTCTTGACCCTCCTAAATTGTCCCAACGTAAGAAGAGCATATCTCAATCAACCGAGTGTCAAGTAAGTTACCAAGCTTTTTAGCAGGTGCAAGTAGAGGCAATAGTTTTGTCTCATTGACTCGTAAATGCGCCGATATGGGTTGTGCTTTATATCAGATGGGTCAATCAAAAAAATTGCTCAAAGTGGAACGGCTCAAATGAAAGACAGATAACACGGTCTATTTTAAATGCTTACAGCTTTCTAAATTGCTTATATCCAAAGATTTAAATTATCATTGTAATAGACTTTTTTCTGTTCATTATTGACCCATTAAATATTTATAATAAATGATAAAATAAAAGTTGGATAAAAAGTGTGTGATTTGTTCCGTACTATTAGATAATCCATTTTTACCCGTTATTATCTAATTACCTGACCAGCCCATCTAGTTGCAAGTAACTGAATTACAGTGCTCAATCACCTTCATATGCATTTGAAAGGATGTCATATGTTTAATGTCACATTAAAACCTTGTCATTACTGTTTGTACACAGGAGTTTCACTTGAAGACAACTGAGTGGGCAATGCAAGTTCAATCTGCTAATGTATCTAACCAAGTTAGCTTGTTTGCCATAGTTTATATTTTGTCTATACTCTATACCATTTTTGAAATCTAGTACGCACCAAACGAACACCTTCACCCTTGCAGGTACATACTAAACATAATTCCGCTCCTCCAGCGGGTGACGTTAGTCTCATCAAGAGGTCAGTACCCTTAAGCTTTGGACTTCTATTTTAATATTTGTATTGTTAAGTATCAAATTGCCTCCATCTAGTATTTCTTCTATATTTGCTACTTTAAAGTTCTATTATATTTTGCAGTAACTAATTTCTTACTTCAAGTCAGTTATGTATTGCAGTCAAAACTCTGGAAAAAAGGATAAATGCAGATCACCAGTTAATGTAAAAGCTTGCACGACTGACAAGGTACAGATAACTTCACCAGTTCATAATAGTTTAATCGAGTTGTTGTATATTGTGCTTGTAAGCCGTTTAGCTTGTGGCACAGGTAGTCCCAATGAAAGATGGTGGACTTGCATTAAATGCAAAGCACAACCCCCATCTGCCACCAATAGAATTATTTAAGAAGGTAAATGAATAAAAATTCTGAGCACTAGAAATCTTAAGTCGTCAGTTTCTTTTGGGGGTATTGTAGCTCATTCTATTATCACGTGTCATTATGTTTTCAGCTCTCTTTGAAATCTGAATCCGAGACAAAAGTTATATCTTCATTACGACCACCTCGTGTTACTAAGGTTAGCCTAACTTTTATGAAATGTTAGCAAAGTATATAGTGTACTCCATTTTATTGATGCTTTGTTTTTTTCTGCTTAGGTGCTGAAGGAGAATGTGCCCAGATCTTTTCAGCAGGATCTTAGGGTATATCTTTTTTTAACCATATTTGTTTGGTACTTGGGTCTTAACTCCTTACAAAGGAACGTGTCTTGAGTATTTAATGTTCTTTTGTGTGTAGAAATGTGTGGGGAAGCCAAATCACCATGGGACGGATAAGAGGGTCACTGAAGTTAAAATTTAGTCCAACATTAACAGGTAAGCAAAGCTATTATTAATATCTAGTTTGCATAACGAATAATAGAGTAGCATAACTTTAAGCAACTTGCTTTTATAGACCAGGGTTGAACAATTATGCTTCCATCCATTTATACGCTACTGGTATTACGTTAGGCAACTCACATCCACAAGTCCTGTTTGATGATTTAACTGAACTTACCAAGTTACCATGGGATTGGTCTCGTGCTAATATCCCATTAATTCACATGATCCTCAAACCCTTATGGTATGGAAATGAGATTTTGATCTTTTATCTCAAATTAGAGGCGGAAAGATTTATAGGTCGGAAACAAGTCATTTTGGGTCAATCAATGTATTGAATATAAAGCATACATTTATGTAAAGTAAATTAAGAAACTTATGTGCATTGTGAATTCATTTTGGTTAATTCCTACCCTTTTTTTCTTTTTCCCTTTCTAATACTGCCAGCTAGAGAAATTATAATCGAAATCAACCTGGTCTTCCTGTATACTTGTCAATCTTACCACTGAAAACTAATGTGCAATAGATGGTTCAGTTTTACTTGATAGATTTTGATTGGTTAGCTGAATATTTAGCTAGATTGTTAACCTTTGGTGTTTTTATAAATTAAGATTATGTTGCAGGTTCATGGATATCCATCCGGTAATTTGGCAGCGAAAGTTGTTTACAAATGTATTTGAGGATGAAGATAGACATGAAACGTGCAGAGATTATCTTATATTTCCACTTTCAATATATAGAAAAGACACTAACAACACACAGCAAATCTTTAACAACAGCTCATTGTCATGTATAGGAAAGCTGATTACTGAAACCACAAGAGATAAATCCCAAGGACCTATATAACAGTTTATCCCATGTGACCAACCATGGGTCAATTGTTGTTTATCAATATATCTAATAAATATTGTTTTTGGTTTCTGTAGTAATCAGAATGGTAGAGGTGGTGGTACATTTATACAACTAAGTATAACTGATGTATTAAACCAACTCATTATTGGATCAATAAAGAAACCAATTAACTGTGTTTAATGGACATCAGGTACAAGTCTGTTGATCTACACACCATGGCAACTGAACCATTTGGGTTAATGGGTCATCTTTGATGGGTCGTGGGTCGGGTCAAAAGATCACAGGTTACATCAATACCTGTTGCCCAAACCCATCAAGTAAAGTTCCATACACCTCTTTTTAAGTCTTGATATCTCATTCAACACAACTTAACTTTGGACATATAATATATCGTTACGAAGCCCTTGGCAAGGACTACATTACCATATAAAATATCATGCGTAAATAATATATACACATATACTTATTTAGGTCCAAAGTTTGGAAAAATTGCATTAAAAATACACTTTTTCCAACAATCCCCCACATGAATAGATATCGATCAATAACACACAAAAATACTACATTCTCAACAGTTGAGTCTTGCATAGGATAGGTAGGTGTTACCCTTTGAACCTTCCCTTATGAAACATACTTAGTCTCCTGGCTCTCAGTAGACGCGATATCTTTGAACTGATCTGCCGCTTGTGTAGACGACAATACATTTCACACATGACTCTCCCTGACAGTTTCAACTCCTCATAGTCGTGTCCATTATGGTCCTGAACACTAGCTTGGTTCTGTGAGAGCTCTAGGAATTGTGCCCAATAATTCCTTTCGAAGCGACCCCACTTCTCTCTCACATAGGTGATTATTCCGTAATCATTAAAAGCTTAACGCTTAACCTCACATTGTTGTCACTGAAATTATAGGAATGGACTAGGAAGTTTATGAAAACTCCCCCACAGTGACCTACCCTAGTCTATACAATTAGGTTGTCCTATTGAACCTAGATCTTGGGATCTCCAGTCAGCTAGGTTAGGTTTCCTTCGTATAAACTTATTCATTCAAGGGCTTTAGTCCCATTCCTCTTGACGACCTATACACTACCTCTCTGCTTAAGCCTTTTGTAAGCGGATCCGCAATATTATCAGTTGACTTCACGTAGTCAATTGTGATAATTCCAGTTGAGAGTAGTTGTCGTATCGTATTATGCCTACGTCGTATATGCCGAGACTTACCGTTATACATTATGCTATGAGCTCTGCCAATGGCCGATTGGCTATCACAATGTATACATATGGCCGACACCGGCTTAGGCCATTCTGGTATGTCCTCGGTGAACTGACGTAGCCATTCTGCCTCTTCTCCACATTTATCTAAAGCGATAAACTCAGATTCCATTGTGGACCTAGCTATAACTGTTTGTTTACAAGACTTCCAAGATATAGCTGCACCACCAAGTGTGAATACATATCCACTAGTTGCTCTAGAATCCTTTATATCAGATATCCAATTTGCATCACTGTATCCTTCGATAACAGCTGGATATCTATTGTAATGCAGTCCATATTCACGAGTGAATCTCAAATACCTGAGCAGTCGAGTTATGCTTTTCCAATGCTCAGAGCTTGGATTACTCGTATATCTACTTAACCTACTCACAGCATAAGCTATGTCAGGTCTAGTGCAACTCATCAAATACATTAGACTGCCAATTATTCTTGAGTATTCAAGCTGGGCCACAGGCGCTCCTCTATTCTTAGCTAGATGCTGACTCGTATCAATAGGAGTCCTAGCTATGTTAGAGTCATTCGCATTGAATTTCTCAAGAATTTTGTCCACATAGTGTTTTTGACTCAACACAAGTCCATCATGGGTTCTTATGATCTTGACTCCAAGAATCACATCAGCTAAGCCCATATCCTTCATGTCAAACCTAGATTTCAACATGTCTTTGGTAGATCTTATCATCTCATTATTGCTTCCAATAATAAGCATATCATCCACATATAGACATAAGATGACATATCCACGTGCCGTGTCTTTCACATAGACACACTTGTCACACTCATTTATTTTGAACCCGCATTCTAACATGACGTGATCAAACTTTTGATGCCATTGTTTTGGAGCTTGTTTCAATCCATACAATGACTTGACAAGCTTACAAACTTTCCTTTCTTGACCCGGGGACACAAATCCTTCGGGTTGCTCCATATAAATCTCTTCTTCTAGATTTCCATTAAGAAAAGCTGTTTTGACATCCATTTGATGAACTTCCAAATTTCTAATGGCGGCGATGGCAAGCACCATTCTTATAGAAGTTATTCGGGTTACCGGCGAATAGGTATCAAAATAATCGAGACCTTCTCGCTGCCTATAACCCTTAATTACCAATCTAGCCTTATATTTATCAATGGTGCCATCGGCTTTCATCTTTTTCTTGAAGATCCATCGATAGCCTAGTGGTTTGCATCCCGGAGGAAGATCCACTAGCTCCCACGTGTGATTTTGTAAAATCGAGTCTATTTCACTTTTGATGGCTTCTTTCCATTGAGGTCCTTCCGAAGAAGTAATTGCCTCTCGGTAAGTTTGTGGATCACTTTCTACCATGTAAGAGATAAAATCAGGACCAAAAGATTTCTCAATCCTAGCCCTTTTACTTCTTCTAGGCTCAACCTCTTCTTCCTCGGTTTGTTCTTGTCTTTCTAGACTATCTAGTCTATCATCATAATTAACCTCATTAGGCTGTTTAGATGAACTTAAACAAGGAAACACATTTTCAAAGAATGAGGCATTCCTTGATTCCATAATAGAATTCTTGTGTATCTCGGGAATTTTAGACTCATGCACAAGAAACCGATAGGCACTACTATGGTGAGCATATCCAATAAATATGCAATCCACCGTCTTTGGTCCTATCTTTACTGCTTTAGGTGGTGGGACAACCACCTTGGCTAGGCACCCCCACACTTTCAAGTATTTGTATGAAGGTTTTCGTCCCATCCATAACTCATAAGGAGTTTCATCCTTCTTTTTACGGGGTATCCTATTTAAAAGATAATTAGCCGATAAAATGGCTTCCCCCCACATGTGTTGGCTCACCCCAGAACTTATCAACATGGCATTCACCATCTCTTTTAAGGTGCGATTCTTTCTTTCAGCAATTCCATTTGACTGAGGCGAATAGGGTGCGGTGAACTCATGTCTAATTCCATGTTGTGAACAAAATTCAGCAAATGGAGATACATATTCACCTCCCCTATCACTTCGAACGACCTTAATTTTCTTGTTGAGTTGATTCTCAACTTCATTTTTGTACAAAATAAATTTGTCAATTGCTTCATCTTTACTTTTAAGTAAATACACATAGCAATACTTGGTGCAATCATCAATAAATGTGATGAAATACTTGTTTCCACCTTGTGTTGGAATTGATTTTAAATCGCACACATCAGTGTGAACTATGTCAAGGGGTTCGGTTTTTCTTTCAACCGAATGAAAGGATGATCTTGTCATTTTTGCTTCAACACATGTTGGACATTTATAATTTGAGTCAATATGGAATGTTGGTATGTAATTTAATTTAATGAGGCGACGAATAGAATTAAAATTAACATGTCCAAGTCGACCATGCCAAACATTAGAGGACTCAAGCATATAAGCAGAACTTGTAGATGCTTTATTCATTTCATTCTTAGTCACCATTACATTTAGCTTAAACATACCATCTAGGGCATAGCCCTTACCAACAAACATTCCATTCTTACTAAGAACAACTTTGTCTGACTCAAACACTAGTCTAAAACCAAACTTGTTGAGCAACCAACCCGACACAAGATTCTTACGAATCTCGGGAACAAACAAGACACTTTTGAGCTTAAGCTCCTTTCCCGATGTCATCTTCAATACAACATCTCCTTCTCCCTTGATCTCGGCAGTAGCGGAGTTACCCATGAACAATTTCTCCCCATTGTTCACTTCTTTAAATGTGTTAAAAAGGCTCCTATCGGATGACACATGACGGGTAGCTCCCGTATCAACCCACCACCCTTTAACATCCGATCCAACAAGATTAACTTCCGAAATCATGGAAGTAATATCGGAAACCATAGCCACAAGATCCATGTCATCATCAACCATATTTGCTTGACGCGGGGCATCTTGTTTAGGTTGTTTGCATTTAGCCGCTTTGTGACCCGGTTGGCCACAATTATAGCACTTGAACTTCTTCTTGAAAGTTCCACTCTTAGCACCAAGGTTCTCACTTTTACCCTTGCCTTTCCCATTAGCTTTGCCTTTCTTATTTTTGGAAGATTGTCCCACTTCAACCACATTAGCCTTGGAAGAATCATTAGAGTAAGTATTCTTTAACGCTAACTTGTTGTCTTCTTCAATCCTAAGACGAACAATCAAATCTTCCACAGTCATCTCCTTCCTTTTATGCTTAAGGTAGTTTTTAAAGTCCACCCAACTAGGAGGTAACTTCTCAATCATGGATGCCACTTGAAACGTCTCACTCAAATGCATTCCCTCGGAATGAATATCATGCAAAACCACTTGAAGATCTTGCACTTGGCTCATAACGGTCTTTGTATCAATCATTTTAAACTCCAAGAATCGGGCAACCACATGTTTCTTTGACCCGGCATCCTCGGTTTTATACTTTCGGTCCAAAGATTCCCAAAGTTCCTTAGCCGTTGTTGCCTTACAATAAACATTATAGAGAGGATCAACTAGCCCATTCAACACATAGTTACGGCAAAGAAAATCAGAATGTTTCCATGCATCAATGGCACTAACAGCTTGATTGTCGGCTTCCCCTTCAGCAATTTGAGGTGCAACTTCGGTTAGGAACCGAGCCAAGTTCAAAGTAGTGAGATAAAAGAACATTTTCTGTTGCCATCTTTTAAAATGCAACCCAGAAAATTTCTCAGGCTTTTCGGCATGATTAGCCACGGTGTTAGCTAATGGCACGGCTGTTGGGATCACGGTTGTTGCACTCACGGGTGGGACACTTGAATCAGCCATTTCTCTGAAAATTGCAACAAAACCCAAATTAGACAAGCAACAAATGCAATCTGTGAACTAAACTTAAACTGTTGTAATCAAACAGAAAGTTTCAGTCCACAAGTATAATCAAACCGAACTGAAACAGTAAGGTGCTTAACCACAAAACGAGTTTGAGTCAACACGCACACTGTTTTGGAAAAAGATAATATTTGGATACAAAACTCGTTTGAACCAAACTACTTTATCCTTCCGATTTATACTACATATAATCTGAAGACAGAACTGATATAAACTGATGTAACCCGAAAGTATATTGATACAATCTCACTTTCTGTAAATCGTATACAACATCTGTTTATATTGTGTCTGAATTAAACTGATTTAAACTAAACGATAATAACTAGTTCAGCCCCAAAGAAAATAATATATAGATTAGCAAATACTGAACAAAAGTCAAAAGGTAATGTAAAATGTTTAACCCAAATGCATTTTAAATAGATATAATAGCAGGTCATTTGTTGGGCACAATATCGATAGTATTCAATTATATTTGATATTATAATAAGGTGAACCAACTATGAGACCAACTATATTGACCAAAGGAGAAATCTGAGAAACACGTTGCCACTAGCAATCTGTCATGGAGAATGTTTCTCAAAGAAATGTTTAAACAAAATGAATTAATTCTCGTTTGTTACAGAGATAGTTCCTGTACTATTTCGATACAAAACTTGTTCGTATGAAATAGAAAAAGAAAGTCTGCACGTCTTCAAGACATAGATCAATCGAAACCAAAATCAGTTTTGTATCGTATCTGTTTTAAGACTGTAGGAATAAAATTCAAAGAATACAAAACTGATTTTATTGAACAAAATAAAATAAACAGAAAAATTATGAATACATAAAACTGAGATATATTACTATTGACAGTAACACAATTCAGTTGCATAAAACGACATAAACGGGTACCAATTACTAGAATTAAACAGTAAAGTAAGGTTGGCCGGAGCTTGCGTTAAACGCAATTCCCTTAAAACAGATACGAGCCTGTTTCCCAGGGTACGGCGGCCTAAAGCTGCGTACAGCCGGAGTCGAAAACTTGCCTGAAAATTGCAGTCACTAGTGTGTGTATTTTTCCTGTGAATTTTTGGTTTCTGTAGTAATCAGAATGGTAGAGGTGGTGGTACATTTATACAACTAAGTATAACTGATGTATTAAACCAACTCATTATTGGATCAATAAAGAAACCAATTAACTGTGTTTAATGGACATCAGGTACAAGTCTGTTGATCTACACACCATGGCAACTGAACCATTTGGGTTAATGGGTCATCTTTGATGGGTCGTGGGTCGGGTCAAAAGATCACAGGTTACATCAATACCTGTTGCCCAAACCCATCAAGTTAAGTTCCATACACCTCTTTTTAAGTCTTGATATCTCATTCAACACAACTTAACTTTGGACATATAATATATCGTTACGAAGCCCTTGGCAAGGACTACATTACCATATAAAATATCATGCGTAAATAATATATACACATATACTTATTTAGGTCCAAAGTTTGGAAAAATTGCATTAAAAATACACTTTTTCCAACAGTTCCTTCATACCTGCACTTATAACCAGCTGCATCTTATAATTCAGAAGTTCAAAATATGTGTCATCAACGTGTCGTATGGGTAATACTGCAGTTAATTCGTTTAAGGTCAGTTAATTCGTTTAAGGTTTGTGCATGATGTAGCAACTAAGCAGTAACGGGACAAGAAAAAGGCAACAATGGTCTACAGAAAAGATGAGAAAGAAAAAGGAATGGTTAACCTACAACATGTGTACCCATTAACCTACCATCTAGAAAAGTACAATAATTTAAAATAGCATTACATCAGAATCCTTCCCTTCCTAGGTTGAAATTTATAATTAACTTCTTACAAAAGTGAGCCAAAAAGATTAAGCCTACTTTTAGATCTGTTCTACTCCCAAAACATGTTCCAAAATGTACTCTAAAGCGTATTATTTGATACTAGTTCACGGAACCTGAAAAACCACTGAGCATCAGAAGAATTATCATCCTGCTCCTGCTGCTGTGGAGAATGATGCTCATCTCCGATCACATATTGTGCAAATTCTGTCTTTTTCTCTGGACCCAAACTAGTCTTTGTACCAGGTGCAGCTGGCAATAATGACTGCAGAATTCCAGCAACCTCATGCATTGTCGGTCTTTCGGAAGGGAGACTCCTGGTGCATAACAACGCAAGTTGAAAAGTCTTCTTAACTTGTGATAAATTTATGCATGTAACAGAAACTTCCGGATCAACCGATTCCATCACTGTATTATCATCCGCCTTCGACAATATCTGAAACATTTCAACTCAAGTTGAGCAAGTAAACGAAACACAACTGTGTCATATTATAGAGGAACTGTATCATGTTATTGAGGCCCTAAAAAGTAGCTTTCAGAAGATGGGACCCCAGCGATAATACAATTTCATCCACTTCAAAGGGGAGAGAAATAATAAACGGTTACTTGTGATCACAAAAACTATCATTACCATGATTTTAACCATTGTGGCCCAATTGAAATTTAAACACAGACACACACATCTACCAAGTTGACGGGTTGATTTCTTACATCTACTAAGGTGTGTTTAGTTAAAGCAGCAACAATCACTTCATAACGATTATTAATATGAATCAGTTTTTACCAGTTGATGCAAATTGGACTCGTTGTCAACGGCTTTCTTTCCAGTCAATAGCTCCAATAGAACGATACCGAAACTATAAACATCTGATTTTTCAGTGAGCCGAGAAGTCCTGGCATACTCAGGGTCTATGTAGCCGATTGTCCCGAGAACATAAGTTGATGCATAAGTTTTTGTAACTGGGAGGGACTTAGCAATACCAAAATCAGAGAGATGAGCCTCAAAATTCTCATCCAGCAAAATGTTTGATGATTTCACATCCCTGTGAATGATTCTAGGGCTGCAGTCATGGTGAAGATAAGCTAGTCCTTGTGCAGCTCCCACTGCTATCTTGTGACGGGTTTCCCAATCAAGTTTCACCTTTTTTGATGGGCCTGTTTCAAACATGTATACTCATATGAATTACAATAACATTCTAGGTGGCTAATCACTGTGTTCACATAAAAGTGGCAACTTGGCCAAAAGCAAAACATGGGTTGACTTCGGATTGTGTTTTATGTCATCAGGTCACATGAGTTTATATGGGTGAAGGAGTTGAAGACTCCCAAAAAAAAATAATTTATGCATAAGTTTTTTAAAAATTTATTTCATGTATCATTTATAAATTATATATAAAACAATGTGTGTACTCTATAATTAAAGCACCAATATAATATTATATTTATAAATAAAAAATGGACAGAGTGAAAAATGCTTAGCTATTGGAAAGGGCATGTAAACCTGTTGTCACCGATTTCCCAACCCGCCAACGTTAATTACTGTAAACGAGTGGTTGTCTACTTACCATGAAGAAGATCCCAAAGAGAACCATTCGGCATGTAGTCATAAAAGAGTAGGTTTCCAGTGGGTGAAAGTGAATAACCATGCAAACTCACAAGGTTTCTGTGCCGGATGCTGCCAATAGTCTCCAGCTCAGTTTCAAACTCATGAAAGTTGTGTTGGTATTGGGTGTAAAGACGCTTAATTGCAATAGGTCGGGAATTCTTTAAATCACACTTGTACACAGTGCTTGAAGAACCATAGCCAATAATATATCTTTCATTAAAATTCTCAGTGATTCTCAAGATGTCATCATAGGTATGAATTGCCATATCCATGTGAAGAACAACAAGTTTCGGAGGACCTAAAAGAAATTTGCAGTTAGAAACTGTTAACAAATTATATACAAGTTCTTTGGTAAAGAAAAAAGGTGGCAAGATGGACGGGTCGGACAGAGAGGGTAACATGTAAAAACATCTGAGGTTGGAATATGAGTTAATTATGAATAAAAACAAACGATCTTAATTTTAATAATAAAAAAACTTTTACCAAGAATAAAACGATTTAGGAAGTTGTATTGGGACACTTGCAATGACTCATTTCTTGGTAAATGAAAGAACTTGCAGTTAGAAACTGTTAACCGATTATATACAAGTTCATTGGTAAAGAATAAGGGTGGCAAGATGGACGGGTTGGACAGAGAGGGTAACACGTAAAAACAGCTGCGGTTGGGAAGTTGTTTTGGGACACTTGCAATGACTCATTTCTTGGTAAATGGTTTGACATTGCCACCTTATGATAAATCATAACAAACCTTGCAAGCCCTTGCTCGGTTCCTTCACATACTGTCTGGGTTTGTTTGATCTTAAAATCGTTAATACCACCATGGCAACAAGTACCACAAACCCTAATGTCATGCAAACAACAGTTGTTCTGGAAAATAGAGCTGCAGCAGTAAGTAATTATTAGTATGCAGCTCAGTGCAGCAGTAGTAAGTAATTATTAGCATAGCTCAGTTTTACTTAATGCAAAAATGAAGCCAAGATTATAAGATATACCTCTTTGTTTAGGTGAATATGGGTCACATATGGAACCTAACCAGTTGCCACATAACATTGGATTTCCAAGAAAGCTAAGAGTAGACAATTCATAACACACGTTAACACATAGATTTTGAAAAGATAAAATGTTATTTAAGAAAAAAAGAATCATAATATATTATTACCTATCAGATGGAAACCGTGAAAACGTTCTACTAGGAGGCACTACCCCAGAAATGTTGTTATAAGAAACATTTCTGATTTACAGTAGAATGATTAGCTACTAGAAAAAATCAGCAAAAATAAGCAACTTAATGGGAACAAACTTACAGATTAACAAGACTGAAACAGTTGGATAATTGGTTAGGTATCTCTCCGTTCAGACTGTTGTTGTTCAAGATTCTGCAGACAAGATCATAAAAAACAGTCATAAAAAGATGCTATTCCAACTCGGTAAGAATCAATATATATAACATGGAAGCAGGCTTACAGAGAGATGATGTTTTGCAACTGGCCCATCTCTGCTGGTATGGCCTCATGTAGTTTGTTAAATGACATGTCACTACCAGAAAAAACAATAATATTAAGAGCGGGTTATGGAAAAAAGGACATTCAACTAGCAGGTAAAGGTGATATCAAGAAACTTACATAATTTGAACACTTCTAAGATTGCCAAATTCCTGAGGTATTGGGCCGTCGAGGTGATTATGGCTCAAATTCCTGTTAACATACAACGAAGAAGTCAACAAATGCATCTCACTATAATTCAAGAGGTACTGGACACACTAAACGAAACAAGTGTGTTTAAGACAAAACATATTGCTTACAGTGTTAGAAGATGCTCTAAATCACCAATAGATGCAGGAACAGGTCCAGAAAAATGATTGCTTGAAAGATCCCTTGAAATGGTAATATGGTTTGTTAGACTGATGTATACAAATATAGGAGTACAACACGGTAGACGCATGAACTTACAATGTATCTAAATTGATTATTCTCCCCAATTGAAATGGTATAGATCCCTTAAATTTATTTGATGACAGATTCCTGCAGTTAAAAAACATTTTTGAGACGCTAATAATATTTGAAAATGTCGATATGTAAGCCAATACAAAATTGAATAAGAATAAGTAGTGCATACAGATAAGTTAAGCTCTCCAGATTACGAAACCCTGAAGGAATGGAACCATTAAGAAAGTTTCCATGCACATTACTGCAAAGGAGGTTACAGTGTTAGTATAAAATTTGATCCATAAAGAACTTCAGAATAAACAAGAAATTATGTATATGATGATGAAAGCACATATACTAGACATACAGCTGATTCAAGGCAGTGCAAGAGCTGATCTGTTCAGGAATAGGCCCTTCAAGATTGTTGAGTGCTAGGTTCCTGGGAAACCATAATAAGCCAATTTTGTCAACAAGTATGAAAGTGTATATGTGTTTACCAATTTGGATATAAAAACTCACAATTCAAAAAGCTGATTAAGATTCCCTAGTTCAGCAGGAATTCCACCACTGAATTGGTTATTATTCAACTGCCTGAAATCAAACATACATTGCCAACTTAATATGTATTATAAAAAGAATAAATATATAGATATAAGGAAATCCAACATTTAAAAGGCCAAGGCTGCTCTTACAGATAACTAAGCTTTGTCATGTTGCCAAGCTCTGGCGGAATTGGCCCAGTGAGTCGATTCCCATGAAGGTACCTGGGACGGCAAACAAATGTGTAAACAGAACCAAAAGAAATATCTTTAATCACAAACACATAAGGCAGTACTTACAGTTTTCCTGTGAAGGATAAGTTACCAAAGATAGGCGGAATTGGTCCGATTAATTCATTTTCACTTAAATCCCTGCAAGTGAGTTAGATAAAAGAAATTCATCATCATTCATGGAACAAGGACTAATCATGTTGCACTTCAGTAATGATCAAAATTCTTACAAGACAGCCAGTGCTTGCATAAGACCAATGACTTCTGGAATTTTTCCTGTTAACTTGTTACCTTGAAGAGACCTGAATAAGTATAAGAGTGCATTATTGTCTTTCAATATATGGCAGACATGATTTTCAAAAGAATTGTCCTCGTAGGGACCTAAAAGATAAAAAGAACAAGAAACTCACAAGGTAGCCACTTGAAGAAAACCAATATTGTATGGGATTTCGCCAGTGATCTGATTGTAAGAGATGTCTCTGCAAATTGCACAATAAGTTCCATTTTAAAACAAGCAATATTAATTTATAAAAACTAAGAGTTTGCAAAACTAAGACTTACAAAATCTCAAAACTTGTGCAGTTACCGATGCTTTCTGGAATAGTTCCAGTCAAGTTATTCCCCCGCACATCACTATATAAATAGCAAGAACGTATTAGCAGATACCAGAGAAGAACTCAAAAAAGATTTTAGCAAAATAGATGTCTTACAAATACCAAAGGCCAGTCAACTGGCACATATCAGCAGACAGAGTCCCTGTTAATGAATTTCCTCGTAAGCCACTGTAGAGAAGCATTCAAACAACATTTTAATATAAACTGTAACAAAGTAAAAAAGATCTAAATGAACATTCACAATCTTGTAATGTTTTTTAAAACTCACAGGTACTGCAGTACTTCATTCCAGTATATCAATCTAGGTATCTCGCCAGTCAGCTGGTTTTGAGCCAGGTCACTAACCAAGAAAAATTTACAAAAAGAATATCACTGTCACTATCATGTTTGCAAATATTGAACACATAACTAACGTAAAACACAAAACATAGAAGAGTATCTTTTGTTAAGTTATGAGGGTGGGGAACCCTCATCTCTGTTAGCTCTGGCCCACAGGGGGTAGAGAGGCCATAGTCCTACCAAAAGACAACCTTTATAGAAAAGAGAAAAGGACATAGACAACTTACAGAGTCTTAAGATTTGGAATTTGAGTTAGGGTTGAGGGGATGGGGCCTGTGATCTGGTTGTTCTTCAAATTCCTGTTTTCAGTGACATTATAACACTTTTAGCGATTAACAGATTTTTCAGTCAATGGGCAAGCTACACTTACAATAGTTCAAGCTGCTTCAGCTTAGAGATCGCAAAAGGTATGTCCCCATACAACATATTATCAGATAAATCACTGCAAAGATGCAACATGATTATAAGAAGATAGAAGTTCAACACATCAAAACTTGTTTGATTATTCATGAATGTAGAAGGAAGAATTTAAGTGGCTTACAGCAACACTAGGTTAACACATCTGCCAATTTCATCTGGTATTTGTCCGGTAAGCTTATTTCCTTGCAAATCTCTGTATACATTTAAAAGCCATGAGAACAATTTTCACCAGAAGTAAGACGGTCATAAAAGTAATAAAAAAAACAAGCAATTACGCACATAGACTGCAGATTTCTTAAGTCTCCTATCGCAGGTGAAATTTCGCCACCCAGGTTCAAATTTGACAGATTCCTAAATTCAGGGAAGTATTGAGCAATTTTAAGTCGCTTTTCCGGTGAAACAAAAACATGACGTAACAATACAAAATAAGTACATTGGTAAAACAAAAAACTAATCTAAGATGCAACATACAAAGCAACGACCGTTGTGCTCAAATTGTCGCATAGAATCCCTCTCCATGAACAGAGATCATCATTCTGATCTTCATCCCAATCGAGTAACACATTAACGACATTACTAAACGACGTCTTAATAGTCATCAATGCTTTCCCTGCATATATCAGTTAAATGAACACAATAATAGTCAAATTTTCAACGCTAGTAGAATAAACATCACAATAAATAACAGAGCTGAAAAGAATACCAACAAAATTAAAAATTGCTAAACAAACCTTACATAGTTACATGTCAAAAACAGACCAAAAAATAAAAAGTGAAAATTAGACGTGAAGAATTAGCAAAAATTAAAAATGTGTCCAGAAAAAAATTAAATAAAATCTATTCATATTCTGTCCTTTTCGTTTGACTACAATGCTATTTTTATTTTTTATTTTTAATATTTTTATATAGCAAAATACCTACAGTAAAACCGCATATTTCACCCATTCGTTTTCTGAGCAAATCAACTTCAGTTTTCCTAAAAAGATAATAACACCAGAAAAAACTCGGTCTCCAATACAACTCATAAAAGCACCAGCATATGCTTATTCTACAGTATTAATAAATTAATAATGGCATCATATAAGCAAACATTATATTATATATATACAATATACATACATATACTCCATATTACAAACAGAAATACAAAAAGTACATAACAAAACCACACAAATTAGTGAAATTACCTTCATCGCTTAGCGACGTCGTATACGGACACATCATCACTAAAACCGCCATTATTACACAAATCGCAAGCTCCTTCTCCATAATCGACGACAACAAATGCGATTTCTTCCTTCCGATGATAAACACAACAGTTATATTACCTGAAATTCAGTCGTTTATTTAGTAACAGTAAGTGTAGGTAGTACCGAACACTACACTCACACTAGTTAACAGTTGGTGTATATTGTGAAAATTCTAGAGAGAGAAAGCAGACGAGGTAGAAATAATGAAGAAAAATAACAATAAACGTCACCTAAAATACGTTCATGAATTTGTAGCGACTGTTGTGTAGTGTGTATAACAGTAATCACACAAACTGTAGCGTTTTTATGTGACTGAAAATGTTATAGAAAAAGCAGAGGACGATGAAAATTGAAATTATAACAGCTAATTTAACTTACATTCAGCTGTTGCATAAACACACACTAGTGCGTGCATATGTATGTGATGGAAGATTCTAGATACAGAAAGTACACGATAATCAAATGTAACGAGAGCATTTTACTTATAATTACCTGAGAATTCAGCCGTTCGTTCATGAAGATTTTAGAGAGAGAAAGTAGTGCGTGTGTGATTGAAGATTTAAGAGAGAGAAAGTAGATGAAAATGAAGAATTAAACTGTAAATGAGGATTTTAGAGAGGGAAAGTAGAGAATGAAATGAGAACAGGCGTTTGGCGTGAACTGTAAGGCAGAGAAGATAGTTTGTGTTAATGGTGGTATTCTTATGAAGAGAGAGAAATGTAAATTGTTTGTTTGTTGTGTAATGTCTGTTGCAGAAGGTAGAGAGAGGAGGAGAGGGTAAACGGCGGTGAATGGACGTTAGTAAATGAGGTGTTGGGAAAAAGAAGAAAAGTGACAGCGGCCGTCACTAACCCGTACTGCCGTTTCCCTAAACTGGTTACATTTTGGAGACACACACGCGTCTTCCTTCTTTTTACCACGCGCTACCGTTATTTAATTTAAATCATTTTGTATATCTATTTTTTTCAATATCTACACTCCTCGCACTCTTTTTTTTCGGGTCCAATCCCTTGACCCGACTTTTTGTTTCACTTCCCGTCCCTCGTTCAATATAGAAAAGGGTAAAATAGTCTTTCACATCTTTTTTATTATTTAATATTTTTGACAGAAATACATGTACTCTTATTATTTCTATTTTCACATTTAATTTAGAAGTGTTTGGAAAAACTAGCAGTAGTTTATTGATGTAAATTGACATAAATAGACAAAAAGTGTATGATAAATAATGATATAAGGGGTATTTATGTAATTTCTCCTTTCATAAGCTAGGAACTTATTTTTATAAGCTACTTTAAGTAGCTTTTGTTTCCGGAGTTTATTTTTTCTATAAGCTCATTAAGTTTTGTCTACCAAACAATACTAGAAGCTTAAGTTTATTGAGAAAATAAGTTTAAGCTCCAATAAGTTCAAAGAAGCTCGCGCGCTAAACACAAATTTAGTGTGTTGAAAATTAATAATCCAATATTGATTAAATAGTTGCACTAAATTTCTGCTATGTTTTAATTAAAACTAATGAACTAAGAACTTATGAATAATCAACTTGTTTTTTAGTTGAATGTAATGGAGGATGTGGCGCGTGCTATGGATGCGAGTGGGGGAGGTGTCAGCAGAGAGGAGGGTGGAGGGGGCATGCCTATTGCCTAATACTCTCTCGTACTGGAACACAGGTAAAGGATTGGACTCTGGTTGGCTTGGTTTAATTGCTACAAGGATTTAAAACCCATTTTTAGTCTTAAATTTTGCTTTGGCCCCTACTCTCCATACCATTTATCTATTTTAAAATTAATGTTTCTGTACTTTTCTGTACTTTATTCTTTCACTTTTTCTTACATTCTGTACTTTTTCTGTACTATTTCCGTACTTTTCTGTACTTTTTAATTCAAAAAATGGTATGGAAGTAAATTAAAATGGTATGGAGAGAAAAAGCCTTTGCTTTTTCAGTATTCAAAACAATTTCTGTTTGTCTACATTTCACTTATTCTTTTATCATGCTCCATTGTTTTCTTATTTTTTTTTACAAGTGATGGTACTAACAATATCTTATAAAAACGAATAGTGTGAATTCTTCTTACGTATATGATTCTTATTTTTTTATAAAATAATAATAATGATATGTTTGACAACAATTGATTGGAGCTTAGTCTACGAAGTTTGTAGTATGAGACAATACAACTAGAAAATCACATTTCTTTTCTCAAAAATTTTCATTTATTTTTGTTTGTAAAATAAACAATACTTTCGTTCCATTTAAAATGTCACTTTGAGGATTCACATAATTTTAGTAATATTCATCAAGTATACTTGTCACCAATTAAATATTATCTTTACCAACTAAAGTTTATTTATTGGTTAAAAATTAAAGTTGACATTTATAATATAACACCTTAAATATATTTAGTCAAACTTGTCTTGAATACAAGTGCAATTGACATTTACTTAATATATCTTAATCCAAAAAAAATGTTGAGGGATATTTCATTTTTTTGGGAACGGATGAAGTATAATACTACTCGTAATATTTTAGCTTATTTCGGGAGAGATCAAAATTTGGAGGGATTTCTTAAAATATACCTTGAAGGCACACGATAGCAAGGGCGGAGCTATAATGGGGGGCCGCTGCCCACTCAAGAATTTTGAAATTATGTAAAATTACATTTTTTTAAGGTATTAACAACAACTTTGAAATTTTAACCCTTCAAAACAATAAAGAAGAACAAAATAATTTTACATTTGCTCGGTATATTTTATAGCTCCGCCCCTGCACGCTAATGATTTAATTGTCGAGATACCAGTGCAATTATAATTAGTACAAATTACCACTATAATTACTATCTAGAGCGTACAATTTTTTGTTTTTTTACATAAATACGGAGTAATATGTTTATCATTTAATGAATATAAAGTTGTGCGTATGATACTAATCATCAATGGATATATAGATAGAAATATCTAATTCCCCTTATTCTTTTAAGAAAATACTTATTTTTGTTCGTATAATTTTCCTTAAAATAAAATACTCCAGTTAACAACTTTTTTCTAAAGATAAACGATACATATAATCGCATTATAAAGGTCAAGTCGAGGACCAAAAACCCAACTGAGTTCTAAAACATACTTGTTGATTTTGCCGTTCTAAAAAATATAAAAAAATTTATAGTAACTAACTCTAAATATCATAATACTCCGTCTAAAATAGCGCATCCATTGTATGGGAGTGGTCTGCCTCCCACATTGAAGCATTTGACGTGAGTACAGATGAAAAGTGGGTATAACTGTATAAGGTCAATCCCTTTTCCGGTGCTTAAGGTACTACTCCAAATACATGATCTACAATATTTTGGTTAAGAAAATTCAGTATGGTAAAAATGATTGGTAGAAATTAAACAGTAAAGTAAAATGGGTTAATTGTTTGGTTATGTATCTAACTTTGCCCTTTTTACTATTGTATGTAACAAACTTTCAAAACATCTATTGTATGTAATAAACTTGTAAAAAATGCTATTGTATGTAACAAACTTTCAAAACATCTATTGTATGCAATGAACTTGTAAAAAATCGCTATCGTATGGTGCGGTTGTCAATGATATGCTAGAGTTTGCTCGTGCCGCCACAAACCAATGTTAAAGAGCCATTTTCAGTTTGGCATGTACACATGGTAACCCGCAACATACAATAGAGATTTTTTACAAGTTCATTGCATACAATAAATGTTTTTAAAGGTTGTGACATACAATATGGATTTTTACAAGTTTATTGCATACAATATATGTTTTGAAAGTTTGTTACATACAATAGTAAAACGAGCAAAGTTAGATACATAACCAAACAATTAACCCAAGTAAAATTGATGGAAAAGAATTATAAAAACGTTAAGGTGATAAAATATTTAATAAAATTACCAATATTTGTTTAATATAGTTATTCAAAAACATAAATGGTGAAAAGCAGAGGAAAAAATAGGAGATGGTTATAGCAGGTAGTCTGTCACAAAATGGAAAAGGAAACAGATGTCACTACTTAAATTTTGTTACATAAAAGAGGGTTGGTGATGTATAAATAACAATAATGGCAAAACCACAAAATTGACAAGTGATAACGTTCAGACTAGTTCCATAACTATCTACAAGCTAATGGGTATATAAATTACTCGTTTCAAATTTCGTTTTAGAAGTTAATTATAGAGCCAAAGTGAGCTTGCAAATCACAATTGCCCCTACCATTTGGTGCCACGATCAATATGAGCAAATAAACCACATATTTTTTGTAGGTAGATCATGGTTAACTCCTTCTAGATCCGCTTATATATATATGATTTGCTTTCTACCAGTAAGTGAGATACGTGTATTGTGAGTTTTAACTATTACTGACTTACTGTATGAGTTTCAAGCCAACGTGTGTGTAATTCATAGGGTGTTTATACATTATGTTAGTACGAGTATATTTATCTGATGTGTTAATTACCTTCATTCGCAAATCAATGTCCGACTAATTAAGTGTATTTACATAATTCTAGTACTAGATATGTGATACCATGACGCCAAAACTCGTACATTGACGTTTAAAGACATATATCAACATATCTAATTGTCTTCATATGCCAAAGTAATTTGCATTAAGAGAAATTAATCCAGTCGGGGCATTGCTTGTTTGTGATTTATTGGATTTATCATTTTTTGATCGAGTTACGTGAGTTGTTTGCTTATCTGAAATCGTAAACTATTTTATTCAATATGTTATCGGCATTATTACATTATTATTACTAGGGATTATTAAATATGAATAGTTAAACATGACGCAAAACTAAATGACATTAAATCAAACAATTATTGATATTTACTTCTCTTCTACACATCACATGTACATAAAAAGTAGATGTAAGTACGAAATTAATTGGAAAGTGAATAAGTTTAAAAGCCAATAAATTTGTGGTGGATATGAAAACATTGCATTTGCTTAAAGTTATTATTGTTATTTCACTAATGCGCGCTTGCATATATATATATATATATATATATATATATATATTATTTTGTTATATCAAAAAGAAGTAAAAATTAAATAAACAACTAAAGCAATAATTTTTTTTCGTTCTTTTTCAATTGCTAACAAAACTTACCAACTTAACATTTTAAAGACATAATGAAAATATTGTAACACTTCTCAACCTACATAATAAACGTACATTAAATTCGAAGAGGTTTTTTGATTATCAAAGTAATCATCCAGATCTCTCTTAGTCAACAATTTAGTTGACCTGAATCTTGAAGATACATTTGAAGTAACATTACTAAATAACACTCCATATAATGTTTTATCTGGTTTTAAAGTATTACTCAGTATTATATTGACATACAAATATACATGACACCAATTGGTCCAATTGGGCATAGTTCAAGTGGTGCTGTTATCGCAAATGTTCAGATTCTACATGTGTGATCACATGTGGGTGATTTGTGGGCACCCGAGGTTGATGTTCCTTACAAGTGGAGCGAACACATACCATTGAAATATGATAAAAGGGTCATGGCCTCATAGGTACCTCCAAATTACTTTTTTTACAAGTGTAATGTTGTGTATGAGAATGTGTCAATAAACTGTGAAAAATATATGGTGTTTATGTAATATAATTAAAAAAGAAAAGAAAGAAATTAAAGGGTAATAATATGAGGTCAGTAGTCAAAAAGTTAAGTTCACATTATTCAATTGCTATTATTATTATGTGATAAAAGCTATGCAATAATATATTACGTAGTAAATGCGATGTTTTGAAACCCGGGTTAACCCGGTCGGTTGAACCGGTTGAACCGAGACCCGGGCTTTAACCGGGTCAACTAGGAGCGGGTTTTCAATGGTTTTCGACTCGGGTTGGCTGGCGGGTTTACCGGTCGAACCGGTGACCAGGAACCCGGCGGGTTAATAATATTTTCTTTTTTATATTTTTTCGTTGACCAATTGACCAAGAAATAAGAGATAATTTCGTTCATATCCTTGTAAAGTCTCAATATTACGCTAGAATTCTTATAAATGTCATAATTATCGATGTACATATCGTTTATTTGAATGTATTAGACTACTAAACTTACATACAGACTCCTCAATTATGATGTGTAACATAAATTAAAATATAAACCAATATAAATAACAAAAAAGTTCAAACCGGTTGACCCGACGATTTAACTGATTGAACCGAACCCAACACTTAGACCGGGTCAATTCGAAAACCGGGTTTTAGAACATCGAGTAAATGGTTACTATGGTAAATTCAGTGATGGCAATAAGTGGTACGGTGTGAAAAAATGATGTGTTTCGGTCCCCATTGTTTATTTTTGGCAGGGACCTATGAGTAAATATGAGAAAAGTTTAGGGGTTTATTATGATTTCCTTGAAAGTATAGGTACTGAGTTGTCCTTCCCCTCAGAGTTCATCAGAAATGGACAATAACCCGTTGGTCCGAAGACCATCACATTGTTTCAGTTTCAACTTTCAACCTAACCATATGTCGCTATTTTCGTTTTACCCGTACGGATTTTAAATATTTATAAAAATGACACCAATGAAAAAATAAAAAATTAAAAGGTACCGTACAAAAGTATTTAAGGCTAGATCGTTATTCTCATGATCAAAGTTGGATAGAATATGTAAGTATAATACGGAGTATATCTATTAAAGGAATACTAGACTTTATTAGAGCTCATTTTAGGTTAGCTAGTAAACTTTATTAGTAACTATTAAATTCTCAAGTAAATGCATTTTTTTACACTTCAAAAGTTCAATTAGTTACAACAGATTCATTAGAAATACATGAATGCCTTGCCAAATCCATCATTCTTATGTGTGTATATTTTTTAAGGGGCAAATTACATCGTAACGTCCAACTTTTTATCATATTTACTATATGAGTAATGTTACACAGATCTACTTAGATGTACCTAAATGTAGGTCTTATGTATTGATTGGTTTACACAGTTTCTCTCTTCTAATCTTATTGGTTCAACTTGACATATGTCACTCTTACAGTTTTAGGTCTCCATTAGGTCTATCTAATTAAGTCTCTCAATCATTTTCCTTACTATATACTCAGTACGTTTTAGAAAATGGTTTTGTAAGTAGGTTGTTTTACGCTTTTAACCATATTGACGCATGTGTTCGTTCATTACAATCTCGATTCCATTGATAATCATATGTGTAAGATATTGTAATTGGAGGTGATTTATACTCCAATACTTTTGATGTGCATACCACAGTGTTACAGTTTTTCATGTACAACATACAATCGAAAAATGGTGTACAAATTAATTGTATTTATACGTGACATTGCACTTAAATTATTATAGTATATGTATACATGTATTGCCGGAAATATTAAAATAAAAGGCCCCGAGGGCTCATAACGGTTTATTTACCGAAACACATTCTTTTTCTTAGGTTGACGTGACCAATTCAGAGTGTTTGTTGTCAACAAGATTCGAACTTGAGACCTCTCACTATTTAGTGTTGAAGCTCCACGCTTTTACAAGTTGGTCCACCCGTGGTGGTTGAGCTTGACAATGTTCAAGTTCAAGCAACAATCTTTGTTTGATGAGATTCACTAATTGAACTAAAATAATAATAATAATCGGCTTGACTTGTTTGAAACTTCGTTTAATATCAAGTTAAGCAAGTTAATCAAGCTCCGCGAGTTAGATTAAAATGAATTTAATTTATAAGTGGTTTTCGTATTCAATTAGAAAATTTAGATAGCTAGTAACACAATAGTCTTTTAATTCGAGCCGAATAATACGAGTCGAGTCCAAATTTCATCCTCCTAGAATACACTCGAATCAAAGGAGTTGGACATGTGTCACTTAACTCATACGGAGTACTTCTTATGTTTTACGTAGTAACTATTAATATTAATATTAATATTATACGGAGTATTAATTAATTTTAATTTATAATATTAATATTAGGGTAAGATTCCGAGGAGAAAGCCTCAAATGAGGAGAATGATGAGCAGACCGAATTTACTGCATTTTAAGGCAAAAATTTCACTCAGATTCACTGCATTTTACCAATGGAGTACTACATATTAACAAATACTGCATTTTACACCTATAAATTTTACTGCATTTTAGCGACACTTCATTTTAAACCTTCAAATTTGTTTTTAAAATGCAGTAAATTTGGTCTGCTCCTCATTCTCCTCATTTGAAACTTTCTCCTCTAAGAGCACACGGTGTGCATGTAGCTGGCATCAACGTTCACCATTGAGAACGCCGTGCGACGGCGTTCTCGCCGGCGTTCTGGGCTCAGCGTTCGTCTCCAGACGTTGAATTTGGACGACGTTCTTTTTTTTTTTTCACACCACAAAATCCTCACCAACAACATTCTCCAGAACACCGTTTACTACACCTTGTGTTCTAATCCTTAATTTTAATATTAATAGAATAAAATGATTAATTAATTGTGGGTGTACCAGCAAGTCAAAGATGGGGCCCAGATGCCATTTGTCTTAATAAGTTGAGGTATTTTGATGAGATGACATCCATCATGCAACCCTCGTGACCGCTATTCCCCTACTAGACTTCTACAGTAAGCTCTTTACAAACATCAGCTTTCAACTCATTGTCATGTGGACTACTTATTTTCCTATCTTTAATACTCTAATTATAAATTGAACTACTACGTAATTGAGAAATTATATAAAGGTGTGTTTGGTAACTACGGGTTGGTGTTGGAGTTGGGGTTTGGACTTCTATTCAAAAGTCACTTCAAAAAACATCTTGTTTAAGAGCTTTTTGTGGCTTATTTTTACAAAAAGATTCATTTTTATTGTGTTATCAAACAAAAGTTATTAGCTGAGACTTATTCAAAGTAGAAGCTCAAGCCCCTAAAAGTAAAAAAAAACCCTCTCCCATACACATCCATACAACAAAAAAATGTTTAATATAACACACTATATAATCTTTTGAAGCTCACCGTACAAATATATATCATAACACAATTTTGGCGTATAAATAAATTTTGTTGATGTATTTATTACTTCCCTTTGTAATATGCATACATTATAGGGATGACAAATGGACCCGAACCCGTTAGGGATCTCCGATCCTTGCACTTTTCGGATCGGGATGAGGACAACATATCGAGTTTCAAAGAGGGATTTGGGGTGCAAAATGGGGATTATTATCGCCTTATCGGATTCGGATTGGGGAATAAGTATTATCATTTTTGCTCTGCCCTACCCCGAAATATGTATGTATATGTATATATATTATAATAATATTTATATATATCTTTAGTACTCCGCAAGTAGATTTGTGAATATGTGTTATTACGTTAATATACTTTATTATTATTCTTAGTGCTTAGACGATTGATATTCTTATGGGTTTTAAAAAGCAAATATATATTTTGTAAGACCATTTTATGATGAGTTTGGTAATTTTAAACCATTCACTTGTGTTATTGATGTAGACTATCTTGATCATTATGTTAATTTGTTTTAGACAAAGAGAATATTACTATATGCATTGCTAGATAATATTGCAAAGAAAATCAGCAAAATCTTGAGTTTAGAGTATTATCAATGTGAAAATGGTTTTAAAGAATCGATATCCCCGGTGGGGTACCCCGATCCCCGTTATTGTTTGGTGGAACCTATGTCCCTAATGGAGTGCATGCCCCGTTAAGATCCCCATTAGAGTTAGGGCGAATTTGGGGATTTTTTTATAATTAATTGGTTTGAGGTTTGGGTTATTACTCTACACCTCAAACCTGCCCATTTGTCGCACCCCCCCGAAACACGTGGCAGCGGAAACATGAGGTGTCACGGGGGCTACGACCAAATCAAATATCACAACACACAGATTAAAGCAAACGACCTCTATATGAGACGTTTGACAAATATTACATTACCATAATTCAAATGTTTACAAAATATCTGGAGTTCGCATAAACCGTTAGAGATTTCTAATGCATAAATGTTGATACAAAATATCGTAATGCAATCTAATCTCTTGTTGTTTGTGAAAACATGCGACTCGAGCTAATGCTTCCAAAATCATCCTACTTTCTTGATTCCTGTGGGTAGTCCTACTGCGTCTGTAAACCTGAAAATACATACTAAAAGGTCAACATAAAGTTGGTGAGTTCATATGTTTGCAAGCAGTTGTAAACATAAGTAAGAAATATGAGATTTTCGTAGCGTTGCACGTATGCAAAAACTATTGTAAAAATATCAGGTTATCATTTGTTATTCCTTGTTTTCCTTTGTTATCATTTGTTATCCTTTGCGTCATGAGCTCATAGTTCGAAGCTTAACCCTTGTTGTTGCCTCAGCAAGTGTCTAATCCGGAACACTCGTTTGTCAAGTATTATGCGTCCGTTTGACCAGTTAGAGCAACCTAACCCGGACGGGGGTGTCAATCCCTAATAGATCTATTCACAAATACTCACGATTACAAATAATTAACAAACTACGATGTGCGAGGGCTTTGTTGGATTATGGTTTCACTCATGCGTTATCCTTTGCTTTCCCTTGTTTCCTTTGTTTTCATTGTTCCCTTTGTTATCAATTGTTTATAAAACAGTTATATAAAAGCAGTTGCATAACGACAGTTGTATAAAGCATGTACAAAGATAGTTGTATAAAACATGTGTGTATGTATTTTCACCCCAAAATAGTTAAAACGAGTAAAACGGGGGCTATGAAACTCACCTTAGATTAGCAAGTAGCAAGCAAATATCAAATAAGCAAGCAAGCCGATGTGCAACCTTCTAACGTCCTAAACGTATAAGGTTGTGTAAGTAGATGTCTTAAAAGACCATCTATAGCGATTGTATAAGTGGGGGTTAATGTCCACTTAAGCCAATCGTGTAGGTGGAGGGTTAATGTCCACCTAAAGCTAGTTCATCAACTAGTATGTCCAAATAGGTTATTCAGGTTCGTTTATCAAAAACGTGTACGACCCGTTGGTGAAAGTTTGTAATAATAATTCATTTAGACATTATTATTAAGTTTGTTTTGTTGTATACTATTCAGTAGTACAAATTGTGTGTTGCAAATAGATTATTTTAGTTTGTATAAGCCTTAAACCGTAGGTCAAAGTTGGTCAACTCGTTGGTCCAAGCTGGTCAAACCTAGTCAAACTTGGTCAAACCTGGTCAAAGTTGGTCGAACCTGGTCAAAGTTGGTCAAACCTGGTCAAAGTTGGTCAAACTGGTCAAAGTTTGTCAAACTGGTCAAACCTGGTCAAACCTGGTCAACCTGGTCAAACCTAGCATCACTAACAAAAAGTAGCATCACTAGTAATTGTGGCATCACTAGGTTAGTGTCTCTACTTGAGACTTAGGATATTTTCAGAAAATGTAGCATCACTAGCAAAATGTAGCAACACTAGTAATTGTGGCATCACTAGGTTAGTGTCTCTACTTGAGACTTAGGATATTTTCAGAAATTGTACCATCACTAGCAAAATGTAGCAACACTAGTAATTGTGGCATCACTAGGTTAGTGTCTCTACTTGAGACTTAGGATATTTTCTTCAAGTGTTCTAAGTGTCGGTTTCTAATTCGGGAAACTTTCTAAGTTTAGTTTTTGGTCCAAGTTACTAACTAAGTCACCCAAACCCATTTTTGTTACCACTTTCCAAAAATAGTAAGTTTTGTCGTTTTTAGCCACCGAGCCGTTTTTGTTGACTTGGTCAAACCTACTCGGTTTGACCCGAAACTTTTACCCAACCCATATATCAGTTTAAAGAGTCCAAATAATTTGTCGGTTCGTGTCGGAGTTCATCCAAAGTGTCGGTTTCTAACATGCAACCTAAAAATTCAAGATTTCATATTTTCGACTTTTGTCGGTTTGGTTCGCCATTTAATTTCTACCACTTATGGTCCAAACTAGGGTTTGAGATTTTTACCAACTGATCATGTATGTATCTAGTCTAACATATAATTTTTACAGCAACCATAGTGTCCATTTACATATTTAAACAAATTCGCGTATGAACCGTACTCATTTTCCGAAAATTTCCAGACCAGGTTCAAAGATCCGATTATAGCCAAAAATACGTAGAGATCTGGAAAAAGTGTAAAACACGAAAGTTGTAGCTCTTTTCAATACGCAACTTTTAAAAAAAATTAGTTGTCTAACTCCTCCTATAACTCAAGTTACGACCATTTTACCAGACTGACTTTTTGATGGCAGATTATGCATGTTCTTGAATAAAGTATAAAAACGTATTTTGACATGGTATTTGGACATAATCTATAACACCCCTCGTTACTTTATTCGATTATAATAATAATTTCGACTCGGAAGTGTAGATTTGAAACATACAATCCATGTCTTTATAATGTCAACAAACTTTTTCAAACTAAATACATGACATTTTAACAAACTAGGTGTTATATAATTCAAAACATCTCTTTAGTTATAAAACTAACATCAGAGTAAAATCCTGTCAAACATTCCATCAATTCCAAACACTTCCTGCCCCGCCCAATATGTACCATCTATTTTAACCTACAGGAAGAACTGTGGTGGGGTTAGCATAAAGCTAAGTGAATGAAACTATAAACAACAGTCCAACTTAGCATAATAATCTGTTTACATCAAATAACAATAAACAGAAAATCAATCAGCCAATCATTCAATCAAGCAACTTCCAATCAAGCGTTATCAATCGTCATGAGGACCGGTGGCTCCTGAGACACCCTAATACCGGTTTGGTACTCAAGGAACTCTTATCAATCATCTGTATTGGCCTATACATAATTACCGATGACCAGTTGTTAATCACACACGACCTAGATCTCTGAACCAACTTTTCAAGTTCCAAGATCTCCTGTCGTCTACAATAACAACCAAGTCCAACCATCAAGTCAAGTTGACCTCAGAATCTTACATACTAGCTCAAACAGCCAAGTAAGCAAACAACCAAACTAACATGGCAAGATATCTCAAACAAATACATTCTATCAAAGTAATACTATAATTACTTGTTGTAACCAAATCATTACAACTAAATCACACTGAGGTTACAGATCCACTCACCGACACCTCAGCCGCAAGCTCAGAAGTCTAATGCTACTGAGCCTTCTCCACATCTGAGAATACAATCAAATAAACAATGAGTTAGTAACTCATTAACAACAATAAGCTTATGTTATAATCACATAACATATCACAATATTTTTAATACAATGTATCATATTGACACAATAATTCCAATCAATTATTCGCATAATAGTTGATACTTATGTCACCATATTATCTTAGGCATAAGTATAACTAAACTCAAGAATATAACCTACATTAACATATTATGTTCAGGTTACATTCAATTAATCATAAGCATTTAATTTAACACAAAAACTGCTGGAAACCAGCTCTACCCGCCGGGTAAGGGAGGTACCCGCCGGGTACTCCCTTCGTCCCCAGCGACCTGCGACCTGTAATAAACTCAGCTCACACAAAAACCCAATTCAACTAAAACTCAGGTCATATAATCGATTATAGACAACAAATAACGATTTCTAACCATAACCAACATCACATATCACCATTTCTAACATCTTTTTCACATCAAACTTCATAACCCATCAATTTCAATAAACTCAAATTTAGAGAGTGAAACTTACAACTTGGAAGGAATTAGATGATGGTGATGATGAAGTTTAGCTCAACATCACGGCTCCAGCTTCAATTCCAAAAGTGATTATGATTTGATCATTTTGGAGGTTTAGGGTTTTAGATATTCATAATGAAACTTTCTAAAAGGGGAAAGGAAATTAATAGGTCGGCTCAACAACCGACTTCAATTATACGGGTATAATTTAATACCCTATCTTAATCTATTGCCTGGAACCCGAAAATCATTTGCGAGTCCAAACATTTTATTGCACCGTCAACTATATTAATTTACAACAATTAATAATTCACTTATCACATTGGAATATTTAACTCCTATTCCAATTATTTCAACTAATTCAGACAATATTATTTCCAAACACATTTAAATAATAATTTAAATCAAGAAATAATATAAAACAACTAGGTCCATTTCGAGGATGTTACAAATCTCTCTCCCTTAAAGAGATTTCGTCCCCGAAATCTAACCTCACTCAATCTGTCTAGTGTGATATCATTACACATATCTTAGCATACATTTGTCCTCAATAGCAACTTACAACTATACTTAGACTGTTTGAATTTTTTCCACATTCACATGTTCCCATGAACATGCTTCTGTCTTTTCCTACGCACACATACAGTGCATCCATCCAATATTTCATATGGAACTACCATGTATCTAAATCTTTTATCACAAATCAGATAAATATTTAGAACACATCCAAACATACTTATTTTAACAAGTGAACACATAATCATTTAAACAACAAGTGAAACCTACCACCACTTAAACCACAAGTGAAACCTAACATCACTTAATAGGTCTATACAACCAAAAATTAGCAATGTGCTAAAATCTTTAACCTATTACCACTATTCATCTCTGTTAACAACAAAACAGCATCATCAATAACAATAACAGTGGTTATAAAACCACATACACCTAACAACACTGAAAGTTAATTCAGCTCGTGACTAACAATCAGTCTAATATCCAGATAACAATCTTAAATCTCTACTATCAAAGATTTAAAATTCAAATCTAGGTCAACTTTTCATCCAAAAGTTTCATACCTACTCTTTTGAACACCCTATAATGTTCACAGGTCACTACCACTATACAAAATCCTTTACTTAGAAGTAATCCAGATTCATATCACCTTAATAAGCAAAGCAGAGGTCAAACTCGGTAGGTAAGACTACAATCAACAAGTACTTTGCTCAATCAACAACAGTACCAAAATCAAACATTACCTACATTCAACCAACCTCTACATTGACTTATTTCCACTTGTAATTCCTTTCATTACAACTTATCAATTGTTAACAACAACAATAACACTTCTAATAATCACAACACTAGTGATTACACATTTCAGTACGCCTATCAATACTTACTATTTATCTTCAAATCCTAACTAACCATCAAGTTAGAATTTATATATTACTTAAACTGGTAAAACATCAAGAATCTATTCTTAACAACCAGTTATTTCAATTCAAATTCTTAAATTTCAAACTACTACTTGATTATATCAACTTCTTAATCACTAGCAATTAGAATTTATACAACTTTAATCACATAATCACTTAGTACTACATCTCATCAATATAGCAACTAAGCCAACATTAATCTATATTATGATACTACAATTCAAGTATCACAATATCACAATGTGCTACTTTTCAACACATTTCCAACAAAATCTACATCAAGTTAATCACAATTAACTGACTTCCATATATCCTATGGCACAATTTTTAAGTAACTCTCTAAAATGGACACGTACACCTCAATTCCATTTAATTCTATATAATAGGCCATTCAGACTATTAAAGTCTTTGTCAAGCCTTCATATTACTACTAATCATCACATATCCATACTACAGGACATGGAACAATTACAAATCAACAACTCTATGTTTCACTATATACTTATCAACTCGTATATAACTTAAACAGTTAAATCTAAACTTTACAATAAAAGTTTACTGAAAACAATCATCACCTACTGATTTCAAGGTTTCCCTTACTTCAACACATTCAACTATACACACATACCTAATTTCTTAAAATATGAACAACTTTCCAATTCATATTCCTCAATTTATCAAACAAGGATCAACTAAACCTTTAACACGATTTACATCCTGATATACTTTCATATCATTTCTTATTTGGATCTAATCCAACTTTACCACTTTATCACTTACTTCATTTGTATACAATCAACAAATAACTAAAGAATCCATTCAATTCTTTCAATACTTAAATAACTCATCATGAGGTACAAATCAACCTATGCAACTATTAATAATAACTTTCAATTAGTTCTCATCTCACATTCTTATCCAGATCCTGACTATCATCACAAGCCTCACACACTGGTAAGATTTTCTTATCACAACTCTAATCAATGTGACTTAATTTGCACCTTTCAACAAATTATAACTGTCATATCATACAATGACTTCGCATCTGTATAATTCCTTAACATATATTCAGCTCAAATATCCAATATTACTTAACTGAATACTCAATTACACTTAACAATATTTCAATTACTTAATACTAGCTTTAAGTAATAATCAAGTTTCACAAACTTAAACAATTCATCTATCTCCTTTGGATCTTAAATGACCCATTTCAACATGTTTTGACTAATCAAGGAATTCAATCATATTCCACAAAATCATAACATTACAATCTATGTTAGACTATTTCAACACACACAGTTGACTACTTGTCAACTTCAATTTCAATTTCAATCAATCAATAAAATTCTCTAATTGTTTTTCTCAAGTTTGACCCAACCTCAAACCAATCACAAGCAATTAATTTTATTCACAATTTTCTATTCATGGTTTGACTTTCAAAGTTAACATACTATCAATATTAACTCACAACAAACCATTTCATCTTATATGTTTACTTTTAAACATATATTTTAAATTATTACTTTCAATAATCTTATCAATCATTTACAATGACAGAGTCAACCTACATCAGTCTTGGCTCCATACAAGCCATTTCATAGTGTATGTTTACTTTCAAACATAAACTTCAAATTATTACATTCAATAATACTAGAAATTCCTCAAGCAAGACAATATCAACCTATCTCAACTTTGGCTTCATACAAGCCAGATACAAAATAGTGATTCATTTAAACACTATAAAATCCACTTATAGGTAATCTAACACAATCAGTCACAATTACTTATTCAACAGAATCAAATTAATCACTTAGGTTTATCATCAAAACCTCTATCAATGACAATTATCAATTTACACTGACACCTTTACAGTCTGAATGTTACAGTCCTATCAATTGATTGTTTTCTTATCCAAACAACCATTAAACAACTTAACATACTTTCATGTTCAATTTTCAAAATCACATTACATTTCTTTTATACTAAGTAGCCTCAACAAGTTCATGTGACACAACATAATATAACAACGGTGATCAGGCGTTGCAAGATTATGTTCTTCACAATCCATTCTCAGGCCACTCTACATTATAGTTATCAATGTGATCTACTCTTATCTCATATATATTAAATACTTCATGATTTCAAATCAATCAGCATCTATTTAATAGTTTCTAACAACTGATACATACTCAAAATCAGCTTACTACTTACATATTCAACCTTACATATGTAAGCCATCTCACATACACACAAAATCTCTTCTAGTATGTATTTATTCATATTGAATTTCATTCAACACTTTATACTAATCAATGTCCCTATTTATTCCAAAATTCAGGATACATCATAATTACTTAATTATCATTACTTTGACATATGCTGTACTATCAAGCATCTATGTCACAACAAGTCTATTCAGTCATGTTACTATAAAACATTTCATTTATTATTTCACAATTGATCAGAAAGATCTATCACTTCCCAAATCAATTTCACATTATCATACTCTACGTGTCTCATAAACCTATCCATCCTGGTTTAAATCAAGTGTTTAACTATAGTCCAAACATATCATATAGTCACATAAACACATGTTTTCTCAAATAGCAGTCATTCTCAAGTCAAATGACACTACATTCCTTAACTAGGATTCAAGTCATACCTCACTAATATAATACTATCAATTATCTTGTCTCACCAATAAAGACACTCCTTAGGTCCTAACATCAATTCTGTTAAAACCTTAATCAACTCTCTGTCTACTTAAACATATTTCTGCATTTTCAATTCAATCAGAAATACTAACAATAATGAGCAACAATAAGCATCTCATTTAGTAATTCTATCCTCATGTCAACATATAACAATCATTAGTTGACTCAAAACTGGGGAATCATACCAGTCTGACTTAATTAACTTCATAACAAAGCTTACTCAATATAACAGAGTAAACAATTCAAGTTAATTTAAATTAACACATGCTTATCGAAGATTACCTGACAATCTTAAGCCCACGAGTGTTGAGGAATCAATGAGAATACCCATCAGGTTCTCATATTCCTCCGTCTCTGCAATCAAACAACAACTTCACAACTTGTTAAGGGTTAGTACATATCCAACTAATCACTTTCTCACACATTCACTAATCAACTAAACCCACACCCACTGGAATGGTTGACTCAACTCAATCAAAGTTTAGGATTGAACATTCTATCATATCCAATTCGCCCAAACTATTGCTCTGATACCAACTTATAACACCCCTCGTTACTTTATTCGATTATAATAATAATTTCGACTCGGAAGCGTAGATTTCAAACATACAATCCATGTCTTTATAATGTCAACAAACTTTTTCAAACTAAATACATGACATTTTAACAAACTAGGTGTTATATAATTCAAAACATCTCTTTAGTTATAAAACTAACATCAGAGTAAAAGCCTGTCAAACATTCCATCAATTCCAAACACTTCCTGCCCCGCCCAATATGTCCCATCTATTTTAACCTACAGGAAGAACTGTGGTGGGGTTAGCATAAAGCTAAGTGAATGAAACTATAATCAACAGTCCAACTTAGCATAATAATCTGTTTACATCAAATAACAATAAACAGAAAATCAATCAGCCAATCATTCAATCAAGCAACTTCCAATCAAGCGTTATCAATCGTCATGAGGACCGGTGGCTCCTGAGACACCCTAATACCAGTTTGGTACTCAAGGAACTCTTATCAATCATCTGTATTGGCCTATACAGAATTACCGATGACCAGTTGTTAATCACACACGACCTAGATCTCTGAACCAACTTTTCAAGTTCCAAGATCTCCTGTCGTCTACAATAACAACCAAGTCCAACCATCAAGTCAAGTTGACCTCAGAATCTTACATACTAGCTCAAACAGCCAAGTAAGCAAACAACCAAACTAACATGGCAAGATATCTCAAACAAATACATTCTATCAAAGTAATACTATAATTACTTGTTGTAACCAAATCATTACAACTAAATCACATTGAGGTTACAGATCCACTCACCGACACCTCAGCCGCAAGCTCAGAAGTCTAATGCTACTGAGCCTTCTCCACATCTGAGAATACAATCAAATAAACAATGAGTTAGTAACTCATTAACAACAATAAGCTTATGTTATAATCACATAACATATCACAATATTTTTAATACAATGTATCATATTGACACAATAATTCCAATCAATTATTCGCATAATAGTTGATACTTATGTCACCATATTATCTTAGGCATAAGTATAACTAAACTCAAGAATATAACCTACATTAACATATTATGTTCAGGTTACATTCAATTAATCATAAGCATTTAATTTAACACCAAAACTGCTGGAAACCAGCTCTACCCGCCGGGTAAGGGAGGTACCCGCCGGGTACTCCCTTCGTCCCCAGCGACCTGCGACCTGTAACAAACTCAGCTCACACAAAAACCTAATTCAACTAAAACTTTGGTCATATAATCGATTATAGACAACAAATAACGATTTCTAACCATAACCAACATCACATATCACCATTTCTAACATCTTTTTCACATCAAACTCCATAACCCATCAATTTCAATAAACTCAAATTTAGAGAGTGAAACTTACAACTTGGAAGGAATTAGATGATGGTGATGATGAAGTTTAGCTCAACATCACAGCTCCAGCTTCAATTCCAAAAGTGATTATGATTTGATCATTTGGAGGTTTAGGGTTTTAGATATTCATAATGAAACTATCTAAAAGGGGAAAGGAAATTAATAGGTCGGCTCAACAACCGACTTTAATTATACGGGTATAATTTAATACCCCATCTCAATCTATTGCCTGGAACCTGAAAACCATTTGCGAGTCCAAACATTTTATTGCACCGTCAACTATATTAAATTACAACAATAAATAATTCACTTATCACATTAGAATATTTAACTCCTATTCCAATTATTTCAACTAATTCAGACAATATTATTTCCAAACACATTTAAATAATAATTTAAATCAAGAAATAATATAAAACAACTAGGTCCATTTCGAGGATGTTACATAATCAAGTTAGATGGACATTATAACATGTAAATAAACATATATAAGAGTAGATATGAGCTCTCACAATGGTGGTTTTGGAGAAAGAAGGTTGAAATGATGGTGAGGAACTTGTGAGCTTGAATCTTCTTGAATAACTTTGCAAAATGATGGATGATTAAAGTGGTGGTGCTTGGTGGTGATGTAGTGGTGATAGGGTGGTGTATGGAGGTGGTGGAGGACTGATTTAATTCAGTTGTTTCTTGAGAGGAAAAGTGAAGAAAGATAGAGAGAAAATGAGGAGTGTGAATGATAATGAAAGAGGGAATGCATGGAATATGAGTGGGGGTGTAAGGAATCTTAATCATGAGGTTGCATGAGGTATGAGAGGGTGGGTGGGAGGTGGTGAACGAATTTGGGGGCCCCATCAAGGGTATTTTGGTCATTTTCTTGTTCCCAAATTAATTGTTACGTTTCCCGTTCGTTTACCCGATTGTTTAGACGTTTATTTATACGTTAAAACGTTTAATACGCGTATTTAAATCACGAATTAAATTTCGATATTTTTACTTGAAATATTTTGTCTAGATACTTGAAAATATTTATAAAAATGTTCCGATAATTTATCGGCCTCGATTTGCGTGCACGTTTTACGGAGGTTTAAACGCGTAGCGTTTTAAATAGACGTTTTTCATTAACGAACTATTATATGATGTTATCAATAATAAATTCATACAAAATAATTTATTTTAAATTATTAAAATATATTTTGACTTTCCTTTGATTGTCGGGCGCGTTCCGCGCGTTTCTATTACGTTTGAGACGTTTTAGCCAAAACGCCTAGGTTTTTCGTATATTATTTTAATAAAATAATAAATAATGATAAATAACTTCTAAAAATAGATTTAAGTTATTTATAGAAAGTTTTTCACCAACGTCCGTATTTATACTGTGTCGGACTCCGTCCGGTTGTTTTGCACAATTTCACCAAATTGCGTAAGCGTAATTACAACTAATTACGTAAGCGTATATTCACAAAATATACAAGTAGTTACAAGCAATTACAAGTATTTAGCCTAATTCTAAACTAAACACGCGTAATTAGGGTTTCAAGTAGGATTATCAGTAACCCTAAATCGTCGGGTGTCACACCATTTGTCATTCCTAATTCGTTCTCCCTTAGTAGCTAGATGATGGTTGATTTTGATCGATTCAAGTAATTACATATTTTCATTAAATTAGATTAGATACATGTTTTTTTAATGGAAAAAGTAACGCATTATGAGTATATTACTTGAAAACTACATGATCAAACAGGTTTACATCACGCACAATAGAGAGGCCTTCAATATGAAGAATTCGAAAGGAAAAAAAAAGTGTGGATAAGTGACGAAAAACTAACATTCATATAAAAATTAATCATTTTTGAAGTACCAAGTATGACATTTTCATTAAATTAGATACATGTATTCAAAGTTTACGATATGAATTAAAACTCGTGTTTTAGTGATCGAACGTAATGGTGAAAAAAATGAGTGAATCATAGGAGTACGTAACAGATTAAACTATATAAGTATTAAAGTGGATGAAAAAAAAGTACAAGTTGTTTTAGTGTTTTGTGTTGGCGGATATATGCTAACAATTTGAACATCTGCTACACTATCTATCATATATTCAAACATTAATGACGCTGATTTACTCCGTATAGTATTGTACATCACAACATCTTACTTTGTAAGACACAATTAGTGGTGTACGGAGAAACAATAGTGATATACGAATCATCGGATTGTCCTTATCGGTGCATGAACTCACATATAACCGCAGAGACAAGGAAAACATTAAGCGGATAAAATGCGATAAACCGATTATTAAACTTAAAACCCAAGTTGATTTTGTTACACTTGTTAGGAATTTGATTTACTCATGGGAATAAAATGAGAGGTGGGTACAAAAGTTATAAAAAATGTTGATAGTAGGTTGGGACACTATGTATAAAATGATGAAATAACCTTGAAAATAAATAAAAGTTGCAACAAGTACCCATGTGATCATATATGGACCAAACATATCTATATACTTTTACATGAAACGATCTTTGAGAACCCAACCGTGGCTATATGGGGCGGAACTAGTAGGTTGGCAGGGGTAGCACGTGCTACTGGTCAAAAAAATACGAGTAATGTAAAAATTTTAAAAATTGTATAGTTTAGTAGAAATGCAACTAGTGAATTTTTTTTGTGATACTAGTGAAATTTTTTAAGTGCAACTTGTTCCTTGAATAATTAGTAACTAAAGTACTAAACTATGTCTCTATTTTTATTACAAAAAGAATAGCCCAATATATATAGACTAAGTATATATCCTTTAATGACCCTATGTCCCTATACTTAATTGGAAAAGGGGTCACAGATGTATTACCACATCTTCAACAAAATGATCAAGATATATTGTAAGCGGCTTTTTCGTTAAAGGAACTAAACAAACATTACAAGAGTTTAGAAAAACAGGATTTACATTATTTTTATAAAAAGTCTGTTCTTTCTATCAAAAACATGATCTTCCTATTGTGAAAATGACAGATTTGTATGTTACACCATAAAATCGAAGGACCAAAATCATTAATCAATATCATTTTGAGGTGGATATTTTTAACACGGTTTTGGATATGCAAATTCAAGAGTTTGGTGATCGTTTTAATGAGGTAAATCTTGAATTTCTTGAAAATATGATTGTTTTAAGTCCATGTGATTCATTCTTTAACTTTGACGCATCAAAGTTCGTAAAGCTTAGCGAGATATATCCAGATGATTTTTGTAACATCCTCTCCAGTGGCCTGGTAAATTCTAATTTATTTGATTATTGAATTATATTAGAAATTTATCGATATTAATTGTTTATGTGAGAAACTTAGGTAAATTGGTCCCAGGACTTATTGTGGATAGTAAATTATTGTGGGTTTTGATTTACTATAGTTAACAGTAAAATAAAATTAAGTTTCTCGCAATTGATATTTAGGTTCCAGACAATAAATTTGGAACGGGTATAAAATACCCATATGGTGAAGTCGGTTTAAAGGAGAGCCGACCTCCTTTTATTCTTTTTCCCATTTCCAGTTTATTCTTGTTGAACTTTTACCTCTTAAACACTAAACCAAAATCAAAAAAAAAAAAAAGGTTGAAATCATTAACAAGATTAGAAGAATTAAGGCTGTGATTGTGTGATTACAAGTTCATCTTCTTCTTCCAATCACTCTCATCATCATAGTGTAAGTATTTGATTTTTCATGAACTCAAGCTTAGTTTAGGTCAAATATGAAATTGATGTAGTTTGAGTTGAAGGATGTTAAATTGTTGTAATATGATGATATGTGGTGTTATTTAAGTTGTTTATAACCTTAGAACTGAGTTTGAATGACCAAAAATGGTATTAGGTTCGAGCTGAACATTTGCAGGTCTGTACCTGAGCTAAAAAGCAGTTCAACGCGATCCCAGCCTCGGGTCCGGATCGCGTTCCTTAGTTATAAAATGATGCAGTCGCATTTTGATCTTACGAACGCGATCCCATCGTTGTTTCCGGATCGCGTTGCTTAGTACAATTCGGTAACAGAATGATTTTCAAAAGGGGAACGCGATCCAGCCTTCCCCTGTCCGGATCGCGTTTGCAAGAATAATTTTGATGGGTTTTTCCAAATTTTGAAAATGCATAAGTGTTTAGAAGGTGGTGTTTTTAGTGGCATTTATTATGTCACATTCCTTTAGTGGCAATTAAGTGACACTTTAATGGCACTTTTCAATTGAAAATATATGTTATAATGTGGATAATTCTAATGAGTTTTGAGACTTAGTAGAAGAGTTTAAAGTCAAATGAGTATTATATATGATATTCCTTTATTGGCACTTTATTGATGCTTTAGTGGCACTTTTATATAAATATATATGTTTCAATAACTATATGTATGTCATGAGACAAGTAACTAACTCATTACCTTGTTGTGATGTTTTAGATACCCCAAAGACTCAGTGATTAGAAGCTGAGTGTGGTGACTCCTGAGGTATCGGTGAGTGGATTTAGAACTCACCTTTTGATTTAGTTGTAACTGTTTGGTTACAACAAGTGAACGTAGATATATTTGTTGAATTATTAAATTGATATTGTTGATTGTGAATCTACGTGCTATTTGGCCTTCGGGCATCAGTTGTAAATGAGGTCAACAGGTTGAATTAGTTGGTTGAGCTAGTTGGTTATTATATGAATTACACAGGAACTTGATTCATTTGTTGTGTGTAGTACCTGTGTTTGATTATAATAGCTGTTAGCTATCGGTCTCGTCCGTTATGACCATACGGATATGGTTGGATAAGTGTTTTGGGGAGCCTCCCGGGTATTATGGTATTCCCCAGAGCCACCGATCCTCATTACTATATTGTTGTCTAGTTGAATCATATGTTTACGGTTGTTTGGTGTAAACAGGTGGTTATGCTAAGTTGAATTGTGTGTGATAAATTCATTTACTTAGCTTCGTGCTAATCCCTCAAATTACTTCCTGCAGGTTATGTTTTGGGATGTGGGTTGCAGGACAGTGACGCTCATGGAGCGGAGAGTGTTTGACTTACCGTGCTACTCTGACATGTTTTATACTAAAGCTAAAGTTTGAAACAATATAATACCCCGTTTGATGTAGTTGTTTACTAGTTTTAATTTGGTGTGCGGTTGATATGTAAACTATATATGTACATTATCTTAATGTACAGTGTTTTCAGAGTTTTAAATTATACGCTTCCGTGTTAAAAATATAATATTGTTGTTTCGAATGAGGGGTGTTATAATTTTAGTGTCAATGGTAGTTTATCTCTCATGTCTCAAGGTGAGGTTTGTTATCAGATTATGAAGTGTGGTAACAGGTTTACTAACTTGAATAATATAGCTGACCTTGTTCGTGTGGTGGTGGAAATGAAAATGCATCTTTCTTTTCGGGTGGTCTATCGCTTGCTGAAATTAGCTTGGTTTTCGCCGGTTGCAACTGCGACTGTTGAACGATGTTTCTCTAAAATGAATCTTGTGAAGACACATTTGCGGAATAGAATGAGAGATAATTATTTGAATAATGTTTTGGTTTGTTCCGTAGAGAAAGAAGCACTTGACAATGTTACGACTGAAGTTATAATTAATTGTTTCCATCGTCTAGGTGAACGTCGAGGATAACTATAAGGTGTAATATGTTAGTTTCTTTCTGTTTTACTTTTGAGCTCACAACATTTTCATTGTAATAGTACTTTTGGTTGAAATCGCACTTTTTGATGTCATATCTGTTGTTAAAATCGTACGATCATGATTTATTATGTTTTATTTAAATTTTGTTGAAAAAATTTTTGGTGCTACCCCTGAAAATTCATCCTAGTTCCGCCCCCGGCTATATCTACAAACACCACCAGAAAGCGACGGCTTGATAGAGCCTTTTCCTACAAATAGTACAACCTTTTAAACGCTAAGTACAATTATGAGTTGCACCAGTGCCGGCAAGCTTGCAATGGGAAAGCATAGTTTAGACGTAAAAGGTAAAGGCTATTCAGCGACAAGTGTTTTATTATTATTATTATTATTATTATTATTATTATTATTATTATTATTATTATTATTTTATCTTGGAATCAAAACACGAATAAAAATAAACGGCAAAAGATTTGTCCACGTCGAAGAAGTTAAAAACTTTTCAAAGCTAACTTAATATTCGTATAAGAGGAGTAACCGTTAGTGAAGATAATCGGGTGAGCCCAGTGGGTCCGTCAGTGATTCTACAACTGCCTTTCAAAAAAATAATATTGTCATGTACGGTTCTACTAAATTTTAATTAAATAAAGTAATAATGGATGTTTTCATGATTGTATATAATAAATTTATAAAGAGTGATGCTAAACATGATTAAATTTAAGACAAAAAACCAGTTAACCATAGGAGTGGGCTTACGTGGCACTTTAAGATTTTGGTGTCATTCCACTCCCTATTAGTGTTATCGTTAGGCATCTCATCTAGGACGTATTGATTGGTTGCAAACATTTTTGTGAGCCTTATTTCACTATGAGAAGAACACTGAATCACTACCATTAATTTCGTATCCGGTTTTCTCATTGATCGTTCTACATAACATTAAAAATTATAGTCACCACTCCTTATGTTCTAACTATACAGTTTTCAACATATGAATCACATATTATTTGTATCCTATGAGCACTCCCAATGGATTAGTCGTTTGTTCATCGATTTCAACCGACAAAACTGACATGGATGGCACGGTCTCATCGGTTGTGGCCATCGATTTTTCTTGTCACTTTTCCGACGGTTCATCGGTTGGTGGTGTGGGTCCGGGCACGAGATCCCCCCTTTTTTTCCTAACCGTTGGAATTAAAATAAAAAAAATTATAACCACTATATAACCGTTTACATAAAATAAATAAATATAATATATTTGAAACGTTTTTTTTTCCTATCCCAAGAACTCTATAAATACACATACAACTAGACCTTTAATCGAACACATTTCGTAAATCCCATCAAATTTCCGTACACGTTAACTAGTGTAATGGTATTTTTTTCTTCAATAAATGTAATGTTTTTAATATTGTAATGTTTTTTTTTTAGGAATTGTAATGTTTTTTTTTTTAGGAAATGTAATGTTCTTATATTTAATAAAATGTGTTTTATTTTAATTATTGTGTTTTAAATATGTAAATTAAAATTAAATAATGTGTGGAACTCATAAATATGAAGTGACCCATCACTGATGACACTAGTCAATCAGTTTATGTCAGTTTTGAAAAAGTTTATGTGTCACTGAGTTGGCTAAAACTGACCGGTCAATTTTAGTGAACCAATATGAGTGCTCTAACTTTTATTCAATATATATATATATATATATATATATATATATATATATATATATATATATATATATATATATATATATATTAGGCATTGAGCCCGTGAGATGCACGGTCATTTGAAAAGTACAGTTATATACAGTAGTAATTTGTAAATAGTCGAATATATTAATGGGCATATAATTAGTGTTATCAATAACACAATTAATTTGTGGTGTTGACCAATTACTTTACGTTTACTTCAATATTTTTCATATATATCATTCCTTTACTTTTCAGCATAAAGTTATAAACCAAACTTCTTTGTAAACAATGTTCAAGAGTTTGTAAATTAATAACACTTAATCGTTAACCAAAATAATGCGCTCTAATAGGTAATTTAAAAAATTTATTTTATATATTAAAAACTAAGTATTGAGCTCGTGCGATGCATGACCATTTATATAATACCATTAAATTAGTTTGTATGTTATTATATTTAAGTTTGAATACATAATACAATTAAATTAATTTGTAAGTTATTGTGTTAAGTTTTAATACATTTGTTGAGCCTATGCAATGCAAGGTAATTAAAAAAATAAAAAGTTAATCATTTGTTTTTTAGATTTTCAACTGTATCTTAATATTGTTGAAAGTTTGAAATTTATTATTGAAATTCAATAGTACTATATACATACTAAAATGTATAGAAAATAATCAATTTCAAAGATCTTTATTAAAACTAATTTTCTTAAAACATGGTAGTTGATAATGATAATATTTGTTAAATGCAATGTATAAAATATGGATTAGAAAATGAATCTTTTTTTTATGTAGGTAAAAATTGTTATATATTAAATATAATATAGGAATTTTAAAGACTATTATAATAAAGTATAATTGATAAATAATAGTCTTAGTAATTAATAATTAAAGTTTTTAAGAAAAAAATAATATGATGATGTGGCAACTTAGGAGGCTTTAAAGAAAAGGAAATCATATGATGTGGCATGTCTAAAAATCAAGGAAAAATCTTTGTTTTATAAGTATATATATATATATATATATATAGTCCCAGGTTCAAATAAGAAGACTAATTTTCGTGAGAACGTGAGAAACATTTTAAAATCACTTTTTAACTATCCAAAACATGTTATTTTACAAAATTTTCTTCGTAGCTTCTTCTTCAAATAACTTTTAGAAGTTATTTTTCAAATAAATTTTTTTTTGACGTTTTATTATTTTTTTACTTATTTTTTATTAAATTTTTTATTCATAATAATCACATTTTATAACTTGATAATCACAAGAATAATATGTGATTATCATGCTATATTTTTTGATTATCTCGAACACATGATAATCACATTATATTAGAGAATAATCACATGTGATTATCATATTATATTTTGTAATTATCTTAAATAATCACAATAGTAACGACTGTAAAATAAGTTCGAAAAAAAAATGTTAATATTTTTTATTTATATTTATATCATAGTTTCCAAAAGTTATTTTAATAGTGATCATTGAAAAAGTTTTATAGGAAAATGTGTTTCGAATAGTTAAAAAGTAATTTTGAACTGTTTCTCACGTTCTCACGAAAATTAGGCTTCTCATTTTAACCCACCTATATATATATATATATATATATATATATATATATATATATATATATATATATATATATTTTCATTATTCTAGTCAGGAACGATTATAGACGTATTTTAGGCGTATGAATAATGGTATGAAAATAAAAGATGCGGATCAATTATTTAGATAATCATAACACAAAGTGTACAACCGTTTGTATACTACTTTATATAAATCACATTGTTATTAAATATTCATATTAAACACATTGATCGATTTTATAAGTTTTTTAAAAGTTTTGGTTGGTCAACCTACGTACAACTAGCTTTATATCACATAAAGTTGTCCATTTATGTCATCTGTTTTATCAATTTGTATATTTTTATTTAAATGTTTGTATTAACCAATAGAAAACGGACAATAATAATGTTAACCTTGACATCTCAGGACTTATTCTGTTCACTTTGTTGTTCAAAATATATCGAAGTTTAATTTTGTTGAAGCTGTTATTTATTGCTATATATATATATAAAGTTCAGAAAATAGAAAGGCTTGTTTGCAACAAGTTTGGGCTTTGGATTAAGAGATTATTATTATTTGGGCCTAATGAATTAAAATATTTCATTGAAGTCAGATTGTCATTTTCTTTTTACATTTTATTCTCCCGTAGAAACAAAGATGCTGAAACAGTGAAATCTTAGAATACACAGAATAGCATCAAATTTTGAGCTTATAACAAGCTAAACTATTTAATCAACTTCTAAAAGGAGAAACTAGAGTAGGGCTCTAGTCGAGCTCGAGCCACGATTTTGGTGGCGGGGAGTCTTAGTATCCTCATCGACCTTTACAATAATGATAATGAAAATTTTTTATCTTTCTCGTGAATCATGTCTTCTTAGAACTACTCTGGATGTACAATGCAATTTCAGTAGTCATATTTTAGCTCCCTCTACAGCAACAATTGCTTCAACGAGAACTGTCATCGTGGAATCCGTAATAGTGAGCATTGTAACTGATCCTGGGTTTCTCCGAATCGGTTCCTAGTGTCAGTCAATCAAGATTCACCATCAAGGAGGCCCCCCCCACTTTTAGCCTTTTGCGCCCACATGTTTGAATTTGAGGGTAAATAGCTTGCTTGTTTTACGGGATCCGACGCATTTAGCAAAAGACATACCAGACCCTATGCTCAGTTGATAGAAATTCTAATTAATTTATTTACTCCGGTCGGTATAGTATAAATAGATAATCAGAAAAAGAAGATAGCATTGTTTTTGCAAACATGAATATAATTTCATTAACAGTTCTTGGCTTGCTGTCAGCATCTCGGAATTCAAAGAGAGGTTCAGATGGCTGAGTGCAACCAAGAACGCATCCGTTTCCTTGATCGTTAGTGCCCTTCCTTCAGCTGGCTTCGCCTTATCTATTCATGAAACGCCCATAATTTTTTTTTATTTTTTTTTCCAGCGGAATAATGATACTTAAAATTCGATTACATTTGGTCCCATATAAATTCAATCACAATTTGTTAAAAAGAGGTTCCTAAAGTCATAACATAAAAAGAGGTCTCTAAAGTGTTAAAATGTGAAATAAAGAGGTCTCTAAAGTTCACTTAAACACTTATGCATTTTCGAATTTTACACAAACTATACACACTAACGCGATCCAGAAACAAGTCTTGGGATCGCGTTCCTGTGTTCAAAACATTCTGTAACGAAAATACACTGACAAACGCGATCCTGAAATCTTAGCTGGATCGCGTTTACTAGTTCAACACGGTCTGTGGTGATTTTTCAAAGAGGAACGCAATCCCGGGAACACCTAGCCGGATCGCGTTCACTAGTTAAATTCCAGATCAGACCTTAATTCAAATTTTGACGAAATTCAAATGTACATAACTCATAAACCGTAAGGAATTAGCTTCTGAAACTTTGCAGATATATTCAAATAACCAATACAAAGGTTTCCCTTTTTGTACTTTTTCAATTTTCACAAAAACGCAACATTTGAGCGTATGACTCATTTTCGCCCATTTTTGACATTTTTGGTGAACAACTCAAAACACAATCCACCCATTTGCAGCTTTTACACTCTTTACCACTTTTCCAAATTGCTCGAACACACTTAAAGCAACTGACAAAGATTTCATAACCTCGGTTAAACTCGTTATACACACATGGGTTAATGTTGACCCATTTTGACACCTACGACCCATTAACCATTAAGTAACATACTAAGACTTCTATTTCACTTTCAATACATAATTTACACCAGTTGTTGACTTTCAATGTCAACTAAATCCAAAACCACATATTACATATTCTAATGTATTTCAAAACAACTTGGGCGTATTTCACAAGTGGATAAGAAACGATAATTCAAAAGAGAACATGCTTGCTACTTACTAACATGCAAGCTAAATCCACGCTATTCCTTCTTTATTTCCTTATCCTTCCTTTGAGAGCTATTACCTATAATACATTTAAAATAATACGGAGTAAGCATAATTGCTTAGTGAATACATAGATAACCAATTAAGCAATTCACATATAATTCACATCATAAATGATAAGTAAAGTAATACTCTTTTACACATCATCCTAATCCACACAACAATTGAACATAGGTAGAAATTGATACCAAATAGGATCCGCGGTCCTTAAGATACAAGTTGTGCTTAGCACATATTTCGTAATATATATTTCGTAACGATTTCATACAATAATACCAATAGCAACAATATACAAGAATGAAAACAATAACATGATTATGTAAAACCTCTTGCTCATAAGCAATCCGAATTTACATAACCTTCACTTAATTGATTCGCTATATACTCACCTTAATAGTTGATGATGCTTTCAAGTACAATGATACAATATATCCCAAGCCTCTAATCACCTATATACATGACACAATATGATACATTTAGACTCTAAAATTCATACCAACTAATTAGTGAATCGTAATTCCTTTGATTTCTTATTAAATTCTTGTTTACATTACTTATTACTACTTATTTGTGGTTATATGAGTTCAACTAACCTTACTTTAGGTTAATAAACTCAATTCACATGATATTATTAAAGTTTCATGATTTCTTTAAAGATATCAATGGTGATTTCACCATTTCCATGTATTAATTTGATCTCTAACAGTGATAATCATCTTAAGAGACATTATCTTAACCAATTTCATGCCCTAATTCGTATTATAACTCATCAATTTCATAAACCCCCTAAAACCCACCAATTACTCAAACCCTAGGTTAGGGTTTCATGAAGAAATACTTACAAGTAGATAGAGATGATGATAGAGATGAAGAATCAATGATTTCTAGAGCTTGAATCAAGGTGGAAATTGAAAGATTGATAAAGATGAAGATGATGATCACGATTTTGGTTCCTCTGGATTTGAAATTCTGGAATAGTTTGGAAAGCATCAGGAAATAACCACGTATCTGTATATATAAATTTTAATTCTTTTATTTCACACAGTCTGGAACTGAGAAATCCATTTACGTTTTCTATTATATCTTATTATTTCAATAATAATATTTCATAAGATGTATATTTCTGGGTACACTAAAATAATACCTCGAATATTGGGGTGTTACAAGTCTCCCCCACTTATTCTGTTCGTGTCCTCATGAACCATTCCTGGTGTACTGCAGGATAGTATACCATCATCCATTCTTCAGGTTCCCAAGTAAATTCAGAACCTTTTCTATGTTGCCACTGAACTTTGACAATAGAAACCGTTTTATTTCTTAATTGTTTAACTTTTTGATCAAGAATCTTGACGGGTTCTTCTATATAATTCAACTTTTCATTTATTTGGATTTCAGAGAGAGGTACGTATGAAGCTTCGTCAACAAGGCATTTTCGAAGCTGTGACACGTGGAATGTATCATGAATACTACCAAGCTCGTCCGGTAATTGTAACCGATAAGCTACACGACCGACACGATCGAGTATTTCGAAAGGTCCAATATATCTTGGACTTAGTTTCTCTCTTACGAAATCGAATGATACATTTCCAAGGAGAAACTTTTAACATTACTTTATCACCAACTTGGAATTCAATTGGTCGTCTACGTTTATCAGCATAAGATTTCTGTCGGTCTTGAGCCATTTTTAGCCTTTCACGGATTTGATCAATATTTTCGGTAGTCATTTGAACTACATTAGTACCGCCTAGCTCACGTTGACCGACTTCTCCCCAACAAATGGGAGTACGACACTTTCGACCATAAAGCATTTGATATGGTGGCATCTTTATGGAAGAATGATAACTATTGTTATATGAAAATTCCACCAATGGGAGATGAGAATCCCAACTACCACCAAAGTCAATGACACATGCTCGCAGCATATCTTCTAGAGTTTGAATAGTACGTTCACTTTGTCCATCCGTTTGAGGATGAAAAGCCGTACTAATATGTAGTTGAGTATCCAAATCTTCTTGAAATTTCTTCCAGAATCGAGAGGTAAAACGAGTATCCCTATCAGAAACAATAGAAACTGGTAATCCATGGCGAGCAACAACTTCACGAATATAGATTTCTGCTAATACTTCAGAGGATGATGCTTCCTTGATAGGTATGAAAAGAGCACTTTTTGTTAATCGGTCCACAATCACCCAAATGGCATCATGCTGGCGAGGAGTTCTCGGCAGCTTGGTAACAAAATCCATGGTGATATGTTCCCATTTCCAAACTGGAATATCCAAAGGCTGGAGTTTTCCATACGGTTGTTGGTGCTCAGCTTTTACTTGCAGATAAGTGAGACAATTTTGAACATATTTAATGATATCACGTTTCATACCAGGCCACCAATAATCACATTTCAGATCACGATACATTTTGGTGGCACCTGGATGAACAGAATATTTCGATTTATGAGCTTCATCCAATAACAATTTCTTCACATTACTCGTTACTGGTATCCAAATTCTACCATAACGAGTTTTCAAACCTCGGGAATCTTCAATTAATTCAGAAAGTTGACCTTTTAAACGTTACTTTTTCAGGTCATTAGAAGATAATGCATCAATTTGAGCAGTTTTTATAGAATCAAGCAGTTGAGGAAACACAATCATGCTAAGAGATTTCACTGAAAGAATATAATGAATAGCCTTTCGGCTAAGAGCATCCGCAACAACATTAGCTTTACTAGGATGGTAAAGAATGTCACAATCGTAATCTTTGACTAAATCAAGCCATCTCCTCTGTCGGTTATTCAAATCCCGCTGATCAAAGAAATATTTCAAGCTTTTGTGGTCAGTATAAATGGTAGACTTGACTCCATATAGATAATGTCGCCAAATCTTCAATGCAAAGACCACATCTGCTAATTCAAGATCGTGAGTATGATAGTTTTGCTCATGTGTTTTAAGTTGTCGTGAAGCATAAGCAATAACTTTCCCATGTTGCATTAAAACACAGCCCAGACCAAGCTTAGACGCATCACAATAAACAACCATATCCTCATTACCTTCCGGTAAAACAAGGATAAGAGCCTGACTGAGCTTTTCTTTCAACAATTGAAATGCTTTAGATTGTTCTTCGCCCCATTTCCACGATACACTCTTTCGAGTCAATTGAGTCAATGGGGTAGCGATCTTAGAAAAATCTTGAATGAAACGACGATAATAACCCGCCAGACCAAGAAAACTTCTTACTTCAGTGGGACTCGAAGGTGGATCCCACTTCATCACAGCAGCCACCTTAGAGGGATCAACTTGAATACCATGGACATTAATCACATGTCCAAGAAACTGGACTTCACGCAACCAGAATTCACACTTGGAGAATTTAGCATAAAGCTTTTCACGTCGAAGCATTTCCAAAACTTGTCTCAAATGAATTGAATGATCACTCTCACTTTTAGAATAAATGAGAATGTCATCAATAAAAACAATCACAAATTTATCCAGCATAGGACGACATACACGATTCATCAAGTCCATAAATGCAGCTGGAGCATTGGTTAAACCGAATGGCATGACAATGAATTCATAGTGACCATAACGAGTTCAAAAGGCAGTTTTAGAAATGTCATCTTCTTTTACCTTTAACTGATGGTAACCAGATCGGAGATCGATTTTTGAGAAGAAGCTGGCACCTTGCAGTTGGTCAAATAAGTCATCAATACGGGGTAAAGGATAATGATTCTTGATGGTCACTTTATTTAATTCCCGATAATCAATACACATACGTAAGGATCCATCCTTCTTTTTAACGAATAACACTGGAGCTCCCCATGGCGAACTACTAGGACGGATAAAACCTTTGTCAAGTAGTTCTTGCAATTGATTCATCATCTCTTGCATTTCAGTGGGGGCTAAACAATAAGGTGTTTTAGCAATTGGAACAGCTCTAGGGATTAAATCAATTCTAAATTCCACTTGTCGATCAGGAGGAAGACCAGGAAGTTCATCGGGAAATACATCCGAAAGTTCATTAACAACAGGGATATTAGAAGGAACATCAACAGATTTAGAGTTATCAATCACGTGTGCCAAAAAGGCTCGACACCCATGTGATAACAATCTTTTAGCTTGTGCATACGTGCATACAGGAATAGTTCGATTGATACGTTCGCCATAAACAGTTATATCCTGTCCGCTAGGTGCTTTCAGGAAAATAACTTTTTCATGACAATTGATTACACATTTATTTCGTCCTAACCAATCCATTCCTATTACTATGTTGAACTCCCCCATTTGCATTGGGATTAGATCAACATTAAATTTCTCACTTCCTATTTCAATGATACACCCCTTATACACATTAGAAACTATTACTAGCTTATTATCAGCTATTTCAACTTCTAAGGGATGATCAACTTTAGATACAGAAATATTTAAACATTTACAAAACGAAAGTGATACAAAAGATCTAGAAGCTCCGGAATCAAACAGAACATGGGCAGGTATAGAATTTATAATAAAGGTACCTGTCACCACATCATGTGATTCCTTAGCCTCTTCTGCTGTAATTTGAAAAGCACGGGGTTTAGATCCCGATCCGGCAGTTGTCCCTTTCTTCTCAGAATCTTTTCTTTTATTGTTGCTTTCTCTGTTCTTCTTTCTTAACGGGACAATCCGCCTGAATATGATCACTTTTGAAACAAGTGTAACACAAACGGAAAGGACTTGGGCAATCCGGTGCCATATGTCCAGGTGTGACACCCGCCAAATTAGGACTAGTAATTAGTACCTAATCAAGTTTTAATACATGTAATTAGTTCTGTGTTAGGCTAATTAGTGTATCAAATAATATATATTGTTGAATATATACAATTATGCGGTTTGATTAAATCGTACAAGTTCCAAATCGAATATAATTCGAATCAATTAAATACGGACGTTGGTGAACAATTTTATTAAATAATGTAATATTATTTAATAACACAATTATATCCGAAATATTATTTTTATAATATTTCGTATCCATTTCGAATTGTACAAATAAAATTTACGCGATTGACATGTAAACGCACAAACAAAACGAAACAATTTAAGTTATATTATATAACTCAAATATTAAGTATTTGGCTAAATACTTCAATGAAAATATTAGATAATTAATCGCATTTTAAAATGTACATTTAAACGCGTATTAAATTAATTTAACGATTAAACGATCGGGAAAACGAACACCGCGCGGAGCACGAATGCAGGGAACGAAAAATGGGTGAAGCCCACACCCGTGGGCCCCACCCAACCGGCCAACAAAGGGAGGGATCCCCTCCCCACCACCTCACTTTCATCATCATCTTTCCATCTCATCTTTCTCTCTCTTTCTTTTCTCTCTAACTCAAACCATCACCACCATCACCTTAAATCACCAAATAACACCCTTAAACGTCATCAAATCATCAAGCTCTTTAGAGAAAAGTGTTCACCTCGCTACGATCTACAACCTCATCTTTTCGGAATTTCATTTCGACACCGCGTAAGTTTCCGACAAAAACCCGAAACTCTCCGTTTTCGCTCATTTTTACGTGTTTGTTGTTTATATAAGCTTAAAATGTCCATATAAGGGTTGGGTAAAAGATTTGGAACAAATGGTCATCGGAAAACACGTTTTCGGCTCAAAATCCGACGAACAGTTGGAAGTGTCGCTTGTGTGCCAAAAACAGTACTAGCGACACTAGCCAAGTGTCGCTATGCCTAAGTGTCGCCCCTATAGCGACACTACTTAAGTGTCGCTGAATTACTTAACCAGATTTAACTTAGCGACACTCCCTTAGTGACGCCAAAATTCATAAGTGTCGTCATAGCGACACTACTCAAGTGTCGCCTAACTATTGAAAATCAGAAATATAGCGACACTTACTAAGTGTCGCCTAAGCCCATAGCGACACTAGCTTAGTGTCGCCAGAAACATAACATTTACAACTCATTTTTACTAAGTGTCGAGACCAAAATTTTATCACTTGATTTCACCCAAATTCAAGTCCAGATGCGATTTTCACCAAAGCAATTTAGTAGAAATAAAAAAAATTTCGAGCTGACTTGGCATCTCGACCCCAACCAGGGGCCAGCCCCTTGGACCCCGCCAGGGGTTGCCACCCCTGGAACCCCGCTAATCAGGGGCGCTGCCCCCGGACCCACGCCACCTAAAAGTTTGTAAACACTTTTTAAGTACAATACTTCAAAAATCAAAATAATAATATCGAGATTATTCTTTCAAACAATCACCAACGGGCCGTACACGTTTTCCGAAACTTAACTTAATCAACCATATCGTAGTAATTTGAACAAGTCAAATCAACCAAATCGTAGTAATTTGGACAAGTCAAATCAACCAAATTAGGGTAATTTGGACGAACAACTACAAGGGTAGTCTTTTAAGATACCTATTCAATTAATAACCATTGCGCATATTGAACGCCCTCAGGTTACAAATCTTCAGACATCAATTCAAGACAAATCAATTCAAGTCTATTTAGATAAACAAACAAGGCTCAGGTGAGTCTCATGGCCCCTATTTTACTGCTTTTCAATAAGGGGTGTGATATTATTGCTCGTTTCGTTTTACAAGTTGAACGCAAGTACAATCAAATCAATACTACATGAGTTTCAAGCTAATCAATTTAAAGCCCTCCATAGCATAGTCTGGTAATACATAGTAGCGTGAATGTTAGTATATGATATCATATAGGATTGACAATCCTCATCCAGGTTAGCACGCACTAACTGGTCAAACGGATGTATTAGCATTTGGGAAGACGAGTGTTTATTAGGCATTCGTAGGAGGCAACCTCAGTTGGGTTTCCTTAATTGGACCTGACAACTCAAGTTAAGCTCAGACTATGTGCTCATGACTGTATAACTTTTATTTTGCTTAATTGCATTTTAAATTCAATTATAAATCTTGCGGTTCATACAAATATATGTTGACATACAAACCTGTGAGCTCACCAGCGTTTCGCTGACCCATTTTAGCATGTATCACAGGTACACAGCAGTAGGTTGGACTGCACAAGCAGGAATTATTAGCTCGAGTCAGCATGCAAACAAATCAGAGATTTAGCTGCATTATTATATTTTGTATAGATTAATTATGTACTTAAATCTCTCAATTACCACCGAGCTAATGTAACTATATTTTTGATGTAAACTTTGGTTTTATCAATACAAATGTAAAACGATGCATATAGTGGTCGTTCATTATATACCTTTGTGCATGATTATTGATTAGTCGCGCCCCAACCCGAACCGCTTCCGCATCATAATTTGGGGGTGCGACACCAGGTCTCCCACATTTAAAACATTTACAATCACCTAGATGTCTTTTCCCACATTTATCACATAAGGGCCATTCACGAGTACGGGGTTGAGAAAACTGTTTTTGTTGTGATTGAGATTTTTGTGATGATTGTTGTGATGGTGATTTCGAATCAACTCTGGTTTTCTTAAACGATGATGATTGTGATGGAGTAGATTGCTCAGCTTTTCTTTTACTAGCATATTCAGCACGCTTAGCTAGTAAATCTTTTTCTCTAACCAAGGCTCGATTCAATATCGTTGGAATATCCTTATAAAATGACTGATCAATAGATTCACGGATTTCAAGATTCAAATGACGGTAAAAATGATCAGTCAATAGCTTCTCATTAGAAGTGTACTCCGGACAGAAACGAGATTTTTCATGGAAGGATTTGGAATATTCAGCCACAGACATCCTTCCTTGATTAATTGCAAGAAATTCACCCTTTAACTTTTCTATTTCAGCTGGTGGTGAAAATTCGCTTTTGAATAATTCTTTAAACTTGTCCCAAGAAAACTGAGAGGCTGTCTCAAATCCATAGGTGTCAATCTTTGAATTCCACCATTCATGAGCATCACCTTAGAGTTGGTGAGCGGCAAACAGCACTCTCAAATTATCAGGACATTTAGATAACAGAAACGTTTCCTCCATTCTACTCAACCACCTAAGACTAGCAACAGGATTCAGTTCACCTTCAAATTCAGGCGGTTTACAACCGGAAAACTTTTTGAAATCATAACTTTCTGCCGAATCTTGAGCAGTCAAGAGTCCCGTAGTTAATAAAGGATTCATCAAGATAGGGTGTTGTTGTTCAAATTCTTTCAATTTATCAGTCACTACTTGGTTAACCTTAGCAGTCACAATATTATCTACCTCAGAGATTATGGTTGGGCCAAATTCTTTAAGAGCTTGGCCAATGATTTGTCTAATCACCGTCTCATCCTCAGGATTTAAACGTCTATCACCTGCATTCTCTTCACGTTGAGGAGAATGTCCCTGAGGATTCTGAGCACCTTGGTTTCTTGTAGATTCCATTTACTACAAAAATATCAAATTTAATCAGCATATTCCATTTCCTTATAATAAGACTATTTAAGATACTCCCTATACAATCATCAAGAACAACCTTTACCTAGACCATCGTATATCCAAGAGTCTTGAATCACCCATGTGCATTAGTATAATACAACCACGTTCGCCAGGCGTAGATATATTATATTAATTACACACTTCTACTCATTACTCTTAAACATATTCAAGAAAATGCAAAACCGTTCTTGAGATTAAACACAATTTATATAACAAGATTCAATTATGATACAATTAAAACATAATCATAGATTCAGAATAGTTTAAGATTATGCAATCCTAATGTGGATTACGTAATTTTCTTAAACTATCGCTCTGATACCAACTTGAAACGTCCATAAAATTTTTATTTTATTTTTTTTTTCCAGCGGAATAATGATACTTAAAATTCGATTACATTTGGTCGCATATAAATTCAATCACAATTTGTTAAAAAGAGGTTCTTAAAGTCATAACATAAAAAGAGGTCTCTAAAGTGTTAAAATGTGAAATAAAGAGGTCTCTAAAGTTCACTTAAACACTTATGCATTTTTGAATTTTACACAAACTATACACACTAACGCGATCCAGAAACAAGTCTTGGGATCGCGTTCCTGTGTTCAAAACATTCTGTAACGAAAATACACTGACGAACGCGATCCTGAAACCTTAGCTGGATCGCGTTTACTAGTTCAACACGGTCTGTGGTGATTTTTCAAAGAGGAACGCGATCCCGGGAACACCTAGCCGGATCGCGTTCACTAGTTAAATTCAAGATCAGACCTTAATTCAAATTTTGACGAAATTCAAATGTACATAACTCATAAACCGTAAGGAATTAGCTTCTGAAACTTTGCAGATATATTCAAATAACCAATACAAAGGTTTCCCTTTTTGTACCTTTTCAATTTTCACAAAAACGCAACATTTGAGCGTATGACTCATTTTCGCCCATTTTTGACATTTTTGGTGAACAACTCAAAACACAATCCAACCATTTGCAGCTTTTACACTCTTTACCACTTTTCCAAATTGCTCGAACACACTTAAAGCAACTGACAAAGATTTCATAACCTCGGTTAAACTCGTTATACACACATGGGTTAATGTTGACCCATTTTGACACCTACGACCCATTAACCATTAAGTAACATACTAAGACTTCTATTTCACTTTCAATACATAATTTACACCAGTTGTTGACTTTCAATGTCAACTAAATCCAAAACCACATATTACATATTCTAATGTATTTCAAAACAACTTGGGCGTATTTCACAAGTGGATAAGAAACGATAATTCAAAAGAGAACATGCTTGCTACTTACTAACATGCAAGCTAAATCCACGCTATTCCTTCTTTATTTCCTTATCCTTCCTTTGAGAGCTATTACCTATAATACATTTAAAATAATACGGAGTAAGCATAATTGCTTAGTGAATACATAGATAACCAATTAAGCAGTTCACATATAATTCACATCATAAATGATAAGTAAAGTAATACTCTTTCACACATCATCCTAATCCACACAACAATTGAACATAGGTAGAAATTGATACCAAATAGGATCCGCGGTCCTTAAGATACAAGTTGTGCTTAGCACATATTTCGTAATGTATATTTCGTAACGATTTCATACAATAATACCAATAGCAACAATATACAAGAATGACAACAATAACATAATAATGTAAAACCTCTTGCTCATAAGCAATCCGAATTTACATAACCTTCACTTAATTGAATCGCTATATACTCACCTTAATAGTTGATGATGCTTTCAAGTACAATGATACAATATATCCCAAGCCTCTAATCACCTATATACATGACACAATATGATACATTTAGATTCTAAAATTCATACCAACTAATTAGTGAATCATAATTCCTTTGATTTCTTATTAAATTCTTGTTTACATTACTTATTACTACTTATTTGTGGTTATATGAGTTCAACTAACCTTACTTTAGGTTAATAAACTCAATTCACATGATATTATTAAAGTTTCATGATTTCTTTAAAGATATCAATGGTGATTTCACCATTTCCATGTATTAATTTGATCTCTAACAGTGATAATCATCTTAAGAGACATTATCTTAACCAATATCATGCCCTAATTCGTATTATAACTCATCAATTTCATAAACCCCTAAAACCCACCAATTACTCAAACCCTAGGTTAGGGTTTCATGAAGAAATACTTACAAGTAGATAGAGATGATGATAGAGATGTAGAATCAATGATTTCTAGAGCTTGAATCAAGGTGGAAATTGAAAGATTGATAAAGATGAAGATGATGATCACGATTTTGGTTCCTCTGGATTTGAAATTCTGGAATAGTTTGGAAAGCATCAGGAAATAACCACGTATCTGTATATATAAATTTTGATTCTTTTATTTCACACAGTCTGGAACTGAGAAATCCATTTACGTTTTCTATTATATCTTATTATTTCAATAATAATATTTCATAAGATGTATATTTCTGGGTACACTAAAATAATACCTCGAATATTGGGGGTGTTACAATTCATCTCTTTCCAACTGGGGCCCTCCCTTCACCACCCCCATTGGATGGTCTACAGGGTTCATAAATCGTTCTCTTCTCGACTCATTCATGGTAAGTTCGAGCTCGGATTGATAGCTGACAAACTTTCACGACGTAGGCTCGAGCTTGGCTCGAGAATGTTTATGAATAGCTTGAGCTCAGCTAGAGAGCTCGATGAACTTTCACCATGCATGCTCGAGCTTGGCTCGGAAAGCTCGAAATTCTATATAAATATAGTTTTTGATATTCAAAATTATTTATATTTATTTAAAAAATAAAAATCATTTCAAATATATATAAAAATAAAATAAATTATGAAAACTAGTTAAAGACTTTGTAAAATAATTCAACAATTTTAAAATATGTTAATAATATCATTTACATATCAAATATTACAAATATATGTATATACACATATAAATATTAATTAAGACTTGAAAAGCTCGAGAACAGCAAGCTTGAGCTCGGGCTTGAACTCAATAAAGGTTCGTCTCGATCAAGCTCAAGCTAGAGTCGAGCTCGAGTTGCTTAATAAAAGCTCAACTCGTTTGTAGTCCTAATTTAAACATTAAATAAACTAAGTTGCCAATTAATTGAGGTTGTTTCATGTAAGTTAAAGATTTCTTACGTTGCGCGGTACTTTGGGAGTTTGGGATGACAAAAAAGGGTATGTAACTATGTAAGCTCTACAATAATCAATTCAATAGCGAGATGGTCATTGATCATATCTGAAAATAGTTTATACTTGACAAACGTCCAGACTTTGATTTTATATTGTAACTTCACTTCAATAAAAAAGAATAAATTAGCCAATAAACATTTATACTAAGTCACCCAAGAGTCTAAGATCCTTAAAACAATCCTTTTTCATTCCTTAATAAAAAGAAGCATTCTATCTTTAAAATTAGCCACGTTAGGGCTTTTAAACTAGCCACGTTAGGGGTTTTTTACTCTCCACGTATCTTCTAAATCTAAAAAATGTTTAGTGCCTTCTTAAGAATTAAACACGTTAAACCCTACTCCTATACCTAAAACCTCTAGCTCCACTTTTCTTTTATCACACAGAGATAATATCCTTTTACAATTTCAATTTGTATCCTCTCCTCACTCATCTTCCCTTTTCCCCTTTCTCCCAATCTACATCCTCATCCCAATTTCCCCACATCATCATATGTATGGTAAGAACACAACTGCAGGTGATGTTTACTTAGGTTTTCAATTGCAAAATTTATTCAATTTCTTTTTCGATTTGAGGTACATTCTCACTTCTATTGGTATTCTATTGTAAAAATTTTTATATTTCTTACAGTATTACATCTCTATCTTAGTTCAACCTCTTCCTTTTGGAGTTTGGTGGTCTTATTTTTCGTTTCAATTTATAAGGTAAGACTAACGTAAACATAGATTTATAACTTATGTTGCCACTTGGGTTGTGTTTGATATATTTGATTATTTCTTTACTCTTATGTTATCATTCTTGATTATACTCCTTCTTGATGGGTTGTTGATTTATCTACTAAATTCCATATATTTATTTGGTGCAGATGGTGGAATAGCAGAGTATAAAAGCTTCAGCGACACTTCTAATTTATTAACATGCTCAACAAATAAAATCTTCCCGTTTAAGATGCAGTGCTCCCGAATGCTACTATGGTATGATTTATACTTTAAGCTTTCAGTCAAAAGACAAAGAAGATGTCTCTTTGTATGCTGCTACTTTAATATATGATTTGAATTTTATGTCTCTGTCCTGTAGTGGTTGTTCTACTCTTGTTGTACGCGTAGTTTGTTCCCGGTGACTAAATTACTTCTTGTAATTTAGTTTTGTTTGTGTATTAGTTCTTTGGGTGTTTTGGTGGTTCAGACTCTTGTATCTTGTATTGTCTTGATAATAGTTCAATTGTCTGCTGTATTCAAAAAATAAATAAGAAATAAGCAGGGCAATAATATGTATTATTTTCTTGCTTCTAATTAGTCACACTTAAGTTGTAGGCAGTGGTGTGTACGTTTGAGATTGCTCTCATTACATAAACAGCTGTCATCAGGGCCTCTTTGATCATTTTGAATCAAACTGTTTATTTGGCTTGGCAATGTTGTCTAGCAAAGTGCATGACTGCATGTGATATTCATATTAATACTTTATATGGACTTTTGAAATTCAAAGTGACTGAAATAATTGAATTCGGCTAACAACTACAGATTTTGGTCGATCGATAGCAAGGTGCTACTATGTAAACCAGCTACTTCCATAGTTCTGAATCTATATAGACGTTGGAATGCGCAACTACTTTGGCTAAATTAACATCGCACTGAGTTTGCATCAAGGTACTTTCATGGTCCCTTCTTTTATCTTTATGCAAATAGCTTATATGTACATAACATTTGACCATGGGATTGTTTATAAGTTACAATCGTTGAGACTCCAACTGCAATTTTTACTTGAATATTTTCAGGTGTTGAGATGCATAATGAAGGGCCAAGTATATTAAGAAAGAAAAAAAAAAACTGCCTTATGTTGATGCATGCCAAGAAATCAATGAGGACATAGAAAGGGAGGTAACTAATAAGGGTGGCCCCTAAAAGTTATTTGTGCAGCAGATTTCTATGTCACAAGAAAAGTTAAGATAATTTTGTTTGGCTTTGTGGACTGTTATTGCTTGGGGTTAAAATAATGAAACAAATAGTTGGATCATCATGTGAGATTGTTGGTCATTTTGGTTGATCATTTGTATTAGGATAGTTTACAAGGTTTATAACTTTATATGGAGTTTGACTTTACAAATTAAATGCTGATATGTTTGCATCCAAGTGTGTGTAGGTTTACGAGATTCCACTCGAGTATTATATTGCAAGTTAGTACTCCCTCCGTCCCATATTAATAGTCCACTATTCCTTTTTGGGCTGTCCCAAATTAATTGTCCACTTCCAAAAATGGATAAAAATGATGAGCTAAAATCCTTTTATACCCCTACTTTATATATGTAAGACAAAAAAATAGGTAAAAAGTAAGGGGTATAATTGTCATCTTATCAAAAAGTAAGAGAGAAGTTGATGTTTTCTTAAACTGCGTGTTTCTTGTCTGGGGACAATTAAATTGGGACGGAGGGAGTACTATTTAAGAACCTTAAATTTGTATTTAATAGTATCACATACAACTTTTAAGGGAGGATCAATGGCCAATTTAGTTTTAAAGTAGTCATTCATGTTTCTTTTCTTCATATTTGATATGATATAATTTTTTACGTGTATTTCACGTGTTTGTCTACTTTGCAGGTTACGCCTTATGGAGAAGTTCTTCACCATAAGGACATGAAAGCCAATTTTCATTGGCATAGTGATATCAAAATGATTGTAGGTTTGTAGTGGTTAAGTAACACTATATTATTGATATTGATTTGAATGTGGACTACATGGGAGCCTGCTATAACATATATGATGATGTAATTTTTTAAGTTGCAGGTGCAGCAACTACATACTACGATGTGAATACTTGTTGGCTTACCCAGCACAGAGAAGTAATCTCGTCTGTAATTACTATGGTGTTGACAAATAATTTCATTTGTGTCTAAATTAGATTCAGGTTTTAAAGAATCATTTGTTGATGATTTTTTTTCGATGAGGATGTCAACTTCCGTGGGCTGTGCGTATGCACAGCCAAAAGGATTCCTAGTAATGTTAATAAGCTTTTTATAAAGTAAACAAAGTTGTTTCGCATTTATTTTAGGATCGGGCTTGTAGGCTTTGGAGGATCCGGCATGAAGGATGTGGATTTGGTGTTAACCAAATTTGGGTTGGGCCGGGTTTGATTACTAAACTAGTACTAAAAAGCTTTTTACAGATGTTTACTAAAAAGTCATTAAAAAAATATGTACCCATTGCATTTATACGAACCCTCGAAATTCTTTTTAGAAAGTCAGCGACTTATGCACAACTACCACAAAAATATACAGTTGTCCATAAATATAAACATTTGTTCCAACTTTGAGAGTTAAACCCACAACTCAATTCGTGGTTGCAAGGTAATCTTGATATCACTAGATCAACGATCATTTGATTTTATGTCGTATAGTTTGAAATAAATTTGAAATATGTGACTTAGCAATCAAGATTAAGTTTTTGTAAAGTCTAAGTAACTATTGATGATATACCCCTTACTTGGGGCTTCCACATGGCTTGGCCCATGGGCTTTGCTTATTGGGCTATATCCCCCCATATATAAAGGAACTAACCCTAGATGAAAGAGAGGATCTCTCACACAATTACACACACATTGTGTGTGCAGCCTCCATAGACTCTCCTCACCTCCAAACCCCATCTTCTTTGATGGGTATTCGATCATCCTTTACCACCCTCGACGAGAACTATCTCGATCCGGGTTATGACACGTGTGCAGTGTAAAGAGTTGATTTCCCCCATCCGCACTCAAGCCGAAATATGCTTGAACAAATGACGCCATCCGTGGGACCCCAACAATAAGTCTCGTATCCTCGCCGAAAATTCATCGGTTCCACATGTTCGTAAGTTTTTACTGCTTATGTAACTGAATCAACAATGAAAGAACGGATAATTTGTAGATGTGGATAAAAAGTCTTGTCAGATCTAATATAATTTTATTGACAATAAATAAATCCACACCTACCATCGAGTTATCCACAAGAAAACATTTTCATAAAATACTCCTATGTTTTATGTTACCTGCTCCAATTGGTGAACGTGGAACTACGAGATCCACTCATCCAGATGGAACCCTTCATTCTAAAAAGCTGGTTATTCCCTATTTGGCACAAAATCACATGTAGTTTTGGTAATTTTTTATAAATTAAAGAAGAAGAGAGAATGAAGGCAACGACTTCATTTTACTATAACTCAGTCCCAATTTTACTCGAACAAAATTGAAAAATTGGTGAGTTCACGCCGGCTTTGCAATCTATTGCATCTCGTTAATTCCCATTTTACAAAACAAAACATGGTTATCAACTTGCAAGTGCCAACACCGGTTCCCGTATCGGAAGAAACTGTGATGCCGTCGTTTTACACAACGATTCTTAACTGTGATTTTTGTGCCTAATTTACACATGTAACTCCGAGTTGCGGCCTCCGAGCTTGTTCTAGTATTCGTTCCGAGATGAGCTCCGTGACCCGAGCTCCGGCTCACACTGACATACTCCGGCCATAAGCTCCTGGCTCCGGGATCGTTCTATACTCCGGCCATAAGCTCCGGGCTCCGGGATCGTTCTATACTCCGGCCATAAGCTCCGGGCTCCGGGATCGTTCTATACTCCGGCCATAAGCTCCGGGCTCCGGGATCGTTATGCACTCCGGCTCTAAGCTCCGGGCCCCGGGATCGTTATGCACTCCGGCTCTAAGTTCCGAACTCCGGGATCGTTATGCACTCCGGCTCTAAGTTCCGTACTCCGGGATCGTTTTTATACTCCGGTTTTAAGCTCCAAACTCCGGGCTCGTTCCGCACTGCGTGCCTAACCTTCCTGACATGGCTCCGAGCTCATTCCGAGAAGGGTCTGAGTTCCATACTCGTTTTGTCGTAACTCTGCGATGAGCTCGAATGCATATCCGAGCTCCGACGCAGCTCCAGGCTCCGTGTTGAACCCGAGCTCATTCTGAGACGGACCCACTCTCCGGGCTCAGGCTTGTTACGAGATGACTCCGCCCTCCGACCTCCGTGCTGGTTAATAACGAATCGCAGGGTGAAAGAAGCGTGGCTATGCTTTGGAGAAGTATGGCACCTACGTACTGTTGTTTTATTTTCATTTATAAAAAAGTAAAAGTGCACGATGCGTTGGTACAACCCAGTCAACTCTCTCGTAACAGAATTGAAATATATAATTTTCAAAAGAGAGCGCGAGCTTTCATCGCCGTACGACATCATACATGAAGTTCCGAGCTCAATCCGAGATGGATTCGAGTTCCGGGCTCATTATGAGATATCTCTGAGCTCGTTCAATATAAACCGAGCTCCGGGCTCGTTCATATACACTGGACTCCGTGCTCCGAGTCGGTCTCGTTCGGATATAGAACCAAACCCCACACTCGCGTCGGCATAACTTCTAGCTTCAAGGTCGCGTTCGTTGACATAACTCCGGGCTCGTACATGTGCTCCGAGCTAATGTTGATGTTAATTCCAACCGAGCTCTGTGATGCCTTCATCCCGCCGAGCTTCATGATCATCAAAATTAAAGCTTGATGTACAAACTTTATAGCCTGATATCGATGTACTAGGTTTTGATTCAGCAACGGTTACTTAACTACCTCATGAAAGCATGTACATATGTATCATGGCATCATCATGCATATTGATTGGGTATATACCAATATGCCGCAGTTTCGGTCCTGTCGAAGCTCCCGAAGCTCCTTCTAATATTAGTAGCTACGTCCGAGAGAATCTTTGACCATAGGCATTCCCAATAATGAACAGTTAACAATCCAATCCGTGTCGGGTGCGGAATATCGAGAAGACAGGGACGCACCCTATTGTCCAACGGAACTCCAGGTACACCTGCAGGGACGCACCTTATTATCCAAAGTCAGTCCTGTAAAGGAACGCACCCTATTGTCCAACGGAACTCCAGGTACACCTGTAGGGATGCACCTTATTACCCAAAGTGAGCCCTATATAAGGGACTCACCTCCTCACTCCTAAGGACCAGATCAGATATACTCTCTCTCTCTAGAATATTTGCTCTCACTAGTCCGTAGCTTATTCTCTTACCATCACCTCTTGTCGGAGGTTCTCGGCCTCGTGGCGTACAAACCGTATCTACCTATAACGTAGATACGGGTACCAATTGGGAATCGCCAGCCGATAAGCTCTTAAGCTTCGGCCCGAGCACCTTCGTCCTAACCTATATCTGATGTTTGCAGCAAAGACCAAGCACGGGTGGACGAGACGCAGCTCTTGAGTATCGTCCAGAAGAAGGTTCTTAAGCTTCGTCCTGGGGCTGCTGGTTTTTGTATCAACATTTGGCGCCATCCGTGGGACCGGCGTAAACAAGCCCGTCTCACCCATTTTTCTTTCAGATCCGGTCGAAATCGAAAGTGTTGTTCGAATAACAGGGGCGCTATATGCCGGAATAAGAGGACAACCGGAGGTGGTTACTGACGAAGCTCATATAACGGTCATATTGTGGAGCTCAACATCTCACATCCGAAGCTTAACTTCCGGAGCTAAGTCTCGTCTAGCCGGAGCTCCTTATTGTTAACTCATATATTCAGCCGGAGCTGAACTCCACCTTCGGATCTTCACCTCCATCAGACCCGACCGTAACCGATGGTGGTTTTCGAATAAAAGGTTCTGGATCGATCTCATCTTTATAAGCGTTATTATTGTGTTTACTTTTAACAAATCATCAAGAACGTACACACTAGTGTTAAAGCTCAGTTTCGGTTTGTTTTCTTCAAAAACCGAATAAACACACCCAAGTCTAAGACTTCATAACCGTTTTTTAGAAGATTCCTTACAAGGAAAAGATTTAAAATCATATTTTATGAAAAACTGAGCAACTTTAACTCACTTTTGAGAAATAGATAACATTCGTACTCACCTCCGTCTATCGAATATAATCTTTTTCTTATATACTCAATATAAAAGAGTGCTTATTTTGCATAAAAGAGCAAAAAAGAATGGTTAAATGAAGAACGCAGATGACCAATTCAGTAAGTCTTATGTACTAGAATAAACATGTAATGTTGTGAAAGGAGTCTTCTACTTTGCTTCATTATATTTAATCGGAAAAGTACAAGGGACCATGATTTTATCGGATAGAGTTTGTCCCCTTTTCCGATGGACCATGATATAAATATATTGTACAACGCATGAGATACTATTACATGTTTTTACAACCTAGCATGAGGCTTGAGAAAAGTGTCCGTTTCGGATCAGTGTCTTTGGTTCAAAACCTTCGGGTCGAATCACCTCAACGTAACGAGACCATCAGAAAGTCCGGTTCTAAACCTCCGGTTCTAAACCTTTTCAACGCCCAGCACACCACCTTAGGGTATTGACCTTCGTCTGCCCCCCTTCGGTGCGCCATTTCCGCCGTAATCACATCCAGTCGTTTGACGGAATATGCGTCCCAGCTGACCGGAGTTGCATATTAACCAGGGCTCGTCTTGTCTGAAACTCACTCTAAAAAATCGAAGCTACATGCCTACCGAAGCTTGTCTTGATGGACGTCTATTCCATTCTTCCCTGAGCGCCTAAGCTTATCAGTTAGCCGGAACTCGCATCAAGATGCGTCTTAAAAATTTTGGTCATTTCGTAAGCTCCGTACTAGTTACCGTTATCTGAATGCGAATATGGTCAATTCCCGTCAACCTATACCTTCATATCTTCACTTTTGTCAAGCTTACTCCATGCGTAACTCATTTCGGAGCTACATCTTTATTTGAGCTCGCTTTACATGAAGCTTCATTTAAACAGAGCTCACATCCTCTCCCGGTGTCCGGAGCTTACTTCATCCGGACCTCGTTATTCACAAAATATATCGATTCCAAAGCTCGTTATCGTCGAAGCTCAAACATTCCGAAGTTCTTTGTTGTTGGAGCTCATCCCAATTGAAGCTTGTATGACCATTAATTATTTACCAACTTGTCCATTCCGGACCTTCATGGTCGAAGCTTACCTTCTTGGTCGGAACTTACCTACGCGGTCAGAGCTTATTCTATGATAGCAGTTAGTTTTGAAACTCACACTTATCAGTAGTTAAATCATTCCAAAGCCCGTATTTTCAAGGCTTAAGCATCACTACTGAATGATGTCAGGACTCGGCGTTGCTTGTTCGACCGAAGCTTATTGTCTAACATAAGTTTGTTTATCCGAAGCACATCTCCTCTGGAGCTGCAGTTGCGTTTTAACTTCAATGTGTTTTAACCAGAGCTGTGTTTGATCTGAGTAGTTCTTTCAAAGCCGGAGCTCGTCTTACCCATTAGTAGCTCATCGCTGACAACACAATTATGAACCTATCTCTTATATACTAACCGAAACTAGTGTTCGAGTACCAGGTTCTGAATCAATCTCATCTTTGAAAGCTTTATAGTTGTGTATATCTTCATCTTTAAAAACACACGCTCGTGTTAAAGCTCAGTTTTTCCTCAAAAATCGATAACACACTAAAGTGTATAAGACTTTACTATAAATTTTTGAGAAGATTCCTTACAAGGGAAAGATTATATATTGTTTTTTATGAAAAGCTAATCAATTATTACTCACATTAAAAAAATAATCTTGGGTATAAACAAGGTATACATGTTTGTGAACTTAGATCTACCATATATCTCCATATTTTGTATACGTGGCCAACTGTCAGTCGGTATTTGGACCACAAATAAAACTATGTTCACTTCCCAAATTTTGAAAAGTAATAGTTTTGTAACCACCTAAGAACACTTATGGGCTAGATGAATCTACACTTCAGTCGCAGCTGAGGTTATACCCAGAGGCGGTACCAGAAATTTTTTCATGAGGGGGCGAATTTTAGGAATGTAGACATGCTAAAAAGTAAGAACCGGAACAAACCTGAACCGAATTACTTCAAAATTCTGGACCATAATCCGACACCGTTTACTTTAATTCATTACCCATTTCAAACTGATTTAGAATAGCCTGGGAACCGACTACATAGCCTACAAAATTTGTTACAGCTGCTACAAATGGGTATGCTCGCGATTTTGATAGGCAATCTTATACCCACAAACATACACACACAAATATAAATAAAATAATACCATTACTTGATACCCACAAAAAATCTTGAAATTCATGATATACTTCATCAAAAAGATCAAGAGATCAAGATTTTTTTTTTATTTTTATTATTATACAAAAACCAACAATTACATTAATTTACTAGAACTCAAGTATTTAAGGTAAGTTTGATCTGTTCCTTTGTTATTATTATTATTTTTTGGTTATATAAAATTTACTATATTAACCATTCAACAAAAGACACACTAATATACATTAATTTACTCTACGGCTCTACACCACAGTCCACACGGCACAGCCACAGTGGCACACCTCCAAAATTGGGCTTATAATTTGTTTTCTTCTCAATTGGACCTGGGGGCAGAATATTGGGCTTAAGATTTGTTTTCTTCTCAACCGGGCCTGGGGCAGAATACAAGACGGATCCAATCAAACATAAATTTCGAATTGTTGCTACTTATAAACTGAAAGTCAGTGTGGACGGTGGCCCACAGTGCCCCCACTGTGGGACCGCCTCTGGTTATACCGCCCAGATGCATCCACCTTAAAGTCGCACCTTAAGTCACATACGTGGCTATGCCGTCCAAATGAATCTACACCTCCGTCGCAGCTTTGACTATACTCCCCTGATGCATCTATCCTAAAGTCTCATATGTGGTTATACCGCCCAGATACATTTATGCTTCACTCGCACCTGCGGCAAAGAAGCTCAACCTCACTTCTTCGGGTCTCAAAGAATCACATGTCACTAGTTACTACAATAACTCAAATCGTTTTCTCTTTCACAAAGATTTTCTTTTTCATAAACGAGTTCGGTTGGCCTACCGTTTAGCTGTAGCCGAGTCTTAACCAGCCGAAGCTCGTACAATGACAGATGTATCTTAAAGTTACGATTAACTCATAAGAAGCTCATATAAAATCGAAGCTTACTATTAAGCTTGTGTTGGCCAGAGGCCGAGACTATCATAAGGATCGTCCTTACCGGAACTCACTTCGAATTGCCGAAGTTGCACGAATGTCTGAAGCTGGACGCACCTTCAAATCCGAAGTTCATCCCTCTGGAGCTGAGGCTTAGGCAACCAGCTCGCCGAAGCTCACTCCCGGCAGAAGGTCTTGCAAATGTTCATAAGTTAAACTTTCGTTGCCTAAAACTGTAATAAACCATTAGATGGAAGTTACTATCCTGAACACACAGTATGAAGCTCCCCACCTCGATCTTGCAATCCGAGGCTCATGTTAATTGGAGCTCATTTTAAAGTTTATCACGTTTTTATCCGGATCCTAATCCTCACATTCAATCCTAACTTAATAGGATATCGTCTCATAGGAACCAATTCCGACATTTGATTCAATCGGAGCTTGTCTCACTGTGATCAGAGCTAATTTCAACCTTATCCAAAGCTACCTTCCGGAGCATATGATTCAAAGTTTAGCTCATTCGAAGCTTATCGTTTAGCTCGGAGCTCCATCTCGATCAGATCTCGTTTCGATAGGGAACCCTTCTTTCCTGTAGCTTATTTTGAACTCCATGTTACCATGAACTTACTCTGGAACAACATTTAAAATGGTGCCACATCTTAAAAAAAGCACGTTAACATAAGCTGCAGTTTAAATGACGCTTCATCTTAACAGGAGTTGCACCTTACCGGGAGTTACGTCCTTTGAAGCTCGTATTTTAGAAATTTGCTTACCTTAACTAGGGCTTATCCTTTTCGGGGCTTAGTCCGCAGCTCGTGTTGAACAGATCTAACTCTGAACATCGTGCTAGATCAACTTACTTATATTACAACCTTCGGTTTACAACCTTCTTTCCTAACTTACGATTTCGAACCTTCCTGGTTCACTTTCCGGATACTAATATTTTACGGACCTCCACGTACGAACCTCCGTCCGTCATTTACCTTAGGATACTGACCTCCGGTGCTGCTCAAATCATTGTACTCATGTTCCACCTAGTAAGGACGGAACACATATTACAGTTACTCATGTTACGTCTAGTAAAACTTATGTCCCATCCAGTGATAGTTGATATGAGGCCGAGGGATGGAACTCATGTTTCATCTAACTAACAATGATCCAAAAGATGGAACCATTCGGAAGTATGTCCCCACGAGAGGAGATACTAAAACCTTTGTAACAATATCAAGCACCATGAAATGATACTATGAGAACACTTATGTAATATAATCTAGCATCATATTTATTGAATGCATATCACGCGAGATTGGGGGACAACACTGGTATGATACCGCTTATGAGTAAACTGTTTGCGTTAAATATTTTATACGCATACAAATACTACTCCATTAAACATCGTGGTTGAGCAACTTCTATATGCAGCTCTGTGCACGCGATGTAAACATGATCCTGCTTGGTTCCATTGGTTGAGCAACCCCTCGAATTAGCTCAGTTCCACGACATACACATATTCTATGGATTGAGCAACTGCTCTAACTAGCCCCATGATTTAGGCAATGGCCTCGACACTCACGGGTTACATTTATCGCCCTAATTAGACCAAGTGTAGGCCAACGGACGATCTCCGATGGTCGGACGTATTACCACAACCGTACTATACACACACGATCGACATATTCTCGTGAACACATGGTTCGGGTCACTTTATTAAAAAACGTAGCTTCGGTAGTGATGCTTACCGAAACATACACCCGCGTCCATCTAACGCGGAGGGCACCATTCTCAGAAAGTGTTACATGTAAAACAATATAAAACCTTCTTCTTGTATACGATATGGTACGATGGGTCGTTTGATATTTGTTGATGAATATTTACTGAACACATTTTCACAAGAAGCTAGGTGTTGTTATTACTTTAACATCTTTCAAACTTATCTCGCTGATCACGGGATAATAAGCTGGCGAAGTCGAAAGTTCCTTCGTGCAGTAATATACCTATGGCATAAGCCTAAGTATCAATGGTTGAACAGCCATTCAAAAGAATACGTTCTATACATACGTGTATATACATTCAAGATATCTAAACAAGTAAGTCATGCATGCAAAGGAACAAGCAAAAATGGCATAATGAAAAGAGAGAAAAAGTGAAAGCGTTACGTAACAAAGGTACATCATGAGCACCACGAAAAGTAGCAAATTGTTCATTGCGGATCCAAAAGAAAGATGCAGCTCACACGCTGCACCATCAAAACACACATAAATAAACAGCGACAAACACCTTCACCTGACCTACGAGATGGAGGTGTGGAGGTCAAAAACATTCATCTATATATAGTCTAGCACACGTACGTTAAAACGAACGTACACTAGACTGGGGGACATGATTGGGTATATACCAATATGCCGCAGCTTCGGGTGATGCCGAAGCTCTATCTTATATAAGTAGCAAGTGTTAGCTTAAGTCTATAATACATGCATCTGCAATGCATATACACTAGACTTGGGGACATGATTGGGTATATACCAATATGCCGCAGCTTCGGTCCTGTCGAAGTTCCCGAAGCTCCGTCTAATATTAGTAGCTACGTCCGAGAGAATCTTTGACCATAGGCATTCCCAATAATGAACAGTTAACAATCCAATCCGTGTCGGGTGCGGAATATCGAGAAGACAGGGACGCACCCTATTGTCCAACGGAACTCCAGGTACACCTGCAGGGACGCACCTTATTATCCAAAGTCAGTCCTGTAAAGGAACGCACCCTATTGTCCAACGGAACTCCAGGTACACCTGTAGGGATGCACCTTATTACCCAAAGTGAGCCCTATATAAGGGACTTACCTCCTCACTCCTAAGGACCAGATCAGATATACTCTCTCTCTAGAATATTTGCTCTCACTAGTCCGTAGCTTATTCTCTTACCATCACCTCTTGTCGGAGGTTCTCGGCCTCGTGGCGTACAAACCGTATCTACCTATAACGTAGATACGGGTACCAATTGGGAATCGCCAGCCGATAAGCTCTTAAGCTTCGGCCCGAGCACCTTCGTCCTAACCTATATCTGATGTTTGCAGCAAAGACCAAGCACGGGTGGACGAGACGCAGCTCTTGAGTATCGTCCAGAAGAAGGTTCTTAAGCTTCGTCCTGGGGCTGCTGGTTTTTGTATCAACACATATATATATATATGTATATATGTGTTACATCATGCATGGCATCATGCAAGTGTGTTCTTGATGTACTCATCCCGAGATCCTACACATTGCTCCAAATAACGAGCTCATTCCATTGTTATTCCGCGATGAGCTCTGAGCTAATTCCGCGATGGCTCCGTGAACAAAAGAAAAGGTGATAACTTTATTACTTTGTGTTCAATGTAGCAGGGACAACTTTAAATTGTGAATCCACTTTGATGTACTCAATTCAACGCTTAACGCACAAGTATATGGTACAATTCAGAAGGACGTTTTACTACCATCTCTTTTCCAACTGTACAAATTGTACAGTGTTTTAAAAAAAAAAAAAGAAGGAAAGCCGGATACGAAATAGCTTCTATCACTAAATCCCATGTGCTAAACTGAAACATGGACACCAAGGTCTTTGAGCGCCCGTACTGAAGAAATAACAGAATACCATTTATCATAAAATGAATTTTAAGCAAGCTCTGATGAGTTTTATATAGGGACACATCCGAGCTCCGAGATCCGATCTCCGCATAGCCTCCGGCATAAGCTCCGAGCTCCATGCTCGTACCGATATATTCCGACCTCCTTACTCGTTTCAAAATGGCTTCGAGCTCCGTGCTCCGATACCGAGTTTTTCTGAGCTAAACTGTGACAACTCTCCAAATTAGGTATTAATTAACTCTAAGCATGTGCATTCTTACGCTAATTTCCTGGTTAAGTTTTAACAAAACCTTTTTGTTGTGATGTAAGTCTAGCAAGCTCAAAATACTTTAAACAAAAAGTATTACGAATTTTTTGATTAATTATAATCGCGTACAAACGTATCGGAACGAACCCGACAAAACTAATGAACACAAGTTTGTGACACAAAATATAATTAATAATTCAATTATTAATTACGAGTATTTATACATCTATAACATATAGATACAATGGTTTAAATATACGTTTAACATAAAACGTATTATAAACGAACAGAAATAATTCTAAAACATACATAAAAGGTCGAATCATAAAAATGCAAATTTTCTCAATCGTTTGAAAGTATTCAAAACAATACCTCAAAATATGAAATCATAATTTGATTGAAAATTGGCACCTTATTGGACCCGTACACGGAATTAACGGATTGAATACCTAACAATTTAACACAAAATATCTAGGGACAAAAAGTTGTCATGCCATACCCATTCGTTGACTTGCATAAGCCGTCCCAAACCAACCCCTTTTTCACCCATACTTGCATTATTTTGGTGAAATACTTACACATTAACCTCAATTATTTACCAACCCAAACTCTCTCATTTTGTTGCCTTCCTCTCCTCACTTCACACGACAGCAGCCAGCTGATCAGATTCATCATCATCATCAAACAAATTCATTCACAAAGTCTTGCAAAGAAAAAGAGGGGAACTAGCTCAAAGATCATCATCTACCTCTTCTTCATTCTCCTTCTTAAAAAGCTTTGTAAGAACTACTTCTACTCCACTAATATTTTATGATTATTGCTTCTCAACATGTTATTAGTTCACTTTATTAAAGATCATCCACGAAAACATAATTAAAACAAAAGAAAACTTAACTTTGGTGATGTCGAATTCCTAGACAGATTTCTTTGTTACGGTAGAAAAATCGTATAAAATCGTACGAGTAACGAAAACACATGAGACCACTTGTAGAATCTTCATATTTATGTTATGAACAACTTTCATGAAGAATGTTTTGCTTGAAAATGAACAGATTCTGATCTAGTAACCGAATTGTGAGATTAACTCTGAAAAACGGGATTCCTGGACAGCCTATGATCACGATTTTTTTTAAAAATCTTGTGGATGTTTATAAATCATGAAAAAAATTACTGGAAGTAGGTGATATATGTAGGAACATCGTGTAAAAATTTCAGATTCATTCGATAACTTTTGACCACCGAGAACAGGCCCGAAAATGGACGAAAACACTCAAAAACTGAGTTTCGGGACTGTTTTGGCACGATTTAAATAACGACACTTTCGAGTCAACTATAAAATGCAACGACAATTTTTCCGAGCTCAAATAACCTATTTAAGTGATGTGTAAAAGTTTCGGGTCAAACCGAACACGTTTGACCAAGTCGATACAAACGAGCCACAAACGATAAACGTAAACCGACAAATATTAAACATTAAAACTTTTGGACCGAAAATGTATTGGGCTAAATGATTGAATCAATTATATTGGGCCACATTAATTGGACCGAGATATTTGGGCCTTATTATCGGGCCAAACGAGTTGGGCCAAAGCCCAGTGGGTTGTGTGATTATAGAACGCAAACTTAAAACCGGTTTTTATCAATATAGAATGATCCTTTTGATATATATATTTTCGAACGACAACAAAGTTATATAAATACGAACGATTATAATTTATATATATATAATTATAAATGGATCTACGACAATCGTATATTGTTTATACAAAAACGACAACTTATATTTATATATGTATAAATATAGATACGACATTTCGACAAAGTGTATTTATTTATATATATACAATTGAACGAGGTTATCTTTATAACAAATATACTTATGATTTTAAAACATAAACGTTAAACGACAACGAAAGGACTATGACGTGTATATGTATACACTTAACAATAATAGGATTTAAGAAATAATAACAATATTTCGACACAATGTCACAACGAAGTTAACAACTTACATTATTATGAAATTAACCATTTCTACAAAACAAACAAACTATTAAACATAAGTGATTAAACAAATCAAACGTACTTATGTTAATACATTTATTGTATATAGGTTAACATACCTTGGGCTATAATCTGTCGGCTGCTAGCCTTCCTTACCGAGCAAATCACCGTGAGTTCACAGCCCCTACTTTGCAAATGTTTTATGCTTTTAAACATAGGGGTGTAAACATAGAAACTGCATGCAAACACATGCAGCAAATTATATAAATGCTTTATTACTTTATTCAACTGTTTGATATGAAATATTATTTCACAACTGTTTTGGGAATTAGACAATAAATCCTAGTACGGACCAGACTTGAGATGTGTGCATGAAAGACCTTATGTCATGCAGACTATAACCATTAGCTAGGTGACTCTAGCCACTGAGTATACGAATAGTACTATTGCCGTGACGACCCTCCTGTGGATGGAGCGTATACTTAACTGTCCTTCAGGCAAGAAACATAAGTTTTGGTTGTGGTTTGGTTATAGGGTTAGGTCGCGTTACTTTAACCTGCGAGGTTTAGCTCACCTTTCAGGGGATTATAGTCTAAGCATTCCCACTTACTATTTAGGATGAACTTATCCTACAACCGTTTTATACCGGTATACTTTCAGGTTATTTTTATATGATGGTAAACCACCAGACATACATTTTGGGTAACAACCCACATAAACCATATTTTAGGGTAACTATCCCTACAATTTTATAAATTGTAAAACCTGCAAACATTTACTTATTGAATAACAATTCAATAATTCTAAACATAAATGGTTTAACATACCTTACATTTATACAAAACCTGTGAATTCACTCAACATATTTGTTGACGACTTTCTTTCTATGTTATACAGGAAATTAGCAACGTAAGTAAAGAATCGCATGCATTCAGGATGGACAACCCTGGACTACTTAGGATGCCATATATTTTGGGACAGCTTTTGAGGATTTCCTCTGTATTACTGCAGACATTGCAGTTATACTCACGAAATATTATCTTAACATATGTATTGTAAAACTTAAATGTTTTAAACTCTACTACTACTGTTACGACTTACATAGTCGTACTACTTTTGTAACAATTGTTTAAACTGGCATCTTAAATTATTATGTTGCGCGATAGCCATATGCTCTGAGTATGTATGTGTATTGTTTGGGTTGATTTAACTGCTCACGCCCCGTCACATAACAGAAGCTTCCACATGATTAATTAGTACTGATTGTGATTACCGTTTTGGCGGGGTGTGACAGACTTGGTATCAGAGCCATTGGTTATAGCGAACTAGAAGTCTTTAGGTGACTGAAAACCTTAGAGACCTAGACTATAGCCTTGGCTAGAACATTCAGGCATTCATACATACATACGTTTATATACATCTAACATACGACTGACACGTCACACACAATTTCCCTTGTCACAGTATGTCTAGTCAATCACTTATTCATGTTTATGCTTCGGACGAGGAGCCGACCGAGGCTACTTTTGAGGGTCCCGCGATCACTGTAGGGGATGAGTCATCTGTTCATTTGAGAGATATGTCGGATGACACGAGTGACGCTTACATTGCGCCACCACCGACAGCACATGAGGTTACCCCTACTACTACAGGTATTCACCATCAGGCCGCTGAGACTTCTCGCAGGCCTGTGTCTAGGAGGACACCGAGGATGTGTGTCCGAGATCTTCCTACTGGTCCATTAGCACCGGCGGACGAGTCTATTGAGTCTCCACGGAGAGCACCCAGGTTTGCTCACCTAGAGTGGATGACTCCTATGTTGAGGCACTGGAGGTCATTAGAGGGTTTTCCCTCCACATTTGAGACAGGAGAGTCCTCACGACCCCCAGCACCACTGCCTACCACTGGAGAGCCGATAGAGTAGACTCTCCCTACATTAGTTGCTGTTATGCGTACATTGTTCTGTATTACTTCTAGCAGGGGTTCTCACCTTGGACAGGTACAGGATGAGGTCTCCCGTCTGTATGGGGACATGGCTGGTATGCATGAGCATCATCACTTTCTATTGAACCATGTGTTTACTGCCCAGGAGATAGCTGAGTCCGCACGTGCTCGTGTGAGGGCACTTGAGAGACATGTTAGGATTGCAGGGCTTGTGGTTGGTGCTTGTGTGGTGATGGCTGTGTTGAGGACAGCCGTGGGATCATTTCTACCGTACTTCCGTTAGACCTATGTAGGGCGGGTTGTGCCTACTTAGGATTATATATACTATGTATTAGACTTGGAACTTTGGTTCGACGGGTATAGACAGACCTGTCATGTTTTGTGTATCATTTGGATCGACGGTGTGTAGACCGACCCGTCATGCTTTGATTTGTCTCTGGACCGATGGATATCTAGGATAGATCCATCCTGTTTTGTATAAAAACTTGTGAACTAACTATGACCAGTTATATGATATGACATATGTGTCTGGTTTATTATTATTGTTTATGTTACTGTGCATTGTGATTGGATTATGAATTGAAATAGAGACTACATAACTATGGATACTGAAATATGTCTTTGTAACCTATAGATCTCTTGAAACTGGAAAAATGGCAGAACCTATTATAAGTGAATGCTCATCAGATGATGACATAACCATCAACGAGTAGATACAATATGTGTATGTCGACACCGAAACAATTCCGATAGTGGAACTTGTGGAAGAAGAAATTGAAAACCACCAATTCGCCATGGTCGACATAGAGGAGTACGAAAGAGTACGAGACCAGGCTGAAAGATTGGATGGCCAAAATTGGGAGCTTGTGTTCAAATGTAGGAACCATGAGCTAGAATTGAGAATCTTAAAGAGGCCTATGATTGTCCGAGTTAAGGATAAAATACGCTTCTGGAAGAAAGTGGCTAGTAATCGCAAGAAAAGAGTTAGGTCTTGGATCAAACGTTTGTGCAAATGCTCAACTGAGAATGATCTGGGCTATTATCCGACTCTGCGATACAAAACTATGCTGGAAACACGCTACTTCTCTCCCAATCTGAATCAGGAGTAAAAGTGAAGGATCTACACTGCGACAGAGAATATAGCTAAGGATAGCTTAATAATGAACTGATGAAGAACTGTCGTAGGAATATAACTATTTTGTTAAGATCTAGGTATAGCTAAGTTTAGTCTAATTAGTACTGTAGCAACTCGTGTTGTATTGGAAACCACTCTTGATGGATATAGAAGATATCATCAAGTTTTGTATGAAACGATGTAAGAATGTTTCAATTAATGTATATTATAACTTAGGTTCGATTCGAAATTTCGTGCGAATTATATTCATTTCTATATATACACGTGATAGAAAATTTACCACGTGATAATTGTTTGAAACCATTTCCTGCAAACTTTGAAAACCTACTACACTTTGAATTATTGATTTTATCTTGAATTCCCTAAAACATTGTTTGCGCTTGATCGATGATGAAAAGAAATATGTATTTGGCATTATATAATGACGCCTGGCCAACGTGATTATATTGTACAAAGTACATATGGGTGTTTCAAAGTTGTGCGACATGCAATGTGAAACCTTATTCTTTCAAATTCTCCATACTATTCATTTGATAGACAATGTGAAATCTTGTTCATCACATTCATTATTTTGGCATTGACTTCTGCATTTTATTCATCGCAGAACTGAACTATGCCGCCAAAACGACGAATTACTAGGAACAGTCAGAAGACAACTGTACCCCCTACATCTGAAACCATTCCACCCCTAACACTGAGGAAACTACTGAGCAGTTGATAGCTAGACGCATAGTTGAAGGTATTGCCGAGTATGAGGCAAGTCGAAACCGTGAGAATGGGATAAATAACAGTGGATCGACCCCTGTTAATGCTGAGACTGTTGTGAATACTCGCCGAGGGTGTTCATATAAGACATTTCAGGCTTGTAAACCACCTCCCTTCTGTGGCACTGAAGGTGCTATTGGTATTATACACTGGATAGAAAAGATGGATTCTGTGTTGGACATCAGTGATTGTCTACCAGACACTGCGGTGAAATATGTCGCCTGCACACTAGCTGATAAAGCTTTGACTTGGTGGAATAGTCAAGTCCAGTCGATGGGACGACCAGCTGCTTATTCCATGACATGGGAAACATTGAAGCGTATGATGATGGAAGAATTCTGCCCTCGCAGTGAGATGCAGAAAATTGAGACTGAGCTGTGGAACATTGCTATGATTGGCGCTGATATCACTGGTTATACAACCAGGTTCCAAGAACTAGCTCGTCTTGTGCCACATATGGTAACACCTGAGTATAAGCGTATTGAACGCTATGTGTATGGACTGGCACCACAGATCAGGAGTTTAGTTACGTCCTCCAAACCTGACACCTTCAGGAGCGCTGTTACCCTAGCGCAGAGTTTGACTGATGAAGCAGTTAGAATGGGGACGCTGATACAGAAAACTGTGCCGGCCAAGGTTGAGCCGAGCAGTGCTGAAGCTGGTAGTTCTGGAAGTAAGAAGCGTAAATGGAATGACCGTCAGGGTCAAACCAACAAGAAAGGATCTGGAAATCCTAAGTCTTACGCTGCCACCATTGTGGAACCGAAGCCATACTTGGGTAACAAACCTAAGTGTGATAAGTGTAGCAAACACCATGAGGGTGAATGTTGGTTTTGCGACAGCTGTAAGGGATGGGGTCACAAAACCCAAAACTGTAAGGTTAACCCTACCCCTAAGGGAAACACTGCTCGCCAAAACCAGGGTTGTTTTGAATGTGGCGACACGAGGCATTATCGAAACCGATGCCCTCGACTCAATAACCAAAACCGTAACGCCAACAACGCTCGTAACCGCAACAACAATGGGAACAACCGTGGAAACAACAACAACCGAGCAGCCAACAACAATGCTAACAACAACAACAATCAACCAGCCCGTGGACGCGTGTTCATGTTAGGAGCACCAGAGGCACGTCAGGATCCTAACACAGTCACTGGTACGTTTCTAGTAAACAACCACTTTGCTTCTGTGTTATTTGATTCCGGTGCTGATTTAAGCTTTGTGTCCACTGAGTTTAGACCACTATTAGAGATCGAATCCCTTAAGCTAGATAACAAATATACTGTAGAGCTAGCCGATGGTAAGTTGATTGAATCAGGAGAAATAGTACCAGGATGTTCCTTAACATTAGAAGGTCATTCTTTCAAGATAGACTTACTACCGGTAGAACTAGGGAGCTTCGATATAGTGGTTGGCATGGATTGGTTGTCACTGAACCGCGCAGAAATCATTTGTCATGAGAAGATCGTACGGTTACCTTTACCGTCAGGAGAAATATTGATGATTCAAGGAGAAAAGAGTAACCGTGTGGTGAAGACGATTACATGCATGAAGGCAAATAAGTATCTACGAAAAGGGTACCAAGCATTTTTGGTACATGTTGTGGATAAGAAACCCGAGGAGCGACGCATAAACGACGTGGCCATAGTACGCGATTACCCAGGAGTATTTCCTGACGAGCTACCAGGGTTACCACCTCCACGACATGTTGAATTTCATATCGACCTAGTGCCGGGAGCTGCACCAATTGCTCGTGCGCCTTACCGTTTAGCTCCATCAGAAATGCAGGAACTGTCTGCACAGTTACAAGAACTGTTGGATTTAGGATTCATCCGACCGAGCTTTTCACCGTGGGGAGCTCCGGTTTTGTTCGTCAAAAAGAAGGATGGATCAATGCGGATGTGTATCGATTATCGAGAACTGAACAAAGTGACGATCAAGAACCGATACCCATTGCCACGCATCGATGAGTTGTTTGACCAGCTGCAAGGGTCAAGTTATTACTCAAAGATCGACTTGAGATCGGGTTACCATCAACTGAAGGTACGGGATGAGGATATCCCTAAGACTGCGTTTAGGACTCGATACGGTCATTACGAGTTCCTGGTTATGCCATTTGGGCTAACGAATGCGCCAGTAGTGTTCATGGATCTAATGAATAGAGTATGTAAACCTTACCTTGATAAGTTCGTCATAGTGTTCATTGACGATATCTTGATATACTCGCGAATGAAGGAAGACCATGAACGACATCTGAGGCTGATTCTTGAATTACTGGAGAAAGAGAAGCTTTATGCAAAGTTCTCTAAATGCGAATTTTGGATGCGTGAAGTTCATTTCCTTGGTCATGTGATCAATAACAAAGGAATTCATGTGGACCCATCCAAAATTGAGGCGATTAAGAATTGTGAAGCACCAAAGACCCCAACTGAAATACGACAATTCCTTGGGCTAGCCGGTTACTACCGAAGATTCATTGAGAATTTCTCGAAGATAGCTCAACCAATTACCGCCCTAACGCAAAAAGACAAGAAGTTTGATTGGGGCGAGAAGCAAGAGAATGCTTTTCAACTGCTGAAAGAGAAATTGAGCACCGCACCTATCCTATCATTACCAGAAGGAGTAGAAAATTTTGTTGTCTACTGTGATGCCTCACATCAAGGATTAGGTTGCGTGTTAATGCAAAACGACAAAGTCATTGCTTACGCGTCTCGTCAATTGAAGATTCACGAGAAGAACTATACGACGCATGACTTAGAGCTAGGAGCAGTCGTTTTTGCCCTTAAGATTTGGAGACACTACCTATACGGTACGAAGTGTACGATCTTTACTGATCACAAAAGTCTCCAACATATATTTGATCAGAAAGAACTCAACATGAGACAAATACGTTGGGTTGAACTGTTGAATGATTACGACTGTGAAATCAAGTATCATCCAGGCAAAGCTAATGTAGTAGCGGATGCCTTGAGTCGTAAGGAACGAGTAAAACCTCGAAGAGTTCGAGCCTTAGGACTGACAATCCACTTGGATCTGATTACCCATATTCGTGATGCTCAACAAGCGGCCTTTACTCCAGAACGTATGAAGGACGAATCCCTCAAAGGGATGGAGAAGCAACTGGAGTCTAAGGAAAATGGAGTATTGTACTTCATGAATCGAATTTGGATTCCTTGTGTTGATGAGCTACGTAGCCTAGTATTGGACGAAGCTCATAAGTCCAATTACTCGATACATCCTGGTGCTGATAAGATGTACCACGATCTGAAAGGATTTTACTGGTGGCCTGGCATGAAAAGAGACATTGCCACCTATGTTAGTAGATGTCTGACTTGTGCAAAAGTTAAGACTGAGTACCAAAAGCCGTCCGGACTTTTGCAACAACCCGAGTTGCCCAAATGGAAATGGGAACACATCACGATGGATTTCATCACGAAGCTACCGAAAACATCATCTGGGATGGATTCCATATGGGTGATTGTCGACCGACTGACAAAATCATCTCACTTTCTAGCCATCAAAGAGACAGATAAGATGGAAAAGCTGGCTAGAATCTACATAAAAGAAGTTGTTTCTAGACATGGAGTTCCATTATCTATCATCTCTGATAGAGATGCACGTTTCACCTCTCGCTTCTGGCAAACACTGCAGCGAGCATTAGGCACTAGACTCGACATGAGTACCGCCTACCATCCACAAACCGATGGTCAAAGCGAGCGAACGATACAAACGCTTGAGGACTTGCTACGAGCCTGCGTGATTGATTTTGAAGGAAACTGGGATGTTCATCTCCCTTTAGCCGAATTCTCGTACAACAATAGTTATCATACGAGCATACAAATGGCACCTTTCGAGGCGTTGTACGGACGCAAGTGCCGATCCCCACTCTGTTGGGCAGAAATGGATGACAGACAGTTATCAGGTCCTGAGATAGTCCAAGAGACAACGGACAAGATATCTCAAGTGCTTAATAGATTGAAAACAGCACGAGACCGACAAAAGAGTTATGCAGACAATAGACGAAAACCTTTAGAGTTTCAAGTAGGTGACAGAGTCCTACTCAAAGTATCTCCTTGGAAAGGAGTTGTGCGATTTGGAAAACGCGGTAAATTGAATCCACGTTACATTGGACCTTTTGAGATCCTAGCAAGGATTGGTCCTGTAGCTTATAAGCTTAAACTTCCGCAAGAACTTAGTAATATTCACGACACGTTTCACGTGAGTAATCTTAAGAAGTGTCTATCGGACGAGACACTAATTATCCCTCCTGACGAAGTTTTCATTGATGCAAAACTCAATTTTGTGGAGGAACCCATCGAAATAATTGATCGGAAAACACATAAACTCCGACGCAGTCGGATCGAACTAGTCAAGATTCGATGGAACTCAAAACGCGGTACAGAGTCTACCTGGGAACGTGAGGATGAAATGCGCAAGAAGTATCCTCAACTATTTGAACCGGTGACCGCGACTTACGACACGACCTAAATCTCGGGACGAGATTTCCCTAACGGGGGAAGAATGTGACAACTCTCCAAATTAGGTATTAATTAACTCTAAGCATGTGCATTCTTACGCTAATTTCCTGGTTAAGTTTTAACAAAACCTTTTTGTTGTGATGTAAGTCTAGCAAGCTCAAAATACTTTAAACAAAAAGTATTACGAATTTTTTGATTAATTATAATCGCGTACAAACGTATCGGAACGAACCCGACAAAACTAATGAACACAAGTTCGTGACACAAAATATAATTAATAATTCAATTATTAATTACGAGTATTTATACATCTATAACATATAGATACAATGGTTTAAATATACGTTTAACATAAAACGTATTATAAACGAACAGAAATAATTCTAAAACATACATAAAAGGTCGAATCATAAAAATGCAAATTTTCTCAATCGTTTGAAAGTATTCAAAACAATACCTCAAAATATGAAATCATAATTTGATTGAAAATTGGCACCTTATTGGACCCGTACACGGAATTAACGGATTGAATACCTAACAATTTAACACAAAATATCTAGGGACAAAAAGTTGTCATGCCATACCCATTCGTTGACTTGCATAAGCCGTCCCAAACCAACCCCTTTTTCACCCATACTTGCATTATTTTGGTGAAATACTTACACATTCACCTCAATTATTTACCAACCCAAACTCTCTCATTTTGTTGCCTTCCTCTCCTCACTTCACACGACAGCAGCCAGCTGATCAGATTCATCATCATCATCAAACAAATTCATTCACAAAGTCTTGCAAAGAAAAAGAGGGGAACTAGCTCAAAGATCATCATCTACCTCTTCTTCATTCTCCTTCTTAAAAAGCTTTGTAAGAACTACTTCTACTCCACTAATATTTTATGATTATTGCTTCTCAACATGTTATTAGTTCACTTTATTAAAGATCATCCACGAAAACATAATTAAAACAAAAGAAAACTTAACTTTGGTGATGTCGAATTCCTAGACAGATTTCTTTGTTACGGTAGAAAAATCATATAAAATCGTACGAGTAACGAAAACACATGAGACCACTTGTAAAATCTTCGTATTTATGTTATGAACAACTTTCATGAAGAATGTTTTGCTTGAAAATGAACAGATTCTGATCTAGTAACCGAATTGTGAGATTAACTCTGAAAAACGGGATTCCTGGACAGCCTATGATCACGATTTTTTTTAAAAATCTTGTGGATGTTTATAAATCATGAAAACATTACTGGAAGTAGGTGATATATGTAGGAACATCGTGTAAAAATTTCAGATTCATTCGATAACTTTTGACCACCGAGAACAGGCCCGAAAATGGACGAAAACACTCAAAAACTGAGTTTCGGGACTGTTTTGGCACGATTTAAATAACGACACTTTCGAGTCAACTATAAAACGCAACGACAATTTTTCCGAGCTCAAATAACCTATTTAAGTGATGTGTAAAAGTTTCGGGTCAAACCGAACACGTTTGACCAAGTCGATACAAACGAGCCACAAACGATAAACGTAAACCGACAAATATTAAACATTAAAACTTTTGGACCGAAAATGTATTGGGCTAAATGATTGAATCAATTATATTGGGCCACATTAATTGGGCCGAGATATTTGGGCCTTATTATCGGGCCAAACGAGTTGGGCCAAAGCCCAGTGGGTTGTGTGATTATAGAACGCAAACTTAAAACCGGTTTTTATCAATATAGAATGATCCTTTTGATATATATATTTTCGAACGACAACAAAGTTATATAAATACGAACGATTATAATTTATATATATATAATTATAAATGGATCTACGACAATCGTATATTGTTTATACAAAAACGACAACTTATATTTATATATATATAAATATAGATACGACATTTCGACAAAGTGTATTTATTTATATATATACAATTGAACGAGGTTATCTTTATAACAAATATACTTATGTTTTTAAAACATAAACGTTAAACGACAACGAAAGGACTATGACGTGTATATGTATACACTTAACAATAATAGGATTTAAGAAATAATAACAATATTTCGACACAATGTCACAACGAAGTTAATAACTTACATTATTATGAAATTAACCATTTCTACAAAACAAACAAACTATTAAACATAAGTGATTAAACAAATCAAACGTACTTATGTTAATACATTTATTGTATATAGGTTAACATACCTTGGGCTATAATCTGTCGGCTGCTAGCTTTCCTTACCGAGCAAATCACCGTGAGTTCACAGCCCCTACTTTGCAAATGTTTTATGCTTTTAAACATAGGGGTGTAAACATAGAAACTGCATGCAAACACATGCATCAAATTATATAAATGCTTTATTACTTTATTCAACTGTTTGATATGAAATATTATTTCACAACTGTTTTGGGAATTAGACAATAAATCCTAGTTCGGACCAGACTTGAGATGTGTGCATGAAAGACCTTATGTCATGCAGACTATAACCATTAGCTAGGTGACTCTAGCCACTGAGTATACGAATAGTACTATTGCCGTGACGACCCTCCTGTGGATGGAGCGTATACTTAACTGTCCTTCAGGCAAGAAACATAAGTTTTGGTTGTGGTTTGGTTATAGGGTTAGGTCGCGTTACTTTAACCTGCGAGGTTTAGCTCACCTTTCAGGGGATTATAGTCTAAGCATTCCCACTTACTATTTATGATGAACTTATCCTACAACCGTTTTATACCGGTATACTTTCTGGTTATTTTTATATGATGGTAAACCACCAGACATACATTTTGGGTAACAACCCACATAAACCATATTTTAGGGTAACTATCCCTACAATTTTATAAATTGTAAAACCTGCAAACATTTACTTATTGAATAACAATTCAATAATTCTAAACATAAATGGTTTAACATACCTTACATTTATACAAAACCTGTGAATTCACTCAACATATTTGTTGACGACTTTCTTTCTATGTTATACAGGAAATTAGCAACGTAAGTAAAGAATCGCATGCATTCAGGATGGACAACCCTGGACTACTTAGGATGCCATATATTTTGGGACAGCTTTTGAGGATTTCCTCTGTATTACTGCAGACATTGCAGTTATACTCACGAAATCTTATCTTAACATATGTATTGTAAAACTTAAATGTTTTAAACTCTACTACTACTGTTACGACTTACATAGTCGTACTACTTTTGTAACAATTGTTTAAACTGGCATCTTAAATTATTATGTTGCGCGATAGCCATATGCTCTGAGTATGTATGTGTATTGTTTGGGTTGATTTAACTGCTCACGCCCCGTCACATAACAGAAGCTTCCAAATGATTAATTAGTACTGATTGTGATTACCGTTTTGGCGGGGTGTGACATAAACCGAGCTCCGGACACCGAGCTCCGTCCTCGAGATCATCCGAGCTCCGAACTCATTTGAAATATAATCCGAGTTCTGAACTCGTTCTGATGTGACTCCAAGCTCCAAGCTTCGTACTTCGGTCTCGTTCATATTTACCGGGTCCATGCTCCGAGTTGGTGTTGTTCCGAGACAAAACCAAGCTTCACACTCTCGTTGGCTTAACCTTGAGCTTCAAGGTCGCGCTCATTATGACGAGCTCCGTGTTCAACCCGAGCAAAGCTCCGTGATGCCTCCGGATTCCGAGCTCCACACACAGTTTATGTGGCTGCGTGCTCCGGTCTCCGTACCCATTTCTACGTTATTCTGTGATGTCATTTAGCGCAAGATGGGCTCGTCCGCGATGGAACCAAGCTCCGGACACAAGCTCATTACGAGATGGACACGTACACAAAGATCTTCAAAATTTAAAGTTTACATGTTACAAGCGTTCAGTGTGAAACCACCTAGCAAAATGTTGTGAAAATATTATTTTATTACCTTCCTGTCAATAGGAACTGTTCCTTTATCCAAGGCACGTGCTGAGGTGAGACCAAGTTACAAATTTGCAGAAGTATGGTGTGTACTGTGGCGTTTCCTATTTTCATTTACTAATGAAAAAGGTGAAAATGTACAAGTACTCAATGCATGAGTACAGCCGAAGATATATCTACCATGGGTACTGCTATCATAACAAGCTTCACATCGGTGATACTTGTGCATTGGAATCAATTAATTCCAATTATAGCCACACTACATGACATTTTTAAAAGCAAAATGGTGTAAAAGGAAAGATCACAGGGACTACAAAATTGACATTATTTTAGTCCTGGTGCTTACATAATAGTAGAACTCAACATTAACATATGTTGAATACGCACTCCAAGTGCTCAATAAAATGACTAAACCAATGGCACAACTTTTATTGCATATTGTACAACATAGCATTGCTGTGTATATTCTGTTCTTACCTCCAGCAAAGAAAAGGGGTAGTTCCGATCACACCCCACTCGTTGCCCCGATCGCAGCTAATACGATGTCCCGATCGCAGCCACGTATCATCTTGATCACAACTTATACGTTGTTCCGATCACATCCACCCGTAACTCATCTTTTTAAGTTCAATACTACTAAAATTTTTAGTACTATTGAACTGGGGGCAAGCATAATATGATAATATTGTGGCTAATGGTCCCTCTTGCTTTGATTGAAGAGCCCGGGTTCTGCGATGCCGCCGTGGGGTTCCGCCCCCGGGTTCCGCGATGCCGCCGTGGGTTCCGCCCCCGTGTTCCGCGATGCCGCCGTGGGGTTCCGCCCCCGGGTTCCGCGATGCCGCCGTGGGTTCCGCCCCCGGGTTCCGCGATGCCGCCGTGGGGTTCCGCCCCCGGGTTCCGCGATGCCGCCGTGGGTTCCGCCCCCGGGTTCCGCGATGCCCCCGTGGGTTCCGCCCCCGGGTTCCGCGATGCCCCCGTGGGGTTCCGCCCCCGTGTTCCGCGATGCCCCCGTGGGGTTCCGCCCCCGTGCTCGGCGATGCCCCCGTGGGGTTCCGCCCCCGTGCTCGGCGATGCCCCCGTGGGGTTCCGCCCCCGTGCTCCGCAATGCCGTTGAGTTCCGCGATGCTATGAGTTCTCACTTCATCTCTTTTATGAATGAGCTCATCTCATTAGGTTTGAGCCCTCAGCTCTCAATTCTCACTTCTTAAGACATGGGTTCTTAGCTCATCTCTCCAATAAGTAAGCTCATCTCTTCTTCAGTTATGAACTCTCAGCTCCCATTTAAGTGAGCTCATCTCATCAGTCTTGAGCCCTCAGCTCACCTCTTCAGCTACGAGCTCTCGGCTCATGATTTCAGCAACGAGCCTTCAGCTCACCTCTTCAGCCATCAGCTCTTGGCTCATGACTTCAGCAACGAGCCTTCAGTCATCAGCTCTTGGCTCATGTCTTCAGCAACGAGCCTTCAGCTCACCTCTTCAGCTATCAGCTCTTGGCTCATGACTTCAGCAACGAGCTCTCAGCTCATATATTCAATGAGTGAGTTTTCAAGCTTATCTCTTCAAACTTTTTTCCGCAAGGACGTGTTTCCCTTGCGACGAGTGGCTACCCTTTTAAAAGGTCAGTTAGGCCTACGGCTATATGGTATAAAGATGATAAGTCAATACCTTTTTTCCGTGAGGACATGTTTCCCTTGCGATGAGCGGCTGTATACCGTAAAACCTTTGTACAGGTCGGCTAGCCCTTATAAGGTAATCACTTGATTCCACAAGGACGTATTCTCCTTGTGACGAATGGCTAACACCATAAAACCTTTAAACAAGGTCGGTTACGCCCATATAAATAACCGTACAACAGCATTATTGACTTTTGAGCTCGGAGGGAACTGATCCACCCTCCCGAAGCATCGAGGGAACTGATCCACCCTCGAAGCTTTAGCTTAACCAAAAGAGCCTACTTGTATGCTCTCACGTATGTTCATAAAACAAGTGAGAAATTAAAACCGCCTTCGGCGTCGTCGCACCACGCACTGGCATATGATTTTCATGCAATCAGCTAAGCCCAAGAGCGTGCTGCGAGCCTGCCCCCATAAGGGAATGCCTTCTAGCTTCCCGCTGGCAGAGGTCCACCAAATTATCATTTGGAAGTGACCGGAATATTGGTCGAGCCGAGGTGAACCTCCGCCACACACCAACCCATAATGTAGTCTAGAAATCTACAATTGTCATGACTTAAAACAAATTAAATTCGGTTCGAATTAACTGTAAGACCTGATTCCAGCTGAGACTGACGTTAACAGGCATGGGTAAATATCGTTGTGTTGCATGGATAAGCCCTTATCCCAGTAGGGTGCTGATGTGAGGCAACATGTCACGACACAATGACAAGTTCAATATGATACTTGACAAAGTTATCATACTGAACTGGGGGGAGTGATGATGTACTATCCGTCATCCCTTCAGACTTACTTTGCAAGGAATATATCTTGCTTTTATTTTGGCGAACTACATTGCAAGTACGTTCGTTGACCGCTTGCAGGTCCTTTTGGCATATCTCCATGTCAAGAAAAATGGTCGTTGCTCAACTCGACAGCTTTGTCTTATTTGAAGCTTTGCTAAACTTTACTCGGGCTCCCCTCATTTAGAGCTTACCCCATTTCAGCAGCTCGCTCCGAGCTCCGATTGTGTGAGGAGCTTATCCTGTAGCCATACTCGGACTCTGCTTGTTTGGGGCTTAGCTCATCTTAACAGTTTTGAGCTACGCTCTGACTCTTCTAGTTTAGAGCTCATGGCTCATCTTAGCAACTTGCCTCGGGAGTCCTGCTTAGTCTTTTGCTGCTCGATTGTTTTGTAAGCCCATCACCGTTATGGTTGGCACCTTTGTCAGGATATAGGCAATGGCATATCAAATAAGTTCGACACGACATGTATGAACATATCATACCGAACTTGGGGGACTTGATGATATACCCCTTACTTGGGGCTTCCACATGGCTTGGCCCATGGGCTTTGCTTATTGGGCTATATCCCCCCATATATAAAGGAACTAACCCTAGATGAAAGAGAGGATCTCTCACACAATTACACACACATTGTGTGTGCAGCCTCCATAGGCTCTCCTCACCTCCAAACCCCATCTTCTTTGATGGGTATTCGATCATCCTTTACCACCCTCGACGAGAACTATCTCGATCCGGGTTACGACACGTGTGCAGTGTAAAGAGTTGATTTCCCCCATCCGCACTCAAGCCGAAATATGCTTGAACAACTATATATATAAATACGGCAAATTATCTAAAATAGAAACGAGGTATCAACGAATTTTAAATTCTAGAAACCAACTATTAACATTATCAATAATAGAAATCAACTTTCATTTTATTTATAATTCTAGAAACATTGTACATGACACATCATACATTTCACGAATTGCGATGTACTATATTGCTAGAATTATGATTTAAATTGAAAGTTGATTTCTATTATTAATAGTTTTGATAGTTCGTTTCTAAAATCGGTAATCAAACAATAGTTCGTTTCTATTTTACATAAATTGTCCTATATAATATATAATAGTTACATTTGATCATAAAAGTTTGAACCAACGGAGAAAAAGAGGCAGGTGTCTCCTTTTATCGATAGTATTGTTTAATTTGCATCAAATGCAAACGTAAAGCAAGGGAATGGGTACATCCCTAGATAATTAAATCTTGTACATTTGAATAATATCGGATCCTTACTTATTTCATTTTTATTTTAAGCCACACTGAAGCTCAGATTTTTTTTTTTTTTTTTTAAAATGGGTGGGATTCAAGTAAAATGGAGTATATTTCTATTTCTGCATCTATCAAATCTTCTTACCATCAATTGTGTTATGAAAACTTACATTGTTCATATGGATAAATCATCCATACCTACAATGTTTACCGATCATGTTGAATGGTATTCATCTCTTATACAATCGGTAGCAATGTCACCCCAAGATATGGATACTGAAGAAAACGAGAGAGTCCTTTACACCTACAAAACCGCTTTTCATGGCATTGCAGCCCGTTTAACCGAAGAAGAAGTAAAAAGATTAAAGGGCCTAAAAGGCGTTGTGAGCATCTTACCAGAGGTAAAATACCAATTGCAAACTACACGAAGTCCTACATTTCTTGGACTCGAGCCACAAGATAGAAGGATTATGAACTTGTACGAATCTACCCAAAACGATGTGGTGGTTGGCGTGGTGGACACTGGGATTTGGCCCGAGAGCGAGAGTTTCAACGATACAGGCTTCAACTCCGTCCCAGCTCATTGGAAAGGAGCTTGTGAAGTAGGTTCGAGTTTCAAGAAACAAGATTGTAATAACAAAATCGTGGGTGCGAGATCGTTTTATCGAGGATATGAATCGGCTAATGGAGGTAACTTTAGGAATACATAGTTTTTGTTTTCTTTACATAGTTTATTTAGTACACATACAGTGTGTCTTATGACAAACAACTAGCCCTTAATCCAATAACCATTTTAATCTTAATTTGAAACTTCATTTAAATTCAGCATTTTACCAGAAACCTCTGTAAGCATACAAAAACTTTAAAACTTTCAGCTCTGTAAAATTTTGAGCTTTCAGCTATCAACTATTTTAACAAAAACCATATTAATCCCACAATATAGATACTCCGTACTAATTAAACAATTAGCCTCATATAGTCCTTGACTCGATATGCTTCTAATCGAAATTTTAAACTATAATACGGAGTACTATATGCGGTTCATGAGCGCAACACATTAACCTACGCAGTACTAAAAACACACAATGTGCATTGTGTATCAATGTGCATTGTGTATCACGTATGTGCATTGTGTATCAACTTCTTTCTTCTCTATACTAAAAACACACAATGTGCATTATGTATCAATGTGCATTGTGTATCAAACCATCACAAGATAGCCTTTTTTTTTTTTAAAAAAGTGCATTATGTATCAATGTGCATTGTGTATCACATATGTTCATTGTGTATCAACTTCTTTATTCTCTTCCCTGCTTAACTGAAACGAATTATCTTTGATTTATTCATCAATGTCAGTAATCGTTGATTCAAAGATGTAAGTTGATTCGAGCTTTGTTGAATTATCGAACGATTAACAAGAAAATTGATGTTAATTTTTGAAAAAATCATTCATGTATAAGATCCCTTTATACGAACAGAGATAATGTAATTAATGAAATAAATAACGTCAGAAGGAAAAAAGAAGAAGAAGGAGAAGAAGGTTGGCCGAAGAAGGAGGAAGATGACATGTGGAACTTTTTGGTTGTTGCGTACCATTGCGTACCAAAATACCTCTGCGTATTTGAACCACGCACTAAGTTAATATTAGCCCACCGCCCACAACTTAATACGGAGTATGTAATTAACATGGTTATTCCTATTAATGTGGGTTAGGTTGTTATAATTTCGTTTAAAACCAAGTTTACAGGTATAGATGAAGACATAGAGTACAAATCTCCTAGAGATAAAGACGGCCATGGAACACACACGGCAGCAACAGTTGCGGGATCAATAGTGCATGAAGCTAATCTTTTCGGGCATGCAAACGGCACGGCTCGAGGAATGTCACCTGGTGCAAGAATTGCAGCTTATAAAGTTTGTTGGAGCGGTGGTTGTTTCAGCTCCGATATTCTCTCTGCAGTTGATCAAGCAGTTGAGGACGGTGTTAATATGTTGTCGATCTCTTTAGGAAGTGGATCGTCATCGTATTATCACGATAGTTTGTCAATAGCGACATTTGGTGCAATGGAAAAGGGGGTTTTTGTTTCATGTGCTGCTGGGAATGAAGGCCCCGAACCGTCTAGTATAACGAATGTTTTGCCATGGATGATGACTGTTGGAGCGAGCACAATAGATAGGGATTTTCCGGGCAGGGTGAAGTTAGGGACCGGGCAGATACTGACCGGAGTTTCGATTTATAAAGGGCAAATCAATCTAGTATTTGGAAAACAATATTCTTTGGTTTTTTTTGGGAAAAATTCAACCAGCCCCGATTCCGGTTCGTTATGTATGGAAGGAATGTTGGATGAAGCTATAGTTAAAGGAAAGATCGTGATATGTGACCGAGGGGTGAACCCGTGTGTTCGAAAGGGTCAAGTGGTGATGGATGCGGGTGGAATTGGAATGATTTTGACCAACACCGCGGCTAACGGTGGTGATTTGGTTGCCGATAGCCACCTTCTTCCGACGGTGGCTGTAGGCGAAAAAGAAGGACATGCAATCAAGGAATATGCTATGACAAATCAAAAACCCACGACGAATCTTGCGTTTTTTGGGACAAGAATAGGTGTAAGATCTTCTCCGGTGGTGGCTGCGTTTTCGTCTAGAGGACCAAACGCTATCTCAGCGGAAATCTTGAAACCGGATGTCGTGGCTCCTGGTGTCAACATACTTGCTGCTTGGACAGGGGATGCGGGCCCGTCGGGTCTTGAAACAGATAATAGAAGAGTGAAGTTTAATATGCTCTCTGGAACTTCGATGTCATGCCCACATGCTAGTGGGGTGGCTGCTTGGCTCATGGCTCAACATCCGGAATGGAGTCCTGCTGCTATTAAGTCAGCATTGATGACAACAGCTTATATCCATGATCACACGTTCAATCCAATAACAGATTCGTCTACTGGTGCACCATCCAGTCCATATGACCATGGTTCGGGCCACATAAACCCGCCTAAAGCACTTGACCCCGGTCTAGTGTACGATATCAGACCTCAAGACTACTTCGACTTTTTGTGTACTCAAGGTTTCACTCAAACCGAGCTTGCAGTTTTTGCCAAATTCTCAAACAGAACGTGCCAACACTCGTTTTCTAAACCAGGTGATTTAAACTACCCGGCACTATCAGTTGTATTCCCGAAAGATGACCGGGTTCGTTTTGTGACACTTAAGCGAACAGTCACTAATGTTGGACCTCCTAATTCTAAGTACCATGTAGTGGTTTCAGGCTTGAAAGGGGTTGATGTGAAAATTGAGCCAACAACCTTAAATTTCATTGCGAAAAATCAGAGGTTGTCGTTCAAGGTTACGTTTACTACAAAATCTAGGCAACTAACACCTGAGTTTGGTCGGTTGATATGGAATGATGGGGAGCATAGTGTAAGAAGCCCAATTATAATAAAATGGTTGCCACCGGTATAAATCACGTGTTTAGAAACTAGATGGTGGCATGATGCTATAATATTTTAATTGTGTTTTTATCATATCATATATAGTTTGTATAAGATAAAGTACTCCGTAGAATAAAGTTTTCGAATAAAATTAGGAGAATCATATATGTAGAATTATTTATGATATTGTAAGACCATTCGTAACCGTAACATTAGAACGTCCATTTTTCAGGCTTCACATCAGCATAACACCATAACGCCCCTTTCACCTTGGTAACCCATAACACCAGAACGCCCTTTTTCCCCCCTCTGGGACCCACTAACTAAATTTAATTTTCATTTATTTAACAAAACAAATACAATTTAATTAAAATACAATACAATAATTAAAATAAAATACAATGATTAAAATAAAATACAATACAATAATTAAATAATTAAGCCGTTAATGGATTTAAGCTGCGAAAGTTTGGTGGAAGCGTCCAAATGTGCCCGGTGAGATCGTCCCTTAGTTGGTCGTGCACCTCGTGACCGTTGCAATTTAAAAAAAACAATTTTTTTTATTTTTTGAATTAAACACGCGGAGAAAAAGAGAAAAGAAAAGGAAATTGGGAGTGGGGACACGTGAACGCGCGTTTCTTCCCCGTCCTCCACCGCACGACGCCCTCCAGAACTCCCAGGGAGAACGCCCGTTACCGGCGTTTGGGGCGTTCTCCCTCCCCAAAACGCCCAAATCGTCCCGCGTTACGAATGGTCTAATAGTATATTGGTCGAGTTTTGGGCTGGTCTGGCAACAATGCAACCCGAGTCTTGTTACAATCCAGATGATGTTTAAAGGTCGATTAAAGTCCTTGTAATTAACACCAAATAAATAAACTAGTCTTGACCCAAACAGTCAACTTTTTTTAGGGGTATATTTCGGAATATTCTAAAGTTGGATAACCACTTAAAAGTCGATTTATATATTCTTAAAATTATTATGTCGTATTTCACTATTCAGAAATAAAAAATTGATGGAAAAGTCAAAGTCAAATTGAGAGGAATATTCAAAAATAGACGGCCCATACATATGAATATATCTTCATAGTCCGATTCGAGAGTCGAATTAAGGATGAAGGTTGTCTGTCAACATTTAAAGAGTGATGATACGTAGAATATTGTCTTTTCGGCCTATGCGACGTCGATTTTAGTGGTTTATATTCCGCGGCCTAGAGTTTTAATATATCTTGATGACGTTTTATTTGATGTAAATTTGCATAGTTGATTTGTTTTATAATGGGTTAATTAGTAGTTCTTAATGAATGGTACCCTTAACGTTATTCATACTTTAATTTGTTACACTAAATTTGTATTCAATTCTATCGATGATATATATACGGAGTATTGTATACTATGTATTTTTTAATAATAACTAGATTATAACCCACGAATTCACGGGCTACCACATATTTAATACAAAGTTTATATTATATTATGGGTTTGGTTCAGAGGAGATGCATCCTTAAAAGGAGCAGGAAAAGCAGACCCGATCTCCACCTTCCATTTGCTTTCAACGGTCAAGATCACATCAAAGAAAAAGGATGCGCGTGCAATTATCTTTGGTCAAGGGACCAATTTTGTAAAATTGTATCACACCATTAGTCACAATCGGTCAGAGGGGTCAGGAGTCTCATTTACTCAGCTGCCCTTCTCTCTCTCTACTGAAACATGAAACCCACACCCCCAAACATGAAAAATACACACACTAACATATAGAAAAACACACTACTAACATCACCGATTAAATCACCGATCTAAACAATGATATAAAACTTAAAATTATAACGATTCTTCGGTCCGTCACTGTCTCCGTCAATCGAAAATGATGTCATTTTGAGCGAAGACGGTGGTGAAGAGAAAGTGAAGGGAGGTGAGATGGTGGAGGTGACAGGTGCAGGTTCTGTATGTAAAGGAAAAGGTGACGAAAACAATAGTGATTATGCCAAAGTGAAGGATACAATTAGGGCTTTTTAAGCCCAGTTCTTGCATTTTGTTAAGGTATTAATGAAAGTTTGAAGTTTTTTAAGTACAGGTTTTTGAATTTTGATCTACAGCGACTAAGAAACTGCGTGTTTAAACCTAGCTTATTTGATCTATTTTTTTTAAGAATGTAGTTATATTACTGAAGAGATATTTTGTTGATTGCAAAAGCTTTTGGATCATCTAAGGGTTGATTTTGGAAGCTACAACATTCAAACATGTGTATATATATAATTTATGTATGTTATTGAATACTATATTCTGACTTTAGTTATGATCGATGAAAACCTTACAATTGTTGTTTTTATAATATAAAGAATGTTCTACTATCTCCATCTCCGTTGAGTATTTCTGTCTTTTGATTCATGTCTTTATTTTTTGGTATTTATGTTGAAACCTTAATGTTGTTGTTTATCTAATGAAATATTATCAAGAATGATATGCCAATTTCGTACTTAAAATGTGCTAGAAAGTGTTATGTTTTAATGTAGAAGCCAACAAAGAACATGATACAAGTTCGAAGGAACAAAAAAGATCAAATGATGTATGTAAACTTGTCATCAGATGGTAGCGATGAAGCGGAATCAGTAGCGAGAGGTGTATACTTCTTTTTTTCCTTGTTATTTATTTGCATTTTGGAGATTTTTTAAACTTAGTGTGTGGTATGATGCTTGGAAACTGCCATTTGATGATGATAAATATTCACATATTGTTAAATCTGTTACTTGTTAAGACTTTGAGTTTAAAGGAAGTAAAAAATTACAATCATATAACTTACAGCATTTTGTAGGTTACAGTATTTTATGAGTTATACTAATATTTTTATGACTACTTGAGTTCATATTTGAAAAACAAAAAATGCTAGTATTAATCACTTCATTGCATTTTTAATAATTGTTACTGCATTTTATAAGTCTTAGAACCTTTTTACTTTATATTAAGGATTCCATTTACACAAATTTTTTTCCAATCATAATATGTTTATTCTTCATTTTGCAACTATTTTCATCTTTCTTTCTTCTTATAATACTTGATTTTATTTTGTAACCATCTTCTGTTAGATTGTTTGATGCCATTGTTAGTGGATGTCATTGTTAGTGGTTGCATACCCATTATAGTTAGTGATGAACTTGAGCTTCCTTTTGAAGGAATACTTGATTATCGTAGGGTAAGTGCCAACACTTTCATCCATCTTTTAATATGGGTCAAAACCTTTAAGCTTATACTCGTACAATATTTAACATTTAAGTCTCTGATTCTTCTTGTAAATCACTTAGTTAGAGCTATCTGATGCCAATGTCTTAATTATTGTTGTAGATCTCTATATTTGTTTCTTCAAGTGATGCTGTGCAGCCAGGTTGGCTTTTGGAATACCTGAGAAGTATCAAACCTACTCCGATAAAAGAAATGCAACATAATTTAGCCAAGGTTTGTGACTATGAATTTGCTATATAAAAGTATGCTGCAACATCTATGAGTTTTGTGAAATATATAAGTTTTTGAAGAAATTATATATAAACTCTCAAGACCCATCACTATATCTCAAATTGAGTGTAGCAAATTACTAGTTATATCATATACTTTTGGAAGTTGTGCTATCATATATCTTTCTTAAGCTAAAAATCATATTTTTCCTAGTAAATGCCCAATTTGCAAGTGATAAGTTGTCTATGTTGCTGAACTATCTACTATTGATTGAATCCCTTTCAGGCTTTCAGCATGACTTCTTTTATGTATGCTAGTGTGCTAGATGTCCGTTGAGCATGTGAGGTGTTGATAGTGATCAGTACAGTTGCCTCACTAATTTCCCAAAAATCAACCAGTCCATAGTGCACTGAATATATTTGTCAATTGAATTTTATGTAAATCCCTGTATGGTTACTCTAGTTACTAATGTTTAACACCATGCTTCTTCAAGTGAACATCTTATAAACTCCAAATAGAACATTGCAGCATGTTATAAAATATAAAATTTATAGTATGCTTCTTCTGTTCCTAAATTTTAATAATGATATTTTTGTTCCTGAATTTTGATAATGATAATTGTTTATGTGACAGTACGTAAGACATTTCTTGTATTCCTATCCTGCTCAACCGTTGGGGCCAGAAGATTTGGTTTGGAGAATAGTGGCTACTCTATCTTAATGATACTAGTCTTGACCCATTTACCTATGGAAAAGTCAATTTGGTTTCAAGTCTGTTTTTGATGCATACAACCTCATACATTGTTTTAATCTAAAGATTTAAGTATTCATTGTAATATTATGTTTCTGTGATGACAATAAATACATGAATTAGCTACAAAAAATGTATCATTAGAACTAAATTTTTTTCATATTAGTTTTACATGAGCTTAAAAATGTAAAATGCATTAATTTAAACGTAAAATGCAGTTGTTTAAACGTAACATGCAGTGATTTTTTTAAAGCTATTGTTCATATCAGTTTTTCAACACATTAAACATAAAATGAAGTAACTTAAACTTATAATGCGGTAACTTAAATGTAAAAAGAATTAAGTTTTCAAGATCTAGTTTTCATATCAATTTTCAACCTCCTTAAACCTCAAATGCAGTAACATAAACGTAAAATGCAGTGTTTTTTTTTTTATCTATTTTTTCATATTAGTTTTCACAAGCTTAAGATATGTAAAATAAAGTAATTTAAACGTAAAATGCAGTAGCTTAAAACTTAAAATGCAGTAAGTTAAAAGTAAAATGCAGTAAGATATCTACTTTTTTTAGATCCGTTTTTCACCACCTTAAACATAAAAATGTAAGTAACATAAACATAGAATGCCGTGATTTTTTTATCTATTTTTTCATATTAGTTTTTCACGAGCTTAAGATATGAAAAATAAAGTAATTTAAATGTAAAATGCAGTAGCTTAAAACTTAAAATGCTGTAAGTTAAAAGTAAAATGCAGTAAGAAATTTACTTTTTTTAGATTAATTTTTCACCACCTTAAACATAAAAATGTTAGTAACATAAACGTAGACTGCAGTGATTTTTTTATCTATTTTTTCATATCAGTTTGACATATAACTTAAAAATGTAAAGTGCATTAACATAAACGTAAAGTTAACTGATTTATCCGAGATCTATTGTGCATATCAGGTTTACACCACCTTAAAACTTAAAATGTAGTAAGTTGAATGTAAAATGCGGTAAGTTTTTGATATCTACTTTTTTTAGATCAGTGTTTCACCACCTTAACATAAAATGCAGTAACATAAATGTAGAATGCATTGACTTTTTAATCTATTTTTTTCATATTAGTTTTACATGAGCTTAAAAAATGTAAAATGCAGTAATTTAAATGTAAAATGCAGCAGTTTAAACGTTACATGCAGTGATTTTTTTAAAATCTATTATTCATATCAGTTTTTGACCTCTTTAATCTTAAAATGCATTAACTTAAACTTATAATGTAGTAACTTAAGGCTATATATTAATCTAAATATTCCCAAAAAAATGAGTTCTTGTAACCAAGTAATCAATCCATCACTCAAAGATTTTTCGCTTTTCACTAAACATAATATAGTAATCCAGATATTTTTTTATCATCGACTGAAGCAATTAAGAGCATAAATTAAAACAATGAACCAGAATAAAGGCAAGAGTTAGATGTGCTTGTAGTGATAGCAGAGGTGACGAGTAGATGGCGGTGATGATGAAAGAAGTATCGGCGAGAAGTATCATACAGTAGTATATCTACAAACCAAAAATTGAAACTATATAATTGTCAATATGATAGCAACGTAGCATATAGTAGCATAATAATATCAAGTTTTGATATCTACATTTTTTGATCAGTTTTTCACCACCTTAAACTTAAAATGCAGTAACATAAACGTAGAATGCAATGATTTTTTTATCTATTTTTTCATATTAGTTTTACATGAGCTAAAAAATTGTAAAATGCAGTAATTAAAACGTAAAATGCAGTAGTTTAAACGGCAGTGAATTTTTTTTAAAAAAAACTATAATTCAAAAGTGTGATTGAATATAGGTATATAATTAATTAATCATGACAACAACACTTTAATGCCTCACGATCATATCATATTACAAAAGTGTGAATGATTCATCAATCAATCAACACATTTTCTTCTACAAATCCTAATATTCTATAACAACAGTTCCTTATACTTTCTATCTTCTAACATCATTCTATACTTTTATCAAGATGTAAAGTTTCTAGCAACATGTAATTTCTCGACTTACTTGAAAGTTTTTCAAATCGTGAAAACCTTCTAGCAACATGTAATATCCTGTTAATAATGGGGATCTTTTTCAAGTTCTTTAACATCAACAACACGCAGATGTCGGTCTGATCTGACCATTCACTGAGCTCCGTCTCCATTTTCCCTGACAAGTCAATACCGCCATCAACTCCACGGCTCTTCCTTTCCCATTGCTGCACGTCAAGTGGGACAGGCTATCGTATCCCAAATTGTCTTAAGCAACGATCTGGGAGGTGCCTTTCAGCATTATCAAAGCATATCAACATTGTAATTGATCTTCCAAGAATGAGATTATCTCTTATATATTGTGGTAAAGGAGCGTCACTAATATTCATGTATGGACACCAATGAACCTATAAGAATACTTAAAAGTCGTAAGTCTGGCTTCTTCAACAACAATACATGATTATATGGTACTGAGAAACATACTGCATATATGATACAGGTGGGAATTTCAACACGTTAATTAAAATGGGTCGATTGTATCTTATGGTATTTATAGAAAACCCCAGTAACTATGGTAAACATTGTCACCCATTTCTGTGCCAGTTCAGAAAGAAAGGAAACAGGTTGATGGTTGAAACATGTAGAAATCTACAATATTAATTAATTAGATTAGAAAGGTGTCAAATGAACGACCGAGTTGAAATTTGCCCCAAGGTATTCGAATGGTTACAACCTTTTAAATCACTTTAGTAATTACTTATTATTATTATTATTTGAAACTTGTATGGAGTAGTTTTTGTAATCATTTTATTCAATACATTAATTTATTAAAACTATATACAAAGAATAGACAGATTAACGTGTCCCGTCTTATTTGAAAAGGTGTTAACCCAGATGCAAGTTGACCCGTTACCCAACACGCTTGACCAACCCATTTTGCTGGCACTAACACTTTACTTACTTCAGAGGGCTTCAAGCAGTCCAATGATTTACGATAGAAATTTATATCCCGATTAGTGGTTGGACTAGTATGTTTCCCATTCCATCTAAATACAAATGGAAATCGATCATGGCGTGGATCATGATTAAAGCTCGGTCGCCCAATACTCAGGTGAAAGTAACTCTAGCACTGGGAAATAAGAAAACACTTATAAGAAAGTTCTAGCAAGTTTCACGTTGAAACTGATAATGTGACATGAAATAATCAGTATAAGTAATCAGGGTGTAATATAAACAAGCTATAAGACAAAGTTTTGAATGTACATATTTCATCAACTACTAATACACAGAATGACCAAAAAGACAAAATGAGACATTTTATTTGTATCCATTATAGCACACAAAAATCATAAATTATTTATTTATAACTTTTTAAGAGCTGGTAGTCACCTATAATAACTACTAACATTGTTAACCATGAAAAAGGTGGCGTATCAATAAAAAAGGTTGGTAAATGGCCTTTAAACCGGTTATTTTCCTTTTCCAAACACTAAAACTGATTATTATTGACATCCCCTAGAGCTAAATGCACATCGAAGAGCCCCTTAGATATAGAGAAAACAACATCATTATTAGAAGTACCTGTAGCAGGGTGTGCATTGAGATCAAATATAGGGATTACCAAGTATAACACCCGACTCGAAAATACAAGGATATATATATATATATATATATATATATATATATATATATATATATATATATATATATTTATAAGGAAGCGTAAGATTTAGATACAAACCATTGGATCGCATATTTACATTTCAAAATGGCAATCCAAATACATACAGTCTTTAAACTAGATTATCTTAGACGTTACATACGATAAGTTTAGTGTTATAGAAATCCATAACATAATGTTATAACATTAACAAAGTTAACAAAACAGAGTGAGCTTGTCAAACATTCCATTCCTATAGTACTTCTTGCCCACCCACATACCAAAGTAAACCTGCAAGAAGTAATGAGGGGTTAGCACGAAGCTAAGTGAATAAATCTCAAACTATCACCTAACTTAGCTTAACAATGATTACAGCAAAGCATAGCAACAGTTAATCATGAAGGATCGGTGGTCCTTGGAGTACCCTCATGCCGCGGTGGTTCCCCAAGTAACACTTAAAACCAACTGAAGGCCAAATCAGTGGCTAAACCGATAGTTTGGTACTATTACTACTTACAACATAATTTCAGTGAACAACACATGTACAAGGCACTTATGATGTCCAAAGTAATAGTACTCAAACCAAACACACGTTGACCCCCGACATTCAATTAGTCCACAACCATCAAGGCAATCAAGGACACCAATAATTAAGCTAAATATAACCATCATGGCAAAGTATTAACTTAACAATGAAAACAGTAAATTCACATTTACCCGTTGTAACCATATTGTTACAACCAAATTAGACTGAGAGTCCAAGATCCACTCACCCTTGTCGACTGTAGTCTCCACTCAAAGATCTTATCTTATTGAGTCTTCTGGTTATCTGAGAACACGATCAAAACCCGAGTTAGACTCTCATGTTTAGAATTTATAGTATAACATTCACATAAACAATGCCGTATAATGCTCATACTATACTTTCAATACTCGTTAAATAACATAAGCACACAAGTCACAAGTTGTCAAATTCGTCAAAGTAAAACTGACAAACGCGATCCGTGTAGGGTGTGGCCGGATCGCGTTCCTTAACACCAAAATATTCTGTTGCCAAAATACACTTGCAAACGCGATCCGGGACAAGGAGCTGGATCGCGTTCTAAGGAACAAAATCCGTTTGACCCAATTTAACACTATCTAACGCGATCCGTATGATAGGGACTGGATCGCGTTCAAACGTACAAAATCATCCTGGGATCAAAATACACATAGCAACGCGATCCGGGCAAGGGTTTCGGGATCGCGTTCCAATGTTTTTCAACAATGGTTCAGACCTGCAACTAGTTTCAGCTCGAACCAAAAACCCAAATTTCATACAATTCAATCATCAAACACGATTTTGACTTATAATTGACCTATACTAACATGTACAAACATATTGCAACAACAACTAACATCATCAAACACTACCAATCATACATGCATCAATTCTTCAACCTGATTTTCAACCAATTTCATTAAATCAACTAACAACTTGAAGAACACTAGTAATTCACCAAGATAAACATGAAATCAGTTTGTAATCATCACACAATTACATATTCAAGCATGAACATAACCATTTTATCATCAATTTAACCTAGTTCAACCTACTCAAGCAAGAACATGAAAATGGAGTTAGTTCACTTACAATGGAGGTGATTACTAGATGAAGGAGATGATGAACATTATGGAACCAAAATCACAGCCTTGAATTGAAGAAATCAAATTGTGAATTTACTTTGAGAGTTCATGAGATGGTATTGAGAATTTGGGAAAAAGAGGTGTTGTCAAAATGAAATCACAGGTGTCGATTTTTAACATATGACTCAGCTTATTATATATATATACCTATAGATACACACAGACGAAAACACACATATATACACATATACAACATATAATACTTACTTTAGTTAATAGCTTCTACGATAGGTGTGTGTTCTTCGATTGCAACTGCAACTGTATGAGTTTCATCTACTTGATCGAGAGAAGATGAAGATGTAATTACTTACAACATTGTGTACAGATTTGATGATTATCATTACGCAAATATGCAGAGATCGTACATATATGATCGTATATAACTATATATCGAAACGATTTTGAGAAAGAATCATGTTGATCCGACGTTTTAATCGAAGATTTAGCTTAACAATCGTATGGATCTGAAATTCTGATTGGATTGCTTTCCTTAATTTCAATATTTAGTGTAATTGGTAATATTTTGAAGTCTTTGCGGTCAGCTCCTAAAGTTTAGAAAATGTGCAGAAATAGTCCCTGATAGTCTCGTGTATGGGGAGTACGTAGGACACATGTCTATCTCCTAATGGCTAAAAGCCTGCCTTACCTGCTCCTGAAAAGGAGGCTGCTCCTATGATCCATTTCTTTATATTATTATGTAATTTTCAATTGACATATTTGTGCAAGAGCATTTTACGTTCATATTATCAAATTATTTGTTATTTATTTTTTATGTTATTATCACAAAGTTCACAATTCCCAAATATATATATATATATATATATATATATATATATATATATATTGGAATGATCCAGAGGGAATTGCATTTTTTGGGGGAAGGGGGGAAGCGTTAGTATGCATCAGGAAGCATATTACCTTCACCCATACAAATCTCAAAAAAAACAAACTGAAATTTAGTAAATGTTAATCAGAATCGATGCTATGAATGTTAAGTTTCCTTGATAAATTCTTTCTTCAAGTTATAGCATCGATTTATGAATATCTAGGAGCGAGTTTACCACGTTTCCCGAACCTGATAACACCCTTCCAAGGTGAAACTTTCAAATAAACCAACTCACCTTCTACAAACGAAACTGGTCGATGACGTGGGTCAGCATACTGTTTCTGCCTATCACGGGCAGCTTTCAATCTATCTCGGGCAATAGCTACCTTATCGGCTGTAATTTGAACTATGTCAGGACCCGCAAACTGCTTTTCACCCGCCTCTAACCAACAAGTGGGTGTTCTACACCTACGACCATACAACATTTCATAGGGTGGCATGCCTATACTAGAATGGAAAGAATTATTATAGGCAAACTCAACTAATGGTAAATGGGAATCCCACGACCCACCAAATTCTAATACACATGCCCGTAACATGTCCTTCAAGGTTTGAATGGTGCGCTCCGACTGACCATCCGTCTGAGGATGATAAGCCGTACTCAAGTTGACCCTAGAACCCAATTCACGCTGTAATTTCTGCCAAAAACCCGACACAAACCGAGAATCTCTGTCTGAAACAATCGACAACGGAACCCCATGTCTAATGACCACTTCATTAATGTACAATTGCGCCAATTTACTTAATGATGCCGTCTCATAAGTAGCAAGAAAATGAGCACTCTTGGTCAATCTATCGACAATTACCCAAATCATATGTTGGTACATGTTTGTGTCTGTCAGTTGGTCTAGCTCGTAGTTTGTAATTAGAATTGAGTTTCCTGATTCCTGCGACGTTGGCTGTAACGTCGCAGGTGCGACGTCAGGTATTGGGCCTGCGACGTAGTCAACGTCGCATGGGCTTGGGCCTGCGACGTCGTGTGCGATGTCGCAGGTGCCAGATTTTGTATATAAACGTTTTACGTTTTCTGTTTTAGGGTTGACGAAACCCTAAACGCAATTAGTCGAATCCACCTGTAATCTGATCGGTTATAATCAATATACAAGCGTTTTGTTCTTATTCTATTGTGTTTGATTATTCATTGTGTTCGTGTTATAACTTAATCGTTGATTCCGCAAACGATTGAGTGACTCGGTTCTGTTAGATCCTAGGTACGGGACAAACAACTGGTATCAGAGCAGAAAGTGCTCGTTTTTGGCGATTAGGATCGAGTTCGGGATAAAGCGACGTGATTCTCATATTGTTTTGTGATTATTACGTTTGTTTTTGGTGTTTTTACAGGTGTTCGATCGATATTACTGGGATTATTGAAGGTTTTCGTCGATCTTCATTCGTGGTTTTGGTTTTTGGGTTAAAAATTCGTTTTTAGGGTTTTTGGCCGCAGGTTTTCGCGTTTTGCGACGTTACCTGCGACGTCATCTGCTACGTCGCGTGCGACGTTAGTGATTTGGACTTTAATTAGTCTGTGCGATGTACTGTTGCGACGTCATCCGCGACGTCGCTATTTTGACTTTAATTAGTCTTCTGCGACGCTGTGTTGCGACGTCTTGTTGCGACGTAGTGTAATTGTGCGACGTCCTCTGCGACGTCATCTGCGACGTGGTATTCTACGTCGCTTACATCTGATTCTTAATTGAATCCTTCGCCTTTTGCAACGTTACTCTCGCCGTCGCATAATCTTTGTGCGACGTTATCATCTACGTCGCTAATATCAGAAGATTGTTTTTTCGATTAAGTAATTACAATGGCAGCTGATAAAGAGGATATTAGAGGACTGAGAGAAATGATTAAACAAAGTAATGACATAGGTTCAAGTAATAAACCTCCACTATTTACTGCGGACATGGATTACGTGTACTGGAGAGACCGAGTTGAGCAATACATTGATTTTCATTGTCCAGAATTATGGGGACCATTACGTGAGCGTTATGTACCTCCATTAGCTGAAGGAGAATACCGTGGTATTCGTCCTGCTAAAACTTATAAAGCTATGACTCCCGAGGAGAAGAAAGATTTTGATACTGAAAGAAAGTCATTTTCAATGATTAAAATGTGTTTAACCAAGGATGTTCTATGGCTTTTCAGAACTCATGAAACAGCCTTTGATTTATGGAAGGCAATTGAAACTCGTTGTGGAGGAAATGATAAGTATAAGGAAGCCAAATGCGAACTTATTAAGAAACGGTATGATATCTTTGACATCCTTCCCGATGAAGACTCAACTTCTTTATTCACTAGGTACTCACGGTTAGTAGGTGAGTTGTTTGAAAGGGGTTATACTTTTCCTGCAATTGAAGTCAATAAGAAGCTACTGGATGTGTTGCCGAGTTCTTGGGATGTTAAATTCCAATTTTTAAAAGAAAATGAAGAACTTGCAAACATGTCTTTGGATACTTTGATAGGGGATCTTCAAGCTCACGCGATGGAGATTAAGAAGAAAGAAACTAGGTCTGGTGCTGCTGTTCAGAATCCTAGTGTCTATGGTGTTCAACTTAACTCTGGAAAGACTTATGGATCTGGAGTCGCCTTTGTAACAAATACAAATGCTTCATCGACCTCTTCTTCGTCTTACGATGGGATTCATTCTGTTTTCATGTCTGGACCTTCTTCAAATCAACAACAGGTTCAAGTCTCACCTGCTATTCAGGAGCAAGCTGCAATTTATACAGCTTTCTTAAGCTCATATAAGGATTTGGTTACTCAACCGAATCTTACTTTGGAATTGACTAAGGAAGACTATGCTCAGCTTGATGAAGATGATCTGGAGCAAATGGATCTATCTTGGAATGTGGCAATGATCACCCGAAGAATTCAAAAGTTCTTGCAGAGGACAGGGCGTAAAAGCTTGGAAGGTGATGGAAAGACTGGCTTCGGATTTAACAAGAGTAAGGTCCGATGTTACAATTGTCAAAACTTGGGTCACTTCGCCAGGGAATGCGAGAAACCCAAAATGCCAGCATCAGGATTCACAACACCTTCTACTCCTCAAAAGACCAAAGAAAAGGAAGTTACAAAGAAAGGGCCTGCTGATAATGCCCTGATTGTTTTCGAGCCCACAAGTCAGGATTGGACGGCTGTCTCCCAGCAATTCCAACAGTGTTTGATGGCACACATTGTGAATGAGGTACCTGATGAACCATTAAATTGTATCTCATGCATTAAGTTAACTGAATCTCTAAAGGCATTTCAGAATGAAACCGTAGAGTTGAGGAAAAAGAATGAAAAACTAACCGAGTCAAATAATTTCTTAAAAGCTAATGAGAAACTTTATGAAAAACATCTTGAGGCTCATCGGTTAGATACTCAGAAATATAAATCTAAGGTTTTTAGTCAAGAAGATGCCATTAAAAGCTATCTTGTTGAAATTGAGCTGCTAAAGAAAGAACTTACAGATTTAAAAATTGAGTATGAGAATTATAAGAGTAAAATCTTAGGTTCAAATTCCTCAACGGTTGTTTTTAATGAAATTCTTAGCAAGCATGGAACTAGTGGGAAAAAGAATGAGGGATTGGGATACCACTCAGTCCCTCCTCCTACTACTCACTGTCCCCTGCCTGTTAAGGAAGGCTTTGAAGAGATTCCAGTTGATTGGTCCAAGCTTTATGGTATAAAAGCTAAAGATGCTAAAGAGACCAAACACAACAAACCGGCAAAGGAGAAAACCAAGCGGCCAGAGTACCCCTTGCCAACGTTTGTTAAGTCTGTGAATGAATCTCCTGTTAGTGTTGAGGAGAGTGTTAAGCTAAAGACTGAATCTCCAATCTGTGTTAAGGAGATTGTTGAGATTGAGGACATTACGGATCAGGAGTATCCTGAGGTTAAGAAAGTTGAAGTTAAACCTGAAAAAGTGATTTCAAAGGTTGAACCTGAAATTAAGGTTCAACCAAATAAAGGAAAAGCCAAGGTTTTAAATTCGAAACAACAAACTTTACAGTCACCTGTAAAGATTTTGCAACACAAAATAGTAAATGAAAGAGTTTCGTATGATAAACCTTCAACTTCAACCTCTCAACCAAAACAAACATTTTCTAAGACGTGTACGCAATGTTCATGTTCTAGAAATGTTTCGCCATCTCCTGTGGTAATTCCTCAGCCTCAATCGTTTGTTGAGACTCGTTCTTGTTTCTACTGCAAGAAACAAGGACATTTAATTCGTGAATGTCCAAAGCTGTCAAATCAGCGCTATGGGAGAGAGATGCCTAGGACATCTGTTTATAGAAAATCTTTTTCAAAATCTCCACCTAGGCGTTACTCAAACTCTCCCAAGCCTGTTTTGAAGCCTGTTTTGAAGCCAAGTAATGTTGAGCAAAAACCTTTGCCAATTCAAAAGCCCAACATTACTTCTAATACCAATTCCGAACCTTCTAAAGTTTGGAAACAAAAAGAGTCTGATGTTGACTCTTCAGTCGTCAACAATAACACATCAGATAAAAATTCTAATTTGTTTAAAGATAAAATCCTATCTGACGTGCTTATTGTTGATGACCACGGTCGACCTAAGTCTGTAAAGGCTTGGGTCACCGTTGCTCACTAATCTCCTTTCGTTTGTGTGTTGCAGCAGTCAGAACGTATTAAAGATAGTGAATGGTATTTGGATAGCGGCTGCTCACGACATATGACAGGCGATGTATCTCTTCTTGTGGATATTAAACCATACGCAGGAGGATATGTTGCCTTTGCTGGAGATACTGGAGGAACCATTTCTGGAAGAGGAACGCTAACTAACGGCAATGTTAGTTTTGAAAATGTGAACTACGTGGAACAGCTTACGCACAACTTGCTAAGTGTTTCACAGGTCTGTGATAAGGATTATACCACTGCGTTCACAAAGACAGAGTGTGTGATACTGAAGCCTGGGTATGTCATTCCGGAAGAATGGGTGTTACTGAGAGCACCAAGAAAGAATGACACATACATTCTGAACATGAGAACTGTTGAGACCTCGAACGAGTATACGTGTCTCTTGTCTAAGGCTTCTGAAAAGGATTCACTGCTTTGGCACAGACGAATGGGACACATTCATTTCCGAAAAATGAATTTCTTGACTAAAAATGACCTTGTGCTAGGGGTTCCAAAACAGTCATTTGCTCTAAAGGATGACTGTATCTCTTGCCAAAAAGGAAAGTTACGTAAGAAGTCCCATAAGTCTAAGCAGGTGAATTCCATAAATGCTCCATTGGAACTACTGCATATGGATCTTTTCGGTCCAGTCTCTACAAAGAGCATTGGTGGTCGGTCTTACTGCTTGGTAGTTACTGATGACTACTCAAGGTTTTCGTGGGTTTACTTTTTGACCACAAAGGGGGAAACTCCTGAGATTCTGGTGTATTTGTTGGACAAGTTGGCAAATCTGTGCAACTTGAAGGTGAAAAGAATACGAAGCGACAATGGAACTGAATTCAAGAACTCAACTCTCGAATTGTTTTGTGCTACAAGAGGTATTGAGCATCAATTTAGTGCTCCGAGGACTCCACAACAGAATGGAGTTGCAGAAAGGAAGAATAGGACAATCATCAAGACAGCTCGGACTATGTTAGCTGACTCCAAGTTACCAATCATCTTCTGGGCTGAGGCAGTTAATACTGCCTGTTATGTTCTCAACAGAGTACTCACGGTTAAGAAAAAGAACAAAACGTGTTATGAACTTTTCAATAACCGTAAGCCAAATCTGCAGTTCCTAGAACCATTTGGGTGTCCATGCATGATCATGATTACAAAAGATAAGGTCTCTAAGTTTGGTGATAAAGCTGTTGAAGGGATTTTTCTTGGATATTCAGTCAACTCTCCGAACAAAAGAGTCTTTAACAAATCAACGAATCAGATTGAGGAACATTTTGAAGTGAAATGTTTAAGGTATACGGAACCTCCTCAAGGAACGGGTCCGGATTGGTTTTTCAACTATGGAAACCTCTTCAATTCTTTCAATATTCCGGAAGAAGATTATACGGAAGAATTGGTTTCTATACTTCATGTTTGTGTCTGTCAGTTGGTCTAGCTCGCAGTTTGTAATTAGAATTGAGTTTCCTGATTCCTGCGACGTTGGCTGTAACGTCACAGGTGCGACGTCAGGTATTGGGCCTGCGACGTAGTCAACGTCGCATGGGCTTGGGCCTGCGACGTCGTGTGCGACGTCGCAGGTGCCAGATTTTGTATATAAACGTTTTATGTTTTCTGTTTTAGGGTTGACGAAACCCTAAACGCAATTAGTCGAATCCACCTGTAATCTGATCGGTTATAATCAATATACAAGCGTTTTGTTCTTATTCTATTGTGTTTGATTATTCATTGTGTTCGTGTTATAACTTAATCGTTGATTCCGCAAATGATTGAGTGACTCGGTTATGTTAGATCCTAGGTACGGGACAAACATCATATCATTACCTTTAACAGTTCGAGGTAATTTGGTCACAAAATCCATGGTAATATGTTCCCATTTCCACTCGGGAATCTCGAGTTGCTTCAAAGCTCCATAAGGTTTCTGATGCTCGGTCTTTACTTGAGAGCAAATATGGCAAGATTCAACAATTCGAGCGACATCCAACTTCAAAGTAGGCCACCAATACAATGGTTTTAAATCCTGATACATCTTGGTGCTTCCGGGATGAATCGACAATCTGGATTTATGAGCCTCCATCAATATCACATCTCGAAGTCCACCATACAATGGGACCCAAACACGAGACTGAAATGTCTTTAATCCACGAGAATCTTCTACCAATAAATCCTTCCTTTTAAGCATGATTTCAGATTTCAAGTTATGATCCAATAGGGCCTCCATCTGAGCCAATTTCAATTTATCGATCAAGTCTGAAGAGATTTCCAAACGCATTAAGCAAACTCTTTCAGATTTACCCTTTCGGCTAAGCGCATCCGCCACCACATTTGCCTTACCCGGATGGTATCGAATCTCGCAGTCATAATCCTTAATCAATTCTAACCATCGCCTTTGCCTCATGTTAAGTTCTTTTTGAGTAAACATGTACTGAAGGCTCTTGTGGTCCGTACAAATAACGCATTTGGTTTCATACAGGTAATGTCTCCAAATCTTTAAGGCAAAAACCACAGCTGCAAGTTCCAAGTCATGGGTAGGATAGTTAATCTCATGAGGTTTCAACTGACGCGAAGCATAGGCAATAACACGGTCTCGTTGCATCAAAACACAACCTAAACCCGCATGTGAAGCATCACAATATACAATAAAATCTTCAGATCCGTCAGGTAAAGCTAAAACCGGAGCCTGACACAACAATTGTTTCAAGGTCTGAAAAGCCGATTCCTGTTGGTCACTCCACAGAAATTTCATATCCTTACGAGTTAATTTAGTCAAAGAACCTGCAATCTTGGAGAAATCTTTAATAAATTTTCTGTAATAGCCTGCCAAACCCAGAAAACTCTTGATCTCTGACGAAGATTTAGATGATTGCCAATTCATGACAGCCTCAATTTTAGATGGATCAACTTTAACCCCATCTTCACAAATGATGTGCCCCAAAAACTGAACTTCACGAAGCCAAAATTCACATTTCGAAAACTTAGCACACAATTTCTCCTTTCTCAAGGTGTCAAGAACTAAACGCAAATGTATTTCATGATCGGATTCAGATTTAGAATAAACTAAAATATCATCAATAAATACAATGACAAATTTATCAAGGAATGGTCGGCATACCCTATTCATCAAATCCATGAAAATAGCTGGAGCGTTGGTCAACCCAAAAGGCATAACAAGAAATTCATAATGACCATAGCGAGTGCGAAAAGCTATTTTAGGGATATCCTCCCCACAAACCCGGACTTGGTGATAACCCGATCTCAAGTCTATCTTACAGAAAAACGAAGACCCTTGTAATTGATCAAACAATTCATCTATTCGGGGCAAAGGATACTTATTCTTTACGGTCCTCTTATTCAACTCTCTATAATCAATACACATACGAAAAGTGCCATCTTTCTTTTTAACAAATAATACAGGAGCACCCCAAGGAGAAGAACTGGGTCTAACAAAACCCTTATCTAATAATTCCTGAATTTGATTCATCATTTCGCGGATTTCGGAGGGAGCTAATCTATAAGGTGCCTTAGCTACCGGAGTAGAACCAGGAATTAACTCAATTTTATATTCTACTTCTCTAACCGGAGGTAAACCAGGCAATTCATCAGGGAAAACATCCGAATACTCAGAAACAACTCGGACATTATAATTGGCTTTCTTTTCTAGCTTAGCATCGACGACATAGGCTAAATAAGAATCACACCCTTTAGCTAGAGATTTTCTAGCTTTCATCATAGAAATCAAAGGTATACTACCCCTCTCCCTTTCCCCTCGAGCCACTACATATGACTCGTCCGAGATTGGGATTTTTATCAGCTTCTTATGACAATCTATATTGGCTTTATTACGACTCAACCAATCCATGCCTAATACAACGTCAAACCCATGAATAGGCATCAATAGAAAAGAAACAGGGAAACTATGACCCTCAATCGAAATACTAGCTCCTGTCACCGATGTGGTAACCGAAACTAACTTTCCATCCGCTACCTCAACCTCAATTGGTTGCGAAATACATGTAGGTGTCAAGTTAAGTCTATCACAGAATAGCAAGGACATAAAGGAACAATTTGCCCCTGAATCAAATAAGGTGCATGCCGGTACTGAATTAACAAGAAAAGTACCAGTTATGACGTCCTCAGCTACCACAGCTTCATCCACGGTCATTCAAAAAGCCCGACCAGTTGGAACTGGAGAATTCTTTCTTTTCTGGCCAGAAGATGATGATGACCCTCCGACCGTTCCCGATTTTTGCTTACCTGCCTCTGGACACGCACTCGAACGATGTCCTTCCTTGCGACAATTCCAACACACTGGCTTAGGAAAAGGACAATCCTTGATGTCATGACCGAACTGACCACACTTAATACACCTAGCAGTCTGAGGTGTACAATGTCCCGTGTGCCTAGACTTGCAATTCTGGCACCAATTTGATCTATCCACTGAACCACCAACAACATTCGGTTTACGGTTATTATTATTATTACCTTGCCATTTCTTCTTCCCCTGACCTGACGTAGATTCACCTTTGGGTTTCATTGGGGACTTGTCTTTAATTTCCAAATCATGAGCTCTAATATCGCCGTCCACAGAACGAGCCAAATCAAAAGCTTGGTTAAGATCTCCTGCAATTCTCACAGTAGTTCGATAAGTATGGGGTAACATTCCAACAAAATGGTCAATCTTTGTCCTTTCATCCGGTACCCATTGATGTACAAATCTCAACTTATCGGTAAACTGAGAGATAAGGTCCTCCATAGTCATACTATCAGTCAATTGCATATCCAAGAATTCACGCCTAATGCGAGTCATGTCATACCCGGAACAATACTTCTTACAAACCGCGTTATGGAAATCGGACCATGTAATGGAAGCTTTTTGTTGAGGTGTTAGATGAGATGTGATAGAATCCCACCATCCCATTGCCGGACCCTTTAAAAGTTGCACCGCATAAGTTACCTTGATCTCATCCCCACATCGGCAAACCTCAAATTTTCTTTCGACATCCCTTAACCAATCCATGGTCACAGAAGGATTTGTACTCCCAAAGAAATCTGAAGGTCCACTAGACTTAAAGGTCTTAAATGAACATAATTTTTGCTGAGATGGAGGAGGAAATACCGGAAACTGATATCCAGAAGGTCCTGAAGAAGAAAAAGGAGCTGATGTCTGGTTGTAAGTAGGCAGTGGCATAGAAAACTGTGATGTCACCAATGGAGGTGTAATCGTACTAACAGCCGGAATCTGCCGGGATGTTCTAGCTTGTTGTTCGTATAACTCTTTATATTTGTTTAACTCATCCTCCAAATACAACGTGTACTCATCACGGCTCAATTCACTTGCAGGGAGTGTAGTACTAGTCTGACCTTGACTTTGAGACTGAATTTCAGGTGGAGAGTCTCTCGCTCCAGAAGCATTGATCGGGGTACTGGTCGGAGCGTTACTTTCTGCCATATCCTGTACCACAACACATCTCATAACCCGTTAATTGTTAGTACTTAGCAATACTAACAAAATCATATTCACTAGCTCAATCCCCTTCCCAGGAATGTTTGACTAACACAATAGATTTGGGATTGAACAATTAACCCATGTTCAATTCACCCAAACCGTTGCTCTGATACCAATTTATAACACCCGACTCGAAAATACAAGGATATATATATATATATATATATATATATATATATATATATATATATATATATATATATATATATATATATATATATTTTAAAAGGAAGCGTAAGATTTAGATACAAACCATTGGATCGCATATTTACATTTCAAAATGGCAATCCAAATACATACAGTCTTTAAACTAGATTATCCTAGACGTTACATACGATAAGTTTAGTGTTATAGAAATCCATAACATAATGTTATAACATTAACAAAGTTAACAAAACAGAGTGAGCTTGTCAAACATTCCATTCCTATAGTACTTCTTGCCCACCCACATACCAAAGTAAACCTGCAAGAAGTAATGAGGGGTTAGCACGAAGCTAAGTGAATAAATCTCAAACTATCACCTAACTTAGCTTAACAATGATTACAGCAAAGCATAGCAACAGTTAATCATGAAGGATCGGTGGTCCTTGGAGTACCCTCATGCCGCGGTGGTTTCCCAAGTAACACTTAAAACCAACTGAAGGCCAAATCAGTGGCTAAACCGATAGTTTGGTACTATTACTACTTACAACATAATTTCAGTGAACAACACATGTACAAGTCACTTATGATGTCCAAAGTAATAGTACTCAAACCCAACACACGTTGACCCCCGACATTCAATTAGTCCACGACCATCAAGGCAATCAAGGACACCAATAATTAAGCTAAATATAACCATCATGGCAAAGTATTAACTTAACAATGAACACAGTAAATTCACATTTACCCGTTGTAACCATATTGTTACAACCAAATTAGACCGAGAGTCCAAGATCCACTCACCCTTGTCGACTGTAGTCTCCACTCAAAGATCTTATCTTATTGAGTCTTCTGGTTATCTGAGAACACGATCAAAACCCGAGTTAGACTCTCATGTTTAGAATTTATAGTATAACATTCACATAAACAATGCCGTATAATGCTCATACTATACTTTCAATACTCGTTAAATAACATAAGCACACAAGTCACAAGTTGTCAAATTCGTCAAAGTAAAACTGACAAACGCGATCCGGGTAGGGTGTGGCTGGATCGCGTTCCTTAACACCAAAATATTCTGTTGCCAAAATACACTTGCAAACGCGATCCGGGACATGGAGCTGGATCGCGTTCTAAGGAACAAAATCCGTTTGACCCAATTTAACACTATCTAACGCGATCCGTATGATAGGGACTGTATCACGTTCAAACGTACAAAATCATCCTGGGATCAAAATACACATAGCAACGCGATCCGGGCAAGGGTTTCGGGATCGCGTTCCAATGTTTTTCAACAATGGTTCAGACCTGCAACTAGTTTCAGCTCGAACCAAAAACCCAAATTTCATACAATTCAATCATCAAACACGATTTTGACTTATAATTGACCTATACTAACATGTACAAACATATTGCAACAACAACTAACATCATCAAACACTACCAATCATACATGCATCAATTCTTCAACCTAATTTTCAACCAATTTCATTAAATCAACTAACAACTTGAAGAACACTAGTAATTCACCAAGATAAACATGAAATCAGTTTGTAATCATCACACAATTACATATTCAAGCATGAACATAACCATTTTATCATCAATTTAACCTAGTTCAACCTACTCAAGCAAGAACATGAAAATGGAGTTAGTTCACTTACAATGGAGGTGATTACTAGATGAAGGAGATGATGAACATTATGGAACCAAAATCACAGCCTTGAATTGAAGAAATCAAATTGTGAATTTACTTTGAGAGTTCATGAGATGGTATTGAGAATTTGGGAAAAAGAGGTGTTGTCAAAATGAAATCACAGGTGTCGATTTTTAACATATGACTCAGCTTATTTTGGGTATAAATTATACCCGTCCTAAATCTATTGTCTGGAACCTAAAAACCATTTGCGAGAAATAAGTTTTTATTATACCGTCGACTAAATAAATTTAAAACATGTAATAATTCATTTATCACAATAGGCCAATTGACCAATTGACCTATTAATTTAGCTATCAAAATACACCAAGTATTTAAAAATACAATTTAAATAGCAATTAAATTAAGGGAAATACCGTATTTTAACTAGGCCAATTTTGAGGATGTTACACCAAGCGCTCGGTATAAAAACGACAATGCTGCTGTACCCCACACATACCTCCCAGCTTGTTCGAAGTTTTCAAACAACGGAGGATACATGACCGGGACCTTATTACTAGTAGTGGTGGAAATAACTGTGCTACAAACAAGGTATAAAAGATAAGCACGAGTATGGCGCTCAATTTCATCAAGTGGAGCGTTTTCAGGACATTGGGCAAATGTCTCTATTAAACCAACTAAGTTTCACCATTCCACCACTAGTTGATCCAGAGTCAGGTGTTCACCCCAAATACTTCATACAAACAACATCACATGCGGTGTATGTTACACCAATAACAGGCTCCCCATCAATTGGCAGCCCAAGAAGGTAACCAAGGTCTTCAAGAGTTATTGACATCTCTCCTACAGTAAAATAGAAAGTATTGTTTCTCTCCTCCATCTTTCAACAAGAGCAGATCTGATGAACTTTTCTTAGCAACAAAATCATTCTTTTTTGCATATTTCTGATAACAAAGGATTGCTTCTTCTATTGTATTGTATATAGTTCCAATTAATGGTTTATCTTCAACAAAAGGATACCAAATTCTTGTCCCACAAGGACTATAGATTTGTCTATCAACTTTGTCTGAAACAGCTGCAAAATAAATATTAAATTAAATGCTATTGCATTATGAGATATACTAACACTTTTTAAGAGAAGTTGACATTGTCATACTTGTAATCTTGAATCTGTCACCATACATAAAATTAAAAAATAAAAACTGCATTTTATACAATTCATGCTGCATTTTAACATAATTATACAACATATTATAATCAAGTAAGATCTGAAGAAAAAATCTAAATTACAGCAACCTACATACAATCATATGGATGTATGTATACTTATCAATCAATTGAATGTAGTAAATATCCCAATTCATACAATCACACATATAGAATCATGTAGATGTATGTATACTAACGAAACAAGCAAAAACACATAGATGAGCACAAACGTAAATACATATATATATACCTATAGATACACACAGACGAAAACACACATATATACACATATACAACATATAATACTTACTTTAGTTAATAGCTTCTACGATAGGTGTGTGTTCTTCGATTGCAACCGCAACTGTATGAGTTTCATCTACTTGATCGAGAGAAGATGAAGATGTAATTACTTACAACATTGTGTACAGTTTTGATGATTATCATTACGCAAATATGCAGAGATCGTACATATATGATCGTATATAACTATATATCGAAACGATTTTGAGAAAGAATCATGTTGATCCGACGTTTTAATCGAAGATTTAGCTTAACAATCGTATGGATCTGAAATTCTGATTGGATTGCTTTCCTTAATTTCAATATTTAGTGTAATTGGTAATATTTTGAAGTCTTTGCGGTCAGCTCCTAAAGTTTAGAAAATGTGCAGAAATAGTCCCTGATAGTCTCGTGTATGGGGAGTACGTAGGACACATGTCTATCTCCTAATGGCTAAAAGCCTGCCTTACCTGCTCCTGAAAAGGAGGCTGCTCCTATGATCCATTTCTTTATATTATTATGTAATTTTCAATTGACATATTTGTGCAAGAGCATTTTACGTTCATATTATCAAATTATTTGTTATTTATTTTTTATGTTATTATCACAAAGTTCACAATTCCCAAATATATATATATATATATATATATATATATATATATATATATATATATATTGGAATGATCAAGAGGGAATTGCATTTTTTGGGGGAAGGGGGGAAGCGTTAGTATGCATCAGGAAGCATATTACCTTCACCCATACAAATCTCGAAAAAAACAAACTGAAATTTAGTAAATGTTAATCAGAATCGATGCTATGAATGTTAAGTTTCCTTGATAAATTCTTTCTTCAAGTTATAGCATCGATTTATGAATATTAGATGCAAATCCGTCAATATGCATCGCGGTGCATATTAGTTAATATGCATTGTGATGCATATTAACAATAAAAATATCTTTCAAATAATGTGAAGTTTTAATATGCACCGCGATGCATATTAGCTAATATGCATCACACTGCATATTAACAATTTATTAAATAAATATTCATCAATTAATGTTATGACTTAAAAATGAAATTCATTCGTTAAAATATTCTTTATAGCATCGATTTTGATTACTATTTACCAATAAAAATAATTTTTTGTTGACGTTTTGATTGATAATTGTAATATGCTTCTTGATGCATACTAACGCTTCCCCCTTCCCCCCAAAAAGGCACTTTCCTCTTGATCACTACCCTATATATATATATATATATATATATATATATATATATATATATATATATATATATATATATGAAAGAAAAATACTCTTTCAATTGGGATAAATCAATAGATTATACTTTGATATCACATTATTGTAAGGTATCCAAGAAATCAAAAAAACTAAGTGACATAGTGTATAAAAAGTTAACAATTAGTACACATATTTTGATTATATTTTTTTCTGAGAGCAATTAACATATTTTGATCATGTTTATTACTATTACTATTACTATTATTATTATTGGAGCTTAGTGCTAAATTTATTTATGGTCTGATAGTTTTTTGAGATGAATGGAAAGATGGTTGTGATAGCATCAAATAAATGCTATATTTATATACTAATAACCTTAGATTTTATATACTTTTATTACATTTGTGTGGATTTAGATACTTATTTTATTCATATTTGCAAATCAGGTATAAATACGTTTAGATTGAAGAAAAGAATGAAAAAAGAGAAGAAAATGAAGAAAATAAAGTAAAGATTAAAAGAAAGGAAGAATCGGGCCTAAAGTGAAGACCAAATTCGGATTAATGAAGTATTGGGCTTAAAGAGAAGAATAAATCCAATGAAAAAGAGATGGAGCCCAAAAATCAAGACCCAGCCCGGATTGAAGAACATTCTGGAATACCAATTTAGTCGGCGGCTAAACCCTTTAGCCGGCGGTTAGAACCTATATAAGGAAGGCGGTGGAAGACGCGGGTTGAAGCCGGGTATCTTGGGTAAAAAGTTAACCCAGCCGACGGCTGAAGCATTTATCCGGCGGCTGGAATCGCGATTCTGAAACTATAAATAGGGGTCTCGACCAGAGGTTTTGATATACGAATTTACAAACCCTAATTTGGTTTTAAGGTTAAGAGGTCGACTTAAGGTGCGATTTGAAGGCTAGGAAGTTAGGGTTTGAAGGTTTTCAACCCTAACGAAGATTCGTTCGGTTCTATTGGTTTGATTCTTATCTTTTCTACATTCAATGTGGTATTACATGTTTATAGATTTGGTTTGTATTGCAATGAACATGAGCTAGTATTCTAATTGTATTTGCTTAGATGAATGATTATTAAATGAAGGTTTAAGGATATGTTTATGTTGATTTATGTTATGAATGATTATTAAATTTTTCAAAGGATCCATATTACTTATATGTGTTTGATTGTTACTTAACGTGGTTAATTACCTTTACTAGGCCTGGTTAGGTTAATTATTTATCTGCAATTAAGTAATCTATTCATTAATTGCAATGACATCAAGGGTCTAATTGCAATGGCATCAAGGGTAGCACCTCGTAAATGTACTCACTTGGTGGTCCAGGTTTACGACAACAAATATTTTATGGTCAACTGCCTACATTGATTCTTCCTTAGATAATCCCATTGGAAGCTCCCATATTCATCAGGAGATGAATGGGTTTTACTATTATATGAATAGTAGATTTTCTTTTTCCTACTAAAAAAACAAACTAAATTATAAGTAATTATAAAATCATTTAAGCTTAAATTTTAAATGTTTTACCATACATATAACAAATATAAATTATAAGTTATTATATTTTATCTATAAATATTTAAAGTCTATGTTTTGTAGATTACATATACTTTATCTTACATAAACTTTAAGAAACCTCAATTAATCAATTTTGTATATTTTAATTAATCACTTAACTTTTGACCAAAAAAAATACAATTTAGATTTATTTTATTTACCTCAAAGTGTCATTAATGTGTGATAATTATATATAGTGTTTCAATAGAATGACAACTATGTTGATTCTCAAGTTACATTAATAACTTAGAGTAAGTGATTCACTAAGTCACAATTATACGATAGATGATGTACTTATATTAGTTTGACAATCATATCGATTTTAAAAACGATAATTCAAATGTCATTGGACAAAGTAACGATTTTATAAGTATTTAAAATTTCATATAAGCATGTACAATTTGAACGTGAGTAACATACAAAGTTTTGATAAATTATAATCAACCTTAAGTGAATTGTAAAATATGTAATGTAAATATGAGAAAGTCTACACAACATGTATTCATAATTTGATCATGAGATACACGGTATGGAGCACAAGAATTTTATAATTTTTAGCTTTATATATGTGGAATTAGGTTAAATTTTACTATTGGATAAATAGTGAATGACTAATGAACAAAAATTTTACATCCTTACGTAGCTCCATAAACAATTTAAATATCAAAATTTGACTATATACGTAACACTCTGACTTTTAATTTGCACGTACACCAAATTATTTCATAAACTAATATAACTTATTTTTGTTCCGTCGCAACGCGCGGGGTAAAAAATACTTGTTTTTTTTAGAAAGTCAAGTACCCACACAACCCACTACCACAAATAACATTTATATCAATCTACGAAAATATACAACTGTCATATCCTCATGACTTGAACCCCCAACCTCTTGGTTGGAGGGTTATCACAATATCGCTAAGCCAAAGATCATTTGGTCTTAGGCAATCTCATTTACTGTACTTGTATAGTATCGACTTCAAAAATGACAGGTCACTCCATATATGAAGTATATTCTAAGGTTGTTTTACATCATCAGACCACAATTAAAAGTAGATTTCATTAACGTGTAGCAATATAGCAAGCACTGTATTGAGTTATGATCCTTGAAACTGGCTAAACCAAAAGAAGAAGCAGTAAAATTGGCTGGACCTCACCTTTAATTTATTTTAAGTGCAAAGAACTTTCTAATTTATTTATAGAAAACGTAGATAGTTATTTTTGTATCAATAATGTTATGTAATTGCTATCACACTACGTATGTATTTATATATTTTCTAACAATGGATAAAAAAAATATTTCTGGGTCAACCTCACACAACGTCACTAAAATGACACGTTATTTTTGACCAATTACTTATCTGACTTCCTTACCTTTCTTACTAACTTTACTTGAAACTGCATATTGTCTTGCTTGTCTTTTATAAAGCTCCTACTAAATGATTTCTTAGTGAAGCGAAAAAGAATTCTCAATTTTAAATTATTCAACAAATTGAAAATCAGTTAAAATATAATGGAAATAATTATTATAAATGAATGAAATTGATTCTTTACTAATTTTGTTTGTTAGTATTGAGTATTTGATTAAATGTACAACTAATCTAATTCCATTCACAAACCAATATCCGGGGGGAGTTTTAATGAAATGCATTTGTGGTACAAACATAATTACTAAATACTGAAAATATATCCCTAACTAAAGTATTTTTTAAATTTTCTACCAAACCGACCCATGCACTCCGCTAATTTACTCCGTTAACTTTAGATGTCTTACCAATTCAATTTTGGTTAATATAATCATTGATTTTGTGTTTATTCACAGTTAATTTTATAAGGTATTCTTTATTTCAATTGTTGTTGAAATCTTTTGAGGTACTAATTGTAGAACTTAAAAGTCAATTTTGATTGACACGGTAACTACATCCAACTATCATAAACTGATTGAATATGTCTAGAATTTTCAATTAAAAAAGGTTTACGACTTGAAAAACAATATTTATTACAAATTAAATATATTGTTTAAATACAAATAGTATATTGTGTAAGTGGCAAAATGAATGGGTCGGGTCGGGTCGCTGGTCTAAATGGGTTTAGATCTAAATGGGTCCGGGTCTAGATGGGTCATTTAGGAGGATGGGTCTAAACGGGTCCGGGTCAAATGGATCTCGAGTCGGGTTTCCACCAAACTTTCTTTTTTATTTGAGTGAAAAATGAAAAAAATGAAATGATGTAAAAAAAATTTACCCGCTAGACCCGTTGGTTAATTGTTATACAATTATCTAACACCCAAAATTTTATAAGTTTACAATTTTAATATTTATAAGAGTTAAATTATAAATATTATTTTTATTGAGTATTTATCTTCCTATTGAGTTAGCAATTTTAATTTAATAAAATGAGCCTTCCGATTTAATTAAGTGGTACTCAGACTAGAGGGTTATATTGTGCCAATAGTTTAAACTAGTTTACTACCACTCACAACTAATTCAAATACTAGAGGGGTATGGCCTCATTTTCATCTGGAACGTTGAAATAAACACAGAGAGGGAGAGAGAGCAAGTGAAAAGGAGTAAGAAAACTTGAGAAGAATCATCAAATTTACCCCTAATTCGTGAAGTTTAAGCTTGATTCTCGCATATTCATCATCACAAAGGTAAGCTACTAACTTCAATTTCATGATTTGGTGATCTTGAGATAATATTCATTTTTGGGTTTTTGGTGGAAAATGATGATTCTTGAGATTAGAAGTAATTAGAGATGAGTAGTGTGTATTAATGCACTTATTTGAGTAGTCACATGCTATTATGTTGTAATTTATGAGTATTGTTAAGTGATGAGAGTATGATGATGATGTTGATGATGATAAGTTGGTGTTCTCATGATATTGATGTTAGTATGATGTGGAACTAGCTATTTACATGCCTAAGAATCATGAGAAATGAAGAATTGATTAATATTAAGTAAATGTCACATTGAGTAGTGATTAATAACATGTTGTTATGATGTGTCTAGGTGTTTTCATATAAAGATTGAGAACGTGTTCGTGCCTACATAATCATTATCCTAGTAAGGCAAGTAATGGGAATGGGAGGGAGTAAGAGGGTTAAATTAAGAGAAGTTGGACACGTGAGTGTGTACAACTTGGTTGAACACTTGTGTTTCGAGTGTGAATATGAGATAGAGAGAATATCATCTTTATGATGATAACGAGTTACGAATTCCTTTGAGTAGGAAAGTGAAATATTGAGTTGTTGAGGATCCTTGAGTTGTGTGGAAATGATCATTTGTGTATGATCAATTAATACAGAGTATTTGCTTATGAATCACCTGAGTGTGAATATTGCGGTGATTTATCATTGTTGTTATGATTATAGTTCATATTCATATGTAGATCCATTACTTACTAAGTCGTGAACTTACCTCTCTTATTGTCATTGTGTTGATAGGTACTAGTTGCGGGGCGAGGGGAAGTTTGGGCAAAGAACCCAAGAACGAGTAGCGGTGGAGCTTACTTGTGACACCCGTCAAATTAGGACTAGTAATTAGTACCTAATAGATTGTAATACATGTAATTAGTTCTGTGTTAGGCTAATTAGTGTATCAAAATATATATTGTTGAATATATACAAGTATGCGATTTGATTAAATCGTACAAGTTTCAAATCGAATGTAATTCAACTCAATCAATACGGACGTTGGTGAACAATTTTATTAAATAATATAACGTTATTTAATAACGCAATTATATCCAAAGATATTATTTTTGTAATATTTCGTAATTATCTCGTATCGTACAAATAACGTCTACGCGATTAATATAGTATAACGCGCACACGAATCCAAGTTATATTTTATAAGACAAGTGTAAAGTATTTGGTAAAATACTTCAACAAAAATATTAGATAATTATTCACATTTTAGAATGTATATTTAAATGCGTGTGAAATTAATTAAACAATTAAACAATCGAGAAAACGAACATCGCACGGAGCGCAAACACGGGGGACTAAATTCGGGACACACCCACAAGGGTGGGCCCCACGAAAATCAGCCAAAAGATGGGGTTTCCCCCACCTTCTTCTCATTTCATAATCATCACCTCCTCTTTATCTTTCTCTCTCTTTCGAACCCCAAACCACCACCAACACTTAAAATCACCAAATAACACCCTTAAACAACCTCAAATCATCACGCTCGTTTGGAATAAAAGAACCACGGCATCACTATCTACAACTTCATCTTTTCGGAATTTTGATTTGCCACCGCGTAAGTTTCCGACAATTCTCGAAAACTCTTAAAACTTTGTTATTTTACTTGTTTACGGGTTGTATAAGCTTAAAATGTCCAAAAATGGGTTGGGTAAAAGATTTGGACCGAACGGTGACCGGAAAACACGTTTTAGACACAAATTCCGGCCATCAGACCGTAATGTCGCTTTTGGACCCAGACTTTATGCGACATCAGCTGCAACGTCGCAAAACCCCTCACGATGTCGCATGGTGCGACATCAACCCCAACGTCGCATTAATTTGCTAACGTCGCACATAGCGACGCCGACCCCGACCCCGACGTCGCGAGAACCAACATCGTCGCATATAGCGACATTACACCACCTTATGTCGCATTAAATTGCGGATGTCGCACTTAGAGATGCCATAATCAATGTCACAGTAATGGCCTGCGACATCAAGCCTTACGTCGCATCTAATGACGCACAGATCAGAACCTCAAAAACACAGATTTTTACTAAGTGTCAAACTCGTATAACACTTCGACTTCATAATAATAATACTTTGAAATTATTATTATAAACCGTCACCAACGGGCCGTACACGTTTTCAAAAACTCAAGTTAATCAATTAAATCATGGTAATTTGGACATTATAGTTGAACGAACAACTACAAAGGTAGTCTTTTAAGATACCTATTCAATTAATAACCATCGCGCGTATTGGACGCCCTCAGGTTACAAGTCTCCGGACATCAATTCACAAGCTAATCAATTCAAGTTTATTTCTATAAACACTCAAGGCTCAGGTGAGTCTCATGGCCTCTATTTTACTGTTTTCAATCAGGGGTGTGATTACATTGCTCGTTTTATCTACATGTTGAACGCAAGTACAAATCAATCAAATACTACATGAGTTGTTTTCAACTAATCACTAAAGCCCTCCATAGCATAGTCTGGTAATACATCTGTAGCGTGAATGTTAGTATATGATATCATATAGGATTGACAATCCTCGTCCGGGTTAGCACGCACTAACTGGTCAAACGGACGTATTAGCATTTGGGAAGACGAGTGTGGATTAGGCACTCGTAGGAGGCACCTCCGTTGGGTTTCCTTAATTGGACATGACACTCAAGTTAAGCTCAGACTATGTGCTCATGGCTGTATAACTTTTATATTGCTTAATTGCATTTTAAATTCAATTATAAATCTTGCGGTTCATACAAATATGTGTTGACATACAAACCTGTGAGCTCATCAGCGTTTAGCTGACCCATTTTAGCATGTATCACAGGTACACAGCAGTAGGTTGGACTGCCCAAGCAGGAATCATTAGCTCGAGTCAGCATTCATACAATCAGAGATTTAATTGCATTATAATATTTTGCATAAAGTAATTATGTGATGTAAATCTCTCAATTTCAGAAACTGAGCTAATGTAAACATTATTTTGATGTAAACTTTTGTTTTTATCAATATAAGTTCAAAATGACGCATATAGTGGTCGTTCATTATACCTTTGTGCTTGATATGTAATTAGTCGCGCCCCGACCCGATTCGCTTCCGCAACCCGAAATCTGGGGGTGCGACAGATTGGTATCAGAGCCTAAGGTTATAGTGAACTAGGTTGCATTTAGTGGGCCTAGACTATGACCGTTAGGCAGTATTTCCTTATTAGGCATGACTGGTTCAGGAATTACAGCATACGACTTTAATTTAACATAACCTGATCAACTATGTACAATTAAGGAAAGATGATGTAAGGTCTAAAACGATTATGTTGAACATGAATACACTAGTTGACTCTGACCTCGAGAGAACCGGGACTCAAACATGTCTGTGCTAGACACTCAGTAGGCTATTATGTGGTACTAAGTATACATAGATAGGCCTCGTTACAATCTTAGGCTATATTATATATGTATTATATGAATATAGGCCTCACTATCTCTAACGCTTTGTCTCAGAAATGGCAAACACACCACCCAATTCGTCGCGTTCTTACTCGTACGAATCACAAAACTCGAGGGTAGCTAGGAGGGACACCAGGTTGCCTCGAGCTAGCCCTTATCCCGTTCACCTCACTCTACCGGTTTTAGCCGCCAGGCTACACCACCACGAGCAACGACTTAACGCTATGGATATCGAACTCCAAGAAACAAATGAAAACTGGAGACTCACATCACTTGAACGCATTAATCAAGTCTCCGAGGAACACGAAAACACTGTCAGTAACATGGACATTCTCCGTAGTCAAGTGGAAGATACCACTCAAACTATGGAGATCGTCCACAACCAAGTAATTGGCAACCGAAACGAAATCTCCATCCTACAATCAAGGTTGACCCAGTGCGAGACACGTCTAAGGGAGACCGAGGACGCCCTCCGAACGACCAACAGACTTGCAGAGTCTGTGGACCACCTCACCGCACTGCTGCCACAACTCAATCTACGACAGAATTAGCTTGGGCTGAAATCTGTACTATATTATACTTTCGTAGGACCTATGTAATTCGACCGGATGTAACAATTTCTGGTACTTTTGTAAAACATCTAATCCTGTAACTTTTGGAACTCGTAACTCGGAATTGTCTATCATCTTTTGAACTTGTAATATCAATTGGCAATTCCTCTCGATTATTCTACATTATTAATTTTTACATTGTGATGACATATGTTACCGCTTTTACATATATACATCTGTTGTAATTCTCGTTCTGGTACGACTTCTTATGTACCTTTTGTTTCTTTCTTGAAGAATCATGCCGCCCAAGAAGAAAAGTTACAGTGATGCTGAAATCAATGCTATCGTTTCCCGAGCTGTAGCCGATGCTTTGGCTGCTCGAAATCCCCAACAATCTAGTGATCAAACCGTTAATAACACCCCCGTTACCAAACCTTGTTCCTACAAGGACTTTCTCAGCTGCAAACCACTATACTTCAAGGGCACGGAAGGTGCTATCGGTCTAATCAGATGGATGGAACGTATGGAATCCGTCTTCAACCTCTGCAACTGTGCTGAAGAAAACAAGGTCAAGTTTTCTGCTTACACCTTTCAGGAAGGTGCACTTACATAGTGGAACACCCACGCCAACTCCGTGGGCATCGAAATAGCAAACCAACTTCTTTGGGCTGAGTTGAAGAAAAAGCTACGAGAGAAGTACTGTCCCGAAGAAGAACTGCACCGTCTGGAGGAAGAATTCTGGCACCTGACTGTGCAGGGAACCGATATTGATGGATACACCACCAAGTTCCAGCAATTCGCGTTGTTATGCCCGAGTTTGGTGGAACCGGAAGTAAAAGGCATCAAAAGATACATCCGCGGCCTCCCAGAAAGCATCCAGGGAAATGTCGCCTCATCTAAACCAACCACCACTGAGAGTGAAATCCGGATGGCTCACGAACTCATGGCACTGGTTGTCAGCCGTGAGACATTCAACACCTCCTCCTCCAACAATAAGCGAAAATCCTCTGAACACCAAAACCAACCAAACAAGAAAACCAACACCATCCAAGTTTACAACACCAATTCTGAAACCAAATGTAGCTACATTGGAGACAGACCATACTGTTCCAAGTGTAACTACCACCATGACGGCCCATGCAAAACTCCCTGCAACAACTGCAGGAGGTACGGGCATTTGACCCGAGATTGCCGGGCCCCTAAATCCAACAACAACAACAATACCCAACAACCTAAATCATGCTATGGATGTGGAGAGGCGGGACATTTCAGGAATGAGTGTCCTAAACGAAAGAACAACAACAACAACGCCAGAGGTAGAGCCTTCGTACTCAACTCCGGGGAAGCCCGTCAAGACCCGAATGTGGTCTCGGGTATGTTCCTCCTCAACAACTTATCTGCATCTGTTCTATTTGATACTGGTGCCGATAGGAGCTTTATTTCAGATGAATTTTACCCACTGCTTGACATCACACCTGTTGTTCTAGATGTTAAGTACACTGTAGAACTAGCGAATGGCAAACTTATAGAAACCAATAGCGTGATACCTAATTGCACTTTAAACTTAGCCGACGAAACCTTCTCAATCGACCTCATGCCTGTCAAAATTGGAAGTTTTGACGTTATCATTGGTATGAACTGGTTGTCCAAACACCGCACTGAAATCGTCTGTTATGATAAAATTGTCCGTATTCCTCTCGCCGTCGGTAGAACTTTGATCATACAGGGGGAGACCGGTGGGACGAGAATGAACATCATCTCTTGCTTGAAAACCCAGAAATTTTTGAGGAAAGGTTATCCAGCAATCCTCGCACACATCATGGAGAAAAAGTCGAAGGAGAAGTGACTTGAGGATGTGCCGATCGTTCGAGACTTTCCGGAAGTCTTTCCCGAAGAACTGCCTGGTCTACCACCACCAAGACAGGTTGAGTTCTCCATCGATCTCGTGCCAGGTGCTGCACCTGTGGCTCGAGCACCATACCGTTTAGCCCCATCCAAACTTTAGAAGTTGTCCACCCAATTACAGGAACTCCTGGAAAGAGGATTCATCAGACCGAGTTCTTCGCCTTGGGGAGCTCCGGTCCTGTTTGTTAAAATGAAGGACGGTTCATTCCGAATGTGTATCGACTATCGAGAGTTGAACAAGTTAACCGTCAAGAACCGATATCCACTTCCACGAATCGATGACCTGTTCGACCAACTTTAGGGATCGAGTTTTTATTCAAAGATCGATCTGCGGTCAGGTTATCATCAACTACGTGTTCGCGACACCGATATCCCGAAAACTGCTTTCAGAACCCGTTATGGGCATTACGAATTTCAGGTGATGCCATTCGGTCTAACCAACGCACCGGCTGTATTCATGGATCTCATGAATCGGGTGTGCAAACCTTATCTCGACAAGTTTGTTATCGTCTTTATCGATGACATACTCATATATTTGCAAAACGAACAAGAACACGCGCAACATCTCAAAACCATTCTAGAACTACTTAGACACGAGGAGCTTTACGCCAAATTCTCCAAGTGTGAGTTCTGGATACAAACCGTTCAATTCCTTGGGCACGTTATCGACAGTCAAGGAATTCATGTAGATCCTTCAAAAATCAAGGCTATCAAAAATTGGCAACCGCCGACAACTCCAACCGAAGTACGGTAGTTTTTAGGACTGGCCGGGTATTATCGACGATTCATCGAGAACTTCTCAAAAATAGCCCTACCACTCACGACACGGACTCAAAAAGATAAAAAGTTCGACTGGACTGATAAACAAGAGTCAGCATTTCAACTTTTGAAGCAAAAGCTTTGCAGTGCTCCAATCTTATCACTACCCGAAGGCACCGATGACTTCGTGGTATACTGCGATGCTTCCCATCAAGGTCTCGGTTGCGTGCTGATGCAACGGGACTAGGTCATTGCTTACGCCTCACGACAAGTCAAAGTTCATGAAAAGAACTACACTATTGATGTAGTGTATAAATGAGATAATAGATTAAACCTGTTGATTCCTATGAATACCAGGAAAAAATCTCTTCCAATAACACGTTGATTCACAAAAGAATGCCGTGGAATGGGTATGATTCACAAATTTGGGAGTGAAATCGAAAATCTTGAAATTGAAAACTGAGTCTCAAACAATGTTACATGAAGCATAAATAATCTAAGAAAATTAAACGGGCCCTTAAAACATAACCGGCCGAACATAAAGCCCAAAACAAAAACGGAAAATGAACAGAAAATTCATAAAATGGGCCGTATCTTCCAAACGGAGCCGTTTTTGGGCTTCGAGCATTGGGCTAACCGCCAACGGCTGTTAGCGGCTTGGTGGGCCTCGAACCGAGCTTCGATTCGCCTACTCATGGGCCTAAAACAGAGTCCCGTATCCCAAGTTACACCTTTTTCTTTGCAGCCCTCTTCTCGTGGGCCTCCATGAACATGTGGGCTCGATCTTCAATACTTGGGCCTCCATCAACTATTCACGACCTCGAACTTGGAGCTGTCGTGTTCGCTCTCAAAATCTGGAGATACTACCTCTATGGCACTAAGTGCACAATCTTTATCGAACACAAAAGTCTCCAACACATATTCGATCAAAAGGATCTCAACATGAGGCAACGTCGATGGGTCGAGTTGCTTACCGATTACGACTGCAAAATCAAATACCATCCGGGCAAGGAAAATGTTGTTGCCGATGCCCTCAGTTGAAAAGAACGAACAAAACCTCTTCGAGTCCGAGCCCTCAGTATGACTATTCATAACGATTTAAACATTCAGATTCTCGCTGCTCAACTCGAAGCTCTCAAACCTGATAATGTCAAAAACGAAGCCTTGCAAGGCATGGATTAACAATTCGAAACCAAACTTAATGGAATTAGGTATTTCTCAAATCGAATCTGGTTGCCTAGTTTCGGGAACCTGCGAGACTTGGTGATGGATGAAGCTCACAAGTCCAAATATTCTATTCATCCGGTATCCGACAAAATGTATCACGGCATCAAAGAGTTTTATTGGTGGCCGAATATGAAGGCTGAAATCGCCACATACGTTAGCAAGTGCCTTACTTTCTCGAAAGTCAAAGCCGAATACCAAAAACCTTCTGGTTTACTTCAACAGCCCAGCATTCCTGAATGGAAATGGGAACAAATTGCCATGGATTTCATAACCAAACTACCAAAGTCATCGAGCGGTTGAGATACCATTTGGGTGATCGTCGATCGTCTCACCAAGTCTGCTCACTTCCTGGCAATCAAAGAAACCGACAAAATGGAACACCTCACTCGAATCTATCTGAAAGAAATTGTAACCCGTCAAGGTGTTCCAATCTCGATTATCTCCGATAGGGATAGTCGCTTCACATATCACTTTTGGCAATCACTTCAAAAATCATTGGGGTACCCGTCTCGATATGAGTACCGCATACCATCCTCAAACCGACGGCCAAAGTGAACGAACAATTCAAACACGGGAAGATATGCTACGGGCCTGCGTAGTTGACTTCGGTGTGAACTGGGAAAAACATCTACCGTTATGCGAGTTTTCGTACAACAACAGCTACCATACTAGTATTAGGGCTGCGCCATTCGAGGCACTGTACGGTCGTAAGTGCCGCTCACCTATCTGTTAGACCGAAGTTGGGGATAGCCAACTCACGGGTCCGGAAATCATTCACGAAATAACCGAGAAAATAGTCGAGATTCAAAACAAACTCAAAGCCGCACGTGATCGTCAGAAAAGTTATGCTGACGTGAGACGCAAACCACTCGAATTCCAGGTTGGGGATCGAGTTCTACTCAAAGTTTCACCTAGGAATGGTGTCATTCATTTTTGTAAAAGCGGAAAACTAAACCCAAGATACATTGGACCTTTTGAGATCCTCGAAAGGATAGGTCCGGTGGCATATCGATTGCAGCTGCCATCCGAGCTAAGCAGTGTGCATCCCACTTTTCACATTTCAAACTTAAAGAAGTGTCTGTCTGATGAGACACTTATCATTCCACTCGATGAAATTCGGGTTGACGACAAGCTTCACTTCGTTGAAGTACCCGCCGAAATCATGGACCGTGAGGTCAAACAACTCAAACAAAGTCGTATTCCCATCGTCAAAGTCAGGTGGAACTCGCGGCGTGGTCTGGAATTCACCTGGGAACGGGAGGACCAGATGCGACTCAAGTATCCTCAGTTATTCGCTGGTGCTACTTCAAACACGATTTCAAGCTAACTTTCGGGAGGAAATTCTTCTTGGTATGATAAGTAATAGTAGCCACTATCAAATCACATTCGATACTTCGTATAAAAGTACTCATGCGTACTATATATATCACCAACAGTGGTCGTTTGCCTTCTCTTCTTTTTCGGTCATTATCATCGAGTCACGATTACGGGTGTTCATTTTTGAATATCCGAAATTATGGTAGTAGATTTTACTATCCAAAATTCAAATATATGAAATATTAACAATTTCGTAAATATGTACTATTATAACTATTCAAGTAAAGAATTTAACTTAATATAAGTATTATATATATATATATATATATATATATATATATATATATATATATATATATATATATATATATATATATATATATATATATGCAATCATATCTTGATTTGGTTGATAAAAATATTCAAAACATTTATTAATATACAATAGCTTTTTCTTTAAACATATATTATTATAAACAAAAATTATTTAACAAATCGTGCATCTAATAAGCCAAATAAATAAAAGATATTAGATTACATTACTAGAATTTAATAAAATAAGCAATATTAAATTTAAAAACTAAATTTTTAAATTTTCAGATATACAATTACTTGAAAACTGAAAGTTACTACCAATACCTTAACCTGAATGTTATGATAACCGTGATTTAGACATTCAAAAATTCAGAAATTTTCGAATAATTTTGTATCGGATATTAGGACATTGTACTCGGATACATAGTTTTGGTACTACCGATGTCTCATTTCAATTTTGTACCGCTACATAGTGCGGGTACTCTACTAGTAGGTAGTTAATGTTAGCTCTTTGAGCTTTCTAAGCTTGATGTAATTGAGAGGTTTTAAGTGAAAGAGGTTAGAAGAGTATTTGAAAGAGAGGATTTAGAGAACAATGTGTTTATTGATTATTTTTTGCTTACAATGACTTACAATGACTTCATTACAAATGGTTATACCACCACCTATTTATACTAGTCCATGGAAGTTTCCACACACTAGATATTTCCATGGATACTAGATATTTCTTACTAAATATCTAGATATTTCTCATACTAATATCTAGATATTTCTAACTAGATATTTCTAATAATATCTAGAATATTTATACTACATACTAATATCTAGATATTTTAACTAGATACTTCCACTAGATATTTTTACTAGATATTTGTATATCTTTTATTCTAGAAGCTTCCAAACACTTCTCTAGATATTTTCCCATGTTTGAACTTGGGCCTTGCTTCCTTATTTTGGTCAGTCCAATATCAGTTTGGACCTAATCAAGTTTATGATCCAACACCGTCCTTTAAACTTGATTTGCCGACTCCAAGCATCATCCTCAATCTTGAAAACTCTCTCCTTGAGCGGCTTGGTAAAGATGTCTGCGAGTTGATCTTCTGACTTTGTATGTATTACTTGCACATCCTTCCTTGCAATACATTCTCGAATAAAATGGTAACGAGTGTTGATATGCTTACTTCGATCATGGTAAACTGGATTTTCGCTAAGTCAATCGTTGACTTGTTATCCACGAAGATCTTTGTCGCCTCCTCTTGTGCCATGTGTAACTCCTTCAAAATACTTCTAAGCCAAATAGCATGGCACACACATGATGTTGCAGCTACATACTCTGCTTCGCAAGTGGACATAGTAACAATTGGTTGCTTCTTTGAAGACCATGTGAATGCGTTGTTGCCAAGGGAGAATAAGAATCCCGATGTGCTTTTACTTTGAGATAGCGTAAAATCCTTTTAGCAGTCTTCAAGTGGGAAGTAGTAGGTGATTACATGAACCGACTGATTAGTCCCACGGCATATAGAATGTCAGGTCTTGTGCACATCAAATACCATAAGCTTCCTACAAGACTCTTGAATAACGTTGGATCAACCACTTCTCCTCCATCATACTTTGAGTGCTTTGTTCCACACTCAATGGGGGTGCCAATAGGTTTGCAATTCTCCATACCAAACCTTTTCAATATGTCCTTCCCATATCTTTCTTGGCATATGAAGATACCTTCTTCCATTTGCTTAACCTCGATACCAAGATAATAAGACATAAGCCCAATATCGGTCATCTCGAACTCCTTTTCCATAGACTTCTTGAATTCATCAACAATCCTCTTAGAGTTTCCTGTGAAGATAACATCATCCACGTATAAGAACACCATCAATATATCTCCTTTTTCCTACTTCACGTAAAGTGCGTATTCACTTTGACATTTTGTGAAACCATGCTCTTGGAAATACTTATCAATTCTTGTATTCCAAGCGCGTGGTGCTTGCTTTAGGCCATATAAAGCCTTTCTCAGCCTTAGCACTTTACCTTCTTGCCCTTTAGCAACGTATCCATCTGGTTGCTCCACATAAACTTCCTCCTCAAGTGACCCATTTAGAAAGGCGGACTTGACATCCATTTGATGAATACTCCATTTATATTGAGCATCAATAGCTATTATCATTCTTATAGTTTCTAAATCAGCAACGGGAGCAAATACCTCTTCATAATCGATTCCCTGTTTCTGCTTGTAGCCTTTGGCCACCAATCTTGCCTTGTACTTTTCAACATCTCCTTTAGCATTCTTCTTTGCCTTGTACACCCACTTTACTCCAATAGCCTTTTGGCCTTTTGGTAGAGTGGTTAACTCCCACGTATCATTCTTCTCTATCGACCTTATCTCCTCATCCATAGCTTGTCTCCATTTCGTGCTTTGCACTGCTTCCTCAAAGGCTATAGGTTCACAATCTACGTATAAACAGAAGAGTGTTAGTTCTTCTGTTACATCGTAGAGTTCTTCCAAGCTTTTCATCATTGGAGATCTTTCACTTGAACTTGAACTTGAACTTGAACTTGGACTTGAAGGAGAGCCTTGAATTGGGGATGGACTTGGAGGTTGCTGACCTTCTTCAGTGGAGTCGATATTTTCTTCTCCTTCTTCATTGGGAATAGGATGAAATTCATATCCTTCATCTTCCTTCGTGTTCCAATTCCATGTTCCTTCTTCATCGAACTCCACATCTCTACTCATAATCACTTTCCTCGTGGTTGGATTGTAGAGCTTGTATCCCTTCGATTGTTTGTCATACCCGACAAATATATGCTTCTTACTCCGATCATCCAACTTTGAACGCCTTTGGCGTGGTACGTGGGCGTATGCTATGCTTCCAAAGATCGTAGATGAGTTACAGTAGGCTTTATCCTGTTCCATACTTCTTACGGAGTCTTGTTGTCCAAACTCTTTGAGGGACACCGGTTTGATAGATAGACCGCACAATCAACAGCTTCTGCCCAAAACTCCTTTGGCATCTTTTTATCTTTTAACATACTTCGAACCATATTTAGAATGGTTCTATTTTTTCTCTCAACCACTCCATTTTGTTGTGGAGAGTAAGGAGCCGTTAGAAATCGTCGGATCCCGTTATCTTCACAAAATTTGGTGAATTCTTTTGATAAGAATTCCCCACCTCTATCAGATCTCATGGATTTGATTTTCAAACCCTTTTCCTTCTCAACCATTGCTTTAAAAGTTTTAAAAGCTTCAAAAGCTTGGGATTTTTCTTTTAGAAAATACACCCAAGTTTTTCTTGAGAAATCGTCAATAAAGAGCATGAAATAATTATTCTTACCAAGAGAAGGTGGAGTTATGGGTCCGCACAAATCTGTGTGAATAAGCTGTAGGGGCTCCGTAGCTCTTGATGTTGCTTCCTTTGGAAACGGATTCCTTGCATGCTTCCCGAGGAGACATCCTTCACATACTTGGTTAGGAGGATCAATAGGAGGCATCCCTCTAACCATCTCCTTAGTAGATAATAACTTTAAGTCACCAAAGTTTAAGTGCCCATACCTCATGTGCCAAAGCCATGAATGATCCTTCAAACTTTTCTTAAGGCACTTAGCTTCTTCATGTTGAACATTTAGAAGGAACATTCGATTTTTACTCATTGGTACTTTAGCTATAAGTACTCCTTGGGGGTTTCGTATTATAGCACTTAAGTCTTTTAAGTGAATATCATATCTTTTCTCCAAGAGTTGTCCCAAACTTAATATATTATATCCAAGGCTTGGGACATAATAAACTTCAGAAATATATTGGTGACTTCCATCTTTGGCAAGGATTTGTATTTTACATTTTCCTTCCACCGTTACTTTTCTTTTGTCTCCAAAAGTGACGCTCCCTCTAACGTGCTTCATATCTGTTAGGTCAAAAACTGTTTCAGGTCTGAGTTGAAGTCTTGATGAGAAGACAGAGTACAAGTGATTAAAACTGTTTGTTTTGAAGGTTAAAACTGTCTTTACGAAGTTACAACTGATAGAAGAAAACTGAAGAGAAGACAAGTGTTATAACTGATTGAAGATAGATTACAACTGATAGTTATGTGTCTGTAAGTAGTTAAAACTGCTTATGTATTTGTAACTGTTAGTTATATATGAAACAGTTAACACTGGTTATATATTTGTACTTAGTCTTTGTTACAATTGAAGCAGTTACCACTGAATGTGTAACAGTTAAAACTGTTTACTTGAGAATGGTAGTTACAACTGTTTATGATTTTGTGATAAGTATGAGTCGGTTATGGAAGTTAGTTTATTCCATATTTGTAGGAGATTGTATAGGACTCTATGTGTTATAAATAGAGATCCTTTAGACCTAGATAGGTTAAGGTATTGCGCAGCTTCAAGGTTTTCTGTAACCCTAATACATCAAGTGTATTCGTCTTATATCATTAATAAGATTGAAGCTTTCGATATATTATTGTGTTCATTATATTAATTGATATTTGTTGATCTTCTTAATATTATTGAGTGTGATTCCGCAACTTCTCAATAATATATTCAAGGCTTATTACGTAAGATTGTTTATTAAATTAAACAGGGACTAACAAAGTGGTATCAGAGCTTGTGAAGCTTTGAAGACAGGAAGATCTGGGATTATTCGTATTAGTATCTGAGGATTAGTTCTTATATTAAGTTTTGATTTCAATGGCGACTGAAGGTAATGAAGGAATTCAAGCAACAAAGATTCCAATGCTTAAACCTGATGAGTTTGACCTATGGAAGGTCAGAATCAGGCAATATATGCTTCTCACAGATTATCAGATGTGGGAAGTTGTTGTTAATGGTATTCCAGTAACGCTTGATGGTGATGGTGTAAAGCAGCCTAGAGCACCACCAACATCTGAAGCAGAGAGAAAGATCAGATCTACTGAGTACAAGGCTCTTAGTACTCTGTTGCTATCCATTCCGAATGAGCATCAGAGCAGATTTGATACTTGTGAAGATCCCAAGGTACTAATGGAGGCGATTGAGAAGAGGTTTGGTGGTAATGATAACACCAAAAAGAATAAAAGATCTTTGTTAAAGCAACAATTTGAAAATTTTAGCCATGTGAAAACTGAAACTCTAACTCAAACCTTTGATAGGTTTACTAAATTAGTTGGAGAATTGGAGAATCACAAGGTTAAGATTGACAAAGAAGATCTTAACAGAAAGTTCTTAAGATCATTAGGAGATGAATGGACAATCTATACTGTTGGATTGAGGCAGAGTTCAGACATTGAAGTTAAGGAGTTAGAAGATATATACAATGATCTGAGGAACTTTGAGTCTGAGGTGGAAAGTAAGAAGCAAGCAACTGGGTACAGTCACAATGCTGCTTTTATGTCTATGGCTGGAACAAAGGTAGAATCAAGTCAAATGGGTTCTAATTATGTTTCAGGAGGAGCAGGATCATCATCAAATAGTTCTAATGATCAGATATTAGAATCCTTCTTTGCAAGTAATGTGAAATCATCACTTACTAATGAAGATTTGGAACAATTTGATGGTGATGATCTAGAGGAGATGGACATTAAGTGGCAAATTGCATTGATTACTCAGAGAGCAAAAAGGTTCATGCAGAGGACTGGTAGAAATAACTTTGCATACAAGAGGAATGATGCAAATTGGTTTGATAAGAGCAAGATTGAGTGTTTCAACTGTCACAAGATGTGACACTTTGCCAGAGAATGCAGAAATCCTAGGCAAGAGCAGAATGGTAATGGTCAGAGAACTGGAAGCAATGGAACTCAAACTAGAAACATTCCAATTCAGGGTGCTTCAGCAAATGCATTGGTCTCTATGGATGGCTGTGGATGGGACTGGAGTGATCAAGAAGAACATGTTGTGAAGAATCAATGTCTCATGGCCATTGCAGAATCTGACAAAAAGTCAGAAGTTCCTATTGAGGTACAAAATAAATTATGTTCTGCTGTTTGTAAACAAACTGTTAAACATTACAGGGATCATAATATAAAAGTGTGTGAGGAACTAAAACAATGGGAAATCAAAAGTAAACATACCATAGCAGTCATTGAAAATCTGGAAAATCAAATAAAGGCATATGAAGTCAATGCAACACAGTTTAAATATGACATTGAATATGCTAGGTGGGAGAGAGACACTTTTAAAGATAAAGTCGAGTTGTTATCTAAGAAACTTACTGAGGTCACATGTGAAAGAGATAGTATAAGACTTGATGTAAATAAATTAGAATATGCTTCTAAGAGTGTCAATAAACTTATTGATTCACAGATCCATGATAAAATTAAGACTGGATTAGGGTACAATAATGTACCTCCACCTTATAATCACACCTACTTTCCTCCTAAAAGTGAAATTGATATCAATTCACTTAAAAGAGGAATGACAGATGAGGTTAAAAAGGCTGATCCAATTAAAATTTTATCAGATAATGAGTTGTTTGTAGAAGGTGAGATTAGTGATTGGACTGAGGAAGATGATCAGAGTGATAAGACATCTGATAGTGAGAAGAGTGTAATATCTGAATCATCTAAGTCTGAGTCAACATGTGAGAATGTGAGGAGAGTAATTACTGATCTAGTTTCTAATCTTAAAACTGATAAACTAGAAGAGGGTAAGAAAATGTTTAAGGAAAAGGCTAAACTGGACTTAGAAAATGTGAGCATGAATACTAACAAAATCTAAACATGGGTTAGGATATGTTAGTAATACAGTTAATTCAGTTACTAAACCTGTTAATAAATCTGTTGTGAATAACTGTGTTAATTGTAAATGTAAAACAAGTAATTCTTCTTCACAGAATTTTCAAAATCAGAAACCCAGAGGTAATTAAAGAAATTGGAATCAAATGATTTCACAAAAACTGGGTAATAATGTTACTGTGATTAAAGAAATGTCTTGCTTTATATGTGGAAAAATGGGTCATCTTCAATATGACTGCTATCATAATCCTGAGAATGTTCAAAGGATTAGAAAACAGTCATGGACAAAAGCAAATATGATTAACAAACAAAATTTTCAATCAAAAGTTAATCGTACTGCCAGAGTTCAGAAGATAAACTCAAAGGCTAACATGTTAAGCACTGCTATAGGTAAATCTACTGCAGCAGTAATAACAAATTTAGCCAAAAGTTTAAAGACTAAAACAGTGGTAACCAAATACAAAAACAGTGTTAACAAAATTAACACTGACTCTTCGATTGGTAAAACAGTTAAAACTGTTAAGCCAAAGAACACTGTTAAGTCTAAAATAAGTTGGATTTGGACACCTATTAAGACTGATAAATTAACAGATCCAAATTCCAACAGTGCATCACAATCAATAATCTTCAAGAAAGTTGAATATGTGAATGCACATGGGAAACCCAAAGCCAAATTGGTTTGGGTTCCCAAGAGAAATTAATTCTCTTTTTGACTGTTTGTGCAGGGCAAGCCAAAAAGCTTATGGCACATCGATAGTGGATGCTCAAGGCACATGACTGGAGACAAAGGAAAGCTACAGGATTTCAAATCTTTTGATGGAGGATATGTAGCTTTTGGAAGCAATCCAAAAGGAGGAAGGATCACAGGGAAAGGAACAGTTCAAAGTGAAAAGCTAAGTTTTGATAATGTTTATTTTGTGGAACAACTGAGGTATAATTTACTAAGTGTGAGTCAAATCACAGATAAAAAGAACCCAGTTCATTTTACTGACACTGAATGCCTTATCTTGTCCAAGGAATTCAAAATACCTGAAAACATGATTTTAATGAGAATTCCAAGGCAAGATAATGTATATAAGTGTGACTTAGTAAATATGACACCTCAACCTGATTTAAACTGCCTTATTTCTAAAGCAAGTGTGAATGAATCTGAACTGTGGCATAGGAGGATGTGTCACATGAATTTCAAAACCATTAATAAACTTGTCAAAAACAAGCTTGTTAGAGGTTTTCCTGAAAAGGTCTATTCATGTGATGATTATTGTGTTTCTTGTCAAAAGGGAAAGCAACACAAATCTTCATTTAAGTCCAAATCTGTGAACACAAATAGCACACCCTTACACTTATTGCATATGGACTTATTTGGACCAACCAGTATAAGTAGTATGGGGAAAAAGTCTTACTGCCTTGTGATTATTGATGATTACATTAGATTTACATGGGTTTTCTTTCTTAGAACAAAGGATGAGACAGGTGAAATACTTAGATCATTTATAACTAAGATGGAAAATCAATTGGATAAAAGAGTAAAGATCATCAGAAGTGATAATGGAACAGAATTTAAAAATCATGAGATGGATAAATTCTGTGAAGTTAAAGGTATTAAGAGAGAATTTAGTGCACCTAGAACTCCTCAACAAAATGGAGTAGCTGAAAGGAGGAATAGGACACTGATTGAGGCTGCTAGAACCATGCTATCTGATGCAAAGCTACCTATGTCCTTTTGGGCAGAGGCAGTTAGCACAGCTTGCTATGTTCAGAATAGAGTATTAGTTGTTAAGCCTCATAACAAGACACCATATGAACTGTTATTTAAGAGAAAGCCTTTGGTTATTTTCTTAAAATCTTTTGGGTGTCCTTGTACAATCTTAAATACCAAAGATCACTTAGGTAAGTTTCAAAGTAAGGCAGATGAGGGGATATTTGTTGGTTACTCTATTCAAAGTAAATCTTATAGAGCATTCAATCAAAGAACCAGGATCATAGAAGAATCAATGCACATCACTTTTAATGAAAACACTGTTAATCCTGAAGGAAAAGGTCCTGAATCACTGTTTGATATTGATGCACTTAATACTGCTTTTAGATATACAAATGTGGATACTAGTGCAGGTACAAGTGCAGGTACAAATACAGGAACAGGTGATGGAGAAGGTAGATCAGACTCAGGAATATCAGCTGGAATGAAGAAGGATTCATTGGAATACATATTATTTCCAATTTGGTATCCTGATCCCCCAGAAGTGTTTGAAACTGATCAACCAAAGACATCACAGAATGTGGAAACAGGAAAATCAGATGAAACATCATTTTCTCATGTTGATGATTCTGATATACCTGTTATTGAAGACAGTGATATGAGTCCAGTACAGAAGTATACAAAGGCAAGTGTGGATGTTGATCAGACACCAACAAAGCATCTTGACACGGAGCAGGAACAATTGAATTATCTACATTTGATGAGCTCTACTCCTGTGTCAAAGAGAATTGCAAGAGAAGTGTCAAGTAGTGAGTCAGGACAAGAAGGAAATTTTACCAACTTGGAGGTGGGGATTCAAGAAACAGCAGCATCTAAATACATTACTCATAAAGATCATCCACTTGAGAATGTAATAGGAGATATTGAATCTGCTGTTAAAACAAGAAATCAAAGTCAGGTGTTTGAAGCTTCAGCAAATGAGGATGAAGTAAATCTTGATATAGAAGCTGTTAATACTTCTTTGTTTGCCTGTTTTCTGTCTCAAACAGAACCAAAGAAGGTTACTGAAGCTTTGAGAGATCCTAGTTGGATTGAAGCTATGTAAGAGGAGTTACTTCAGTTTAAGATTCAAGAAGTCTGGACATTGGTTGATTTGCCTAAAGGGAAGAGGGCAATAGGTACTAAATGGATTTTCAAAAACAAGAAGGATGAAAGAGGTATAGTGATCAAAAACAAGGCTAGATTGGTTGCACAGGGATATTCACAAGAAGAGGGGATTGATTATGATGAGGTTTTTGCACCTGTTGCAAGAATAGAGGCAATTAGATTGTTTTTGGCTTATGCTTCATTCAAGGGATTCATTGTGTATCAGATGGATGTTAAGAGTGCTTTTCTGTATGGCACTATACAGGAAGAGGTTTATGTATGTCAACCACCAGGGTTTGAAGATTCTAAGTTTCCTGATAAAGTTTTCAAACTTGAAAAAGCTCTTTATGGATTACACCAAGCACCTAGAGCTTGGTATGATACTTTTTCAGATTATCTGTTGCAGAATGGATTCAAAAGGGGTGCAATAGATAAAACTTTGTTTACTAAAAGAATTAAGAATGATATACTACTGGTTCAAGTCTATGTAGATGATATCATTTTTGGTTCAACAAAGGATAGTCTTTGCAAGGAGTTTGAATCATTGATGCATGAAAAGTTCAAGATGAGCTCCATGGGAGAATTAACATTTTTCTTGGGGCTGCAAGTGAAGCAACAGAAAGAAGGAATCTTTATTCATCAAAGTAAGTATGTTAATGATATACTGGATCGGTTTGGGTACAAAGATGCTAAAGTTGCAAGCACACCAGTTGAGACAAACAAGAAATTACATGCAGATCTTGAGGGGGAGAGTTTGGATGAACATCTTTACAGATCAATGATCGGGTCTCTTATGTATCTTACTTCATCAAGGCCTGACATCATGTTTGCAGTGTGCTTATGTGCAAGATTTCAAGCTAATCCAAAGCTGTCACATCTTCTTGCAGTCAATAGAATATTTAGATATTTGAAGGGTCAACCAAAATTGGGCCTTTGGTATCCAAAGTTTACTTCTTTTGATCTGATAGCTTACACAGATAGTGATTATGGAGGAGCTAATCTGGACAGGAAATCTACATCAGGAGGTTGTCAATTTTTGGGAGATAGATTGGTTTCATGGCAATGCAAGAAACAAACCACTGTATCTACATCTACAGCAGAGGCAGAATATGTAGCAGCTGCAAGTTGCTGTGCTCAAGTGTTATGGATTCAGAATCAGATGTTAGATTACGGTTTTACCTTTCTTAATACTCCTATTTTTATTGATAATAGTTCTGCAATCAGTATTATTAATAACCCAGTTAAACATTCTAAAACAAAGCACATTGAAATCAGATATCATTTCATTAGAGATTGTAATGAGAAACGACTTATTCAAATTTTGAAAGTTCATACTGATAATCAGTTTGCTGATCTGTTTACAAAAGCTTTTGATGTAGGCAGATTCACATTCTTGGTTACTAGTATTGGAATGATCAATCTGTCATAAGTTATTTTTCTTATCACTGCTCTCTGTGAATAATATCTACTGTGTTTTTCATTTGGGTTAATACTGATTTGTTAATTAAACACTGATTGTGTGTAATGTGTATCGTTATCACTGTTTACTACTTTTAGTATAAACAGTGGTAATAATCATTTCACCACTGTTAGTGTATAGTTAACACTGTATTCTTGTATTTTTGTTTGCATTAACACTGCAGGTTATATTGCTATGCTTTGGAGTTTAACTGCTTGTGGAGTTTAGTTTCGGTAAAAAAAAAAAAAAAAAAATTTCAACCACTGCTTTGTTTATATGATTTTGCTAGATCTGAAGTACTACTTGTATTAAGTTAGCACTGCCTTGGTCGGTTGGTACTGCTTGTACAAGTGAGCACTGCTAGCTTTATTATGTAAATGATGCATTTGAGAAACCAAGTGTTGATTACCACTGATGGTTATTTTCACAATTATCACTGAACGTGTTATTTTTCTTAATTAACACTGTTTTAGTTATAATTGGGGATTTGGTCAAATTAGGGTTTACAACTGATTTAATTTTGGTACTTAACTCTCAACACTTAGGGTTTTTCATTACGCTTTCAAAATTACACATACAAACCACTGCGCTAAGTCTCATCGATTCTCAATTCTGTAAAATCATCTTCGATTCTCTTCGATTACTTGATTTCTTATCATGGCATCGACTTCGTCTACTGTTCAACTACCGATTGGAAAAGATCATAATATGATCGCATTCTTGATGAAACCTGCTGAGGCAAACGAGTATGTGGAAATCATTGATTTCCTTCGTGCTTCACATATTCGTCATGCTCTCACTGTGGCACCCAGGATATCTCACGATCATATCAACAATTTCTGGGTGAATGCATCAATAGAAGAGGAACAGGGGATTAAAAGAATCATTTCAGAAGTTATGGATACACGTGTTGTAGTTACAGAAGCTACTGTTAGAGCTTCATTACAACTAGATGATGAGGCAGGTATCACTTCTTTAGATGATACTGTTATGTATGATACTTTACGATTGATGGGTTATGAGGGTTCTTTTGACGTTTTTACTTTTCAGAAAACCTTATTTTCTCATCAGTGGAGGTTTTTAATACATACAATTTTACACTGCTTGTCATCTAAGAGATCATCATTTGAGCAGTTTGGAAGCAATATTGCTTATGCAATTGCTTGTCTTGCAACTGGTCAAAGATTTAGTTTTTCAAATCTGATATTTTCTGGTATGCTTAGAAACATTGAGCAGCCAAAGATTAAATTTTTGATGTATCCACGTTTTGTGCAGTTGTTCTTAAATGAACAAATTCCTAATTTAATTGCACTTGAGAAAGTTATTGGTAATGTCTCTTTTAAACCAAAAGTTTTTGTAAATATGAAGAGAGATACTAAATTTTCTGGGAAGATTACAACATTATTTTCTACAATGCTTCCTGCACCTTCCACCACAGCATCAGTAATACCAACTGAAGCTGAACCGGCTACTGAGAGAATGGTTCCTCCCACCACTTCTCAGCCCACAGTAGTTGGGGGTAATAAAAGAAAACAAGGGACCACAACAGCTAAATCTACTAAAGCCAAAAAGGCTAGAAAACAGGCATCTGAGGCTGCTGCTGCTCAGGTGTCTCAGTCAAATGATTCATCACAGCAGATGATCAATGAGGAGGAGGTTGATCATTCTGAGAGGGCTGCTTCTACTGCTTCTAGCCCACTGGCAGAGCAGGACAGAAGTAACATTAATAAGACCCCATCAGAGGCAACACATGGAAATGATTCTACACCTGTAGATGATCCTAGTGGTCCCAGTACCAAGAACCAAGGGGACTTTGATGATCATGCTAGGCATGAGTCAGAGTTTGATGATGTCAATGATTCACCAAAGGATTCACATCCTGAAGGTGTTGAGGCTAGAACTAACTTGGAATTGACGAAAATGGTTGATTATGTATGGGCTGAATTTGTAAAGGAGAGGAAGAAGAATAAAGCTAAGGATGAAATTATCACTCAGTTGCAGAGGAGAGTGCAGCAGTTAGAAAGGATTGTTATTAAATGTTTAAAGAAAGGAAGGAAGTATGTGGTTCATGATACTTCTGAACCTGCGGATGCTTATCAATTTCCACAAAATGCTTTCAAAAAGGGGGAGAATGTCTGGACAAACTTGGGTGATAAGAGGAATAAGAATGACAAGGTGGTGGATGATGATGACAAGGTTGATGAAGAGATTGAAATGGAACAACCAGTGGATGATGAGTTTGTGCATACACCTCCAACACCACCAACAGAGCCAGAAATAAATGAGTTAGTGTATGAGACAGTGGAAACAGAAATGAATGAACCAGTGGCAGATGAAAATAAGTCTGATCATACTGAGGTTATTGGGTCAGTGGATAAAACTGCAGAAGTTGATATGGCAGATAAGACTGAGGAGTTGAAGATCGATGATGATGGTGAGGAAGTAAATAAACCAGAGATAGCAGTGGAAACAGCAAAAACTGATGCTCAACAACAAGTTGAAAAGACTAGGAAAAAGAGCATTCCAGTTAAAACTGCTAAGATGACAGGAACAGGAAAGAAGGTTGAAAGTCCAAAGAAGACATCTACACAACAACCATCTTTGCCTGGATTTCAGATTAGAGAACCTGTTGCTGCTCCTGTTCAACAGAAGAAAGAGTTGCCAAAGATTGATCCAAAATATAAGGGCAAGGGAAAACTGGTATAAGAACCAAAGAAGAAAAAGCAAAAACCAGTGCCACCAGAAGTAACTGCTCATGATACTGAATATGCACAAAGGTTACAGGCTGAGCTAAATGCAGAGGACTTGATTGATGTTGAGATTGAGGAAGGAAAGTTTGTAAAAATGACAAAAGAGCAAGTGGCAGAATGGGATGAATATTTGTTGAAAGAGCAGAGACAGGATGATATTGAATATCTTGTTGATCAGATTAAGAAAAAGAAAGCAGAAGAAGCAAGAAAGAAAAAGGCTGCAAAACCACCAACAAAAGCTCAGATGAAGAAGAACTTAATTGCAAAGCTAAAAGGTGGGTATATTCCTTTGAATGCATTGAAACAGATGACTTTAGAGAGATTGCAGGAGTTATGGGATAAAGATGATATGAATCCTGATGTGATTGAGAAGAAAGAAAAAGAAAAGAAAGAAGCTGAAAAGAAAAAGAAGGAAGCTGAAAAAGAAAGAAAAAAGGCTGAAAAAGAAAGGAAATTGAAGGAAAAGGAAGAAAAAGAAAAAAGAGAAAAGGTAGAAGCTGAGAAGAGGAAGAAAGATGAAATTGAAAGAAAGAAAAGAGAGTTAGATGAAATTCCTGATAGAGAAAGGAATGTTGATGAATTAAAGGAGTTTATTCTGTTACAACCAATGGAATCTGAGGTAATTAATGTTGAATTACCTGGTATCATTGATTGGTCTATTGAGCAGTTTGTCAATCCTGTTAAGATTCACAAGATTAAAATTGAAAGAGCAGATGGAAATGTATCTTGGTGGAGATCTTTTAGGGATTTGATAAAGAGGATTAGTAGGACTGATTTGGTGAGAATGTATGAGATTGGGATGGAAAAGGATTTAGATTTGAAAAAGTTTGATAATCTGGTTGAGAAAGTTACATGGCATTGGATTAAGGCTATGTTTGAGCCAGAAGAGTTTCCATATCAGTTTGCTACTTTCAGCAAGGTCAGAAATTAGATTTATCATGCCAAACCTGGAGTACATCAGATTGTTATGGATGATGCAGTATTTATGTGGTTATTGACAGATAGATTTTATGATATAAATCTGAGATTTTTGATGGGCTTGAGAAATGCAAGGTTACAAGCTGCAGTTTTAGATGATGTAGCTCTGGAATTGGTATATACGGTGCTGAATCAGATTCATAAGAAGGAAAAGATAGATAGAAGAAAGAGAAGAAATGACTAACAGTTTTGAAAGAATTTTGTGAAGCTCATAATGGAGGATTAGAAGAAACTTAATGCTGTGAAGGACAGATTAAGTTTAGGGGGAGATTGTTGGGTCAAAAACTGTTTCAGGTCTGAGTTGAAGTCTTGATGAGAAGACAGAGTACAAGTGATTAAAACTGTTTGTTTTGAAGGTTAAAACTGTCTTTACGAAGTTACAACTGATAGAAGAAAACTGAAGAGAAGACAAGTGTTATAACTGATTGAAGATAGATTACAACTGATAGTTATGTGTCTGTAAGTAGTTAAAACTGCTTATGTATTTGTAACTGTTAGTTATATATGAAACAGTTAACACTTGTTATATATTTGTACTTAGTCTTTGTTACAATTGAAGCAGTTACCACTAAATGTGTAACAGTTACAACTGTTTACTTCAGAATGGTAGTTACAACTGTTTATGATTTTGTGATAAGTATGAGTCGGTTATGGAAGTTAGTTTATTCCATATTTGTAGGAGATTGTATAGGACTCTATGTGTTATAAATAGAGATCCTTTAGACCTAGATAGGTTAAGGTATTGCGCAGCTTCAAGGTTTTCTGTAACCCTAATACATCAAGTGTATTCGTCTTATATCATTAATAAGATTGAAGCTTTCGATATATTATTGTGTTCATTATATTAATTGATATTTGTTGATCTTCTTAATATTATTGAGTGTGATTCCGCAACTTCTCAATAATATATTCAAGGCTTATTACGTAAGATTGTTTATTAAATTAAACAGGGACTAACAATATCTACGAAGAAGCTGTCATCTCCTGTCATATGATTGCTTGCAGCGGAATCTAGATGCCATTGGGTACTCTTCTCCTCATGTTCACCAATCTTTCCCATTAGCACCGTAAGCTCCACATCATTTTCGACCTCCGCAAGATTAGCCTTCTCTTCCACTCGTTTTGAGTTTCTACATTCGATGCTATAATGACCATACTTTTGGCATTTATAACATTGTACTTGGGGCTTACCACCTCTTTGAGGTACAAAACCTCTCCCACGACCTCTTCTAGAAGATTCACTTTCATCTTCTCTTCTTCCACGTCCTCGTCCTTGTGAACCACCACGACCTCGGTAACCACCACGTCCACGTCCTTGCTCCTTCCCGTGTACAAAGCTCTTTTCTCTTTCTTTGAAAGAGAGCTTTGAGTATAAAGCTTGCTCTAAGGGCTCTTTCTCCCTTCTCTTCTTTAGCTTCTCCTCATGAGCTTGTAGAGAACCCATGAGTTGATCAATGGTCATAGAGTCAACATCTTTTGACTCCTCTATGGCCACCACAATATAGTCAAAGTTTGGTGTCAAAGAGCGAAGAATCTTTTCTATCACTCTTATGTCACTTAAACTTTCACCATTTCTCTTCATCTCATTTGAGATTGTTAAAACACGGGTGAAGTAATCCGATATGGTTTCGGATTCTTCCATTTGTAATTTCTCGAAATCTCCTCTAAGAGTTTGAAGATGTACCTTCTTCACCTTATCAACTCCTTTGAATGCATTTTGAAGAATCTCCCATGCCTCCTTTGAAGTAGTTGCATTTGCAACCTTCTCAAACATTGCATCATCAAGACCTTGATGAATGAGAGTGAGGGCATTTTGATCCTTCTTTCTTAGCTTATGTAGTTCACCCTTTTGGGCATCATTTAACTTATCTTCATCAAGCTCTTTGTAGCCTTTTTCAACAATATCCCATGCATCGTATGAGCCGAGTAACGCCTTCATTCGAATGCACCAACTTCCATAGTTATCTTTGGTAAGACGAGGAAATTGAAACGAGTTCATCATGCTTGAGATCTTGATCGACGTAGCTCTGATACCACTTTGTTAGCTCTTTGAGTTTTCTAAGCTTGATGTAATTGAGAGGTTTTAAGCGAAAGAGGTTGGAAGAGTATTTGAAAGAGAGGATTTAGAGAACAATGTGTTTATTGATTATTTTTTGCTTACAATGACTTACAATGACTTCATTACAAATGGTTATACCACTACCTATTTATACTAGTCCATGAAAGTTTCCACACACTAGATATTTCCATGGACACTAGATATTTCTTACTAAATATCTAGATATTTCTCATACTAATATCTAGATATTTCTAACTAGATATTTCTAATAATATCTAGATATTTCTACTACATACTAATATCTACATATTTTAACTAGATACTTCCACTCGATATTTTTACTAGATATTTGTATATCTTTTATTCTAGAAGCTTCCAAACACTTCTCTAGATATTTTCCCATGTTTGAACTTGGGCCTTGCTTCCTTATTTTGGTTAGTCCAATATCAGTTTGGACCTAATCAAGTTTATGATCCAACAGTTAATATACTAATGGTGTGGATAATAAAGAATTGTGATTAAAAAAGTTACATTTAATGATTAAAAAGTTCTAGACCATGTGATCAATATATATTTTTAAAAACACACGTGTTTGGTAGTTATGTTTGTACTACACATGCATTTAGTTAATAAATATGTTTTGGGGTAATTTAGACATTTGGTAAATTCTTCTCCACTATTTAGGTAGTCATTATCCGTCTCAACTTACTTGTCCACCTGTCCATTTTGGTATATAACAAAATAATTATTCTTTTTCAAAATTGATCAATCAAAATTTTTAAAATGATAAGGATGAAATTTAATTGGTGGTCAATAGTAATAAATAAATTTTTCTTAAATTAACCAATCGTGAATCCATTGCATCTGCTGACAATGAACCAAATGCACCATTTCGCTGCAAAAGATGTGGATATGTTCATGACATTTTCTATAAGTATACTATCCTTATACCAAATTTCCTATAACAACCATGATCTTGCATTATTATTCATTTTCCCTCCTCTTTAAAACTTATCTCAGGATCAAAGTACAAGTTCGTGCACAAGATGATACGGGATCTGTATCCCTTTGGTTGTTCCAGCAAGACGTCACCAAACTTATAAATAGATTCGCATCGTTTCTCATTGGAAAAATAACCGAGATAATAGAAAAAACTCATATTTCAATACATTGACAGCTACACACAATATTTGAAATTTAATCAATAAAACAACTACAATAATCCAGGAAAACAACTACAAACTTCTAGAAGAATTGAACCTGTTACTTAACAGGAAATTTGTATTCAAGTTTGACGTATCAAAATTTAACCTCGACAACAACTATCGTGTGTATACCGTTAATAAGTTGAATGAGGATCCAGACGTCATCAACGCTGTGCTGAAGAACTTCCAAAAACTACAAGTAAGCTACACATTGAGCACACGATAATCATTACGATAACTTAATCTCTAAATTTAGGAAGCCTCACCTAAACATTACATTTCCAATTATAATTTGTGAATGTAGTTTTTGTATTTAAGATACAACTCCTGACAAAGTAAACTTTGTGTTATCTACAGATTGGTGTTCCACCACCACAAGCAGCTACCTCTACAAAACGAAAGAACGATACTGACGACGAAGATGTCGTGCTTTTATCATTAAAACCTAAAGAGTCACGTATCGAGACAGAGTTGAAGATTCCAAAAATTGAAGCAGATTAAAAACTACATTCCCCAACATTGAAGATGATCAGATCTTTATTTTAGTTATAGTTGATTTACTTTTCATTCAAATAGTACTTTGTTTCTAAGATTCCTGTTTCAGTATCAACGTTTTTAGTAATTTGATTTATTGGAAAGTTTTTTACTTTTGTTACATCAAAACTATCTACTTCTTCCATTCATAGTTATAAAAGTCAAAAAGACATTCGACATATAAAAATAATCTTCAACGATCAAATTGTTATACAAATAGCATTTACGACAACTGAAACCTTATAAAACTATACAAGAAATCCAGGTTAACAAAACCAAATACAAACAATTGTCAACGCTGAAATTGTTATACAAAATAGTAGATATTTTCTTTATAAGACATATGTTGTTCCATATTCTGTATTAAAACCTACGCAACATCTTCATGGAAAAATATACAAATTGTTATACTCTTTGATTTAGTCAATGAACTATTTACAAATTAGGCTTTCATACGTAACTAGAAAAAAAACAAAAAACAAAAAAAAAATTTAAAAATACATACGTAAATAAAAAACATGAATTTGACTGAAACTTCTTAAGATAAGTACAAAAGATTGGTTGTAATTAAAATTAAATACAAACCAATATATATACGCACTTAAATTAATTTAATTTAATATATATATAATAAATCAAAATATCAACAAAACTTTGCAATTGGATAACTATCATGATGATAATAAATAAATAAAAATACGTAGTATTCACTATAATCATCAAACTATTCGCTACAATCATCATACAATACAAAAACCACCAAAAAAAATTTCAGTATTAATTATCCATCAACTCCGATTAGCAAACTATTTTATAAAACTTCCTTCTAATTTCTCTCATAACATCACACCATGAACACACAAAACAAAAGAAAAACACCACAAGAAATTCATTATTCACCAGCTCAAGAAAACACGCATTCAACAAATCATGTTAGTCACATAAACTTACCACAACAACCAGTCCTCTTACCTGCTATAGGATTCCCATCAACACTCTGGTTTAATTCAACGAATCTACATGAAGTGCCAATCTGTTTGTCTCCCAACATAAATGCACCACATACAAAAAAGAGAAAACTTCCTGAAATTACAACCAACACCAATTACTTCAAAGGTATTGCTCAACTACACCATCTAAATATATATAGGTCTGTTTAGTTCCAAACCCACACTTGATTACTACCTCATATAACATCGTTTGGACCCATATAAACCCTTTTACTGCTACCTAACTCCAACATTCTGTGCATCCAACAGATACATTCATTGATGAAACAAACCTTCAGGAAGTTCAAGTACATACACCCGAATCCTACAACCAATATACTGAAGAAAAAGGTAACATCTAAACTTACATATAACATTACCAAATGTATAACTCTTTGTAATGAATGCGCAGGTACAAACCCAGTTAATAAAAAAAACTACATGGCATCTCAAAAGGTAAACTAACAACACATTCTAACTTACAATGATTATAATTGCTATTACACTTACTATTTTCCATCCATACGAACTTTATAATAAAAAAATTTAAAACAGATTATATTGTCATGGGAGACCCTACATACATATGCAAAACATGCTGTGCTAAGCTCTGGCTGGGAGAAGCATCAAAGGGGAATGGGTCTGTAAATAATAAAGAGGCATACTCATTATGTTGCATGAATGGTAAAGTTAAACTGCCCAGAATGAAAAAACCTCCACCTCTGTTGCTAGAACTTTATAAGGGAACAAATGAACATGGGAAAAATTTCATACAAAATATTAGAAGGTACAATATGATGTTTAGCTTCACATCGATGGGAGGCAAAATTGATAACAAATATAACAAAGGAGGTGGCCCATACATTTTCAGAATGAATGGAGAGAACTTCCATTCAATTGGAAGCTTGCTTCCGAAATCAGGCAACAACCCAAAGTACTCACAACTATATATCTATGACACCGAAAAAGAAGTGACAAATAGATTTGCAGCTTACAGGTAAGTACTATTTTCTCCCTAAAAACATGTGAAAACTACAACCTTATATTAACGATTTATTTTAAACTCTTAACGATACAGTTCAGATCCAACAACAACAGAATACGCAATTGCACATCACCTGAAGGAACTCTTGGATGAAATTAACCCTTTGGTAAAAAAATTCAGAATGGTGAGGGAGCGCTAAAATACCAATGCAAACGAAACGATCAAACTCAAACTGGTTGGAACAAGACAAAAGGATGGAAGGACCTACAACCTACCAAGTGCAGACGAGGTTGCAGCGTTGATTATAGGTGATATTGACGGAATGGATACCAGAGATATATTCTTAGAGAAGCAATCAAGCAAATTAAAATGTATAAATGAGTTACATCCATCATATCTCCCACTACATTATCCACTGATATTCCGTTACGCAGAAGACGGTTACAGAGTTGATATACTACATAGAGGAGTGGAAACTATCACTGCTACAGGAAGGTGATGCGTGCGAAACGAGTCTAGTTTAATTTATTTATAAATGGAAATACCTTATTTATACTTTTCACACAACTAGGCAAGAATACCCGATCGAATGTAAGTATAGACTTGGTAAGACCGAGTCGATCACAGGGAACGGTAGTATTTATAAAAATAGAAATTACTAATTAACTAAGAAAACAGTAAATAGGGGGCGTTTTAGTTCCGTTCGAACAGTTGTTTATAAAATATTAAATTTAAATAAACAAACTAAATAAAAACTTAAATTACAATTATAAATAAATAATAATAAATACTAATAGGAAGGAATAAGTAATTGTATAATTAATTGCACTCAGATTCATATATCCCGATTCTTTACGTATTGATTATCTAATTGTGATTCTTTTATATCAATTTAGTCACTAATCAAAGATCATAAATTGAATGTAAACTAGCCAACTTTCCGGGTCCAACTAATTCCTACAATCTAGGGTCCAACATGAAACATCGATCCAATGTCACAAGATGATCAGTCAATTGTGTACTTTTCCCTAAATTGAGCATTAAACATTCACAACTCATTATAATTAACTCTATTGGTATGACTCAACAATACCCAATAATTACTTATTGTCTTGTTCATTTTAAAGTAGATAATTATCGTTGACTCAACCTATCAGACTCAACATATTTAGCAATAGTCAAAACCCTAAGATTATAACCATCAATAATTAATAACATTCAAGGAAATCAATCTCATCAATCTTATTAACCACGTTGAGCAACAATAACTACTAGTTACCAATAAACAAGGATTCACGAGTAATATAATAGTTTTCAATTAAATAACTTATTCAATACGCAATTATAATCGTTCAATAATCATAATCCGAGTTTCATTAACTACACAATCACTTTGGATATTCAATTCATCATAAAAACAGAAAAACTCAGATTATTCAAAGTCAAATTTTATCAATGAAATCGAAATAAAAAAAGAGTTATACCGAATTAAAAGACGAATCACGAAGAATTAAAACCGAACTATCCTCAATCTTCACTCTTCGTGCCTCCAAAATGCTAAAGAAATTCGTAAATAAACCCTAAACTTCGAAAATAGTCGACTGGAAGAAACCCTAGCCGAACTCTCTGTTTTCTGGGTTAAAAACGCGTTTTTATACTTTCTGTGTTTTTGATCCATAAGGCGTATGGATTTCCATACGGCGTATGGATTGATTATTAGCCCGGCCCATGTCCGCGTAAACCTGGGCCTCCACCGCCACATCCATACGGCGTATGGATGATCCATACGGCGTATGGATGCATTTTCCAGACGGTTTTCAATATTTTCTTCTTTTAATCTTTTCTTCACTCCGGCTTCGCTTTATTCTTCAAAAATGCATCATTTAACTCGTTTATTGACTGTTTTCCGTTCCTTTCTTCATAACGCTCCATTTCCACATCTAATTGCAAATATGAACGAAATCAATATCTATTCTCAAATAAATGCAATAGAAACATCCAAGAATCAGGGTAAAATACTACTTAAATATAGTACTTTTGAGCGTTTATCAAACATCCCCCACTTGAATCCTACTTGTCCTCAAGTAGACTATCGATTCAAAAATCAAATTCTTACAAAAACAGTCATCTTCATTAATCTAAATAACTAATAAAGGAATTACACAACATTACCCTTTTTCAACTCAAACATTTAAATTTAAAAATCTGTTAATTCTAAAAACAATTATTAAGAAACTATGAAATTACAAAAATAATCTACACATAAAGTTATTATTCTCAAACATCAAATAGTTCACGATGATTACTCATATTGTTATCCACTTAAATAATCTAAATTTAAATAATTGAGCTTAACTTATTATTATTCACATAGATATTCCCTTAAACTCTCAAAAGCTATATACTCTCATACTCATAACATGCCAATATTACATATTTTAAAATTTTAATCAAAACAATCATTTTTCAAATCAAGACAGAGGTGACAGGTCTGTGCCTCAACACAACAAAGCAACATAACTTGATTTTGGTTTAGCAATATAAAACTTTTAGTCAAACCATTGGTGGCATGTCTGTACCTTAGTACAACAAAGCAACTTAATTCGACTACATTTTAAAATCATGAGTTATTAAACTCTTTTGCTCTTTTTCATTAGATATACTGACGGAGACCAGGTCTGTACTTTCATACAACAAAGGAAACAACACCCAGTATATCCCCAAATGATGTTAATTAAAATTCCAAAAATATGACATATTGCACGCTAATAATATGAAAATTAAGACATACGTTATACACAACTAAAGTTCATCTAAAAGTAACATCCACTCCTTTATTTTTTTATTTCTTAAAAGCTCAAGAATTCTCACATAGATCGCCTATCAATACATCATATAATGAAACCTAATCACATTTTCCACAATTTGATATTTAATTAAAAGTGTAGAAAATTTTTAAATTAACCTACATTGTTACAAAATAATTATCTCTAGAAAAACAAAAATTTAAATTTAAAAATTCGGTTGAAAAATGAGCAACTTATTACCTCCTAGTTACGTATCTTAATGAGATAACAGCTAACCAAATTACATATTCTCTACTTATTTAACAGGACAATTATGTGAACTCTTTTCTCTCCCATCCCCCACTTAAAGATGTACAATGCCCTCATTGTACAAATAATGAATTGCTAAAACGGGAAAAAGATAAAAGAATAAGACAGAAAAACTCCCCTGGAATAGTGTGCTTAACGGTCATAACAAAGATGATATGAAATTCCCACATCCTCTCGATTCAATTTGTTGCGCTGAACTTACTGCCAGCATAACACATACTCACAACACAATTCTGAGGGATCAATCAACACACAAGATTAAACAATACCAAATATAAACATCTAAAATAAAAACAACCAAACCTAAAACTACAAATCCAACATAATTAAAAATCCTACAAATAAAATCAGTCATAATAATAAAAATAGAAATAGTGTCTGGAATCATAAACCACATAGGATGAACAACATCCTAATCACTATCATCCTCCTGGCTCCGGTACTGATGGGATGGCTCCGGCTGCTGATAAGTATAAGATGGGCCGGCCTGATCTGGCTGTGGTGGTGGTGGTCGCATAAACTCCTGCGGCATCTGGTACTGGAAAGGCTGATAGGTAAGCTCAGCAGGATACTGACCAAACAGCTGCTGAAACAGGCCATCATGATAATCCAAATGAGCACTAGTCTGATGGAAATGCTGTCTCTGCATAAAATCAATCTGGTCAAATCTCTGAGTGTGGCGCAGGGACATCTGATCTATCTGCTGCGATAAACGGTCAAACTCAGCAGCATATCCTCTGTTACGGCTACCAGCCATACCTCTACCTGCATCACTGCCACTAGTATCTCCTCTGCCTCTACCCTGCCTGGACTGCAAAGTCTGCCCCACAGTAGTGGTAGGAACCCAATAATACATATCCGCAGCACCACCATAATTACTACACGGCTCAATAAGAACAAATGCCTCCAACCGTCGTGCAGTCAACCAACCCATGCCAGGCTGAACAATCGTACTTGAGCCCATCTCATCCTGAGTTGCCAACCCAAAATGTCTGGCCAACCTAGTAACAAAATGACCTCCACACAAACTGCTCCCATCTCTAGTACCAGTAGCTCTTTTGGACATCCACTTCGCCAATCTCCAGGGCACATTCACTAACCGCTTCCTGATAATCGAGCTCAAATAAAACAAATCAGGCCTAGAAACTTTCTCAGGCCCCTCCTTACGACCAACGATGGTGTAAGTCAACAATCTGTGGATGAGTCAATGACGGGGATCTCGAATAGCTCTATATGAAGGCGTCGAACCACCATAATGACCCTGGGCAATAAACTGCCACTCCTACGCAACCTCCAAATCAGTGAGCTTCTTCACAGCACCTGCAGAAATATGAGCTAGAAAGTGGGGATTATTAAGCTCGTTCGGCTCATATAACCCAATCCCGAGAGCAAACTGAATCAATGACATCCGTCTAGGTATCCCACCAAGATGAAAGTAAATAGAAACCTCAGTCCACTGAGTCGACCTATGATCAAACATGAATGTACTATAAAACTCAACAACCAACTCTCTGTAGATATCCTCCCTGATACTGAACAACCGAGAACAAGCGTATGAAACGAACCCAATGTTGCCATCCGCAAGTACGTATGGGATGGAAAGCAAAATCCTAATAGCCTCAGCGCCATTAGTAAACCCATCTCTAGCAATTACATGCTCTAAAACGTTCCAATTAATAGCATCAAAAACCTCAATCGACTGTCCAACATTAGCTGTCAGGCGCTCTCTAAACTGATTTCTGATGGTCTCAGAGTATGAATCATGAAAATTGAGATATCTATGGGGTCTGATCATTGGATTCCCCAGAGTCTGACCTCCTCGAGCTCTCTTGCTAGACATTGTAACTGCTAAACAAAACAATTGTTAATAACTCAAATAAACAGTTAATGCAAAAAGGTCACTAAAAATTTCGGCAGCATTTCTACTAAAAATGGTATAATCCACCATAAAGGTTTAACCTAAAATCTACCGCAACAATCAATTTCATAATCTTAATTTGCATCTTAAAACAAAATTACTCAACTTACTAAAAATATATACTTAATTAATAATCATGGCAATTATCGATTCAAAGTGAACTATGATAATTTGGTACCAAAATGAACATAAAAATAATCACTTTTTACCATCACTAATATTTTAGTCTCAGTAACTAGCAATCATTAACAATATTCAACTTGAATTATCACAATCACAAAATAAAACGACGACAATTTTATTACACAACCATAATCACAAACATTCGTATACCAAACAAACATTTGCATTAATCATCATGTATCCAGAAAATTAACAAGTATTAAATCAAAACATAGCAAAATTGAGTACACATTATAACCACATTCTATAAACACTAACGGATAAATCGAATAACATAACATATGTAATACATTATAAAAGTGAGCATGGCATTGCATAATTCAAAAACATAATTCAATCAATAAATGCCTGTAATCATACTCAAATTCAAAATACCCAAAGCATGTTTAAAAACCCTACTTCCAAACATGAAATTTAACCAACAAAAATGAAAATCGGAAGTTATACCTTGTAGATGAAAGTGAATGGAACACGAAAATATAAAAATGGGGAAGAATGTGTGGCCGGTATTGGTGCTATGGTGGTGTACAGCTGCGGCAGTGAGTGGTGGTGGTGGGTTTTAGGTTTTAAAAATGGAGAAGAAGAGAAGCAGCCTGTGGGTTATGCACTTTTTGATCCATACGGCGTATGGATTTCCATACGGCGTATGGATTAAAAAGGCCCAGGTCAACTCATTAAACCCAGTCAAACACGCAGCCCACGACCCAACTTCAATCCATACGGCGTATGGATATCCATACGGTGTATGGATTGAAAATCAGAAATTTTTCAAAATCGATTTTCACACCTCTTTTTAACCTAAATCCATCACTTATTTAATATAATCAAATACCAAACCTGGAGGAGAATCACAACTTCAAAATCTTCATAATTCCACACTATACATAAACAAAATAAATTAACAATCTATAAAATAAAAATAATACTTAATTAACACTCAAAATAATATTCAAAATCCAATCACACAATAATAAAATAAAATCCAAAATTAACAATGTCTAATATAATCCAAAATAATCAAAATGTCAGAAGTTCAAAGCAATGATAAAATGATGCAAAAGATGAAATCGATGCATAGGATAGAGAGCAAGGAAACGCCCAATGACTTGTGTAGTGACATTCTCAACTCCATGACCAAAACTTGGAAAATTAGCCAAGTGTTCATTAGCCACGAGTTGAAGATAAACCAAGTCCCAACTGATTTCATTTATTGCCCTATTATTCACTCCCTCAGGTGCCAACACCAACTTATCATCTTCCAACTTGTACTCACGGTCAGGGTTATTCTCCTCTAACTCACTCATAAACTCTAACAAACTTTCCACTATCTCATGATGTTTGCTCATCAGTGGACCCTTTTTCAAAAACCTAATCCTTCTTTCAACCTTTTGAAGAACTTTCTCTTGTCTGTTGCTGAAGTCTAGCCCCGAATGTTTGAAAATATCAACCAGCTTAGTGTATATTTCCACCATTCCATGATTGAAATGCTCCCAAGGAGTTAAAACCTTACTCATGTCAATCAAAACATCTAAGTGAATTGCCAAATAACTAGCCAAATCAATCTCACTGTGAGGATGGATAAAGTCAGGGTGTAATCTATTTGCTTCCTCCTTTGCAAGTTCATCCACTTTAGCTAACATCCTATGAAGGTAGTAATGAAGAGTATGAGTTACTAGGAAACGGTGAGGTGTTGGGTCTCTAAGGTGGTCGTCTGACTGCATCAATCTAACCAGATCTCGCAAACCACTCGTAAACTCCTTATCTGCCTCGGAACTAGGATGTCCGGTCATCTGATAAACTGCTGTCAACATACGATGAAGACATGATGCCTGATTAGCTGAAAAAGGAAAAGAAGAATGAATCAAAGCCTCATAAATCTCAGTGCATCTCTTTTTCTGAGCAGCGAAAAATTTCTTTTCTTCATCAATCCTCGAATCTAATGATTCCCCTAATTAAGCCAGTGCATTATAATACTGTCGGATATACCCATACTTAAGCTCTATCTTTGCACCCTCAAACACATCCTGAATCATAACAGATTGGTTATCAGTGAAATCCAGTGTAGATTTCTTCAACAACTCAACCATAAAAGGAACATCCTCTCCAAATTCCTCGATAGCATCTAACAAACCCTGGCAAGATGATATGACAGGAATGGGCTTACGGCCCAAATAGGTGGTAGAAGGAACTGTGTCGGTGGAGCTTAGACCTAAATTAGCAGAATCAGCAACCTTAACCAAATTGTTATCATTCGCGTCACCCTCGTAACTCCCAGCCATTGGATTATAAACCTAAATAACAATTAACTCTGAAACACAAACACTACTATGAAAAGTAAGTTAGTTAACACAAAATAAATAAAAATAAAAATCAATAACATATACAAAGTTTTAACTACTAAAACTCCAACCGGCGGATGGATTTCCATCCGCCGGTTGAAACTAATTACCAAGAATTTAAACCAAATTAAGGTAATTTGTTTCAACTAAATTATTAACAAAACTTATTATTACAATTTAATAACTAATTTAACAACTTTACCAAAAATTTATTTAACAAAAATTAAAATATAAAAGTTTACAATAACTAATTCCTATTTAAATAAACAACGCAACCGCTCCCCGACAGCGGCGCCAAAAACTTGATGCGTGCGAAACGAGTCTAGTTTAATTTATTTATAAATGGAAATACCTTATTTATACTTTTCACACAACTAGGCAAGAATACCCGATCGAATGTAAGTATAGACTTGGTAAGACCGAGTCGATCACAGGGAACGGTGGTATTTATAAAAATAGAAATTACTAATTAACTAAGAAAACAGTAAATAGGGGGCGTTTTAGTTCCGTTCGAACAGTTGTTTATAAAATATTAAATTTAAATAAACAAACTAAATAAAAACTTAAATTACAATTATAAATAAATAATAATAAATACTAATAGGAAGGAATAAGTAATTGTATAATTAATTGCACTCAGATTCATATATCCCGATTCTTTACGTATTGATTATCTAATTGTGATTCTTTTATATCAATTTAGTCACTAATCAAAGATCATAAATTGAATGTAAACTAGCCAACTTTCCGGCTCCAACTAATTCCTACAATCTAGGGTCCAACATGAAACATCGATCCAATGTCACAAGATGATCAGTCAATTGTGTACTTTTCCCTAAATTGAGCATTAAACATTCACAACTCATTATAATTAACTCTATTGGTATGACTCAACAATACCCAATAATTACTTATTGTCTTGTTCATTTTAAAGTAGATAATTATCGTTGACTCAACCTATCAGACTCAACATATTTAGCAATAGTCAAAACCCTAAGATTATAACCATCAATAATTAATAACATTCAAGGAAATCAATCTCATCAATCTTATTAACCACGTTGAGCAACAATAACTACTAGTTACCAATAAACAAGGATCCACGAGTAATATAATAGTTTTCAATTAAATAACTTATTCAATACGCAATTATAATCGTTCAATAATCATAATCCGAGTTTCATTAACTACACAATCACTTTGGATATTCAATTCATCATAAAAACAGAAAAACTCAGATTATTCAAAGTCAAATTTTATCAATGAAATCGAAATAAAAAAAGAGTTATACCGAATTAAAAGACGAATCACGAAGAATTAAAACCGAACTATCCTCAATCTTCACTCTTCGTGCCTCCAAAATGCTAAAGAAATTCGTAAATAAACCCTAAACTTCGAAAATAGTCGACTGGAAGAAACCCTAGCCGAACTCTCTGTTTTCTGGGTTAAAAACGCGTTTTTATACTTTCTGTGTTTTTGATCCATACGGTGTATGGATTTCCATACGGCGTATGGATTGATTATTAGCCCGGCCCATGTCCGCGTAAACCTGGGCCTCCACCGCCACATCCATATGGCGTATGGATGATCCATACGGCGTATGGATGCATTTTCCAGCCGGTTTTCAATATTTTATTCTTTTAATCTTTTCTTCACTTCGGCTTTGCTTTATTTTTAAAAAATGCATCATTTAACTCGTTTATTGACTGTTTTCCGTTCCTTTCTTCATAACGCTCCATTTCCACATCTAATTGCAAATATGAACGAAATCAATATCTATTCTCAAATAAATGCAATAGAAACATCCAAGAATCGCGGTAAAATACTACTTAAATATAGTACTTTTGAGCGTTTATCAGAAGGATAAGACTTACAATGAGAGATTGGTTCGCGTACAGGATGCAAGATAGACAGAATGAAGTATCGCTATTACTTATGTCAAGAAGACTTTACCAACAATTTTTAGTAGATGCTTATATAATGGTAGAAAATGAAAGAATCTACTATATACGAAATCATCAACAAGATCTCAGAATTGCTCCAGCTGAAAGTCTATCGAACGCACAAAACGATGGAATATCTGATGCATCTTCAATGGGCAATCGTGTCAAATTGCCATCTTCATTCACAGGTGGAACTCGATACATGCAACAAAACTACCTGGATGCCATGACTCTCTGCAAAACATTTGGTTATCCAGATCTCTTTATTACAATTACTTACAACCCAAAATGGCCAGAAATATGCAGATTTCTGGAGGAACATGGATTAAAGCCAGAGGACAGACCAGATGTACTGTCAAGAATGTTCAAGTTAAAACTCGATCACCTAATCAGGAGTCTTAAAGAAAAGAGAAGCTCCCAAACCCAGAAGACATAGACCGTGTAATATCAACAGATATCCCAGACGAGAAAGAAGATGCTGAGTTGTATCAACTCGTGACTGATTTAATGGTTCATGGACCTTGTGGCAAAGATAATACAAACCGCGCCTGCACAATATAAGAAAAATGCACAAAGAGATTTGATGCCGCCTGTAACACCCTAGAAATTCGCTGTTTTGCGGAAGCATACTTGGGTGTTACTAATCAATATACAAAGCACAAGATATATAGCAAACGACCTCTAAATGAGACGTTTTGTAAATTAGTTACATTCCATAGATATAGTGTTTGAAAACTTAGTGTTTTCGTATACAAAATATAGTTTTCCCTAGAGTCCACACGTATAGCGGGAGATTCTATTACATAATCGTAATCTACAAAAGATAATGCTAAGAATCTCCGTTAATGCAGTTGTGTTGAAATCATGCGACTCTAGCTAAAATCCTGGAGTAATCCTACTCCATCCGGGTACCTGAGAAAACATGCTAAAAAGTGTCAACCAAAAAGGTTGGTGAATCTCACAGGTTTGTAAATAATATCGGCTTTGAACACGAGATTTCATTAGTAGTGCCCGTAGGCGTAAAATCAGCCATTGCAATCCAGCAATCGTAAAATCAGTATTTGCAATCCAGCAAATGTAAATAAATAAGTTTATACCGTTGCCATGAGGCTCATAATCGAAGCTTAACCCGTAATAATATGTTTGCTCCCGTGACATGCTCGTAAGTGAGCAAGCATCAGTAACGAATAAGTTGTCACCCGTTTATACGTGTAAATCGGTACGTGGCAGCGCTACTGCCCCGGGTGGGGAGGGTCATTTCCCTAATGGATCCATTAACTACTGTTCGCGCTTAAGTCCATAACTAACGATATATGATGGAGAGACTTCTGTAAATAGTAACAACTCATGCAATTCCGTTTGGTATAGTAAACAGTTTAGTACTTGTGTTCAAGAAAAAGTAGTAGCATGTATCTCCCCCAATAAGATAAAACAGTAAAAGTGGGGCCGTAAGACTCACCTGAGTCTTTGCAAGTACGTTTATATCAATAAACGAGTAAGTAATCTCAACCGTAGGTTCTCCGAACCCGTAACCTTCAAATGCCTAAACATATGAATTTAAGTAAGTAGATGTCTCGCAAGACCATCTAGGCTAGTTGTGTACACAACTCAATATGTCCAAGTGTTTGTTTAGTAATCCGTTGTAGTTTGAAAACAAATATGGCCCGTTGGTGACGGTTTGTAATAATGATTCAAAGTGTTATCATTTATAACGCAATTTAGTGTAATTGTAATAGAAAGTATGTTCTATGACGTTTGTTAAGTCGTATGACATAAGTATTTGAAGTTGTGTAAGTTCGACACTTAGTAAAATCTGACTTTTCAAGGTTCTGGTTTGTGCGACGTAGCATGCGACGTAGCATGCGACGTAGGGTGGTATGTCGCATGATGCGACCTTCGCAAATCAATGCGACGTAGGTTCGGTTTTGCGACGTAAAAGTCTACGTCGCTATGTGCGACGTCCGCAAGTTAATGCGACGTAATAGGCTGCGTCGCTAGTGCGACGTTGGGATTTTTGTGCGACGTAGGCCGCGACGTCGCTAAATGCGACGTTTTGAGCTACGTCGCAGATAGTCCAGCGTCTCTGCGACGTAGCGGTCTGATCGGAATTTGGTGGCCGGAAAATCGGTCGAAAAGCTTCCGTTCGGTCCAAATCTTTTACCCAACCCATTTTTGGACATTTTAAGCATATATAAATCATAAAAACGTAAAAATGAGCAAAAACGGAGAGTTTCGGGTTTTATCGGAAACTTACAAAATGTCGGATAGAAAATCCGAAAAGATAGGAATGTAGATCGTGTTGTCGTGGTCACTTTTCTCCAAAAGAGTGGTATGATTCGGCGAGGTTTCGTGGTGTTATTTTGCGATTTTAGTGATGAAATTGGTTTGGTGATTGAAAGTAAAAGAAAGAGAGAGAGAGAATGGAAAATGAAAATGGGGAAAAAGAAGGAAAGTAGTGATTTAGGTGGGAGATCCCCACCGTTTTCAGTGTACGCCCCGCGCTCCGTGCGGTGTTCGTTTTCTCCGTCATTTAGGCGTTAAATCAAGCAGTTATATTTTTAAAAGATGACGGGAATATTTTAATGAAATACCTTGAAATTAATTATAAAAACATTTGTCGAAGTATTAAAATTTTTAACTCGCGTTTAATACATATTCGTTAAATTATTTAAATTGTCGTCGCGGTATTATAAATAAAGTTTGTTCGCTGTGTATTTTATATAATAAAATACGTTCTCATTATTTAGGTAAGTTTCTGTCACCAACGTCCAAGTAACTGTGTCGGACTCCGTCCGGTTAATTCGTACGATTAATCCAAATCGCGTAAGTACACACATATATATATAATTCACCTTATATATATATACAAATAGAGTCTGCAATTAGTCCTATTACATACTAATTACAACTAGTTACAATCAATTAGGCATAAATAATTATCCTAATTTAGCAGGTGTTACATTCTCCCCTTGTTAAAGAAATTTCGTCCCGAAATTAGCTTGAGTGCACGGACGGTGCGTTGTCTGGGAAGAGATGTGAGTATTTCTGTCGCATTTGGTCTTCCCGTTCCCAGGTGAACTCAGGGCCGCGCCTAGAATTCCACCTGACTTTGACTATGGGAATACGACTCTGTTTCAATTGCTTGACCTCACGGTCCATGATTTCCATAGGTTTCTCGACAAAATGCAGTTTATCATCGATTTGAATTTCGTCGAGCGGTATAATCAGCGTCTCGTCAGACAGACATTTCTTCAAGTTAGAAATGTAGAATGTGTTGTGTACGCTGCTAAGTTCAGCAGGAAGTTGCAGGCGATAGGCCACTGGACCAATCCTTTCAAGGATTTCGAATGGTCCGATGTATCTAGGATTTAGTTTGCCTCGTTTCCCGAATCGAATAACACCTTTCCACGGTGCCACCTTGAGAAGTACCTTGTCTCCTACCTGGAACTCAAGGTGTTTGCATCTCACGTCAGCATAGCTTTTCTGACGATCACGTGCGGCTTTCAGCCGGTTTTGAATACTAACGATTTTCTCAGTAGTTTCTTGAATGATTTCTGGACCCGTGAGTTGGGAATCTCCTAACTCAGTCCAACAGATGGGTGATCGGCACTTACGCCCGTAAAGTGCCTCAAAGGGTGCAGCCTTTATGCTGGTATGATAACTGTTGTTGTACGAGAACTCGCACAACGGTAAGTGATTTTCCCAAGAAGTACCGAAGTCAACTACGCAGGCTCGTAGCATATCCTCCAGTGTTTGAATAGTTCGCTCGCTTTGGCCATCGGTTTGCGGGTGATAAGCAGTACTCATATCCAGACGAGTACCAAGAGATTTCTGTAGCGATTTCCAAAAGTTAGAAGTAAAACGGCTGTCCCTATCCGAGATGATCGAGATAGGTACACCGTGTCGCGAGATGATTTCTTTGACATAGATGCGAGTCAGACGCTCCATCTTGTCGGTTTCCTTGATGGCCAGAAAATGAGCAGATTTCGTGAGACGGTCCACGATCACCCAAATGGTATCGCAACCACTCGAAGTTTTCGGTAGTTTGGTAATGAAGTCCATGGAAATCTGTTCCCATTTCCATTGAGGAATTTCAGGTTGTTGAAGCAACCCAGAGGGTCTTTGGTGTTCTGTCTTTACTTTGGAACATGTTAGGCATTTACTGACGTACAAGGCGATGCCAGCTTTCATGTTAGGCCACCAATACAACCCTTTGATGTCCCGATACATCTTGTCAGAACCAGGATGTATAGAGTATCGAGATTTGTGAGCTTCAGTCATCACCAAATCTCGCAAGTTTCCGAATTTGGGTAACCACACCCGGTTAGAGAAGTATCGAGTTCCATCGGGTTTGATTTCGAATTGTTTATCCAAGCCTCGCAAGGCTTCATTTTTCAAGTTTTCATCGTTGAGTGCTTCAAGTTGAGCGGTAAGGATTTGAGCAGGGAGCTCGTTAAGAATTGTCATAGAAAGTGCTCGGACTCGAAGGGGTTTCACTCGTTCTTTTCGGCTTAGGGCATCGGCAACTACGTTAGCCTTGCCCGGATGGTATTTGATCTCGCAGTCGTAGTCACTAAGCAACTCAACCCAGCGACGTTGTCTCATGTTTAGATCTTTCTGATCGAATATGTGTTGGAGGCTTTTGTGATCGGTAAAGATAGTGCTTTTCGTACCGTAGAGATAATGTCTCCAGATTTTCAATGCGAAGACCACAGCACCTAACTCGAGGTCGTGGGTCGTATAGTTTTTCTCGTGGATTTTCAGTTGTCGTGAGGCATAGGCAACGACTTTTTCCCGTTGCATCAACACACAACCAAGTCCTTGGTGTGAGGCGTCGCAGTAAACTACGAAATCGTCGGTGCCCTCGGGTAAGGACAAGATTGGTGCACTGCAAAGTTTGTTTTTCAATAGCTGGAAAGCTGACTCTTGTTTATCAGTCCAATCGAACTTCTTATCTTTCTGAGTCAGAGTGGTTAGTGGAACAGCTATTCTTGAAAAGTTTTTGATGAATCGGCGGTAATAACCAGCAAGACCTAAGAATTGTCTCACTTCGGTTGGAGTGGTCGGTGACTCCCAGCCCTTGATTGCTTCAATCTTGGCGGGATCAACATGAATTCCTTGGCTGTCAATCACGTGCCCGAGGAATTGAACGGTTCGAATCCAGAACTCACACTTAGAGAATTTGGCATATAACTCTTCGTGTTTCAGAAGTCCTAGAATGGTTTTCAGATGTTGAGCATGTTCCTGCTCGTTGCGAGAGTAAATCAGAATATCATCGATGAACACAATGACGAATTTGTCAAGATATGGTTTGCACACCCGATTCATAAGGTCCAAGAATACGGCCGGTGCGTTGGTCAACCCGAATGGCATCACTTGGAATTCGTAATGCCCATAACGAGTTCGGAAAGCTGTCTTTGGGATATCATTGTCACGGACTCGGAGTTGATGATAACCCGACCGTAGATCAATCTTTGAGTAAACACTCGATCCCTGGAGTTGGTCAAACAGGTCATCGATTCTAGGAAGTGGGTACCGATTCTTTATGGTTAGCTTATTCAGCTCTCGGTAGTCGATACACATGCGGAAAGATCCATCTTTCTTTTTCACGAATAAGACCGGAGCTCCCCAAGGCGAGGAACTTGGTCGAATGAATCCTCTGTCCAGGAGTTCCTGTAGTTGGTTAGACAACTCCTGCATTTCGGATGGTGCTAAACGGCAAGGGGCTCGTGCCACGGGTGCAGCTCCGGGCACAAGTTCGATTTGAAATTCAACTTGTCTAGGTGGCGGAAGTCCGGGCAAGTCTTCAGGAAAGACTTCCGGGAAATCCCGCACGATCGGAACATCCTCAAGTCGCTTCTCCTCCGACTTCTTCTCTGTTACATGTGCGAGGATGGCTTGATACCCTTTTCGTAGGTATTTTCTCGTTTTCAAACAGGATACAATATTCAGATTCCGTCTACCGGTCTCCCCTTGTAGGACTAAGGTTCCACCGGAGACAAGAGGTGTAACACCCCCAAATTATCGTTTAGCGGAAGCGTTTAGTTTAAGTATGGGGTGTCACAATAACAAAGCATGCATACGTATCAGAGCTTATGATTACAACAGAACAATATATATTAAGATGCCAAAAGTGTTAGTTACAAAGTTTACGATTCAACGAATCATATAAGTGAAAAGTAATGAGTTTACAAAAGTGGATTTCTAGAATATGACAAAACAGTTTCAGTTATACTAGAGAAATCCATATGTTTTCCCCAAAAGGTTGGCATCCTAAGCTTCAAGGGTCGCCTAATTCTCCATGTGTGTTGGCGATCTTACATGCGTAGCTAATTCCCTGAAAAACATAGTAAAAGTCAACAACTAGGTTGAGTGAATTCACAGGTTTTATGTTTACAAGTTCAGTTGTGATAAACCACTGTTGTTTATATCGTGTCGTTGGGATGTCACCCAAAAGTATAGTTCGTGAAACCAAATATGTTTCCAAATAGTTGTTTGTAGGAATGTTCGTATCCTAGTAGTTGTAGTAATTCAGTATCCTGTTTTTACATATGTTCTGTAGGATTATACATATCCTAATCGTATATATATGTTTCATTGGGATGTTGCCCAAAATATAATTCAAGTTATAGTAGGAATGTGGTATCCTATTAGTTGTTCGTAGGTGTAACACTCCCCTAAGACCCGTATCTGGACCACGTACGGCAGTGTTACAGTCCTAATCGTTTAGTAGGTCCATGTTAGTAGGAAACCCATTGCTTTCAGTTGTGTTGCCCATGTCAAGTAGGGACTTTTTAAATAGAGTTGCCCATGTCAAGTAGGGACTTTTAAATAGAGTTGCCCATGTCGAGTAGGGACTTTTAAATAGAGTTGCCCATGTCGAGTAGGGACTTTTAAATAGAGTTGCCCATGTCGAGTAGGGACTTTTAAATAGAGTTGCCCATGTCGAGTAGGGACTGTTCAATAGTGTTGCCCATGTCAAGTAGGGACTTTTCAGTAGTGTTGCCCATGTCAAGTAGGGACTTTTCAGTAGTGTTGCCCATGTCAAGTAGGGACTTCTCAGTAGTGTTGCCCATGTCAAGTAGGGACTTTTTGTTACCCAGTTCGTTATATAAAGTGTTGCTGGTTATCCTCCAGCGTTCTCGAAACATGTTCATGTGTTTACAGCGTTGGTAGTATGAAAGTAATATGTAACACTCACCCTAAGACCCACATCTGGACCCCGTGCGGTCAGTGTTACATACTATGTAGAAATCGTCAGTTTGTTTATCAGTTTACTAGTTCAATGTACTCCACTTGTTTGAGTAAAATAGTATACAACCATGTTTGTATAAAAGTGTTTGACTATGTTTTCCACCCCTGTTCTAAGCAGTTAAAACAGTAAAAGTAGGGGCTGTGAACTCACCTGTTGAGTTTAAGCAGTTGTGCGAGTGCTAGCAAACCTAAGCCCAAGTACAGTCTGAAATCTCCTAACGTCCTAAACGTACGAGATTTAATAAGTATGTGGATGTCTAAACTAATCATCCATGCTAGTGTTTGTACAACCAAGTCGCGTCCAAATCGTTTGTTTAATGTTTATGTTTGTATTTCGTTGTTTGTGAAAATGTGTACGACTCGTTGGTGATAGTTTGAAATCAACATTTCGTTAAAACAAGTATGTTTGTAATGTTTGTATAGTTCGTGTATCGTATAATATGTGGGTATTCGTTGCCGGTTAAGTTCGACACTTAGTGGAAAAATAGTTTGGAATGTTTCTGCCTTATGCGTCACTAAGGGGCGTCACTTACAGTGGGATAGCGACACTAGGCTAGTGCCGCTATACGTGGTGATCAGGTTGTTATGCGGCACTTAGGAAGTGTCGGTAAAAGTAGCTATGCGACACTTATGAAGTGTCGGGTATAAGGTCAGTGCGTCACTATAGTAGTGTCGTATATAGTTGAAAAATCTGATGTTATGCGGCACTTAATAAGTGACGCGTAGATGTGTCGGTCAGAGAATAGCGGCACTCGAGGAGTGTCGGTATAGCAAATTTGGCAGCGTCACTAGACAAGTGACGGTATGTTTCGGGTTGTATGCGGCACTAGACCGCGGCACTAACATGCGACACTAAGTGTCGCTATACTGTTTTCGGTCCTTATGCGACACTACCAGCTGTTCGACGAACAGCTTCAAAATCACAAGTTTTTGGTCGATTTTGGACATTTTCGGTTGTATAAAACACTAAAACATGTAAATCTAAGTATATTAAACATGAAACATTAATTATAACTTCGAAATCTAAAGATTTGCGGGATTTGTCGGAAACTTACGAGTGTCGGATTTGAAATCCGAAAAGATAGAGATGTAGATCGGGGTCTCGTGGTCACTTTATTCCAAAGTAGTATGGTGATTCGGCGTCGTTTTGCGGTAGTTTTGGTGTGATTTGTGTGATTTTTGGATGAGTTTTAGAGAGAAGGAGGAGAAAAGAAAAGAAGAGAGAGAGAGTGGGTGGTGAAAGTGAAAGAAAAGGAGGAGGTGGATGGGGTTTTGTTCCCCATTTTCGCCTCCGTGCTTGCGTTCCGTGTTCGTTTACCCGATCGTTAAATGTTACAAAATTTTTAACTAATATGTTTTTAATTACCTTTTCATTATTTTTAAATTAGGATCTTTTTACGAAACCAATTTAATTAATTTTATAAATTTCAAACTTTGTTTTATTTTAATTATACGAATTAAACGTTTTGCGTTATAAAATGATCAGTAAATATTTTTGACAAAATATTTATTCGCTACTAAGATATTTAATAATTTCGTTTTATTAAATAATTTTGTTCACCAACAGTCGTATGTTTTTGTCGCGTTTGTTTTCAATTTGTTCAGTACGTAATTACAACTAATTACGAATACGTAATACTACGCGTATTATCTAGTTGGGCTATGCTAGACTTACCTCTAAAATGTGTTGTGAATTCACTCAAGTAGGGAATTAGCCTAATAATGCAAGTGATTAATTTAATTAATCGTGTTTAAATTTGCGGGTTGTTACATTCTCCCCATGTTAGAGAAATCTCGTCCCGAGATTTAAAACCAAGTCGGATCGCCCGCGGCGTATGTTCTCCGATAAGTCATGTTGTTAACAATTGTTTGCGTGGCGTTCAATTGTTGCCATAGAAGTTCAATTGGTTTAAGTATGCTCGCGGCATAGTTCAATATGTTGTGTGTTTCGTTTCGTGTTCAGAGTTTACCAAATGTTGTGTTCGAATCGACATTCGAATGAAAGAAACGTTAAATCGTAGCAATAGTTGGTAAGACATACCGTTCTTGCCATAGTCCGCAACAGTTTCCGGTGCACGGAGGATGTATGCGCGGCTACGCCCCGGTGGTATGGTTGCAACGCGGGTGTTGTTCTGGTTGTTGTTATTCTGATTGTTGTTGGCGTTATTGAGTTGGGGGCACTGATTTCGGTAGTGTCCCGGGTCGCCACATCGAAAGCAACCATTGTTTCGTTGTTCGTTGTTCGTGGGATGAGTTCTACAAGCTTCGGTTCTGTGTCCGAATCGGTTGCATTTATCGCAGAAGAAGCAGTCTCCTTCATGATGTTTTCCGCACTTCCCACACTTGGGCCTGTTACCAAGGTAGGGTTTCTGTTCAGTGTTGGTGATCGCAGCAAAGGCTCGGGTGTTTCCCGGGTTCCTGTTTTGTTGAACCTGACGGTCGTTACCGTCGTTGTTCCATTTGCGTTTGTGGGTTCCAGAGTCGCCCGCATCAGTACGGGTAAGTTCAGTTTTCCCGGTAGTAGTTTTCAAAGTGCCAATCAGAATGGCGTCATCAGTTAAGCTTTGAGCCAGGTCTACTGCGCTCCTAAAAGTGGCGGGTTTGGAGGACATAACCATGCCTCGGATCTGTGGTGCCAAACCCCTGTTGTAACGCTCAATGCGTTTGCTCTCGGGGGTTACCATGTGAGGCACCAGACGTGCAAGCTCCTGGAATCTAGTTGTGTAACCGGAAATGTCAGCGCCGATCATTTGGATATTCCAGAATTCGTTCTCAAGTTTTTGCATCTCGTTGGGAGGGCAAAATTCCTCCATCAGCATTCTTTTCAGTGTCTCCCATGAGATGGAGTAAGCGGCTGGGCGTCCCATGATTTGTACCTGAGCGTTCCACCATGTTAGCGCTTTGTCGGCTAGAGTGCAGGTGGCGTATTTCACGATTTTGTCGGTGGCGCAGTCACTGATGTCGATGACTGATTCCGTTTTCTCAATCCAGTGGACTAGGCCAACGGCCCCTTCAGTCCCGGTAAAGGTACTCGGTTTGCAGGCTTGGAATGTTTTGTATGAACACCCCTGTTGGGTATTGTTTGGGGTTTCGCTAATGACTGGAGTGGCTCCACTGTTGTTGGTTAGGTTTTCACGATTTCTGCTCGCCTCGTATTGTGCGATGGCTTCAGCCACGCGGCGTTCGATAATCTGTTCGGTTGTTTCTGGAGGCGGATGTGGAGTATTTCGTCGACTGTTTCGAGTATTTCTTTGTTTAGGCGGCATGCTGACGTTCTGCGATGAAAAGATGCAGAAGTCAATGCCAATGAAAAATATGTGAGGAACAAAGTTTCACATATTTCAAGTTTTCGAGTATCAAGAGAAATTGTCGAATCCCCGTCACGTATCTTACGACTATGAAACACCCATATGTACTTAGTATAATATAATCACGTTGGCCAGGCGTCATTATATGATGTTAAATACATACTTCTTTTCATCAACCGTTTAATCACGATCCGGTTCACATAAGATCTGAGTACAATGAACGAGTCGAATGTGGTGAACAGTTCACGCGTATCGAGTTATCGTAACGATAGTTTAGATGTATGCAAATGTGTGTATGCACGTGCGTTCTAGCCAAGGCTATAGTCTAGGTCTCTAGGTTTCTAAGTCACCTAAAGTTTCCTAGTTCGCTATAACCAATGTCTCTGATACCAATCTGTAACACCCCCAAATTATCGTTTAGCGGAAGCGTTTAGTTTAAGTATGGGGTGTCACAATAACAAAGCATGCATACGTATCAGAGCTTATGATTACAACAGAACAATATATATTAAGATGCCAAAAGTGTTAGTTACAAAGTTTACGATTCAACGAATCATATAAGTGAAAAGTAATGAGTTTACAAAAGTGGATTTCTAGAATATGACAAAACAGTTTCAGTTATACTAGAGAAATCCATATGTTTTCCCCAAAAGGTTGGCATCCTAAGCTTCAAGGGTCGCCTAATTCTCCATGTGTGTTGGCGATCTTACATGCGTAGCTAATTCCCTGAAAAACATAGTAAAAGTCAACAACTAGGTTGAGTGAATTCACAGGTTTTATGTTTACAAGTTCAGTTGTGATAAACCACTGTTGTTTATATCGTGTCGTTGGGATGTCACCCAAAAGTATAGTTCGTGAAACCAAATATGTTTCCAAATAGTTGTTTGTAGGAATGTTCGTATCCTAGTAGTTGTAGTAATTCAGTATCCTGTTTTTACATATGTTCTGTAGGATTATACATATCCTAATCGTATATATATGTTTCATTGGGATGTTGCCCAAAATATAATTCAAGTTATAGTAGGAATGTGGTATCCTATTAGTTGTTCGTAGGTGTAACACTCCCCTAAGACCCGTATCTGGACCACGTACGGCAGTGTTACAGTCCTAATCGTTTAGTAGGTCCATGTTAGTAGGAAACCCATTGCTTTCAGTTGTGTTGCCCATGTCAAGTAGGGACTTTTTAAATAGAGTTGCCCATGTCAAGTAGGGACTTTTAAATAGAGTTGCCCATGTCGAGTAGGGACTTTTAAATAGAGTTGCCCATGTCGAGTAGGGACTTTTAAATAGAGTTGCCCATGTCGAGTAGGGACTTTTAAATAGAGTTGCCCATGTCGAGTAGGGACTGTTCAATAGTGTTGCCCATGTCAAGTAGGGACTTTTCAGTAGTGTTGCCCATGTCAAGTAGGGACTTTTCAGTAGTGTTGCCCATGTCAAGTAGGGACTTCTCAGTAGTGTTGCCCATGTCAAGTAGGGACTTTTTGTTACCCAGTTCGTTATATAAAGTGTTGCTGGTTATCCTCCAGCGTTCTCGAAACATGTTCATGTGTTTACAGCGTTGGTAGTATGAAAGTAATATGTAACACTCACCCTAAGACCCACATCTGGACCCCGTGCGGTCAGTGTTACATACTATGTAGAAATCGTCAGTTTGTTTATCAGTTTACTAGTTCAATGTACTCCACTTGTTTGAGTAAAATAGTATACAACCATGTTTGTATAAAAGTGTTTGACTATGTTTTCCACCCCTGTTCTAAGCAGTTAAAACAGTAAAAGTAGGGGCTGTGAACTCACCTGTTGAGTTTAAGCAGTTGTGCGAGTGCTAGCAAACCTAAGCCCAAGTACAGTCTGAAATCTCCTAACGTCCTAAACGTACGAGATTTAATAAGTATGTGGATGTCTAAACTAATCATCCATGCTAGTGTTTGTACAACCAAGTCGCGTCCAAATCGTTTGTTTAATGTTTATGTTTGTATTTCGTTGTTTGTGAAAATGTGTACGACTCGTTGGTGATAGTTTGAAATCAACATTTCGTTAAAACAAGTATGTTTGTAATGTTTGTATAGTTCGTGTATCGTATAATATGTGGGTATTCGTTGCCGGTTAAGTTCGACACTTAGTGGAAAAATAGTTTGGAATGTTTCTGCCTTATGCGTCACTAAGGGGCGTCACTTACAGTGGGATAGCGACACTAGGCTAGTGCCGCTATACGTGGTGATCAGGTTGTTATGCGGCACTTAGGAAGTGTCGGTAAAAGTAGCTATGCGACACTTATGAAGTGTCGGGTATAAGGTCAGTGCGTCACTATAGTAGTGTCGTATATAGTTGAAAAATCTGATGTTATGCGGCACTTAATAAGTGACGCGTAGATGTGTCGGTCAGAGAATAGCGGCACTCGAGGAGTGTCGGTATAGCAAATTTGGCAGCGTCACTAGACAAGTGACGGTATGTTTCGGGTTGTATGCGGCACTAGACCGCGGCACTAACATGCGACACTAAGTGTCGCTATACTGTTTTCGGTCCTTATGCGACACTACCAGCTGTTCGACGAACAGCTTCAAAATCACGAGTTTTTGGTCGATTTTGGACATTTTCGGTTGTATAAAACACTAAAACATGTAAATCTAAGTATATTAAACATGAAACATTAATTATAACTTCGAAATCTAAAGATTTGCGGGATTTGTCGGAAACTTACGAGTGTCGGATTTGAAATCCGAAAAGATAGAGATGTAGATCGGGGTCTCGTGGTCACTTTATTCCAAAGTAGTATGGTGATTCGGCGTCGTTTTGCGGTAGTTTTGGTGTGATTTGTGTGATTTTTGGATGAGTTTTAGAGAGAAGGAGGAGAAAAGAAAAGAAGAGAGAGAGAGTGGGTGGTGAAAGTGAAAGAAAAGGAGGAGGTGGATGGGGTTTTGTTCCCCATTTTCGCCTCCGTGCTTGCGTTCCGTGTTCGTTTACCCGATCGTTAAATGTTACAAAATTTTTAACTAATATGTTTTTAATTACCTTTTCATTATTTTTAAATTAGGATCTTTTTACGAAACCAATTTAATTAATTTTATAAATTTCAAACTTTGTTTTATTTTAATTATACGAATTAAACGTTTTGCGTTATAAAATGATCAGTAAATATTTTTGACAAAATATTTATTCGCTACTAAGTTATTTAATAATTTCGTTTTATTAAATAATTTTGTTCACCAACAGTCGTATGTTTTTGTCGCGTTTGTTTTCAATTTGTTCAGTACGTAATTACAACTAATTACGAATACGTAATACTACGCGTATTATCTAGTTGGGCTATGCTAGACTTACCTCTAAAATGTGTTGTGAATTCACTCAAGTAGGGAATTAGCCTAATAATGCAAGTGATTAATTTAATTAATCGTGTTTAAATTTGCGGGTTGTTACAAGAGGTATGCGAACGAGTTTGTCATGACAGATGATTTCAGCTCGGTGCTTGGATAACCAATCCATACCGACAATAATATCGAAGCTGCCGATCTCGACAGGGATTAAATCAATGGGAAACGTTTCTTTCGTGAGGTTAAGTGTACAGTTATGTATGATGCTACCAGTTTCAATCAGTTTGCCGTTAGCTAATTCTACGATGTATTTAGCATCTAAGGCAGTGGGAGTAATATCAAGTAAAGGGCTAAATTTCTCAGAAATGAAGCTTCTATCGGCACCGGTATCAAATAACACAGAAGCGGTAAGGTCGTTGAGAAGGAACGTACCCGTCACGACGTTCGGGTCTTGTCTGGCTTCTCCAGCCTTGATAACGAATGATCTGCCGCGAGCAGGGTTGTTGTTGTTTTTCAGCTTTGGGCAATCTTTCTTGAAATGCCCTGTATTTCCGCACCCAAAGCAGGCCTTTGGTGCATTAGTGTTGGGGGTAGAAATGTTGATTCGGCAATCCTTGGCTAGATGCCCGAACCGTTTGCAGTTGGAGCAAGGGCAAGAACCGTCATGATGGCGGCTGCATTTGGAACAGTAGGGCTTGTTCCCGCTGTACCCTTTCTTTTCCGAAGTTCCAGATGTATAAGCCTTAATGTACTCAGGCTTTTTGTTGGAGGTTTGGTTGGATGAGTTGGGGTTACCTTCCCACTTGCGTTTGTTGTTTGCAGATGGGGTTGAAGTTGTACCACGGCGGACAGAATTTGCCGTTAGTTCATGGGCCATACGGATGGCGCTCTGAATAGTACCCGGTTTGGAAGAAGTTACCAGATCTTGGAGTCTCTCAGGAAGACCATCAACAAATTTCTCGATCCTCTTGTACTCAGGATCGACCATGGTTGGGCACAGAAGTGCCAGTTGGTGGAAACGGTTTGTGTATCCGGTGATGTCATCACCCTGCATCTTGTGGTTCCAGAATTCCACTTCTAGTTGTTTCAATTCATCCCTGGGGCAATACTCGCCCCTCAACATCTTCTTCAACTCCTCCCACGGGAGTTGGTAAGCAGTAGCAACACTCACAGTCTGGGCATAAGTGTTCCACCAGGTGAGTGCGGTATCAGTAAAAGTACTAACGGAGAACTTAACCTTGTCTCCCTCCGCACAGTTGCAGATAAGAAATACAGACTCAACTTTCTCGATCCAGCGTACTAGACCGATAGCTCCCTCGGTACCTGCAAAGTTTAGAGGTTTGCAGTTCTGGAAGTCCTTGTAAGAACAAGGTTTAGCAGTAGTGGTTTCAGCGGCATCGCTGTTTCTCGAGGAGTTTGGTGGAGTATTCCGAGCCAAGGCTTCAGTAACAGCCTGGGTTATAAGGGAGGTAATCTGGGCGTCGGTGTATGGTCGTGTCTTTGGCGGCATGATTCTTCAATAAAAGAAATGAAGATACATGAGATTTTGTATGAGTTGGTAATTGTCACAGATGTACATGTATAAAAGTAGTAATACATAACATCAACATGGAAAATGACAATTAATGTGAGTTGAGATAACAAAGGATATCTGATAGATAAAGTGAGTTCAAAAGTTACATCCTACAGAGATAATACAAAAGGTGTCGGGAATGGTTACATCCGACTAGTTTATAGAGTAGTGCTAGATAGTCCCTAGATTACGAGGTAGATTACAAGACAAAAACTACACTAATCTTAATGTAGATTAATTGGTTCCATCAGCGTGACAAGGCGGTCCACAGTTTCTGCTAGTCGGTTGGTTCATTCTTAGTTACGGTTCCTGGCTTTCGGATTCGTCTTCCGACTCCAGGTTCAGGTCGTGTGGGTGGTAGCGTGCTTCAAGCATGTCCCTGTATCTTTGAGTCGTGGAGCGGTACTTAGTCTCCTCCGTTGATTTCCTGCCCAAACGTTTGATCCATGTTTTGGTCCTACGGGTTAGGTTGGTGGCTACTTTCTTCCAGTAACGGATCTTATCTTTGATTCGTGTAGGGACAGATCGGTTTGAGATTCTCAATCTTTGTTCATAGTCTATGCACTTACGCTTAAGTGCCCAATTTCGACCGTCTAGTCCCACGGCCTGATCTCGCACTCTTTCATATTCTTCTATGTCGATGCCAGTCATTTCGAGATTCTGATTTTCATTTCCCTCCAGCATGATTTCTTCTTCTGGTACGATGTCCTCATCGAGATACGTGTACTGGATTTGTTCCTCGTGGACTTGGTCACTATCAGACATGTGGTCGTCCATTTGGGAATTCGCGTCCTTGAGTTCTATAGAAATGACAGAGAGAGGATTTTAGTCCTTGGAAGTACGTTGTTTCCGGGTGTTAGATGTGATTTTCGTAAAATCATTAGAGTGCGCCACAAGGTGGTGTGACGGTAATCAAGTCTGTCATGGTCGGTGCAAACCGCTGAGAGAAATTCGTAAGTGTCACCAGGGAAACGTCGGCTATCTCTATAGCGAGTGTGTTTACGTGCGAGGCCTATTCACATATATTCAATATATAATAGCCTAGCGTATGTCTAGCACATAACAAGTAAGAGTCTCGGTTCCCTCGTGGTCAGAGTCAACTAATGCATCCCCGTTTAACATAACCATTTCAGACCTCACATCATCTTTCCTTAATTGTACATAGTTGATCAGGCTATGTTAAATTAAAGTCGTATGATGTGATTCCTGAACCAATTATGCCTAATAAGGAAATACCGCCTAATGGTCATAGTCTAGGCCCACTAAATGCAACCTAGTTCACTATAACCTTAGGCTCTGATACCAATCTGTAACACCCCAGAAATTCGCTGTTTTGCGGAAGCATACTTGGGTGTTACTAATCAATATACAAAGCACAAGATATATAGCAAACGACCTCTAAATGAGACGTTTTGTAAATTAGTTACATTCCATAGATATAGTGTTTGAAAACTTAGTGTTTTCGTATACAAAATATAGTTTTCCCTAGAGTCCACACGTATAGCGGGAGATTCTATTACATAATCGTAATCTACAAAAGATAATGCTAAGAATCTCCGTTAATGCAGTTGTGTTGAAATCATGCGACTCTAGCTAAAATCCTGGAGTAATCCTACTCCATCCGGGTACCTGAGAAAACATGCTAAAAAGTGTCAACCAAAAAGGTTGGTGAATCTCACAGGTTTGTAAATAATATCGGCTTTGAACACGAGATTTCATTAGTAGTGCCCGTAGGCGTAAAATCAGCCATTGCAATCCAGCAATCGTAAAATCAGTATTTGCAATCCAGCAAATGTAAATAAATAAGTTTATACCGTTGCCATGAGGCTCATAATCGAAGCTTAACCCGTAATAATATGTTTGCTCCCGTGACATGCTCGTAAGTGAGCAAGCATCAGTAACGAATAAGTTGTCACCCGTTTATACGTGTAAATCGGTACGTGGCAGCGCTACTGCCCCGGGTGGGGAGGGTCATTTCCCTAATGGATCCATTAACTACTGTTCGCGCTTAAGTCCATAACTAACGATATATGATGGAGAGACTTCTGTAAATAGTAACAACTCATGCAATTCCGTTTGGTATAGTAAACAGTTTAGTACTTGTGTTCAAGAAAAAGTAGTAGCATGTATCTCCCCCAATAAGATAAAACAGTAAAAGTGGGGCCGTAAGACTCACCTGAGTCTTTGCAAGTACGTTTATATCAATAAACGAGTAAGTAATCTCAACCGTAGGTTCTCCGAACCCGTAACCTTCAAATGCCTAAACATATGAATTTAAGTAAGTAGATGTCTCGCAAGACCATCTAGGCTAGTTGTGTACACAACTCAATATGTCCAAGTGTTTGTTTAGTAATCCGTTGTAGTTTGAAAACAAATATGGCCCGTTGGTGACGGTTTGTAATAATGATTCAAAGTGTTATCATTTATAACGCAATTTAGTGTAATTGTAATAGAAAGTATGTTCTATGACGTTTGTTAAGTCGTATGACATAAGTATTTGAAGTTGTGTAAGTTCGACACTTAGTAAAATCTGACTTTTCAAGGTTCTGGTTTGTGCGACGTAGCATGCGACGTAGCATGCGACGTAGGGTGGTATGTCGCATGATGCGACCTTCGCAAATCAATGCGACGTAGGTTCGGTTTTGCGACGTAAAAGTCTACGTCGCTATGTGCGACGTCCGCAAGTTAATGCGACGTAATAGGCTGCGTCGCTAGTGCGACGTTGGGATTTTTGTGCGACGTAGGCCGCGACGTCGCTAAATGCGACGTTTTGAGCTACGTCGCAGATAGTCCAGCGTCTCTGCGACGTAGCGGTCTGATCGGAATTTGGTGGCCGGAAAATCGGTCGAAAAGCTTCCGTTCGGTCCAAATCTTTTACCCAACCCATTTTTGGACATTTTAAGCATATATAAATCATAAAAACGTAAAAATGAGCAAAAACGGAGAGTTTCGGGTTTTATCGGAAACTTACAAAATGTCGGATAGAAAATCCGAAAAGATAGGAATGTAGATCGTGTTGTCGTGGTCACTTTTCTCCAAAAGAGTGGTATGATTCGGCGAGGTTTCGTGGTGTTATTTTGCGATTTTAGTGATGAAATTGGTTTGGTGATTGAAAGTAAAAGAAAGAGAGAGAGAGAATGGAAAATGAAAATGGGGAAAAAGAAGGAAAGTAGTGATTTAGGTGGGAGATCCCCACCGTTTTCAGTGTACGCCCCGCGCTCCGTGCGGTGTTCGTTTTCTCCGTCATTTAGGCGTTAAATCAAGCAGTTATATTTTTAAAAGATGACGGGAATATTTTAATGAAATACCTTGAAATTAATTATAAAAACATTTGTCGAAGTATTAAAATTTTTAACTCGCGTTTAATACATATTCGTTAAATTATTTAAATTGTCGTCGCGGTATTATAAATAAAGTTTGTTCGCTGTGTATTTTATATAATAAAATACGTTCTCATTATTTAGGTAAGTTTCTGTCACCAACGTCCAAGTAACTGTGTCGGACTCCGTCCGGTTAATTCGTACGATTAATCCAAATCGCGTAAGTACACACATATATATATAATTCACCTTATATATATATACAAATAGAGTCTGCAATTAGTCCTATTACATACTAATTACAACTAGTTACAATCAATTAGGCATAAATAATTATCCTAATTTAGCAGGTGTTACACCGCCCGATAGGTCAGGTCTGTTTGAGCACACCTCTCTCGGAAGAGAAGAGAGGGGGCCCGTCCTCGTCGTCAAAGTACTTGACCGGACGGTACCGAGCGGCGATTAGTGAGTTTTAAAATTTGTAATAAGCTGGGATTAACTTATAAGTACTACCTACTACACTGGGTGAGTAAGAAGCAAGTATAACTCGAGGTCGTTCTTCAATCGGAGCGAATTGAAACGAAGCTTCGGCCAAAGATAAGGTTCACTATTAGGATGGGTGATGTGTCCTAAAAAGTCATGTTTTTAGGCACATTATTCTACACTTATTGGACTTATATTTGGTGAAATCATCTTAAAACATCGATTATTAACTTAAAATCACCAAAGTGGTCTAATTATAGGCGTTGCTGTTAAAATCACCAAAAACATCCGTTATCACGCAAAACGAGGCAAATAATGTCACCTTAAATATTCCCTTCTTAATTTACTTATGGAAGTAGATCTTAATTCATATTTTATGATTCCATAGGGAAATCCAAGACCGGAGGTGAAGGAATCAGAAGAAACGGACGAAAGACGGAGAAGATAATAGTCTGGAAGCTCGCCGATCGTCATCCGGAACACGCAAAAGTTAAACACCTCCAAATTTGGCAACCTCAGTACCATTAGAAGCGTAACGGAAAAACGAAGCCAACGGCGCAAGAATCAAGCAAATCGGAGCCCAAACGAAGAAGATACGGACGAACCAAGCAACCGAGGAATCAGCGGATGCCAAACGGAGCACCTGTAACACCCGCCAAATTAGGACTAGTAATTAGTGCCTGATCATACGTTAATACAAGTAATTAGTTCTATGTTAGGCTAATTAATGTATCGAATTATATATATTGTTGAATATATACGAAAATGCGATTTGATTAAATCGTATGCAATTTAAATCGAATGTATTTCGGTTCCATAAAATACGGACGTTGGTGACCAATTTTATTAAGTAACACTGTTATGTTAAGAATATCATTTTAATAATGCTCGAATTACAATTCGTATCGTACAAACAGAACTTGCACAATTTAAAATATTTAACGCGCAAACTAACTTACATTTTATAACTCAAATATAAATTGATTAGTAAAATATCTAAATAAAATATCGCGTAATAATTTGTATTTTAAAACGTACCAACTAATATGTAAAATAATTATTTAACGTTTGATCGACGGAGAAAACGAACACCGCACGGAGCGGAAACGCGGGGCGAAAAATGGGAGCTTAACCTCCCATTCCCCTCCCTTTTCCTCATTTCTTTCTCAACTCTCTCTCTCTCTCTCTTCTTTTCCTCTTTCCTTTTCTCTCAAACAAATCACCACCTCCATCCATCGAAATCGCAAAATAAACATATCAAACGACTTCGGATCTTCAAGATTTTTAGAGATTCACAACCACCACGCAACGATCTATCTTCCTATCTTTCCGAAATTTCATTTCGGCGATTTGTAAGTTTCCGACACAACTCCGAAAACTCTCGTTTCTAAGTATTATCACTTGCTAGTTGTTTGTATAACCTTGTAATATCCTAAAATGGGTTGGGTAAAAATATTAGGCTGATCGATGGCCGGAAAATGCGTTTTTGAAGTTGAAACTCCGATCAGATCCCGTACGTCGCATTTGGCCTGGAGCAAATGCGACGCAGCGACTTACGTCGCACGAATCCTCGACGTCGCATATAGCGACGCAGCCTATTACGTCGCATTGACTTGCGAATGTCGCACATAGCGACGCAGACCTTAACGTCGCCAACTTAACCAACGTCGCATTAGCGACGCAGCACCCTACGTCGCATTAAATTGCGAAACGTCGCCTTTAGCGACGTCATGCTCAACGTCGCAATCCTACCTGCGACGTCGCACCCAACGTCGCACAAATCAGAACCTCAAAAACATAGATTTTTACTAAGTGTCGAGACTCGAAATTTATCACTCGATTTACCCAAATTCAGATCACAGATGCGTTTTTCGTCAAAGCAATATAGTAGAAATAAAAATTTTCCAAGCTGACCTGGCAGCTCGACCCCAGCCAGGGGCTCTGCCCCTTGGACCCCGCCAGGGGCTGCCGCCCCTTGGACCCCGCTACCAGGGGCGCTGCCCCCGGACCCCCGTACTTAGATTCCGTAACGGCTTCTAAAACACAATCAAAACACATTTTTCAAGTAAAACGACACGAAATCAAAATAATAATAGTTGAGATTATTATTACAAATCCGTCACCAATGGGCCGTACACTTTTCAAATACTTAAACTTATCAACCAAATAGTGGAAATTTGGACATTATAGTTGAACGAACAACTACAAGGGTGATCTGTTGAGATACCCAATCATAATTATAACCATCGCGTGTCGTGGACACCCTCAGGTTACAAGTCTTTGGACTTCATACTCGGCTAATCAACTTACGTTTGTTTAAACGCTTTCAGACTCAGGTGAGTCTCATAGCCCCTCTTTTACTGTTTTACTCAGGGGTGTGATATATTGCTCAACTTTTACATGTGAACGCAAGTACAAACATTTTATATACTACATGAGTTTTTCGAAACTAATCATTTTAAAGTCCTCCGTCAGCATAGTTGTTAATACGTTGTAGCGTGAATATTAGTATATGGTACCATATAGGATTGACCCACCTCGTCCGGGTTAGCAAGCACTAACCGGGTAAACGGACGTACTAATATTTGGGAAGACGAATGTTGATTAGGCATTCGTGGAGGCACCTCGCCCGGAATTCTCTATAGGGGACCCGGCCCTCGAGTTAAGCTCAACTATGTGCTCATGGCTGTATACACGATGACTATCATTTAATTGCTGGATGCAATTCATTATTTAATTGCTGGATGCAATTCATTATTTAAATCTTGCGGTTCATACTATATTAACTGATTTCAAACCTGTGAGCTCACCAGCTTTTAGCTGACCTTTTAGCATATATCGCAGGTACCAAGCAGTAGGATGTTTCTGCTTCAGGACTTTAGCTCGAGTCAGCATACAGACGATTGAGATTTTCTTGCATTAGTATATTTTTGTACAAGTACTTATGTACTGAAATCTCATTTTATTTAAACTCGAGCTATGTAAAGCTTTAAATGTTGTAAACATTTCTATTATCAATATATTTTGTTAAAACGACGCATATAGAGTCGTTTACTATATATCTTTGTGCTTTGTTATTGATTAGTAACACCCAAATCAAGCTTCCGCAAATCATCAAATTTGGGGGTGTTACAGATTGGTATCAGAGCCTAAGGTTATAGTGAACTAGGTTGCATTTAGTGGACCTAGACTATGACCATTAGGCGGTATTCCTTATTAGGTATAACTGGTTCAGTGATTACATCATACGAGTTTAATTTAACATAGCCTGATCAACTATGTACAATTAAGCAAGGATGATGTAAGATCTGAAAGTAGTTATGGCTGAACAGGGTACAATAGAAGACTCTGACCTCGAGAGAACCGAGACTTAAACATGTTTATGCTAGACACTCAATAGGCTATATTATATAGGGATTATATGAATATAGGCCTCACTCTTACTAACGCTTTATCTCAGAAATGGCAAACGTCCCAACCAATTCATCGCGCTCTCAATCCGGGTCGCAGAACCCAAGGGTAGCAAGGAGGAACAACAGGTTGCCTCGAGCTGGCCCGTACCCCACTCACTTCACCTTGCCGGCCTTAGCCGCTAGGGTGAACCAACACGAGCAGCGACTTCGCACCATGGATGTCGTGCTGCAGGAAACGAACGAAAACTGGAGACTTACATCCCTTGAACGCATCGAACAAGTCTCCGACGACCTGGAAACCACAAACAACAACATGGATGTCCTTCGCAACCAAGTAATAGCGATAAGCGTGGAAAATGCCCTCCTGCGTCAAAGGATGGAAGAATGTGAACAACGTTCACATGAAGCAGAAGAGTATGCTCGTGGACTAACACAACGACTAGCACTACCAGAAGATAACGCCCGTCAAGCTAGCAGACTTGCAAACACTGTGGACCGTCTTGTCACGATGATGGAACAAATTAATCTACGTTAAGACTAGTGTAGTCTTTGTCTTGTAATCTATCCTGTAATCTAGTAACTATCTACGCGCTACTCTAAAATTCGGTCGGATGTAACAATTCCCGACGCCTTTTGTAATAACTCTGTAGGATGTAACCTTTGAACTCATATTAGCTATCAAATATTCCTTGTTATTCAACTCATATTAATTGTCATTTTTCCATGTTGATGTCATGTATTACTGCTTTTATACATGTACATCTATAACAAATACAACTTTCCTACGAAATCTCATGTATCTTCATTTCTCTTATTGAAGAATCATGCCGCCAAAGTCAAGACCATACACCGATGCTCAGCTTACATCGCTTATAACCCAGGCTGTTACTGAAGCCTTGGCTCGGAATACCCCACAAAACTCAACCAGAAACAGCGATGCCGCTGAAACCACTACTGCTAAACCTTGTTGTTACAAGGACTTTCAAAGCTGCAAACCCTCCAGCTTCAAGGGTTCTGAAGGAGCCATCGGACTTATCAGATGGTTCGAGAAAATGGAAACTGTTTTCCGTGTCAGCAAATGCGCGGAGAACGACAAAGTAAACTTCGCCACCTGCTCTCTTGAAGATGATGCCCACTCTTGGTGGAATTCATATACCCAATCAGTGGGTGCTGACACTGCCTACCAACTCTCTTGGGAGGACTTGAAAGCAAAACTCACTGCCAAATACTGCTCAATCGCCAAACTCCAAAAGCTGGACGAGGAGTTCTGGAACCTAAAGGTTCAGAGTGGTGACATCGATGGTTATACCACCAGATTTCAACAACTTGCCGCCCTTCGCCCAGCCATGGTGAGCACCGAACCTGATAAAATCAGGAAGTACATCCTTGGCCTTCCTGAGCCTGTTCGGGGGCATGTTGCCTCTTCCAACCAAACCACCATTGACGGTGCAATCCTGTTGGCCCAAGACCTGATGTCCATGAGCCAAGATTCTGAACCACCCACTTCATCCTCCCAAAACAACAAACGAAAGTGGTCGGACTACCACAATAACCACTCCAGCCAACAAAACAAGAAACCCGACACCATCAAAGCCTACAACACCACCACAGACATCACACGGGGCTACACTGGGAACAAACCCTATTGTTCCAAGTGCAGTCGTCACCATGAAGGTTCATGTGGTCCCTTTTGCAACAACTGCAAGAGGTACGGCCACCTCACCAAGGATTGCCACTCTCCTGCCAACAGCAATTCCAACAACAACACCAGACCACCCAAAGTCTGTTTTGAGTTTGAGAAACCGGGGCACTTCAGGGACACGTGCCCCAAGCTAAAGAATAACAACAACAACAACAACAACAACCACAACAGCAACAACAACAACAACACCCGAAGCAGAGCCTTCGTCATCAAATCTGGGGACGCCCGCCAAGACCCGAATGTGGTCTCGGGTATGTTCCTCCTCAACAACTTAAATGCTTCTGTTCTATTTGATACTGGTGCTGATAGAAGCTTTATCTCTGATGACTTTTGCCCACTACTTGACATCAATCCTGTTGCCTTAGATGTTAAGTACACTGTAGAGCTAGCAAATGGGGAACTTATAGAAACCGATAGTGTGATACCTAATTGCACTTTAAACCTAGCTGATGAAACCTTTTCAATCGATCTTGTACCCATTGAAATCGGAAGTTTCGACGTCATCATTGGAATGGACTGGTTGTCCAAACACCGAGCTGAAATCGTTTGTTACGATAAGATCGTCCGCATTCCACTCGCTGCCGGTGGAACCTTGATCATACAGGGGGAGACCGGTGGGACGAGACTCAATATCATCTCTTGCTTAAAAACCCGAAAATTTCTGAGAAAGGGTTACCCTGCAATACTCGCACACATCACAGAGAAGAAGTCGGAGGAGAAGCGAGTTGAAGATGTGCCAATTGTTAGAGACTTTCCCGAAGTCTTTCCGGAAGAACTACCTGGTTTACCTCCGCCTAGACAGGTTGAGTTCTCAATTGATCTTGTGCCGGGTGCCGCACCGGTGGCCCGCTCACCGTACCGTTTAGCCCCATCC